>OX244042.2:27347506-28547506 GCA_945859785.2 Tridacna gigas | reverse complement strand
GAAAACTATATTTTTAACAGCATTTCCTTAATGGGCTTCGTAGCCGCTTAAGATTCTTTTTAGAATTCGTGCCAGAGTTACAAAAAGACTTGTGGGAATGTCACATGATCAGTTACACATATCGACAACGAGGCTTAGTGGGATGACGTCATATCTGATGTAATAAAAAAGAAGGAAGTAACATATATTATGCAAAACGACAGTCCCGTTATTAAAAAAACTAAAATTGCACTTTTTCACTATATTTTGCCGAAAAAATATTTAACGGTTGCAAACAAAAAAGAGATATATGTGAATTCGTGGGTAATTTACAAGAGAGTTTCAATTACGGCATTAAAACTAAATAAGCCCCTTTAAAGTAAGTTGGCAGTTACAAAAAGCCTACCCCATCACCGATTCCTATGGCAATAATCTTAATTCCTGTATCCTTCGCCTTCTTGGCAGCACTCAAAGTCATTTTCCGGTCTGAAGACTCGCCATCCGTGACTATAACACAGATACGCGGAACATCCTCGCGAGCCCCGTTTGCTGAGCTGAAGACCTCTTCGGTAACTTTCGCAAGCGCTTCGTGAGTTAGTGTGGTATATCCGGGCTCAAAATCTATCTCCGCAATCTGTAGCAAAAATATTTCAAGATAGAAAAGTTGTAGTTTAGTCAGGACTATTTCTTCAGAGTGACTATAGATATTACAAAGTTTACCTTAAAGTTCACTGGAAGGCTTGATTAGGGGCGAAAACGAAAAGCTGATCAGTCTTATCAATTACCTGGCGAACAATAAAAAAATCTTCTTTGTTAGCTTGAAAGGTTAGCCAGTGACAGCAGAATTAATATAAAACACTTTAAAACAAATTAGAGAGTCTGATCGCCCTGAAAAGAGTATGTGACAATGAAATACAACAGGAAGAAATTAGAGAATTCGCAGCTTCAAATTTCACACATAGCCAACTTTCGCGGACATGCCTTATCAGCAGTCTTGCATACCAATAAATCGATGAAGAAAATCGATATTATACGTAAAGATTCGGGAGTTTCCGGAGTTTGGCGAACTTAAACCGTTTATCGATAGCCCGTAGCCATCAGAGATAAGAGACACATAACATTACGTTTGATTGATTGTATGGGGTTTAACGCCGTTTTCAACATGTTTTCAGTTATATCGCGGCGGCCAGTGCACCTATCCATGCTTTCCTGGAGTTTCTTTTACCAGTACTCCGCACAATATTCTTTCCAAACCACTGGCTGCTTTCCCACATAACCACAGTCGAAACAATGGTCAGCGGTGAGAGAGGAATGAATCCTGTAGCAATGACTATCATCAATCCTCGGAAAGAAATTGGCCAAGCCGGGGATCGAACCAGCGACCTCCTGTTCTCAAGTCCTGTACGCTACCGACTGGGGGCTTGGCATATAACATTACGTAACAGTAGCCCTGTTTCAAATTTCCTTGCCTAGACTGTATATCTAAAGTTTTACAGGATTTTTCGGATTTCAACCTGAACCCTTTGTCTGCTAAGGATAGTGTAGATCAATATATGACTGAACAGAATGTACAGTCTTGTCAGGATGCACAAAATCTCATTTTTATACTGTCAGATACGGCGAGATTTTCCTTACGTAAGAGCATTAAATTTGCAATAACTGAGCTTTATTTGTCGGTTTAAATTTAATTCATTCTTCCGTTTAACTCTTTACTAAACGACAAATTTTTAGTGTTGTCCATATTGGAAGCATCTGCAAACGACAAATTGAATGTGACTGAAATGACTGAATTTGCCTTTGATAGGGTAGAAAACATTATGGAAAAAGGAGAAAATGCTGGTTACCAGCATTTCTCCTTTCCCACAATGTTTTCAAAAGTATTCTTTATTAGGGTCGTCAAAACTCGGGATTATGTGGTAAAAAGTTAAGGGTTAAGTTTTGATTCTCTGAGACATAAACTGATCCCTGCGGTTCGGCCCTTAACCCTTTACCAAAAAATCACAAGTTTTAACGACCATAAGAAAGAAAGCTTTTGAAAACATTGTGGAGAAAGGAAAAATTGTTTGTTACGAGCTATTTCTCCTTTTTCCATAATGTTTTCTACCCTATCAGAGAATTTAGCTCAACATTAAATTTGGAAGTGCTAAAAGATACTGTAGATTAATATCAGAACGCACAGAAGTGTTCCCCCCCCCCCTTTTTTTTTTTTTGAGAAAGATGCTAACCTTTACAAGACGACGAAACTTTGGACTCGACCAAATTGAAATCCCTTGAAGACAACAGATTTAATGACTTTTCTCCTTTCCCCTCAATGTTTTCAAAAACTTTCTAGCTTGGGGTCGTTAAAACTCGGTATTGTGTGATAAAGGGTTAAACTGTTCAGAGCAAGTAAATGCACCTTTTTGCCGAAAGTACAGATTAATAATAAAGTGCACAAAAGAAGCAGTCTGATCTTGAAACCTTATTCGTCCGAATACACTTTTGCTGACAGTGTGGACCAATGACAGGCGGCACAAAACAAGCAGTCTGACCTTGGACATAATTGATCCTATGCATCGAAATGCTTTTATTTAAAAAAAAAAAATCCTTTATATTGCAATATCATCAGGTTGCTGAATTAAGCAAAAAAAAAAAATCGGCGTTGTAGGAAGTACCGGTTTAAACTTCTGACTGGAAAAAAATAATCATGTTACGTGGCAATTGAAATATGAGGAAGATTTTTATTCGAAAATATGCGAAAACGAGAAAATGCTTGTAATCGGCAAATTCTAATTTTCCCTTTATGTTTCCTAGCTGTTCAAAAACAAGTTTCATTTTGACTCACATTCGTCGTCTCCAATGCTTTTATTTATAAATAAAGAAAAAAACTAAAATTCTGCCGTGAGATAAAGATTAAAGAGGTATATCTAGATAGGGTATTTTAGTCAGAATTTCAAAATTTTGTTTTGCGTGTGTGGTTTGATTTATACGGTTTCCACTTTCTATGATTAGGTTAAAGATGGGGCAGGAGGTGAAAAGAAAATTCACATATAGCACATAATATCATATTTATTTTGAATACTGCTTAGAACCGTGAGAGTACATGGTTTTATACACATGAAAAGTTAAAGATTCAGCACATGAGAAACTATTCATTGATCGAAAAAAAAAATGTCTTGCTCCGAATACTCCATAAACTGTGTGGTGCCGATTTCTATTTGACAACGCTTGAAAATTGCTCATTGAACGATGTCGTCGTTTCTCACAATGCCTACTGCTATCTATATTTCTATCACGATGTTTTCATTTTGGGCGAGTCTAAAAGCTGTATACCATGGAAATGATAAATACGATATACCAAAATGATGCTTCTTTTTAGGCACAGCCTAGGTCCACCTATGTATTAAACCATATTTTGGTACATAAAAATAGGTACACAAGCCAGTGGCTTGGAAAGAATATTGTGCGTAGTACACTAGTAAAGGAAACTCCTCGAAAGCATGGATAGGTGCACTGGCCGCCGCGATATAACTGAAAAAATGTTGAAAATGGCATTGAATACCATACAATCAATCAATCAAACCGAAATAGACTTTCTGCAAAGTTTGATTTCTTTTATACGATTTTAAACACGTTTTACTGTTTTTTTCCCGTATGATAGGCTGAGATGTTTTGTCGCTGCCAATCATATTAGTACACTCATCTTTTTTTTTTGCGATTTATATTTTAGGTTTGCCTTGTTTAAGTTAAATATGGAAGGACCTACAATCGGCCCATTACTGTATAGGCTAATTCTTACGAACTAACAATTAATACATGTGATACAAGAGGAACATATTTGAAACAAAGACTAATCTGCCTGAGTTTGAGAAATCCAACAATTTGGGAAAAGCAAGAGATAAATTGCTAAAAATCAGTGCGTCGGTTTCCATAATATTTCCTAAGCAATCAACTGTAGGGTCGTTAAAGTCGTATTTGTACAGTAGTAGGTTAAATTTTTTATTAACATTTTACCGAATAACAAAATTTTAGACTTGTCTAAAGGGAAATCATTTTCATAAGACTAATAAAATGTGGTAAAAAGATAGAATTTGTCTTTAAGAGGGCCAAAAGGGGAAAATGCTGGTGAATAGCATTTTCACACGATAAACAGAAAAGCGATACAATAGATCAAAGCAAATGTATTGCAGTCACCGACGGTGGTTAAACAATGTCTGTCTCTCTGTCTGTCTTTGTCTCTGTGCATGCGTCTCTCTCTCTCTCTCTCTCTCTCTCTCTCTCAATTACAATTTCCGCAGAAAAGGGTTTTGACGATCTTAATTTCAATTTCCGTGGAAAAAGATATTCGACGATTTATCATGGGTGTTTATTAGAGAATAAATGGATAAATGGCTTCTATAACTATGTCAAAAAGAAAGTACCTTTTCAGCTACCGTATCCGAGTTAGAATCTTTGGAATCTTTGAAATTGAACCGTGTAACGACCTTGCTGGCGAACGTGACGGCAGCTATATGAGTATTATCTCCGCCCACAGGGAAACTTTTGATGATTGCCTGTACAAACACTTTGGCCTTGTTAAAGTCAGGCCCCCATATACTGGCGGAACTGTCCAATACAAATACGATGTCAGCCGCCACACCGCATTCTTCAGCCGCTGGTGAAACAAATAGATTCGTGAGGTTCATTAACTCTTTACCAGTCATATAAACTTCGGACTTGTTCACTTTAAAAGCATTTGCATACAACGATAAATGTTGCCAAAATAGAAAAAGTTGTGGAAAAAAAGGGAAAATGCTGGTAACCAGCATTTTCTGCTTTTTCCACTATGTTTTCAAAAACCTTCTCTCTCAGGGTCGTTAAAGTTCTGGATTATTTGAAAAGGGGTTTACTTATGTACTGCGAATCATGGCATCTTTATGTCGTTTGGGATTGGATTGGTCCAAGATTTGACTTCACGTCTGCGCAGTCCGATTTAAGTCAACTTTCTACAGTACCATGTTTTATCGTTACGATATTTCACTTAGAAATGAAAATAATTGATTATCAGCGTTATTTTCCTCTTTATCTAACCGAAGACTTGTTTGAATTGTTCAAGTCTTTTTTGTAGTAACAATGGGGAAAAATCACAGAGAGGTTTTTTTTTTTTGTTTCGTTTTGTTTTGTTTTCAGTCAAAAGCAGCGAAGAATACCACCAGAACTTACCTTAGTTATTTCTAAGTATTGAGAGCTAGTCCTCGATTAGAGTGCCTGTATTGCCCGCCACTTATGCGTTCAGACATGAAAAAAGGCCCGGGTAAAGTTATTTTTCAGAACACCAAATTCAGAGTTCAAAGGGCATGTCAAGCGATGAATACAATTCAGGCGTCAGCATCCGCTTGCACTAACATAAGTATCAGATTTACAACATTCAATTAAGTTCTCGAGCCGTTTTGTGTGTAATTGTCGGCTTCGTGTTGCATTAATACATATGAACCGCGTGCTCTGGAAAAGGGGACTTAATGTATCTCCGTGATGCAATATACCAAACAAGACATAACATAATTATGGACCCCCTAAAATACATTTTGTTTACCAACCGACTGAATCATGAGGTAAACTGGCCATTTGACATGCAGAAAATTTAAAGATAGCAAAAAGTTTCGGCCCATGTCAACCTACACGGACTGTGACATGAGTCGATACTTTTTGCAGATGCATTAAGCCCCTTTTCCACAGACAATGGCTTATATCAATGAAAACATTTTACGATTGATGGTAGATATCTGCTTTTTGTCGCGGCAACACATATACAACTGACGACAAAGCGACCGTAATTCCCGGCCCTTTCACATCGTATTAAAAGTAGTCTCTGGACCAGTATCCACAAATCACTATTCACTAATCATTCTAACTTAAACTCTTTTTCTAATTCTCAAAAATTTTCTAAATTTCAAAGTAGCACAGTTTCTGATTCGCTAAGCTTGCAAATTTGGAATGATAAATGAATACAGGCAAATGGCTTTGCAATAAAAAACGGTTGATTGATTGATTTAATGGTGTTTTAAGCCGCTTTCAACATTATTTCAGTCATATCACGGCGACAGCTCACATATTCATGTCCTAGGTTTCACCAGTACTGGGCTAGGGCTCTGAGGTGTCTTGCCAAAGGATACTCCTGCAAAAAACTCAGTGCTTCCAGTGAGGCTCGAACCCGGGGCATCAAGGTTACGAGTCCTACACTTTATCACTCGGCCAGCCAGGCCCCTGCTATAAAAATAGATGCATGATGTTAAAGATACTTACCAGAACTCGACTTTAAAACCTGTATGGAAAAAAAAAAGGTTAAACTCATAGCCTCCCAAAACTAGTTCGCAGCTGATTACTGAACAATTAGCATAGATTAAGTTCTGATAGAATCTACATATAACCATAATTATGTAAATCCTGACCAAGAAAAATTGCTCGTAATGAGCAACTTGTCTTTGGTCACAATGTTTTTTGTGTTGTTTGAGGCAAAATGAAAATAAACACTTGCAGATCGTAAAAACGAATACAGTATTTAGCCGGGCTCTTCCTGTGCTCTACTATGAACTGAATTAGTCTCATTTATTTCCTGAACCATTTGCCAAACGAAATAAGTCATATGAATATTTTTACAAAGTGTTTAAAGTGTTTTCAAAGATATATTGGCTAAAATACTTAGAAAGTATCCGAGAGAGTAGATAAAAGATCAGACTGCAAGTTCTTTTGTATTCGAGAAAGTAATGCAATATCTGATCGGCCAAACTGTTTGGTTTAGCCAGTCAGAATTTGCTTTACTTTGACAGTTGGTGAATTCTAGAATGGATGGCGAATTTCCAGCCCTAATCTCGTATTTACACAGCTAGTTATCGATAAAGCTTGACTAGATGCTCTAAAAACTGCCATGCCTTGGTTCTCTTGAACCATGAAGTGCTAAACAAATGAAATGAAAATTTCCACTCAATCCAAATATTGCGATTTCAAAGCTGATTTCACCCCCAAGAAATACCTTATCGGACAGTGTAGATCCAAGATGAGACTACACAAAACGTGCCAAGTCGCGCTAGGCAGCTTAAGGGTTAACCAAATCAGTGATAAATAAAAGAGATGTACATTCTCATGCAGAACTACAGGAACAAATATCAGTGTTGTATTTGTCAAAATATCTGGCAGAGCAGCCTACCGTCTAGATCCAAGATCAGACAGCACGTTCTGTACTGTCTGATCTTGACCTACACCGTCCGCATAAGCATTTAATCCGGTTTCAGCCCTACAATGGTTAACAAAGAGATAAACCTATTTCTTATTGGAAAGGTCATAATTCAAAATAGAAATTGCCTACTTACAATAGAACAAAGTATTGCGAGTCCAGTCCAGATATGCATCTTTGTCTATGAGAGAGTAGTTTTAACGTCCATGTAAGTACCCATAGCAATATTTATAGTATAGGGAGTTCAATTGACGGGACCAAAATAGTAATTAATAACTTAATGACACCATTTAAGTGGTGGTACTTTTATTTTGGTATTTGCATGACATTTCCAGTCCGCCTTTGTTGAGAAAGGGCCTATCATGGTTTGGTTCGATTGTGTGGTTAGAGCTCCGCGAGGTTAGGAGCTAATGCCCAAAAGGTGCAGTGCTACAAGCCTATGTCGACAACAATATTTGGAAAACATTATCAGTTGAATGAACGTTATGGTTATCATCTCAAAGAATACCTTCCCTATAACTCTTGTGTCATCTCTCTCTATTTAGAATGGCACGTGTAGCTCAGTTATATCTTTCAGTCGCGTTCTACTTCCCTGTCTGTCTGTCTGTCTGTCTGTCTACCACAGTTTTTGACGTCTCTCTGTCTCTGTCTCTCTCTCTCTGATATTACAGAATAAAACTCTCTGTTTTGGAAATATTCACAATCTGCGTTGAGAGTTTTTTTTAATCATTATTCAGTTTCGGTGTGACGCGAGTTACATGTGGAAAGCTTTGGGAATATTTGCAATGATTATTCCAATAATTACGGCTTGAAAGTCCAGCCATCTGTGTAGCCTTCAACAGATAGAAAATGTGCCATGCTCTGTGAAAAGAGGGTTTAATGCATCTCCGTAATACATTTTACCAAGTAAGTCTTTATAGATTAGCGATTCATAAAATCCATTTAGTCGGACAATGACTGAATCTGGAGGTAGGATGGTCCTTGGACATGTATAAAATTCAAAAATAGCAAAAAGTTTCGACCAATGTCAGCCTGTGCGGATTGTGCGGGCTGACACGGGACAATACATTTTTTTGCAGATGCTTTAAGCCTCCTTTTCGCAGAGCATAGCTAAAATATGGGCAAAATGGTGCTAGCAATGTAAATATGTTAATTGGTGCACTTTACAAATAAAAGCTAATTGAATAAATGTTTGATTTTGTTGTAACCATAATATTGCATTTAACTCTCTAGTAGACGACAAAACTTGTCCAAATCGAAAGCAGTTGCAGACGACAAATTAGATGTGACTCAAATGATGGAGTTTGTCTAAATCAGGATTGAAAACATTCTGGGAAAAAGAGAAAATACTGCTTACCAGCATTTTCTCCTTTTCCCACGATATTTTCAGACGTCATCTTCGAAATTGTTTGGTAAGGGTATAAATGAGACTGGCGTCAAGATAGGCGATCCAGACTCGTAAACTCAATCCATGTCGAAAGCATCGAAATGAGCTATGATCTGTGAAAAGGGGGCTTAGTGCATCTGCAAAACGTATCGACCAGGTCAGCCTGCGCGATCCTCGCAGGCTGATCTGGTCAAAATCTTCTGCTATTGGTCAATTTTCTGCATGCAAAATGTACCTCATGATTTGGTCGGTTCTTAGGCAAAATGGATTTTATGGATCCATAATTAGGCCTATGTGATGTGTTCTTGGTATCATGCAAAACAAAGATGTATTAAACTCCCTTTTGCCAGAGCATGGCTCAAAGTACATTTGTCATGGTCAGGACACGTCCGCACGAGGTGATTTAATTTACCACCAAAGTCTAAAGGGTTTTACAAAAAAAAAAATCCCGGTTAACTAATTATCAAAAGCAGGTTGAAAGACTGAATCTTAAGTAAAATTATCCCCTCACAACCCCCCCTTTTTTTTGTCATTTAACGATTCATGGATAAAGAAAATCTAATACGCAACCCAACAAAAATTTCAGTCAGTTGTAACTTCCTTCCCCCCCTTCAAAAAAAAGTGTATGTAGGATCATTTAGAAATGGTTGTGACAAATGAATAGTTTGCTTTTTTGAGCGATTTCCTTTAATTGATTACTCTTTTTCTTATCCCGCACAGGCGCAAAACCTCCCTCGCCCATTGTGAAAGAGCTGGGAGAGCTGGAATCACAGAGTTTTTGTTTCAGTACGTCAGTGTATTTTTCTGTTATTTGACGATTTATTGTATCATGACTAATAAATAAATACTCGTTAGTAAACTATCATTACGACATTGTACTTACATTAGAACATTCCCGTCTGTTATAATTATCGTTAATGGCTGTACTTATTTCCGAGCGAATAGTTTTGCTATCACAAACACCCACTGTCTGCAGCTATTTCAGCATTCAGTTTTCATACTATTGTTGTGGGCCTCAACCTTTTACCAAAAGTACTATGTGTGTTAATGACCCATGAGAAGGAGCCTTTTGAAAACATCATGGGGAAAGGAAAAAATGGGGGACACTAGCATTTTCGCCTCTATTTTTTCCAGCCTCTCAAGGACAATCTCAATCATTTGAGCAATTTGCTTTCGATTTGGACAAGTCTAGAACTGCGTCGTTTGGCTAAGAGTTAAATCGGGGTGACCGGCTAATCACCGTGAACAAAATGTATTCTGCCACGTCGTCTATCCAGGGAACTTAGACCAGGCTATTATAACTTGAAGGCCATTCAGTTTGTTGTCTCAAATGCTTTCGACATATCTAAAATTTTCTAGTATGGAAAAGAGTTAGACATGAGAGCTATGATGGCCCTGTATCACTCCATGGCCTCACACATAATTGCATGGACAGTGACAAAATTCTGATAAGAACCACAGCAGGATAATTTCTGTTACATCTAGTTAGATTTCGATCTGTAGTTTCAGAGGAAAAGATGATAGAAGTAACCTTTAATGGAGTACATAGATGCATGATGGACAGAGGGCCATGATACAAGCCTGCTAGCATTTGGATGATAGATGTAGAATTTAATGTGGTGCATAGACAGATGCATGATGGACAGAGGGCCATGAAACAAGCCTGCTAGCCTTTGGTGGATGGAGCTAAAAAAAAAAACAATAAAATGACAAAACCAGGCATTAATAAAAACAGCATATTTTTAATTCCAGTGGTATCTTTTGCGTAGTTAACAAAGTAAAACGATAACGGATACATATAATATACCGGTATGTCAATTTAGAGAATTCATGTTCTAACAAGCAAATGGGTTTATAGCAGAATTTTTACTTCAAACCACTTCTTTATAATTTCAAGAAAATATGTCTCATTTTTAAGGTGATCATAAGGTTGGAAACCATATTGTAGTGTTTCTCTATTCTGAATTCATCAATCTCTTTTTTTTTTTTAAGCTTGTTTCTATAAAATTGTAACAAAACAGGATATTGAGGTCACGAATGTGCCGTTATCACACCAAATCATATGGCTGACACCATGAAAGTAATGTTGCTCTACTTTTCTGACATATATCTCGATTTTTTTTAACTGTTTTACAAGTAAAAAGCAAAAAAAAAAAAGAGACAGTACCGGTATTTCATTCATGAATACCACCAAACTCTGCAATTATCATTAGCTGACAACATTCATATTAACCAATGAGAAATACAATGTCTCTGTACTAAAACTTGTGCAGAAAACCAGATAAATGGGTAGCCTAAAGAATAAAAGAAGGAATCCATAGAAATGACAACTCATAAACAAACAACAAAATTTTAGACTGTTTCAAATTGAAAGAATTTGCAGACGGCGAATTGAATGTTGTTCAAATGGTGAAAACTGTCTTTGAAAAGGTTTAATAAAACATTGTGGGGTATAGAAAAAGTTCTGAAAACCAACACTTTCTCCTTTTCCCACAATAAAAATTTTATCTGCTGTCTGTCTCGTGGGTTTGAAAACTCTGGATTAATTGGTATAGAATTAAAGGCAAATAAATGCTATTCGCCATTAATAATAATATGGTATTGATAACAACAAATATACGAAAAGCACCGAAATAAGAGCAGTTAAAATTTAAAAAGAAATATGTTTCCTTAACAACATTAAGTTATTCTGGTTGGCCAAGATCACCAACCTTAACCCTTTCACAAACAACAAAATTTTACACTTGTCCAAATTGAAGGCATTTGCAGACGATAAGTTACATGGGACAAAAATCAAAGGGTATGTATCAGAAAGGGTACAAAATATTTTGGGAATAGGAGAAAATGCTGTTTACCAGCATTTTCTCCTATTCCCACAATGTCTTCAAAAAGCCATCTGTTTCGGGCCGTTATGTACATGATTGTTTGATAAAGGAATAAACATGAATTGAGAATGTACCAATGTGTCTAAATAATGAAGGCACATACTTATACTTCAGCCTACGTGCATCACTACAAGCAAATGACTTTTCTGGAGTACACAACTTTTGAGCACATCCTGACACAAGGATAAATTGCTCATAGCGAATACATGTACTTATATTTTCCCCATACTTTAGTGCTTTGGCCATACTAATAATAAAATTTTTATTTGAGTTTACCATTTCTAATTTAAAAGGATATTTTACAGGATGTCTGCTGTAAACTTGTTTCTGAAGGTAATGAGTTAACCATTTATCAAACAACAATTGGGAGAAAGCCTTTTAAAAACATGGGGGGGGGGGGGAACTCTGCAAAAGGCAATTTCATCATTTTCGTGAATGTTTTCTATCCTTTCAAAGACAAATCTGATCATTTGAGCCAAATCTGTTGTCTGCCAATGCTTCCAATTTGGATGAATCTAAAATCTATTGTAATGTGTTAAACTCTTTCCCACATGAAAAAAAAAAAAAAATTAGCCTTGTCCAATTTGAAAGTCCTTGCAGATGACAATAAGATATGAATCAAACAATTGACTTTGTACTTGAAAGAGTTGAAACTTTGTGGGAAAAGGAGAAAATGCTGGTTACCAGATTTTCTTTCTTTTTTTTTTTTGCCACAATGTTTTCAAAAAGGTATCTTCCTCAGGGTCATGAAACCTCGGGATTGTGTGGTAAAGGGTTAAAGTGCCAATCACAGCCTGTGTTGCTTTTGCACCCAGTGTGAAAGTATATCAAAATCAACTGTCTACAAATTTTAGATGTATTGGCAATAAACCAATATTTTGGGTACTTCTCTTGCCTGAAAATATATCAAGTTGTTGATCTTGACAACAGTTTAACAAGACAGCCATTTGCCCTAAAGCACACACCCTGAGTAAAGTCGTCTACAGTCGATAAAGCTGAGGAGATCCTGGTTTTAATGATATAAAACACATGAATGTAAGTGGCCTACTTTTTGACTCAATTTGACTGATTTCCAGACTTGTCCAAGATATCGTTAAGACCCATATTCTAACCACGTTTCATGAGCATCAGACTGAAAATGTGGCCTCTACAGTGCACACAAGATTTTTCTACGATTTGGTCCAGTGACCTACTGTTTTACCCAAGGTTTATCTAAGATTTGACCATGTGACCTACTTTTTGCCCCGTCCTGATCCACTTTCAAATTAGTCTAGGATATCAAGAAGATAAATATTCTGACCAATCCTTATCAGTGTAAAGCTGAAAATGTGGCCTCTAGAGTGCACACAAAGTTTTTCTAAGATTTAGTCCAGTGACCTACTTATTGACCCGACATGACCCAATTTCGAACTTGCCCCAGATATTATCAAGACAAACATTCAGCCCAACTTTCATGAGTTTCAGCCTGAAATTGTGGCATCTAGAGTGCACGCAGTGTTTTTCAAAGATTTAGCCTAGTGATCTACTTTTTGACCTGACATGACACAATTTCAAACGTGTCCTAGATATCATCAAGACAAACATTCTGACCACGTTTCATGAGTTTCAGGCTGAAAATGTGGCCCCTAGAAAGCACACAAGGTTTTTCTAAGATTTGGCCCAGTGACCTAGTTTTTGACCCAACATGACTCAATTTCGAACTTGTCCAAGATATTATCAAGACAAACATTCCGACCAAATTTCGTAAGTTTCAGGCTGGAAATATGGCCTCTAGAGTGCACACAAGGTTTTTCTTGGATTTAGCCCAGTGACCTACTTTTTGACCTGATATGACCCAATTTCAAACTTGTCCAATTTATTATCAAGACAAACATTCGTACCAAGATTCAAGAGTATCAGGCTGAAAATATGGTATCTAGAGTACACAAAAGGTTTTTCTTGGATTTAGCCCAGTGACCTACTTTTGGACCTGACATAACCCAATTTCGAACTTTTCCGAGATATTATCAAGACAAACATTCTGACCAAGTTTCATGAGTATATGATTGAAAATGTAGCCTCTAGAGTGCACACAAGGTAATTGTTGACGCCTGGACGACGCTCGACGGACGACGCCGGATACAGCACGATCACAAAAGCTCACCTTGAGCATTTCGTGCTCAGGTGAGCTAAAAGAGAGTACAGCAAACACTGTTCATATATCTAAATTTTATGAAAAGAAGTCATTTCTGTTGCACTTGTTAGGTGTTTGGACTATTCCCCTTTCAAGTCAAGAATTATTTTTAACACAAAATGAAAACTGTCAGTGAAAATAAACCGGTAAAAAAGTGATACCTACATATGAAGAAAATGGACTATCGAAATCATTTGAGCAACAGTTGCTTTCGATTTGGACAAGTCTAGAATTGCATCGTTTGGCTTAGAGTTAAACTGGAGTGACTGGCTAATCTCCGGAAACAAAATGTATTCTGCCGCGTTGTCTTTCAAGGGAACTTAGACCAAGCATTTCCGTTAGATTAACCATTCATACTTACAGACAAGTATTATAACTTGAAGGCCATTCAGTTTGTTGTCTCAAATGCTTTCGATCTGGACATATCTAAAATTTTCTAGTAAGGAAAAGAGTTAAACATGAGAGTTATAATGGCCCTGTATCATTCCATGGCCTCACACATAACTGCATGGACAGTGACACTATTCTGATAAGAACCACAGCAGGATAATTTCTGTGACATCCAGTTAGATTTCGATCTGTAGTTTCGTAGGAAACGATGATAGAAGTAAAATTTAACGGGGTATATAGACAGCTGCATGATGGACAGAGGGCCATGATACAAGCCTGCTAGCCTTTGGGTGACAGAAGTAGAATTTAATGGGGGCATAGACAGCTTCATGGTGGACAGAGGGCCATGATACAAGCCTGCTAGCATTTGGATGATAGATGTAGAATTTAATGTGGTGCATAGAAAGATGCATGATGGACAGAGGGCCATGATACAAGCCTGCTAGCCTTTGGTCGGTGGAGCTAAAAAAAACAATAACATGACAAAACCAGGCATTAATGAAAACAGCATTTTTAATTCCAGTGGTATCCTTTGCGTAGTTAACAAAGTAAAACGATAACGGATACATATAATATAACGGTATGTCAATATACGGAATTCATTTTCTAACAAGCGAATGGGTTTATAGCAGAATTTTGCTTTAAATCACTACTTTATAATTTCAAGAAAATATGTCTCATTCTTAATGTGATCATAAGGTTGGAAATTCAACCATACTGTGGTATTTACTGTGCTATTCTGAATTTATCAATCTCTTTTTTTTAAAGCTTGTTCCTAATCCTATAAAATTATAACAAAACACGATATTGATATCATGAATGTACCGTTATCTCACCAAATCATGACACTATGAAGGTAATGTTGCGCTACTTCTCTGACATATATCCCCATTTTCTTTTTTTACTGTTTTACAATTAAAAAACAAAAAAAATGAGATACCAGTATTTCATTCATGAATACCACCAAACTCTGCAATTATCATTAGCTGACAACATTCATTTTAACCGATGAGAAATACGATGTCTCTGTACTAAAACTTGGACACAAAACCAGATAAATGGGTACGCTAAAGAAGGAATCCATGAAATGACAACTCTTAAACAGACAACAAAATTTTTGACTGTTCAAATGGGAAGAATTTGCAGTCACGAATTAAATGTTACTCAAATGGTGAAAACTGTCTTTGAAAGGGTTTAATAAAACATTGTGGGATAAAGAAAAAGTTCTGAAAACCAACACTTTCTCCTTTTCCCACAGTGTTTTCATATGCTGTTTGTCTTGTGGGTTTGGAAACTCAGAATTGTTTGGTAAAGGATTAAAGTCAAAAAATTGCTATTCTCCATTCGTAATTAAAATGGTATTGATAACAATAAATATACAAAAAGCACCAAAATAACAGCAGTTAACCCTTAAAGCCCTTGAATCGACTTAAGTTGTTTTTGCAGACAAAGCAGATCAAGATCAGACCGCACAGAATGTGTAGTCTGATCTTAGATCTGCACTGTCCGTTGCTATGTTACATATTCTAACGGAAACAACTTTAAAATAGCAATAGTTTGGGCTGTTTCTTGGGGTTTTTTTTTTTTTGTATTTGAAAAGGTCATAATTATTAATTCAGCAGTTCAAGGGTTAAAGTTTAAAAAGAAATTTGTTTCCTTAACAACATTTCTATTAATTCATTACTCTGGTTGGCCCATATCACCAACCTTAACTCTTTCACAAACAACAAAATTTTACACTTGTCCAAACTGAAGGCATTTACAGACGATGAATTACATGGGACACAATCAGGGGATATGTATCAGAAAGGGTACAAAATATTTTTGGAAAAGGAGAAAATGCTGTTTACCAGCATTTTCTCCTACTCCCACAATGTTTTCAAAAAGCCATCTGTTTCAGGGTCGTTATGTACATGATTGTTTGGTAAAGGCATAAAGATGAATTGAGAATGTACCAATGTGTCTACATAATAAAGGCACATACTTATGCTTCAGCCTACGTGCCGCACTACAAGCAAATGACTTTTCTGGAGCACACAACTTTTGAGCACATCCTGACACAAGGATAAATTGCTCATAGCGAATACATGTACTTATATTCTCCCAGTACTTTGGTGCTTTGGCATACTAATAAAATTTTTTTTATTTGAGTTTACCATTTCTAATTTAAAAGGATATTTTTCAGGATGTCTGCTGTAAACTTGTTTCTGAAGGTAATTGGTTTACCCTTTATCAAACAACAACTGGGAGAAAGCCTTTTAAAAACATTGGGGTGGGGGGGGGAGGAGAAAAACCCAGCAAAAGGGAATTTCACCTTTTTCCTGAATGTTTTCTACCCTTTCAAAGACAAATCTGATCATTTGAGCCAAATCTGTTGTCTGCCAATGCTTCCAATTTGGATGAATCTAAAATCTATTGTAATGTGTTAAATTTTTCCCACATTGAAAAAAATGTTGCCTTGTTCAATTTGAAAGTATTTGCAGATGACAAATAAGATATGAATCAAACAATTGACTTTGTACTTGAAAGAGTTAAAACACTGTTGGAAAAGGAGAAAATGCTGCTTACCAGCATTTTCTTCTTTTGCCACAATGTTTTCAAAAGGCATCTTCCTCAGGGTCATGAAACCTCGGGATTGTGTGGTAAAGGTTTAAGGTGCCAATCACAGCCTGTGTTGCTTTTGTAGCCAGTGTGATATATCAAAATCAACTGTCTACAAATTTTAAGTGTATTGGCAATAAACCAATATTTGGGGTACTTCTCTTGCCTGAAAATATTTCACTTTGTCGATTTTGGCAAGTTTAAAAAAGAGTACGCCAAAAACTGTTCATATATCTTAATTTCAGGAAAAGAAGTCATTTCCTTTGCACTTGTTAGGTGTTTGGACTGTTCCCCTTTCAAGTCAAGAATTATTTTAAAGACAAAATGAAAACTGTCAGTGAAAATAAACAGGCAAAAAAGTGATACCTACAAATGGAAGAAAATGTACAATCCCCATCATCTGAGCAACAGTTGTTTCAGATTTGGACAAGTCTAAAAATTGCGTAGTTTGGCTAAGAGTTAAACCCGGGTGACTGGCATATCTCCGGGAACAAAATGTATTCTGCCGCGTTGTCTTTCTAGGAAACTTAGACCAAGCATTTCCGTCAGATTAGCCATTCATACTTACAGACAAGTATTATAACTTGAAGGCCATTCAGTTTGTTGTCTCAAATGCTTTCGATCTGGACATATTTAAAATTTTCTAGTATGGAGTTAAACATGAGAGTTATGATGGCCCTGTATGATTCCATGGCCTCACACATAAGTGACACTATTCCGATAAGAACCACAGCAGGATAATTTCTTTGACATCTAGTTAGATTTCGATCTGTAGTTTCATAGGAAAAGATTATAGAAGTAAAATTTAATGGAGTGCATTGACAGCTGCATGATGGACAGAGAGCCATGATACAAGCCTGCTAGCCTTTGGATGATAGAAGTAGAATTTGATGTGGTTCATAGACAGATGCATGATGGACAGAGGCCCATGATACAAGCTGCTAGCCTTTGGATGATAGCATTTAGTGTGGTGCATAGATGCATGATGGACAGAGGGGCATGATACAAGTGTGCTTGTCTTTGGTCGGTGGAGCTAAAAAAACAATAACATGACAAAACCAGGCATTAATAAAAACAGCATTTTAATTCCAGTGGTATCTTTTGCGTAGTTAACAAAGTAAAATGATAACGGATACATGTAATATACCAGTATGGTAACATAAGGAATTCATTTTCTAACAAGCAAATGGGTTGATAGCAGAACTTTTGCTTTTAATCACTACTTTATAATTTCAAGAAAGTATGTCTTATGTTTTAATGTGATCACAAGGTTGGAAATTCAACCATACTGTGGTGTTTCCTTAGTCTGAATTTATCAATCTCTTTTTTTAAAAGCTTGTTCCTAATAAAATTATAAGAAAACACGATAATGATGTCATAAATGTGCCGTTATCTCACCAAATCATACGGCTGACACCATGAAAATAACGTTGCGCTACTTCTCTGATATATATCTCCATTTTCTTTAACTGTTTTACCAGTAAAAAACAAAAAATTGAGATATTGGTATTTCATTCATGAATACCACCAAACTCTGCAATTATCATTGGCTCATTCATTTTAACCTATGTGAAATACAATGTCTTTGTGCTAAAACTTGGATACAAAACCAGATAAATGGGTACGCTAAAGAAGGAATCCATAGAAATGACAACTCTTAAACAAACAAAAAAATTTTAGACTGTTTCAAATTGAAATAATTTGCAGACGACGAATTAATTGTTGCTCAAATGGTGAAAACTGTCTTTGAAAGGGTTTAATAAAACATTGTGGGATAAAGAAAAAGTTCTGACAACCAACACTTTCTCCTTTTCCCATAATGTTTTCATATGCTGTTTGTCTTATGGGTTTGAAAACTCAGGATTGTTTGGTAAAGGAGTAAAGGCAAAAAATTGCTATTCTCCATTAGTAATTATAATGGTATTGATAATAATAAATATACAAAAAGCACCAAAATAACAGTAGTTAACCCTTAAAGCCCTTGAACCGACTTAAGTTGTTCATGCAGACAGAGGAGATCAAGATCAGACTGCACAGAATGAGCAGTCTGATCTTAGATCTGCACTGTCCGTTACTATGTTACATATTCTAACGGAAACAACTTTAAAATAGCAATAGTTTGGGCTGATTTTTTTTTTTTTTTTTTTTGTATTTGAAAAGGTCCAAATCATTAATTCAGCAGTTCAAGGGTTAAAGTTGAAAAAGAAATTTGTTTCCTTAACAACATTTCTATTAATTCATTACTCTGGTTGGCCCAGATCACCAACCTTAACCCTTTAACAAACAACAAATTTCACTTGTACAAATTGAAGGCATTTACAGACGATGAATTACATGGGACACAATCAGGGGATATGTATCAGAAAGGGTACCAAATATTTTGGGAAGAGGAGAAAATGCTGTTTACCAGCATTTTCTCCTATTCCCACAATGTTTTCAAAAGCAATCTGTTTCAGGGTCGTTATGTACATGACTGGTAAAGGAATAAAGATGAATTGAGAATGTACCAAGCACATACATATGCTTCAGCCTACGTGCCGCACTACAAGCAAATGACTTTTCTGGAGTGCACAACTTTTGAGCACATCCTGACACAAGGATAAATTGCTCATAGCGAATACATGTACTTATATTCTCCCCATACTTTGGTGCTATGGCATGGTAATAAAATAAATTTTTTATTCGAGTTCACAATTTCTATTTTAAAAGGATATTTTACAGGATGTCTGCCGTAAATTTGTTTCTGAAGGTAATGAGTTTACCCTTTATCAAACAACAATTGGGAGAAAGTTTTTAAAAACATGGGGGGGGGGGGGGAGAGAAAACCCAACAAAAGGCAATTTCACCATTTCCGTGAATGTTTTCTACCTTTTCAAATACAAATCTGATCATTTGAGCCAAATCTGTTGTC
This sequence comes from Tridacna gigas, assembly GCA_945859785.2. Classification (NCBI taxonomy): domain Eukaryota; kingdom Metazoa; phylum Mollusca; class Bivalvia; order Cardiida; family Cardiidae; genus Tridacna; species Tridacna gigas. The sequence continues at coordinate 28,527,991 of OX244042.2, read as the reverse complement.
TGCCAATGCTTCCAATTTGGATGAATCTAAAATCTATTGTAATGTGTTAAACTCTTTCCCACATGAAAAAAAAAATAGCCTTGTCCAATTTGAAAGTATTTGCAGATGACAAATAAGATATGAATCAAACAATCGACTTTGCATTTGAAAGAGTTGAAAACATTGTTGGAAAAGGCCAAATGCTGGTTACCATTTGCATTGTCTTCTTTTGCCACAATGTTTGCAAAAGGCATCTTCCTCAGGGTCAGGGTCATGAAACCTCGGGATTGTGTGGTAAAGGGTTAAAGTGCCAATCACAGCCTGTGTTGCTTGTGCACCCAGTGTGAAAGTATATCAAAATCAACTGTCTACACGTTTTAGATATACTGGCAATAAACCAGTATCTGGCGTACTTCTCTTGTCTGAATATATTTCAAGTTGTCGATTTTGGCAAAAGTTTATAAAAAAAAAAGTATACCAAACACTGTTAATAAAATTTACAAACAGAAGTCATTTCTGTTACACTTGTTAGGTGTTTAAACTATTCTCCTTTCAAGTTCAGTATTTTTTTTAAAAAAAAAGAAAACTGTCAGTGAAAATAAACAGGTAAAAACGTGATACCTACAGATGGAAGTAAAAAAATAAGATAAAAAAAATGATAATGTGTGAGTTGGCTATGTAGACTGTTTTTGACAAATTTATCAGATTAAAATTTTTTAATCTAATGATTTTAATAATTCAATAATTATGGATTTCTAAAAAAAGAGCATATTGAATTTTATGACATTGCTATACATACATCGTAACAAAAAAGTCTTACATCCTGAATACACTGTGACAAGATGGAAGTTGAGGATGATAATTTCCTTCAAATCATGAGTTAATGCATTGTGTAATTTGCAGTATATATGTTTGTCTAAAAGACTATCTGGTACAAAAATCGATTAAATATATGTCAAACGGACAAGCACTCATCATCAGTAAGAGATTACAAATATCCATTGAAAAACATTGCAGCAGCAATTGTAATTATGAACAGTCAGAACTGCTGCCCAGTCCTTTACCATACAATCCAAGTTTTCACAATCGCAAGAAAGAAGGTTTCTCAAAATGTTAAGGAAATAGAAGAAAATGCTGGAAACCAACACTTTCACCTTTTTCCGAAATGTTTCCTAGCCTTTGAAAATCAAGTTTAAATTGTTGAGTCGTATTCATCATGTTGTGTGCAAATGATTTTAATTTTGGCAAGTCTAAGATTTTGTCGTATGGTATAGAGTTAAGCTTCTTTTCAACATTATGTACATGAAACACTTTGACAGACAGCAAAATTTTAGACTTGTCCAAAATGAAACAATTTTCAGAGAACAAATTAAAAGTGGTTGACGGAATCTTGTCTTTGAAAATGTGAAAAATATGTGGATAAAGGGGAAAATGCTGGTTACCATCATTTCCTCCTTTTACTGGTATTGTTTGGTAAAGTGTTGAAAAATAGAACTATGTCTACAAATACAAAATTATTCTCTAAGCTCTTTACTTCCACACACACATAAAGCACACAATTTCGCGAACACCCTTGTAAAATATGGTTACTCAGACATAACATAAGATTCAGCCGTTAGAACAAAAAAGACCACAAGATGAGCCATGCTCTGTAAAAAGGGGGTTTAATACACCTGCAAAGAGTATAGACCCAGGTCAGCCTGCACAGACTGAGCAGGCTAACCTGGGTCGAAACATTTAGCTTTTGGTAAATTTTCTGCATGTCCAAGGACCGTTTTTACCTCAGGATTCAGTCTGTTGTTAGACAAAATTGATTTTATGGAACAATTATAACTGTGATGACTAGCTTGGTATCATGCATCATGGAGATGCATTAAACCCCCTTTTTGCCAGAGCATCACTCAAATGTGTTTTACAGGTTGCTTTGTCCAGATAATCTCTGTAAATAGAACAGTATAGATCAAATCAGGCTGCACATTTCTGCGCAGTCTGGTTTTGACCTATATTGGCCACAAAGGTAACTAAATTAGTGAAATGTTCTTTTAGGATTTACACATGAATACATTAGAAGAAATTACGGAAAAAGGTAGAATTATTCTTTACAAGCCACAAATGCTACCAGAATGTTATCAAAAATGGTTGCTGCATGGGGCTTAACTCTTTACCAGACGATTAAATTTAATACTTGTCCAAGTTGAAACCGATTTGCAGACAACAAAAATATCTGAATGATATAATTTGTGTTACACACTGTAGAAAATTTTGTGAGAAAAGAAGAATAGCTGATTACTTGCATTTTCTATTAATCCAACAAAGTGTTCAGAAATTTTCTTCCTTAGGGTCTTCAACTCGTTACCACACAACAAAATTTTAGATTTGTCCAGATTGGAGCATTTGCAAAAAATGAATAAAATGTAATTCAAGCTGTCTTAGAATTAGTAGGAAACATTATGGGAAAAGGAGAAAATGCTTGTTACCAGCATTTTCTCCTTTTCCTATCAAATTTTCAAAAGCCTTTTTCAGGATCATTTAAAGAATAGACTGTGTTGTAAAGTGTTAAAACATAGTTGGTAAAGGGTTACAGACATCTGCAGGAGATAAGGAAAAAAGGAAGCATGAAAGAACACAATCTGACAGTGTATAAAATTGACTAGCAAAGGGAAATAATGGCACATCTACAAATCAAAGCATTACAAACAGTATCTTTCTTACTAATGTAAAGAATCGAACCTAGTTGCGGTTAAAGCAAAAGACTTATGCAGCTGGTATAGATCAAGATCAGACTGCACAGAGGATGCTGTTCGATCATTGGTCTAAACTGTGCATTTGTATGGTCAAGCGCACAGGACAAAAGTCTTTCTAAATTCTTGTAAATCGTATTTTCAGTCTTCAAAAGAGGTAGAGAATTGTATATTTGGTAGTCCAGGGTTGGTGAATACGGACCCAGGTACTGATGGAGTTCAAAGACCTGGGCTTAATTTCATGAAAAAAACTTAAGTCTCTTATTTTTCTCAGATTGGCTAATAGACTCAGTTTCTGACATGCGGTACACTGAGTTCATTATTTGAGACAAATATGAATCAGATTAACAGTCTAAAGTAACATTCTTAAATCCTCAGTTGATAAGACACAACACAGCAAAACAAAAGACTTAACTCTATTAACAGTAGCATAAGCCCATACAGTATTTGGTTAAATTATATTTTTTTCCTTTAAATCTTTTCTTTTATAATCTGGTGACCTTAACTTAACAAGGCCAAGAATGTTATTGATAAGAAATTCATCGAAGAGGACAATTATGTTCATAGTTTCCACTGTATCATAAAGAACAATAAAAAAAAGCCTTAACTATTTATCAGACAGCAAAATTTTAGACATGTCCATGTTGAAAGAATTTACTGACAACCAGTCAATTTTTTTTTTTTTAAATGATAGTACTTGCTCTTGAATACGTAGAAAACATTGTGGGAAAAAAGAGGAAATACTGTTACCAACACTTTCCCCTTTTCCCACAATGTTTTCAAAAAGCTTCTTTCTCTGGGTCATTAAAACTTGGACTTGTGTTGTAAAGTGGTAACCTGATCCAGCTATTTCAACTTTATATTAAGTTTTACAACAAGTCACAGCTTACTGATCCATCTTTTAGCAATAACAATAATTATTCTAACCAGCATAATTAGCCATTTTTCAGATGTTTAACACTATTTCAGTCATATAGCAGCAACTGCTCACTTATGGTTGTTACTAGTAACCATTCCTTTTCCACAATATTTATAAAATTTTCTACAGTGGCATACAAATCCACTGTTGTATGGTTATTAGCTAAGGTTTGGACTGAACAGCACTGGAATATCAACAAGGAATATATTAATACAAATATGACAAAAAAAGTAAATAATTATACAAAAATCTACTACATAACAGATCACAGTCAAATGTGGACAGGGTTGCAACTAACACCTCCGGTTAATTTGCACGCTTTTCACAACTTTACAGTGCAAGTAAATCTGCTTAACCCTTTCCAACACAATCCGGTGTTTTTATGGCACTAGAAAAGGTGGCTTTTGAAAACATTATGGGAAAAGGAGAAAATGCTGGTAACCAGCATTTGTCCTTTTCCCACAATGCGTTCCAACTATTCAAAGACATACCCCATCACTTGAGCCACATTCAATTTGTAAGCTGAAAAGGCTTTCACTTTGGAAATGTCTACAATTTTGTCATGTGGTAGAGGGTTAAACTGTAATACTTTGAATGCCAAGGATGATATAAGTTGTTTTTGTGGACAGTACAGATCACAATGTATTTGCACGTAACATGCAGTCTCATCTTTGATCTATATTTTCTCATATTTTGTGGAACAAACGAGACAAAACTTTTGGATTGCAAAAGAATCATTCTGTCTAACTATACGTATTCAAATAGTTACTATAAAAGGACTATCACACATTTACAAAGTGCACAGCAGGCAGGTACCAACAATTTAGGTCATGTTTGATTCAAAGCACCAGCACTACTTTAATGGGAAAACAGACATTACAGTGTCAAATGTACTTGAACCACACTCTGTGAAAAGGCAACATTGATTACTAATCATGAATAATTCCTTCTTGTGCAGCAATCTTTTGAAAAAGAAAATAAACATCAAAATGTATACTAAACAGATGCATGTCTGTGATGCTTTATACCATGCAAGTCATCATGTAATTCTGGATCCATGAAATCCATTTTGTGTAAAACTGACTGAATCCCGAGGTAAAATAGGCCTTTGACAAGTATTAAATTGACCTATAGCAGAAAAGGTCAACTCAGATTAGCCTGCAGAGATTGTGCAGGCTGACCTGGGGCGATGCTTTTTGCAGATGCATTGGACCCCTTTTCACAGAGCATGGCTTATGTCTGGGTACAATACTGAGAAAAACTGCAGGCAGAGTTTAGTAGAAAGAGACACTTTATATGACAGTCCTACAAGATTATTTGACAATGCTCTGTGAAAAGGGGGCTTAATGAATCTGCAAAAACTATCGACCCTGTTCAACCTGCTTAGTCTGCACAGGCTTACCTGGGTTGAAACTTTTTGCTCTAAGTCAATTTTCTGCATATCCAGGGACCAGTCCACCACAAAATCCATCATTATGTGATGACTTCCTTGGTATAATGTATCGTGGAGATGCATTAAGCCCCTTTTGCCAGAGAATGGTTCATTTCATTTTAAAATTCTGGAAGAGGTGTCATCTTTTGGTCTGTATTTGACCCAGCTTCCACTATTGTCCATCAAAGTTTCGTTTGTCACTCTATATATAACCCTGTGCTCAGTGACGTCCTCACATACCGCCATTTCTACTGTACTGATGGTTAACTTCAATACCACCCCAGGACAAGAGCTGTTTGTCAGGATTTTCATCCCAGTTTATGTCCATGTGTAGCTGAAATAGAAAAAAGAGCATAATCTTTCATTTTTCGTAAGATCAAAATTAAAATTCACTGAGTAAATACCAAAGTTGATAGTTTTACATGTTACATAGACACTGGTGAACATAAAGAACTTTGTGTTTACAAATGAAACTGTATCTTGATTTTATATCAAAATAAACAATTTTTCTATGTTCACAAATGAAACAAGCCATCCTCTGTGAAAAGGGGGTTTAATGCATCTGCAAAAAGTATCAACCCAAGTTAGTCTGCACGATTGGTGCAGGCTGACCTGGGTTGAAACTTTTTGCTTTTGTTAAATTGTCTGCATGTCAGAGGCCAATTATACCTCCAGATTCTGTCGGTTGTTAGACAAAATGGATTTTATGGATCCATAGTTATTTGATGATTTGCTTGGTATAATGCATCAAGGAGATGCATTAAACCCCCCTTTTCCAGAGTGCCACTCAAATAGTACTGATCTTACTCTGAACAAACATATTTTCTCATTCATCATCTGCTGCAAACTGATAAAAATGAACAGCTAAAAACTCTCCAATATTTAAAACATGGTCATACACAAGACGAAAACGAAGTTTTCTGCTGGAGGTTACATGTTTATGAGAAATGTCGAAGCAGTTCACAAGTTGTCCTATTGTGTCTTTCAGTAAGCCAGCATAATATTTATTATATGATGTGTGAAAAATTGCAATGTGCAAAAAAATACAAATTTTCAAAGTACATTACAGTGAGTACCATGTTTATGTAAATTTCATAATGAAAACTACCTTTCGAGATTTTGCCTTTTCCACTTCTTTGTGCTCCCACTGTTTCTGCTTTAATTGATGCTGATAAGCCTGTTGACCACCACATCCCCACATCTGTAAAATATATGCTACAGGTATCTAAACAATGTTGCAAACAATACAATCTTATCCTCTGTTGAGCAACAATATTGTAAGCTAGTCTTCCATTCTTCCAAAGTGTTGTGACAAAAGAATATTTTGGGGTCAAACTAATACTAGTATATAACCCCCATAGGCACAAACAAAGGCTCTTTGCTGAAGGCAGCAAAGAACAAGATCAGATTGCATATTCTAAACAGTCAGACCTTCATAAATACGATCTGGAGAGGGTAGTCTGATCTTAATCTACTTTGTCAACAAAAATAATTAAAGTTGTGCTTGGAAGCGATGGGCTAGCACATACAAGGTAACACAGTCATACTTGAGAATGCATCTAATAATCTCTATACCAAACAAACACAAGTTCTAACTAACCTGCAATAAACCACTTTTGAAAACATTGTGGAAAAAGGAGCAACTGCTTGTGACAAGAAACTGCCCCAAATCCCATCATGTTTACCATTTCATTCAAAAGGTATGTTTTCTTTTCAACCTTGTGTTCTCTTTGATGTCTTCTGTACTATTTACTTACATACATGTATACAGAACATTATTACCATTCAAATAAATGTCTGTTCGTTATTTGCTCGTATATTTTATCATTTATGTACCAAACTTAGATGGAAAATAAGGCAAATGTACACTGAAGCTTGTCACACCATGATCAAGAACTGTAGAATGTGCTGCGTTGTTGTTATGTGAGAAAATGGACGTCAAAGGAAACAGATGCTGTAATAAGCCTGCATGATTTTCTCAGACTGTGTACAGTATATTCAGGTAAAATAAAACATTATTATGTATACACTATTGTTCTATAATTATCATATAGCATGTTTCATTCTTATAAGAATTATATCAACATTTAAAATAGTAACAGTTATTATGGGACACCCTGTACTTGTGTAAAAATATCTAGTACATGTATATGAATGGGAAACAGTACATATACCTCTACTTTGTGTAGTTCACAGGTCACCCCATAATGCTTTACAGAATCAAAATCTGCTGGAATGTGTAAAACAATAGATTTTCCATCTTTTCCGACATGTATTCCTGTTGGATAGTTACGATCAGATATGTTCCATAGCACCATTGGACCTCCAGCTGAAAGGTTATGTAAATGTACTGTTATTTTTTTACTCTTATTATTTAACAACATGTACATCCAAATACCTTCCAGCCCCCCAAAAATAGCCCTCAACTTTGCATAGTCTCATGCTCCCCACACGTTACTTTGTTACCAGGTCAGGAAAAATACAAAGAGACATTACTCCTCTAAAAAACAAATAATCATTATGGAAATGAACAAGCTCCCACTGTAGGATCACTTCTATTTGAGCCATGCTCTGGCAAAGGGGCTTAATGCATCTCCGTGATGTATCTTACCTAGCAAGACATCACATAATTATGGATCCATGAAATTCATTATGTCTAACAACCAACTGTATGGTAAGGTAGACTGGTCCTTTGACCTACAGAAAATTGACCATTAGGGAAGAGTTTTGGCCCAGGTCAGACTGGGCAGGCTGACCTGGGTTGATACTTTTTGCAGATGCATTAAGCCCCCTTTTCACATAGCATGGCTCAATTGAATTTTAGTCAATTTGGTTGAAAACTGAAGAAGAAGAAGACACAAAACTGTGTCTGTAGACAGACATAGAGACAGATGACCTGATTTCAGTATAACTCCCAATAACTTTGCTATGTGGTGTAATAAAAGGTCATTAAAACATGGGATTATGAGGTACTAGGATCTAGCTTACCCTGAACTACTCTATACACTGGTGAAATCTGTAGTAATACTGTGTCATCTCCACCAAATCTTTGTGTACCATCTCTGAAATAGAATATAATGCTGTGTGAAAAGTGTTGACCCATGTCAGCCTGATCAGTCTGTGCAGGCTGACATGGATCAAATCATTTTGCTATTTGTAAATTTCCTGCTTGTCCAAGGACCATTCTAAATCAGGGTTCAGTCACTTGATAGTCCAAACAGATTTTATGGATCCATAATTATGTGATGACTTGCTTAGTATAAGGCAACACGAAGATGCATTAAACTCCATTTTGCCAGAGCATGGCTCATTCGATGTTATCTATTATATGCTACTTTACAAGTTTCTTACTGTTATACATCAAGGGATAGAGGTAGAGCATTGACATCTGACAATAACCTTTTACCTGATAAGAAAGTTTTAGATGGTAGTGCGTTAAAGAAGAAAATGCCGATTTTCGGCACTTTCACCTTTTCGCACAATGTTTTCAAAAGCCCCCTTCATCAGGGTCTTTAAAACTCTATCAAAGAGCAAGTAATGGTTAGGGTTCCAGGAAGCAACCAGCTAGCATGATAAATACAATTTGTAAGACTTTGTTTCACAATTGATGTAAAATTAATAGATTTAAAGCCCCAAGAGCTTTAATGTTTTGTTTCATTCTAACGACAAATCTCAACATCTGAGTCATATTTTAATTTGTCATATCCGAATACTTTCCATTGGGACAAGTCTAAAAGATTGTTTTCTACCCTTTCAAAGAACAAATCCCATCACATGAGCTGTTATTTAACCCTTTACCACACAATCCCGACTTTTATCGACCCTGAGAAAGAAGCCTTTAGAAAACATTGTGGGAAAAAGAGAAAATGCTGGTAAGCAGCATTTTCTCCTTTTCCCACAGTGTTTTCTACCCTTCCCTACACAAATTGCAATTTTTCAGTCACATTTATTATGCCTTCTACAAATGCTTTCAATTTGGTCCAGTCCAAAATTTTGTCGTTTGGTAAAGAGTTAATACGTCATCTCACGAAAGATGGGGTATTTGGTTCAAGTTATCTTTCTTATAACATTTACTTATGACACAAACATTATTTCTGAGAAGAATCATTACCTCCACGGTTTGTCTTGGGCAATACAATAGATATTTCTACCCTCAAAAGATACCAGCGTGATATTGGGCTCCATATATGATGTTACATGATGTGTGAATCTGCAAGGAAATACAAAGAAAATTAATGTGTTTTTTACATGAAATATGAAACACATGGTAAGACAAAGATAAATTCATAAGGTAATACCATTCAAAAGGCATTCCTGCAATGACGTACAAAAAAAAACAAGGGCCATGATGGCCCTGAATTGCTCACCTGTCCTGAATTGATGGCCCTGAATTGCTCACCTTTGAAAACCTATCTCTAATATGAACTTGTGTCCTACTTTTCACCAAGCTAACCATTTTCAAAACTGTTCATGATATCATCAAGACTAACATTCTGACATTGCTGAGCTTCAGAGTGAAAATGTGGCCTTTAAACACAGGTTCTTTTAGAGGTTTGTCCCAGTGACCTACTTTTTGACATAACATGACCAGTTTCAAACGTTTTTCAAGGTGTCATCAAGGCAAATATTTTGACCAACTTTTAAGAGTATTGCACTAAAAATGTGGCCTCTAGAGTGTGTGCACACAACAGTTTTCAAAGATTTGACCTACTGATCTATACTAGGACGAAAAAGAAACGCAGGGTAACCTTTCAAGGTAGTTTAGAGGTGTATAACTTGATTGAGAACTCTAAATTATGATTTTATGTTTACCACTGATCAGTTTTGAATATTTTGACGAAATTTCATTTCAGTGTGGCCAAAAAGAAATGAGAAAATGGCTTCTTATTGGCTTTACCCCCTCCTGAGTGAAAAAAAAGTAGTGACTGACTGCATATGGAGACTCAAAACTTGTTCAATATCTCGTATGGCCTCCTCGAGCATTTGTCGCAGCTATGACTCTCCTATGCATGGAGTTTATCAGCCGGTTAACTGTTGCCATGGGGATGTTTTCCCACTCTTCTAATAGAGCATGCCTGAGCTGGGCCAGATTTGTTGGGGGGTTCTGGCGTCTCGTGACTCTTCTGTCCAGTTCGTCCCAGAGGTGCTCAATAGGGGATAAATCAGGGCTGTAGGCTGGCCAGTCAAGGGGCTGGATATTCTGGTTTGCGAGAAAATTTTGACAAATGCGGGCAACATGCGGCCTAGCGTTATCATGTTGGAATGTGAGGTTATGCCTCTGTAACAATGGCACTGCAACAGGGAAGAGTATTTCATCTCTGTACCGCATGGCGGTTAGGTTACCATCAATCACAATTAACTGAGACTTCAACCCATGAGAAATTCCTTCCCATACCATGACTGATCCTCTGCAAAACCTATCATTCTCAAGAACGCAAGCGTCAGTATAGCGTTCCCCACGACGTCGGTATATTCGACATCGACCATCAGAACGATACAGAGTGAACCGGGACTCATCAGTAAAGAGAACCCGTCTCCACTGCCTCATTGAGAAATTTTGTGGCGAATGTGCCGCTAACCACGCCCTACGACGTGCGCGACGTGGACCAGTAAGTGGCAAACCAATGTAAGGGCGTCGGGCTTGCAGACCGTAGACACGTAGCCGGTTCCGTACAGTGTCAGCATGAATATGGTGACCATGATTGCCTAGTGTATTATTAGCGGTTTCACCAGCTGTACGGTGGCGATTGCGCAAGTGGGCTAGGCTGATAGTCCTGTCCTGACGTGGCATCGTAACGCGTGGACGTCCCGTTCGCGGTCGGTCTTTGAGCCTTCCTGTCTCTCGCATGCGTCTGACAAGGCATTCTATAGTCGAGATATGCACATTGAACTGTGCAGCAACCTGTTGTTGGGTTCGACCCTCCAACAGTAGTGCTATAGCTTGCCCCCTCTGAACTACGGTTAAGCGTACCATACTTCGCAGATGTTGAAAGCAGTTCAAAACTCAGAAAATCAATGTGACAACTTCAAAAGCATCTCACTGACTAAATTTGACAATTGAATATCTCGTCCTCAAAAAATTGTGCACGAGTATTTTGCTTTTTCACAATTACCCCGCTTACGGTTAACTTTTACGAGGTTCATTAATTTTAGCCATCTGATATTGCAGGCATTTACCGATATTTGGACCTGACCAAATTTCATCCATTTAGGTCAAGCAATATTATTTTATTTGCTTAGTTTAGGTACCCTGCGTTTCTTTTTCGTCTTAGTATACTTTTTACCTAATATAACCCATTTTCATACTTGCTTGGAATACCATTCTAACAAACATTCTACCCAATTTTCATGAGTACTGGACTGAAAAGTACTCTCTTGAGTGCACAAAAGCATTTTCAAAGACCTGACGTTGTGACCTACTTTCTGACTCTTTGTGACCAACTTTCAAACTTGGCCTGAGATATCACAAATTTATACATTCAGACTATATCTGATGAGAATCAATGTAAAAATGTTGCCTCTAGAATATGCACTAAGTTTTTCCAAGATTTGACCTAGTGACCTAAATTTTGACAAGATGTGACCCATTTTCTTTGTGGCCTATGTTTTAACCTGATGTGACCCACTTTCAAACTTTGCTGAGATATCATGACAAACGCAATGACTTAATTGATGAGGATCAGAGTAAAAATGTGGCCTCTAGAATGTACACAACATTTACATCCAACATGACCAATTTTCAAACTAATCCGAGGTATCACCAAAACAAATGTTCTGACCAACTTTCATGAGTTTCGGTCAGAAAATGTGGCCTTTCGAATGTAGAAAAGGTTATCAAAAATTTGTCTCAGTGACCTACTTTTTGATCCAACATGACCCAGTTTTACCCTCAACTGAGATACCATTGAGACACAGTCTGACCAACTTTTATGTGTATTGCACTGAATATGTGGCCTCTAGGGTACACACAAGGCTTTTAGAGATTTGACCTGATAACCTACTTTTCCTACCTGTCATGACCCATTTTCAAAATTGTTCAAGATAATGTATCATCAAGACAAACTATTCTGATTAATTTTCATGAATAGCAGACTGACAATTTGACCTCTAGAGTGAACACAAGGTCTTTTCTAAGATTTGACCCAGTGACCTACTTTCTGACCAAATATGACCCATTATTTTTACTTTTCCTGGATATAATCAACATAAACATTCTGAACAACTTTATGTGTGTCGGACAAAAAATATGGCCTCTATACCGCACGTAAGGTTTTTCCAAGATTTAACAATGTGACCTTTTTTTTTAACCAAATGTGACCCATTTTCAGACTCATCACAGATAATATCACAGCAAACATTTTGATCAACTTTCATGGGTATCAGACTAAAAGTGTGACCTCTAGGGCATACATAAGGTAAAAATTGGTGATCGCCTGACCTGGACTACAGAAACAGCACATTCACAAAAGCTCACCATGAGCAATTCATACTCAGGTGAGCTAACAATACATAAATGTGACCCAAAAATTATAATTTGTTTTTGGAAGAGTGGAAAACATTATGGGGAAAAAAGAAGTGCTGATTACCAGCATGTTCTTCTTTTTCCACAATATTTTCTGAAGCTTCCTTTCTCAGGGTTGTTAAAAGCTGGGATTGTGAGGTAAAGGCATAATATAGGGTTAATCCATGTTTTTGAGGTCGTTAACATTCGCAGAGGCCCGAAAAATGGTTAAACGCCCGAGTGCGAAGCACAAGGGTGCTTAACCATTTTGAGGGCCTCTGCGAATGTAAACGACCGAAAAAACATGAATTAATGCTATTATTGCATAAAATAAATGTATTTTAGCAATAATTTGCAACGTAAGCAAGAAATATTTCCATAGAAATGCAAAGAAACTGACTTGAAATGTACCAGACTTGTACCGGTCAAAACTGGTATTCAATGATGAAATTTTTGTTACGCTTAGTGAAGGGCCATAGTCCTGTGCCACTGTTTTGGACTCTCGCTGTAATTCACTTCTAATGATATTTAATACATAGTGGACTTTTGTGGGATGAACTTGCACATTTTTTGGATCTATTACAACTAGGATAAATGAGTGGATATGAAATTTCTGTAACTGAAAGACATCAAAAGGATATATCAAGGGAAGGAATTGCCGACCACGTTAGAAAAGTGGGTGGGATGTAGAGTGCATTACGATTGATTTTTTGCTCAGATCTCGATAATACTGAGACACTGGGCAAGATTTCATTTGTGGAGTACTAAAATCATCAAAGACAAGCATAATAAGGATCTAATATGGTACAAGTTCCTACAGCTTAAGTGGTCGGAGTCTGGGATGTATGACAAGAACAAACGTTCAGCGCACATTGTTTACAAGGTATGCTCTGATCGAGGATATTGAAAAGTACAAAGCTGGGCATTAATGGTGCATGATTTTACTGATTAATACACATTTCCTCCCATTAAAGCCCGGTTTTTCCCTATTAATACATGCTTATAACGGCCCGGAAACTTACATTTTGGGCAACAATGACAGATAAACATTTTGTGAAACCGCTTTAACTTGTCACTACTTTGTTTTCATGACGATGTTTGGTTTTTTATATTTGCTTCATTCTACATGGAATTCAAATGTTTCTTATTTGTATAATAAATTGAACTTGTCGTGTCCATGGTGTTGAGGTAAAATACCTGGACACATGATCCACAAGTAAATGACCTATGAAATCGTAAACATCCAATAAAATCTTAAATCTATTGGAGATCCATAAACAGACCATGTAAAATGATGAAATAATCATTTAGTGACATGCTAAAGCAGTTTCACTCTACATATAAACTCTGAAAACATAATGTTGCAATCACAGACAATTTTATTCAAAAAAATTTGTAAGAAGTTAAACACAAAATACAGCTTAATAAGGTGGATATGAGTCAGAACATTAATCTACCTACGTCAGTAATGAAAACAGCAAAAAATATTAAGTTTTCTTGACCTTTACTGAACAAATTGATGATAGGAATTCCAAACTGTCTACAACTATACCTCGACCAGAATGTGTACCATGATGTACACTTGTAGTTCAGATTTTAATCAATGATGTTCCAATTTCAACTGGCTACCTGCGATACATTATACAGTGATTCCAAGTGCATTGACTGCAGGAATCAACTGCTGCATCGAGTAACGAAAACTGAAGATGGCTTCAAGAATTTTTTCATAAAAAACTTTTTTTTTTAGCTGATTTGTACAGCAAATCCACTTACTGTGATCGAACTGGCTAGAACCAAATACATTATTGGTAATGACGCATGCATGCTCACTTTCAGTTTAAATGTACTGTATCATCAGTGTGACCTGAACCAAATACTGTAATACTTGCTTGTGCTCTACTCATGCTACTTTCAGTTTTAGCTAGTATACCCCAACCTTGTTTTTGTCACTATCATGTACACAGTTCTGGTAATAAAATAACAGTTACTGTGCGTCCCGCTTTGCAGAACATTTGACTTTCCTTGCCCTTACTAACTAGTTACATATACATGCGTTACATTTCAGTTCATTTTATCATAGCTTAATACTATTTCACAATCGGCTTTTCAGGACTTTAAGTCCTTTGATTTTCAATTTTTTTCTCGCACACTTCTGAGATATTAAACTCACGATTAATGCAGGCAAAAATGGGACCCAGGAGGAACACAATGAGTCTCAACTTTTTCAGTGAAACTAAGTCCCTTGGACTCAATAAAATCTTAGGCATACAGAAACACTGTGGCTTTAGCTAAAATGCTAGTTATACCCAGCATTTTCTCCTTTTCCCATAATGTTTTCACAGACAAATCCCACCATTTCAGTTACATTTAATTTTCTTTGGCTACAAATTCCTTTAACCCTTTACAACACACTCCCAAGTTTAAACGCCCCTGAGAAAGTGCCCTTTTAAAATCATTGTTGGAAATGGAGAAAGTGCTTGTAATCGGTATTTTCTCCCTTTCACAACGTTTTCTCTATTTTTAAAAGTAAATTCAATCATATTAGAGGCATTAAATATGTAGTCTGCAAATGCTTTCAGGTGGGATAAGTGTTGAATTTTGTCTTCTGGTAGAGGTAAATTGGGGTAGTTTCTGTAGTATTCAATGAAACCATTTTGATCCCTGGTAAAGAGTTATTCTATGGTTATTATGATCTTATTTCAACCTAAGCCCGAAGGCTCAGATCTCTACAAAAGTAAGCTACTTGAGTGTTTCACAAGCAACCACGTGTAATTGAAAGCATTTTGACCTGTAAAACAGGTCTTGCAGACTTAGGGTCGGCAGAATACAGAGTCTCCACTGTTTATAAAAATATACTATCGAACACTGTTTAAGCGACACTAATAATGAAAAAGTTAAGATTGAAAGTACTCTAAACCTTCATGTTATTGAGATGTATTGTAATATCATTTGAATGATAAAAAAGGCAAGTATTACTTTTTACTTCCATCTGCCTTTTCTCTATCACGCAACAAAGAGTCAAAGATGATAAAGGGAGGTAATGCGACCCTATGTATCTAAATATGCATGACTAGTTAACTGTACTGTATATAACCCTTCCTTGTCAAAATGACACTTATGCATATGTCTGACTGTGAACATTGGTCTCATCTTTGATGGACATCTTTCAGCATGAAGCCCTTGGGCAGTCCAGTGTGTTTGGCCACCACTGTGTAGACCAAAATCATATTGCAGAGAACATGCAGTCTGATCTTGGATCTACACAAGATTCTTATCTACGTTAAATTTGATACAAATCTAATCTGCAGTTTAAAACTTTATCAAACCATCTTTGTTGAAATGGGCTTTCAAAACATTTTTGAAATAGAGCAAACTAGCCTTTTCTCCTTTTCCTACCATATTTTCATTCCTGTAAAAGGCAACTCAGCTGAATTACAGTCGCACGGAATTCATTGTCTGCAAATGCTTACAAAATGGACCAATCTAAAAGGTTTTCAATTTGTAATGTGTTAACTTTAGAATGCCTTTCCCTAGTAAAGCTGCCTTTGCAGCAGGTGTAGATCAAGATAGATGGCATGAAACATGCACTTAGATAGTAAATCTATGCTGACTACTTTGCTGAGACATTCTGAACAACAGCAACTTTAAATTTCCAATCATTAGCTTCTAAATTCTGGACACAAAATATCAAAATTCAGTTCCCTAAGGGTTCTTGATTTAATGGTGCTTGTCACTTTCAACAGATAGTAAAATTTTTGCCTTGTTCAAATTAAAAGCGTTGCAGTCAACAAATTAGATATTACTCAAAACATGAAATTTGTCATTTAAAGGGTAGAAAACATTGTGGCAAAAGAAGAAAATGCTGGTTACCAACATTTTCTCTTTTTCCCAAAATGTTTTCAAAAGGCCTCTTCCTCGGTGTAGTTAAAACTGAGGATGCTAGTTATACCCAGCATTTTCTCCTTTTCCCACAATGTTTTTCTTATTCTTTCACATACAAATCCCATCATTTCAGTTACATTTAATTTTCTTTGGCTACAAATTCTTTTAACCCTTTACCACACAAGCCCGAGTTTAAACACCCCTGAGAAAAAGCCCTTTTAAACAAATTGTTGGAAATGGAGGAAATGCTTGTAACTATTTTCTCCCTTTCACAACGTTTTCTCTATTTCTAAGAGTAAATTCAATCATGTTAGAGGAATTTAATAAGTAGTCTTTAAAATGCTTTATGTTTGGACATGTGTTGAATTTTCTCTTCCGGTACAGGTAAGGTGGGGTAGTGACTTTTTAGTACAATGGTGAAAAACGTTATTTCCCCGTTATAGAGGTTTGCTGATCTAATTTTATTTCAACCCGAGCCCGAAGGCTCAGATCTCTACAAATGTAAGCTACTTGAGTGTTTCACAAGCAACCACGTGTAATTGAAAGCATTTTGACCTGTAAAACAGGTCTTGCAGACTTAGGGTCGGCAGAACACATAGTCTCCACTGTTTATAAAAATATACTATCGAACACTTTTTAAGCAACACTAATAATGAAAAAGTTAAGATTGAAAGTACTCTAAACCTGCATGTTATTGAGGTGTATTGTAATATCATTCGAATGATAAAAAAGACAAGTATTACTTTTTACTTTCATCTGCCTTTTCTCTATCACGCAACAAAGAGTTAAAGATGATAAAGGGAGGTAATGCGACCCTATGTATCTAATTATACATGACTAGTCAACTGTACTGTATATAACCTTTCTTCTTCAAAATGACACTTATCCATATATCTGACTGTCAACAATGGTCTCATCTTTGATGTACATCTTTCAGCATGAAGCCCTTGTGCAGTCCAGTGCGTTTGGCCACCACTGTGTAGACCAAGATCATATTGCAGACAACATGCAGTCTGATCTGGGATCTACACAGGGTTCTAATCTACTTAAAATTTGATATAGATCTAATCTGCAGTTTAACCCTGTTCTAAACAATCCTTTGCTTAAATCGGCTTTCAAAACACTATGGAAATAACGCAAACTAGCCTTTTCTCTTTTTCCTACCATAATTTCTTTCCTGTAAAGGGCAACTCAGCTCAAGTACGGATGCGCAGAATTCATTGTCTGCAAATACTTTCAAGTCTAAAATGTTTTCAATTTGTAATAAATTAACTTTAGAATGCCTTTCACAAGTACAGCTGTCTTTGCAGCAAGGGTAGATCAAGATCAGATGGCATGAAACATGCACTTAGATCGTAAACCTATGCTGACTGCTTTGCTGAGACATTCTGGACAACAGCAACTTTAAATTTCCAATCATTAGCGTCTAAATTCTGGGTAAAAAAAATCAAAATTCAGTTTCCCTAGGGTTATTGATTCAATGGTGCTTATCTCTTTTACCACATGATAAAATTTTTGCCTTGTTCAAATTGAAAGCATTTTGTAGTCGACAAATTAGATATTACTCAAAACATGAAATTTGTCATTCAAAGGGTAGAAAACATCGTGGCAAAAGGAGAAAATGCTAGTTACCAGCATTTTCTGCTGTTCCCAAAATGCTTTCAAAAGGCCTTTTCCTCGGTGTACTTAAAACTGGGGATGCTAGTTATACCCAGCATTTTCTCCTTATCCTACAATGTTTTTTATTCTTTCACATACAAATCCCATCATTTCAGTTACATTTAATTTTCTTTGGCTACAAATTCTTTTAACCCTTTAACACACAATCCCGAGTTTAAACACCCCTGAGAAAAAGCCCTTTTAAACAAATTGTTGGAAATGGAGAAAGTGCTTGTAACTATTTTCTCCCTTTCACAACGTTTTCTCTATTTCTAAGAGTAAATTCAATCATGTTAGAGGCATTTAATATATAGTCTGCAAATGCTTTCCGTTGGGACATGTGTGGAATTTTGTCTTCTGGTAAATTGGGGTAGTCCTTTTTAGTACAGTTGTGTGAATAACATCCAAATCTCTGGTATAGACAGTTGGAAAATTGCTATTATGATTTTCTTTCAACCCAAGCCCGAAAGCTCAGATCTCTACAAATGTAGGCTACTTGAGTGTTTCACAAGCAACCACGTGTAATTGAAAGCATTTTGACCTGTAAAACAGGTCTTGCAGACTTAAGGTCGGCAGTACACATTGTCTCCACTTTTTATAAAAATATACCATCAAACACTGTTTAAGCGACACTAATAATGAAAAGGTTAAGACTGAAAGTACTCTAAACCTGCATGTTATTGAGATGTATTGTAATATCATTCGAATGATAAAAAAGACAAGTATTACTTTTTACTTTCATCTGCCTTTTCTCTATCACGCAACAAAGAGTTAAAGATGATAAAGGGAGGTAATGCGACCCCATGTATCTAATTATACATGACTAGTCAACTGTACTGTATATAATCCTTCCTCTTCAAAATGACACTTATCCATATATCTGACTGTCAACAATGGGCTCATCTTTGATGGACATCTTTCAGCATGAAGCCCTTGTGCAGTCCAGTGCATTTGGCCACCACTGTGTAGACCAAGATCATATTGCAGACAACATGCAGTCTGATCTGGGATCTACACAGGGTTCTAATCTACTTAAAATTTGATATAGATCTAATCTGCAGTTTAACCCTGTTCTAAACAATCCTTTGCTTAAATCGGCTTTCAAAACACTGTGGAAGTAACGCAAACTAGACTTTTCTCCTTTTCCTACCATGTTTTCTTTCCTGTAAAGGGCAACTCAGCTGAAGTACGGATGCGCAGAATTCATTGTCTGCAAATACTTTCAAGTCTAAAATGTTTTCAATTTGTAATAAATTAACTTTAGAATGCCTTTCACAAGTATAGCTGTCTTTGCAGCAAGGGTAGATCAAGATCAGATGGCATGAAACATGCACTTAGATCGTAAATCTATGCTGACTGCTTTGCTGAGACATTCTGGACAACAGCAACTTTAAATTTCCAATCATTAGCGTCTTAATTCTGGGTAAAAAATATCAAAATTCAGTTTCCCTAGGGTTCTTGATTCAATGGTGCTTATCTTTTTTACCACATGATAAAATTTTTGCCTTGTTCAAATTGAAAGCATTTTGTAGTCGACAAATTAGATATTACTCAAAACATGAAATTTGTCATTCAAAGGGTAGAAAACATTGTGGCAAAAGGAGAAAATGCTAGTTACCGGCATTTTCTGCTGTTCCCAAAATGCTTTCAAAAGGCCTTTTCCTCGGTGTACTTAAAACTGGGGATGCT
This sequence comes from Tridacna gigas, assembly GCA_945859785.2. NCBI lineage: Eukaryota > Metazoa > Mollusca > Bivalvia > Cardiida > Cardiidae > Tridacna > Tridacna gigas. The sequence goes on along the minus strand of OX244042.2, from coordinate 28,508,189 downwards.
AGTTATACCAAGCATTTTCTCCTTATCCCACAATGTTTTTTATTCCTTCACATACAAATCCCATCATTTCAGTTACATTTAATTTTCTTTGGCTACAAATTCTTTTAACCCTTTAACACACAATCCCGAGTTCAAACACCCCTGAGAAAAAGCCCTTTTAAACAAATTGTTGGAAATGGAGAAAATGCTTGTAACTATTTTCTCCCTTTCACAACGTTTTCTCTATTTCTGAGAGTAAATTCAATCATGTTAGAGGCATTTAATATATAGTCTGTAAATGCTTTCCGTTGGGACATGTGTGGAATTTTGTCTTCTGGTAGAGGTAAATTGGGGTAGTCCTTTTTAGTACAGTTGTGTGAATAACATTCAAATCTCTGGTACAGATAGTTGGAACATTGCTATTATGATTTTATTTCAACCCAAGCCCGAAAGCTCAGATCTCTACAAATGTAAGCTACTTGAGTGTTTCACAAGCAACCACGTGTAATTGAAAGCATTTTGACCTGTAAAACAGGTCTTGCAGACTTAGGGTCTGCAGAACATATAGTCTCCACTTTTTATAAAAATATACTATCAAACACTGTTTAAGCGACACTAATAATGAAAAAGTTAAGATTGAAAGTACTCTAAACCTGCATGTTATTGAGATGTATTGTAATATCATTCGAATGATAAAAAAGACAAGTATTTCTTTTTACTTTCATCTGCCTTTTCTCTATCACGCAACAAAGAGTTAAAGATGATAAAGGGAGGTAATGCGACCCCATGTATCTAATTATACATGACTAGTCAACTGAACTGTATATAACCCTTCCTCTTCAAAATGATACTTACCCATATTTCTGACTGTGAACAATCTTTGATGTACATCTTTCAGCATGAAGCCCTTGTACAGTCCAGTGTGTTTGGCCACCACTGTGTAGACCAAGATCATATTGCAGACACCATGCAGTCTGATCTTGGATCTACACAGGGTTCTAATCTACTTAAAATTTGATACAGATCTAATCTGCAGTTTAACCCTGTTCTAAACAATCCTTTGCTTAAATCGGCTTTCAAAACACTGTGGAAGTAACGCAAACTAGCCTTTTCTCCTTTTTTCTTCCATGTTTTCTTTCCTGTAAAGGGCAACTCAGCTGAAGTACGGATGCGCAGAATTCATTGTCTGCAAATACTTTCAAGTCTAAAATGTTTTCAATTTGTAATAAGTTAACTTTAGAATGCCTTTCACAAGTACAGCTGTCTTTGCAGCAAGGGCAGATCAAGATCAGATGGCATGAAACATGCACTTAGATCGTAAATCTATGCTGACTGCTTTGCTGAGACATTCTGGACAACAGCAACTTTAAATTTTCAATCATTAGCGTATAAATTCTAGGTAAAAAATATCAAAATTCAGTTTCCTTTTTAACCCTGTTCTAAACAATCCTTTGCTTAAATCGGCTTTCAAAACATTGTGGAAGTAACGCAAACTAGCCTTTTCTCCTTTCCTACCATGTTTTCTTTCCTGTAAAGGGCAACTCAGCTGAAGTACAGATGCGCAGAATTCATTGTCTGCAAATACTTTCAAGTCTAAAATGTTTTCAATTTGTAATAAGTTAACTTTAGAATGCCTTTCACAAGTACAGCTGTCTTTCCAGCATGGGTAGATCACGATCAGATGGCATGAAACATGCACTTAGATCGTAAATCTATGCTGACTGCTTTGCTGAGACATTCTGGACAACAGCAACTTTAAATTTTCAATCATTAGCGTATAAATTCTAGGTAAAAAATATCAAAATTCAGTTTCCTTAGGGTTCTTGATTCAATGGTGCTTATCTTTTTTACCACATGATAAAATTTTTGCCTTGTTCAAATTGAAAGCATTTTGTAGTCGACAAATTAGATATTACTCAAACCATGAAATTTGTCATTCAAAGGGTAGAAAACATTGTGGCAAAAGGAGAAAATGCTAGTTACCAGCATTTTCTGCTGTTCCCAAAATGCTTTCAAAAGGCCTTTTCCTCGGCGTACTTAAAACTGGGGATGCTAGTTATACCCAGCATTTTCTCCTTATCCCACAATGTTTTTTATTCTTTCACATACAAATCCCATCATTCAGTTACATTTAATTTTCTTTGGCTACAAATTCTTTTAACCCTTTAACACAAAATCCCGAGTTTAAACACCTCTGAGAAAGAGCCCTTTTAAAAAAAATGTTGGAAATGGAGAAAATGCTTGTAACTATTTTCTCCCTTTCACAACGTTTTCTCTATTTCTAAGAGTAAATTCAATCATGTTTGAGGCATTTAATATGTAGTCTGCAAATGCTTTCCGTTGGGACATGTGTGGAATTTAGTCTTCTGGTAGAGGTAAATTGGGGTAGTCCTTTTTAGTACAGTTGTGAGTATCATTCAAATCTCTGGTATAGATAAATGTAGTCTAAAAATTGCTATTATGATTTTATTTCAACCCAAGCCCGATGGCCCAGATCTCTACAAATGTAAGCTACTTGAGTGTTTCACAAGCAACCACGTGTAATTGAAAGCATTTTGACCTGTAAAACAGGTCTTGCAGACTTAGGGTCGGCAGAGTACAGAGTCTCAACTGTTTATAAAAATATACTATCAAACACTGTTTAAGCGACACTAAAAATGAAAAAGTTAAGATTGAAAGTACTCTAAACCTGCATGTTATTGAGATGTATTGTAATATCATTCGAATGATAAAAAAGACAAGTATTACTTTTTACTTTCATCTGCCTTTTCTCTATCACGCAACAAAGAGTTAAAGATGATAAAGGGAGGTAATGCGACCCTATGTATCTAATTATACATGACTAGTCAACTGTACTGTATATAACCCTTCCTCTTCAAAATGACACTTATCCATATATCTGACTGTGAACAATGGTCTCATCTTTGATGGACATCTTTCAGCATGAAGCCCCTGTGCAGTCCAGTGTGTTTGGCCACCACTGTGTAGACCAAAATCATATTGCAGAGAACATGCAGTCTGATCTGGGATCTACACTGGGTTCTAATCTACTTAAAATTTGATACAGACCTAATCTGCAGTTTAACCCCTAACAAAACAATCCCATGTTTTAATGGGCTTTCAAACATTGTGGAAGTAACGCAAACTAGCCTTTTCTCCTTTTTCTTCCATGTTTTCTTTCCTTTCGAAGGCAAGTCATTTGAACTACCTATCCTATAGATCTAAATTCATTGTCTGCTTGCAAATGCTTGCCAAATGGACCAGTCTAAAATGTTGTCAATTTGTAATGAGTTAACTTTAGAATGCCTTGCAGAAGTATTGCTGCTTTTGCAGAGAGTGTAGATCAAGGTCAGATGGCTTGAATCATGCAGTCTGACCTTAAATCTATACTGACTGCTTTTCTGAGACATTCTGCACAAAAGCACCTTTAAATTTCCATAAATCAGCATCTAAATTCTAGGCACTAAATGTCATGTTACGTTCTCTAAAGCTTCTTGATTAAATGGTGTTAAACTCATGTACCACATGACAATTTTTTTCCCTTGTCCAAATTGAAAGCATTTGCCAACGACAAATTAAATGTTACTTGAAACATAAAATTCGTCATTCATAGGGTAGAGAGCATTGTGGCAAAAGGAGAAAATGCTAGTTACCATCACTTTCTCCTTCTTCCACAATGTCTTCAAAAGGTTACTCACTCTGGGTAAAGATTTGATACTGCTTTCAACATTATTTCAGCCATATCACAAAAGCTTACCTTCGTCCTCAGATGAGTTAAAAAATTACAAAAAGGGAGAAATACATACAATAAAATTGCAAAAAAGGGAAAAATACATACAATAAAATTGCAAAAAAGGGAAAATACTTACAATAATCATTAACTTTTCCCTTAATCATTTTTAATTGAAATATTCCAGCCAGATATCATGTACTTACTTCTATAAGTTCATTCTGGGTATGGTACGCCAAGTCCCGGTAGCTCAGTTGGTAGCCACAGGACATGAGAACAGGAAAGAATATTGTGCATAGTACTGGTAAAAGAAACCCCAGTAAAGCATGGATAGGTGCACTGGCTGCCAAGATATAACTGAAATAAGGCTTGAAAAATGGTGTTCAACACCATATAATCAATCATAATTATAATCAATCTGGGTAAGCTACACAAATTTACCATGTACCGAATTATTCTTAAATTTTATAATCCTGAGGAAAATGTCATGGAAAGAGAAGAAAATCCTAGGGAAAAAGGCTGTCTCTTTTTCCCACAACCTTTTCTTCCTTTTTAGCCCTTTACCACACAATCCTAAGTTTTAACAACCCTGACAGAAAAAGCTTGTGAAACCCTTGAAGGAAAAGGAGAAAATTTTCTCCTTTTCCCACAAGACTTTCTACACTTTCCAACACAAATCTCATCATTTGAACTACATTTCAGTTTTCATCTGCCAATTCTTCCAATTTGGACAAGTTTAAAATTTTTTGCCTCTATTAAAGGTTAACCCTACCACGCAATCCCAAGTTTTAATGAAAATGTAGAAGAGGGCTTTGGAAAACATTGCTGGAAAAGGAAAAATGCCTTCAATTTCGACAAGTCTACATTTGTTTTGTGTGGTAAAGAGTTAAAGACACACTCTAGCATGTGAGAGGCTCCATTTAATTTTTTGCCTGGTAGTGGTTTGAATATTAGATTAAATTTTCATAGTCTGAAAAATATAGGATCCTACATAAGTTGACATTAGAAAAAAAATTCAGTAAAACTCTGCCTCTGGAAACCTTAATGATATTATTTTTTTTATTTTTAGTACAATTTTATCTCAAAAGCCAACAAACGTCAGATTATTTTTGTCACATGTTACAATATCTCATTAATTAGTGGTCAGAATAATGCAAAACCATCTATGCACACTCAGTTTTTTCCATGAATAAAACCTGGTTCATTTCTCTGAAAGAAGTATAAAATGACGTCACATCATTATGATGTGATACAGTGCTTATCTCACATGTGTGTATGATAAGAAATAAGTAATGGGTATATTACACTGGAAAAGAGGGATGTTATATGATAAAAAAGCCATTTTGACTAACCTATTCATAGACAAACCATGTTCATCACTATCGTACAACAAAGTCCAGCTCTGACATCTGCATAGGCGTGCCTATAAATGTAAATGAAAGCATCAATGAAAAATCATAATATGCAGAATAATGTTTCTATTATGGAAAGTTACCAGCATTTTCTATACTTTTTCCACAATATTTGAAAAGGCTTCATCCTCAAGTTGGTAAACAACTGTGATTGTAGGGTAATGGTTAAAACATGAAATAAATACTATCTCTTTTATGTTGCAACTGAACTGAACGTTCACAGAGCCCTGCAGGAAATGGCTAATGATAGGATCAGTCTGCCATCTGCAGGCATTTTGTTATTTCAGTATATACTGTGTCAAAAAATGCAAATTGCACATAACAAGTAAACTCTCTTTCTTTTTTTTTTCCCCACTGTTTATACAAGTATCTATGTATTAATGTGATACATGCGAAGTACCTATCTCTGAACACACTCCCAGATAAAAGGGAGTGAAGGTATTCTAAATGCAATATTTCTCTTCCAAACCCTATGTTGTGTGTACTCATTAGAATCGTCTCGATGAGACGATTCTAATGGGGACCTATAACATAGGGTTTAGTGGAGAAAGATTAATATTTTCAATTTTGAAATCAAAATCGCTCCCTCTATCTGGAGCTCTGTCTGAAAGAGATGTTTCCAGTCTTATGAGGCAAATGTGTGTCAAGCATTCATGACTTATCTCTTTATTATATTAAGTTTAACCGTTTACCACACAATCCTGAGTTTTCACGACCCTGAGAAAGAAGCCTCTTGAAAACATTGCAGGAAATGTTTTCTACCCAATCAAAGACAAAAATAGTTATTTGAACCACTTTTAAACTGTTGACTGCAAATGCTTTCAATTTGGACAAGAGTTAACCCTTTACCAAACGACAAAATTTTAGACAGGTCCAAACTGAAAGCCTTTGCAGACAACAAAATGAATGTGACTGAAAAATTGAATTTTGTTTTGGAAAGGGTAGAAAACATTGTGGGAAAAGGAGAAAATGCTGGTTACCAGCATTTTCTCCTTTTCCCATAATGTTTTCAAAAGGCTTCTTGTACAGGGTCGTTAAAAGTTGGGATTGTGAGGTAAAGGGTTAAAACCTAAATTCTATGTCCCTACAGTCAAAAGCTTTTTAAAAAACGATAGTACAGAAGCCATTCTATTTACTATTTACAGTCGAACCGCGTTTATCCGGGCTCCATAATTCCGGAAATCTCAGGATCCGGACAAAAACATCAGGGAACGGATATTTTCTGTACAAATTTTACTTTTTATTCCGGAAATCCGCGTTCCGGAACCGGAATGAAAAAATCGGGAACGAAGGGTTAAAAATTAGTACAAACCTTATCCAAGAAACCGGACGTGGCCTGACTGTGTATCACACAATTTAAACTGGTACCCGTTGTATCTCCCGTAACCGTCCGATAAATACAAAAATCGATAACAGGCTACTAGTTTACGCACAATTTAGACTTGTTGTTTTCCCGGGGACCATAGACTGGTTATCATAAATATCATAAATACAGTCTACTTCGAGCGATTTCGGACTGGTTCGTCGTGAATAACACGGGTATCAGTCTAAATAGTGTCAGTTGTTGCAGACGATTTTCACACGTTTTGAAAACACGCGTGTTAATTAGTACTGTTTTCGAAAACCGTTAAATGACGTTCTCGTGCCATCGACAATTGTCAACTTAACAGATTATCCATACACATAGTACTGAAGTGACAATTCCACGCTTTTGTTGTTTAATTAATGGATAATTGATTACAGTAACGATTGCTAAAAAAATAACTGAAATGTCCGCAAAGATTTTGTGGGCATGTTTAAACTTATCTTTCAAAACTAAACGCAAAACTAAAATATGAACATACCGTCTGCTTGCATATTCAATAATCCTTCGTTTCAAAAACAAATATTTTCAATTTAAATGGTAAACCATAGGAAAAAAAAACAGTTTGATTCATGTGTTAACTCGAGATGTCTATGTTCCCCAAAGTACACACAAAATGGCCGCCAAACACGATAAATTTCGTTAGGTTTTTCGAAAATATTTTACTCCTAACAGACTGTAAAGATGATTGAAAATATGCCTGTCTTCGATATCGAATCAACTGGCAATCAATCTCAATTAGTCTTTGCCATTTTACCACTTTGAAAGTACGACTATCAAAAGCCAACAGAATGTCTACACCACCAGCAAAAGACGAGTTGAAGTTTCGACTTCCGTGAAAAAAGACATTTGTCAGTACAAAGAAGACCATCCAAAAAAACACTTTTGCAGGAATTCGACAACACGTCATGTACATTTAATTAAAATACTGTGCATATCGTGTTTTCCTTTTGTTTCGCCCTTTTCATGGTGTTTTCAAAAGTCATAAATGTGCCGACAGGCGCACCTGTTGGCACAATAGGTATGCCTGTGCATGTAATTAGGTACAAGTAAAAAGACATATACAAAAACAGACAAATAACAAAAAGGTAAAATGCAAATTTATGACACCCTTTATTTTATAAACCTGAACAATCGTAGGAGCAATAATGACATGTATACAAGTGCTTGTGTAAAACATACGCTGTTGTAATTCTTACGATACACATTGTCCCTTGTCAACATGGAGGTTATTGACCTAGCTTAACTTGGATGCCATGCCAGCAATCACAGTTCGTCGATCCGGAAATACGGCTGATCCGGAAACATTCATAGGAAACAGAAGTGGCCGGATAAACGAGGCTCGACTGTACCATACAATTCCATGTTTAAACAACAACCCTATGAAAAAGGCTTTTGAAAGGATTTTGTGAAGAGGACAAAATGCTGGTAACCACCATTTTCTCATTTTGCCTACAATCTTTTCTGCCATTATAGAGATAATATCTTTTGACCCTCATTTTATTTGTCAACTTGAAAAGCGTTTAACATGGATCAGTCTACAGTTTTGTTGATCAGTAGAGTCAACCTTTTATCACAGAATCCCAACTTTTAACAACCTACAGGAAGAAGACTTTTGAAAACATTGTGGGAAAAGAGTATAATGCTGGTTACCAGCATTTTCTTCTTTTCCCACAATGTTTTATAACCTATCAAGGACAAATTTCATCACCTGGGCCACCTTTAAGTTGATGTCTGCAAATGCTTCCAATTTAGACCAGTCTTAAATTCTGTTGTTTGGTAAAGAGTTAAACATGCACTTACTCCTTTCCCCCTCGTGTTTTCCACACAATTCACAAACCTTGTTCTGCTTTCCTTACAAAATGTTGCCATTTGAGTCTATTGTTTTAGATTTTAGTAGTTTCAACTCTTTACCAGACAACGAAATTGTAAAGTTCTCCAAATTGGAAGCATCTACAGATGACAAATGGGACTCAAATGATGGCTTTTATCTTTGAGAGAGTAGAAAACATCATTGGAAAAGGAGGAAATGCTGGTTACCAGCAGTTAAGTGTGTACATACCAGTTTCATGAGAAATTGGAATGAAGTTAGAAATGGATTTTTGGTGCTTGAAGAGGATTCTTGAACATCAGATTCTTTTTCATGTGTATAAAGATATGGTAGTGATGCAGATAGCAGCCACAGTATGCCCATACTTATACAGTATTTACCCTCGATGAATTTCTCTAACTGTGGGACTGGAGCTGATTCCTGTGAACAAACAGTAACAAAGTCTTTACCTTAGTAATCTTGTGCTTCGATAGTCCTGCGGTAGAATACTTTTGAAAACCTTGTTGGAAAGGGGAAAATACTGGCAACTGGCATTTTCTCCTTTTTCAGAAATGATTCCAACACTTTCAATGATATATCATTTGAGCCACATTCAGTCTGTGATTTGCAATGCTTTCAATAAAATGGGGAAGTTCTTTAGTCATTTGGCAAAGAATGAATGTGCTTTTAAAACAGTATTTCGGTCCAGTCCTATGGCCCAGTGCACATATCCATGCATTCTTTATCAGCCTGATGTACAACACTTATTGGATGCCATTAATTTTGTTGCCTTTCTCTAAAATAAATTAACCCTTTGCCACAAAATCTTGACTTTTAACTACCCTGATGAAAACAGCTTTTCAGGACATTGCTCATAACAAGCATTTTCTCCTTTTCCCCACAATTTTTTCTATCCTCTTAAAAACATTTTTCTAATTTTCATTTACATTTATTTTGTTGTCTGCATATGCTTTAAATCTGGACATGTTTAAAATTTTGTCATTTGGTAAAGAGTTAACCCTTTACCACACAATCCAAAGTTTTAACAACCCTGGGGAGGAGGGCTTTTGAAAACATACTGGGAAAAGGAGAAAATGCTGGTAACCAATATTTTCTCCTTTTCCCACAATCTTTTCTATTTGATGAGAGACAAATTTCTTTATCTGAATCATATTTAAAATTTCAATACTTTGAATTTAGACAAGTCTATAATTTTGTCATGTGGTAAAGAGTTAAGTAGGCTATTCTGTTAGATAAACTGATTTCTAAATACAGGTTGGACTGTGTTTTATTTGTTATATCCAAACTTTCAAGTATTTTTCATATGCAACTACTTTCAATTTGGACATGTTTAAAATTCTGTTTTGTAGTCTGGTAAAGAACTAAAGCTACTTACCAACTCTGAGGGCATTTTTGATCCAGTAAGTATCGTATACACCCAGTTATGAACACCAGCTAACAAGTGAGAACAGTGGGTTGCGAACCATTTTTCCATTTCCTGGAATGTGATCCCTTCTTTCATTCCAAACTGAAAAGATAACAAGAGTACCATATGCCAGTGCCAACAAAAAGTTGCATTTGCCCCTTTCAGTGAAAATTCAAGAATGAAAATGGAGCAAACTACATGTATATCAGTGGAAATGTCATAATAAATTTTTGTAATTTTGCAATTTTGTGAATTTGAAAAAATTGAAAACTTTACTGCAAGTGTTCTTTCAACAAAATATGTAATTGTATCTTACCTTGACACCATATGTATAGATCATTAACTAGGCTAAATATCACTTACCATGATCTGTTATTTATGACTTGCATTATTGTTTATAATGAACCTAAAGTGTATCTATAATAAACAAGAGGGCCATGATGGCCCTGTATCGCTCCACTGGCTTATAAATATAAACCATGAAGAGAAGTCTTCACTATATAAGCCCTTATAAAACTTTGACCCCAAAGCTACAGTCGGACTAAATGGGGAATATGTGTATTAGAAGAATAACATGCCAAATTTGGGAGTTCTTGGCCTTATGGCTAGTAACAAGACGGTTTCTGAACTTTTCATTCCATAAACCCATGTAAAACTTGTGACCCCTGGTGCAGGGCCAAACTTGATCCTAGGGCTGTAACTTGGGCCGTCTTTGTAGTTGTCCACTAGATAATGCTATAATTATGCAAAATTTGGTAGCCTAAGCCTTATGGCTATGTACAACAAGATTTAAAAGTTTTCCCTATGTAAGCCTATGTAAATCTTGTGAACCCCCCCCCCCCCAGCATGAGGCCAAATTGACCCCAGGACTATAATTTGGGCACTTTTGGTAGACCCCAACTAGATCAAGCTAAATGCAAAATTTGGTAGCTCTAGGCCTTATGGCTAGGTACAGGAAGATTTTTAAAGTTTTCTCTATATAAGCCTTTGTAAAACTTGTGACCCCTGGGGCAGAGCCAATTTTGACCCCAGGGCTATAATTTCAAGAAACATGATAGAGGTTTACTACATAAAGCTACATGCCAAATTTGGTAGCCCTATGCCTTATGGTTTCAGACAAGAAGATTTTTAAAGTTTTCTCTATATAAGCCTATGTAAAACTTGTGACCTCTGGGGCAGAGCCAATTTTGACCCCAGGGCTATAATTTCAAGACACATGATAGAGGTCTACTACATAAAGCTACATGCCAAATTTGGTAGCCCTATGCCTTATGGTTTCAGACAAGAAGATTTTTAAAGATTTCCAATATTTTTCAGTTTTGTTGCCATGGCAACCAGAGTTTTTGAAGGAATCAAATTCTTTCAAGAAATTCTGAAGAGGATCATGGCAGGATCATTTCTGTGAAGTTTCATGAAAATTGGATGGGTAGTTTCAGAGAAGAAGATGTTTGAAATAAAAGTTAACGGAGGGACGGACGGACGGACGCACGACGGACACCGGGCCATGACATAAGCCCGCTGGCCTTTGGCCAGTGGAGCTAAAAATGATTTGCTAAAAAAAAAAAAAAAAATGAAAAAAAACATTTGTTTAAAGGTTTAATCCTTGTCATTATTGTATAATACTTTTGTTTGTTTGTTTGTATTGGAGTTTAATGCCTTTTGAACAGCTTTGGTCATGTCATGGTAGTCAGTGCAACTACACATGTGCTTCCTGGCTTTCTCACACCAGTACTGACACAACTTTCTTTCCAAGTCTCTGACTGCTTTTCCTTTGAATCGGTAGTGAAAGGCAAAAACTGAATAATACATCATTACATCAAAGTGAAAGTACAAATAACATGAAAAGTTTACTACAACACTAGTAGGGTGTTAAACATTCACTATATACATTGGATTTTGCTTTAATTTGTGATTCCTATTCATCAGAGGAAAAGTTGTGATTCAGCATTTTTACAATTAACAAAAAAAGTCTGAAATAAATGGGATTTTGATCAACCATTAAAATTTACGGTGTTAAAAAAAGAAAGGGATCTGTGTTAGTCTAATTTTGCTAATAACAGCATTGTGATTGAGTGGAATCCACTGTTTTCCCTATCACTAACTAATTCAAGGGACAAAGTAGGTGGAAAATCTGAATGAAGGAAAATGAATTCATTTTAATTCAAGTAACATTGAAGGCAAAGAGATAATCTCTTGCAACCAGCAATTACTCTTTTTCCTACAATGGTTTCATCTTTTTGGAAAACAATATCCCCTATCTTTCAAGTATCTATCATTAATGAATATGTTGTATATTTTGGAAGATCTACAAATAGCCTTCAAAAATCTATGAAAACTTATTGGATGTTAAAAACTGTTTTGCATCATAACAATCGTAATAGTTCAAAGAGGTGTTTACTATCTAATAATTCCTACTCACCATACTCTCTACCACTGCTTCAAAAACTTTGTCGTCTACCGCAATCTTGGAATAAGGGATCATAGATGAGGACAGGGTCAATGCATAGGCAACATTCACCATTACTAACGCCCCTGAAAAGTAAACAAATTTGATTGCTCTTTTGTACAATGATTTTTTCAAAGTATTTTGCTACTTCTAACTAAAATGAATTACCAGTATATGTTCTCAGTTACCTTTCTGAAATCACTGGATTTTTCTCAGTACAGTTAGATCTCTCTTCATGACCAGCCACCTCTAGGCAAGAATGTATTAATTCTATTTAGCATGTACATACTGAGTTCCAACAGAAGGGCAAACATGTTGAATTAATGTACCAGTATTAAGCAAACTATGTTTTAACTTTTAACCAAACAATAAAACTTCAGACTTATTAAAACTAAAAGCATTAAAAGATGACAAAATTAATGTGGCTAAAATAATGGGGTTTGTCTTTGGAAGGGTAGAAAACATTGTGGGAACAGGAGAAAATGCCGGCCACCAATATTTTCTCCTTTTCCCACTATGTTTTTAAAGCTTTCTTCATCCTGTCATTAAAAAACATGACTATTTAGCAAAGGGTCAATCAAGCACATTCTGAGCTCTTATAATTAGTATAGTTGCCTGGTACAGATTGGACTATATATCTCTCTGTTCTAACCATCAGATTACCTTTCACAGCTTTAGTTGCATTTACTGCCAGTACAGATCAATGATCAGACTTAAAAACATGTGCAGTCTAATCCTTATTCTACACTGTCCACCATGCCAAGATGCTCTAAAAATAAATAGCCTTGAAATAGCAATAGCCAGGGTCTTTTTCACTGACTTGGCAGAAGTCCACTTTTAAAAACTTGGGGTAAATCTAACATGGATAGTCTGGGTCACACAAATTATTGCTCAACACAAGCTATTTCTCATTCTGCAAAAATGTTTCACAAGATTTCATACACACTAGATAAACTGATTCAATGTTGATTTTCCCTATTTAACAATGGCATTTTCATTGTAATTTAATTCTTTAATAAATAAATATTTTAGACTGGTCCAATTTAGAAGCATTTGCAGATGACAAATGTAACTTAAATAATGGGATTTGCCTATGAAAGGGTAGAAAATACTGTGGGAAAAGGAGAAAATTCTGGTTACCACCATTCTCACCTTTTCCCACAATGTATTCAAAGACTTTTTCTTCAGGGTCGTTAAAACTTGGGAGTGCATGGGAAGGAGTTAAAACAAACTTGTTCAAAGAGGTACTATGAGGTACTAGATAATTTTCACATTTCAGTAGCTTATTGCAACAGATCTTACTTTACCTTCTCTAGTTAGATAATCTTTCCCCTCTGAGAACAGCCTGAAATAATACTTATGCTGTGCAGGCTCATCAAAAAGTCTCAAAACTTCTTTCCCAGCCTTCACAAACTGTTCACATGAGATTCTGTCCTTGACCTTTTCGTTGCCATGGTGACTGTGTCCACTAACAACCATCTGACGATATAACATCTTACCAAACAAATGAAGTGGACCATGAAATACATTCTGAAGCGAAGAGAGACCACCATATTCACCAACCACTCTAAATCAAATTCTGACTTTTAATAAGCAAGACTAACTGTCCAATTAGCCAAGATATTCAGTCTTAGCCAATCAGATAGCTAGTCATTGACCCTTTACCAAATATTTCCGAGTTTTTAACAACCCCTAGACAGAGGACTTTTCATAACATTGTGGGAAAAGAAAAAAAATGCTGGTAACCAGCATTTTCCCCGTTGCCCACAATGTTGTCAACCCTTTTTACCGGCAAACCCCATTATCTAAATCACATTTGATTTGCTTTCTACAAATGCTTTCAATTTGGTCAAGTCAAAAATTTTGTTGTTTGGTAAAGAATTAATTTCAGAATAGTATAACATACATGTAAGAAACTTTTCATTGGCAATCTTAGCATCAGAAATATATGTTTAAATCCATAAATTCAAAGTTTAGAGTAAAATTACCCAAAAAGATTTTGCGTTTTTATTATCCCTAGGGATCAAAGCTTTTGTACCAAACAATCCCTTGTTTAAAGATCCTGAGTTAGACAGCTTTTGAAAACATTTTGGGAATGCTGGTAACCTGGAAATGCTAGTAACCAACATTTTCTCTATTTCCTTCAATGTTTTCTACTCATAAAAATTTACGTTCCATTATTTGAGATACATCTGAGATACATCGCTAAAATTTTTTTTGTCACATGAGATTCCTGCATGTTATTTTTGAAAACATCCAAGCCAGAGATATCAGTCAACTAAACATAAAACTGTTCTGTGCAATCAATCAGACTGATCTTCACACTGTTCACAAAGACACATCAATTTAAGCCATAGCATTTTATTATATATTCTGTGTCTTAAAAATGTTTTTAAACAATATTTCAGTCATAGGGTGGCAGCTAAAGCCCCTATCCATGATGTCCTGAAGTTTCTCGTAAAAAAACTCTGTACAACATTCCTGCAAAGCCCCTGGCTGCTTACCACATAAAATTGTCCAGAGAATGTTCAGCTCTGAGAGAGGAACGAATCCTGTAACAAGGACTATCATCTGTTCTATATATGTTTGATAACTACATCTTCGACTGTTTGATAAAGACTATGGTATGTCTTTGAGCATGCGCGTTATGTATGTAGCGTTCATCTGCTGGACAACTTTCTTTACTTCTTGTATAAAGCTTATGTAGTAAGCATGCTTGTGTTATTTCAGTAATTCTCAATAGAGAACCTTTGCAGATACATTACAAGACTCAAACACAAACACAACATCATCAATCCTCAGAAAGAATTTTGCAGAGCTTGGGAGTCCAGCCGGTCATCCCTGGGTTTCAAGCCCTATACAGGGTTCATATTAGAGTGCATCCTTGCACCATGGCCCATGATGGGCACATATTTTTCATCTTTGGCACATCAGAAATTTTACTTCAGGGCTGAGTCGATGCCAAGTTTTTTGTAAGGTGTTAATTTGATATTGAGAATTCGATGTCTAGTTCACACTAATTGAAGAATCAAGTGCAGCCAACATTATAACCGGTGAATTGTTACAAGGGCTCTTACTGGTTATTTCCGTAGGTGTGTCACCCATGGTATCCAATCAAAAATGGCATACCATATTAGAAAAGCTAATAAAACTCATGTTGCTTCCATCATACAGCAGATGTCTCAGCTGATTTTTTTTTTACATTTTTGGGCCCAAATAACCAGAGAAATAATGTCAAGATAACACTGAAAACCAAATTCTTCTAGTTATAAACAAGACATTGCTGGGAGCAAAACCAGTTACAGGTAGAAATTTATCATCTATGATTCAGTCAGTATACTAGAGATTATTTATTTTGTTAAATGGTTCTAAGTAAACAAAAAATAATGAAAATATACAGTATTTTGTGCTCTAGGTACAAAAAGACATATATGCTGACTGAAGCTTACACAGTTTTCACATGCATATGCATGAGGCTTTCTGGGGGAGAAGGTCATTTGGGCAGTAATGAAAGAAAAATTTACTTTTCGTTGCAAGGATAAAATCAAATCCATTGATTAAGGTAGTTTTCCCTTGGCCCCATAAATTTCTCTAATGACCCCTATTTTTTCTGATGAGGGAGCCAGTTGGCCCCATAGGTTTGGTTCCTAGAATGAACCCTGCCTATACGTTACCGACTGAGCTATCTGGCTTTTTTTCTGCCCCCTCTTCATCACCTCAACCGTTAAATTTTAAATTCCACTGGCTTACCTCAAATGTTAGACGTGTTATCTCTCCAGGGTGCCCATTATCAGACTCTGCTGTCAACTCAAGCTTCTGAAACCCAACAAGAATGTTGTTTATGTACATTGTGAGACATTAAGCAATGACATCAGTAAATTATATCTTTACAGCAGGATAAAATTTTAGGCTCATCCAAACTGAAAGTATTTGTAGATGAAAAATTAGATGTTTTTCAAATGACCAAATTAGATGTTTTTCAAATGACTTTTTTTTTTTCTCTCTTTTTTGGAAGGATAAAAACATTGTGGAAAAAAGGAGAAAATGCTTGTTACCATCATTTTCTCCTTTTTCCACAATGTTTTCTGAAGACTACTTCGGGGTCATATGACAATGGATTGTTTAGTTAAGAGTAATTTCAAGGGTGGAGTTATTTCCTATTGTTATCTTGTAGACAAGATGGTGGATGAATATATATGTGTTCTCTTGAATTAATCACACAGAATGCCAAGTTTATCCCATCTCCAGCCCAGTTGTTGCAAACATACACCAAGCAGGTGGTCAAAATTTCAACAGAGCTTCGAGTGAGACTCGATTCTGGAACCTCTAAAAATGCAAATCCTATACCTTCACCACTGAGCCAAACAGGTCTTTCCAATCCCCCCCCCCCCCCCTCTACTTTGTAGACCTAATAATCCCAGACGACTGTCACTGTGCCATACATTTCTTCCTACCTGAAAAAGTTTCTCTAGCGCTGGAGTGTGAGCGGAAACGATACTTTTACGATAATTTCTCCGGCTAGATTCTTTGAATTCATCAAAGTTGTCTGATCCACCTGCGCTTGCTTGTTGATTACCCATTTCTGTGCCATTTAGAGTCTGTCAAATGATGTTGTGTTGTTTTGACCGGAAGTTCCTGGTTTCATTCGCCGAAACATCGTCAATCATTCGGTAAACCTCGGGTATCCCTTTGATAGGTTCGGAATCGGCTGAATTGTGACGAGTGATTGTTGAGAATGTTCCGTGCTCATTTGTCCCACAGAAAGTTCATCCCTGAGCTTGTTTGTCACTCTGCTTGTCCGTATGGGCTTGCTTGTCCCACCTTGATAGGTGTTTGCTTACTCATTGATCAGACAGAACGTTGATAAACATGTGGTGTTGGAATGAGAACGACTTCTTATATTTATGAGTGATTTGGTAAAGCTTGAGATAAAACTTAATTCATTACTGTAATGTCATTTTCTACTTCAATATTAGAATTGCAAAACTTACCCCGAATGTTATCGCCTGCGCTCGGTACTTTACTTACATCAAGCATGATCAGTATGCAAAGTTGTTTTTAGAAAGTAGACTACCTGTGCATCAATCAAATTTTACCTGGACACAGTTACCTTTGTCAGGTACTCTATTATACGATCCCTGCCTTGGTACACTGACTGCAAAGTGTCCAGGATGAACATTACATAACACTTTTAAAAAAAGGAAAATCCATTTCCAAAGATTTTGCAAATTTTTCCTACGTGACATTTTTCAAAACGATAACGTTTTCCCTTAAAACAAGAGTGGGTTGCATAGAAATTTTATTCCCCTGCTTCTAAATTTGTACGTTACAAAGATAATCTTTCAATAACGAAGATCTGACGTTTTTTAAAAGCCAAGATTTAACGTCATGTAGTTAAATATTAAATAAAATTGAGCCATGCTCTGTGAAAAGGGGGCTAAATGGATCTCCGTGATGCATGATACCAAGCAAGTCATCACAGTATCATACATCCCTAAAATCAGTTCTGTGTAACAAGCTACTGAATAATGAGTTATCCTGTTCCCTGGACATACAGAAAATTGATCAATAGCGAAAAGTTTCGGTTTCGAATCGATACTTTTCGCAGGTGTATTAAGTCTCCTTTTCACAGAACAATTCTCAAATTGTGTCTGCAAAATAAGTGACAGCTTATTTACCTGTTGTATACTTAAAATATTTTATGGGTTTACATCACTTGCACATCGCAGGTCATGTTATAAACAATGCTATTTGCACCGTGACATTTTTCAAACGCAATGTACGAGTATGTCTTCGATTTGTTAATTATTTAAAACTCTTTCATAACTGAACGATAGAAATAGAAATAGTACTTGTAAAACGAGGAATTGTGTATACTATATAAATGATATGTTAGTGTACAGAACCTAAATGCGAACCGAATCACTATTTAAATATGCGCTGTCAAAACAAAGACCTTCCAGAGTCTGCAAATAAACAATGCAAATGAAATCCCATTCGAGCCAAAAACATTAAGGATTCACATATGTACGAGTTCTAGATAACACAGATTCGTGTCATAAACATTAAAGTTCTACGTGACGATCCTGCCTCCACAATCACATATCTGATTAATATCAATGCATCTATATCGCTCCAAGTTATGGAGGAACTCCTTCTACAGAAGCAGGTTCACCGAGAAGGAAACGTTTTTTTTTTTTTTTTTTCAGATGCATGTACATTGAAAGTGATAGCAAAAAGCAATCTTCACAGTAGGTGACCTGTCAAATCCGCTAATTTTAATGAAGAATACAGAACAGAAGAGAACAGCATTATTCGACATGTACATAATACACAGTCATTTTTACATCATTTTTCAAATAAATTCCGATGCACGGTGATACTAATTGGGACTTCACTGCAAATATATGTGAGCCATGCTCTGTGAAAAGGGGTTTCATGAATCGATTCAGGTCAGCCTGCACAGTCCGCGCAGGCTGACCTGTGTCGAAGCTTTTCGCTTTTGGTCAATTTTCTGCATGTCAAAGGACCATTCTACACGTACTTCATGATTCAGTCTGTTAATATACAAAATTAATTTTATGGATCCATAGCTATGTGATTTCCTGCTTGGTTTAATGTATCACGGAGATGCATTAAGTCCCCTTTTGCCAGAGCATGGCTTATGTACATTTGATGAGTAGGAACCCAAAGAGTTTGTTTTTGCTTAAAACTTTGCCAAAGAGTACACTTTAGTTACTGAGACTTGAACCCCTTGTTTATATTTTGTGCTCATTGAATTTGAATGTGTATGAAACATTAGCTAAAAAATATAGGAAAGGCCTACTTTTCCGCCAGTGGGTCTATGAATAACTGCTTAACAAATTATTCTGGTTGCTGTTTTAGGACTCCAGACAAGATCATCTATATCTTAGAGTTTTCTGGACATGTTATAAATAGGGCCTTACATTCGTGTTCATGTTGTATTTAATTTATAGAACTCGCCATCAAACAATATATACGGAATATTATGTTGTAGTGTGTTTCCTGGGGCTTGTATTTACTTCGAGCTGCGTGGGAAAATTTGATATCGCGCGAGACCGAAGGTCGAGCGCGATATCAAAATTTTCCCACGCAGCGAGAAGTAAATACAAGCCCCAGGAAACACACTACAACATAATATTCCATTTATTATATACCTAAACTACCAAAAACCAAAATATATGCATTTAGTGACAATTTTATTCGAAAACGGAGCATAGTTATAAGAAAAATTGGTTTAGTAGGCGTTAACATCTTTTTTTTCATGAATGGCGGATGAATTTTATTTAGTATTATTTCCACCACGCCCATTGTGTTGACATATAAAACAATAATATTCGATCTAGCAGCCGACAGTTGATGTCACGATAATCTCGTTTAATATTGCGTTGCAATTGTACTTTTTTCAATAAAGGGCAAATAGTTGATTAATATTATTCGTGTGTTTTGTTTTAGACTTGGAATAATGCTTTAAATTTATTTTGGGGCAGATCTTCACACACAGAAAAACAAGATTTGGCGTTACTGAAAATAGATTGAACACGTCTTGAGATCATGCTTGATTTTACTACGTTGCGTAAAATCAAATCGAGAATGACGTCATTATACCATATTTGGAACCGTATTCCACTGAGTGGAATACAGATTTTTTTTTCCGTCGTGTGTGATTTTAGCCGCGTGCGACGCATGTATTTAACCCGGAAAACTTACAGGTATATAATAACAAAACTTAGTAAGCCTCTTTTTATCTTGTTTTAAACAACTCGTTTGATAAATTAAAAAAATAACATGAACATTCATGTACGATCTATGTAATTTTAAATTACCTTTCTACCAAAACCTCTGGGACCTCTGGGAAGTCATTTTACTATAGAAGTCCATTTTACCGAACTTTTTGTTAGCGGAACTTCCATCAACAAAATACTCGACAAACTGACAATCTTCTACAAAATCCTTCACTGTTAAAAAAAACAAAAAAAAAGGAATGCAAAATGCAATTTCACATTTTCCGAATAATCAACGGTTTTCAATGAGATTAGAAGTCAACCCCTTTTTTTCAAATTTTCTTCAGAACAATTTCGTGCATGAGAAATATACAGGAAGTGTGTGAGCGGTTTTTTATTGGGAAAAAATTATGGAAATTCGCAAACCTAACAATTAACCTAAATACATCTGTTTAAACTATTCTGAATCCACTTGTGAAGAACAAGCTCGGGCGATTAAGTCTTAGCGAATAAGCACAGGGACGAGAAAGCCAGTTCCTGTTCATATTCGTTTTCTTGACTGGAACGTAACGAAAGTTATCGAAGTTAGCCGAGTAGACATTTCATTTATGTTTTTTTTTTCAATATATCATTCCGCACTGAAACAAATGAAACTGAAATGATTTTATTTTGAAAATTTATTCCTTACCAAGTGATATTTGATCGTATAGATCAGCATTTTGTTGTCAGCTTAACCAGTGATGCATTTCCTAAACTAGAAATGGACCGAACTGCATTGTTTGCGCATATACCTTTACGTAAGTAATGCGGTCAATGGCGAAAGAAAGATTCCGAAACTCGGGGATCAAACGTAGGATGATCAATAATCTTTGCTGAAGCTGCTTCCTATTTCAATAAAAACACAATGTCTCAATGTGAATGCTCAACTCGTATTATTCCTGCAGTTTGTGCTTGGTCGCTCTTGCTCGGCACAAGTGGAATCTTTATGGCATTTGTGTAAGTTGACTTGCAAATATCTCCGGTAGCAGGTGGTTGTGTGGGTGGGGAAAGGGGAAACGGTAATTTGTAATCATCTAGCTTAATTTTAAACAAATCTAGCATTTTTTATGCCCAAAATTTTAGATCATATGGGTATTTACATTCAGATGGTGTTGACATTATCCTTCAACATGTAACCCTTTTCTGACAATGTTGCCTTGTTCTTCATGATGATCGAATAAAGGGATCCCCGAATAAAGAACCGAAACATCGAGTTTCAATTTTGATAAGGAGCAAAACCATGAAACTTAAAACTGACATGCTGTTCTGATAACATGATAAGAACAATGAAACACTAGCTGTCATGTGATTAGACCAAATAAATACTAGCTATCATGTGTTTATTATAAGTCGAGTCGTACTATTTTGCAGATGCAATTTGCGGACAGTATGTACAAAGAAGGATTTTGCAGACAATATAGAACAAAGAAGGATTTTGCAGATGCATGATATATAGAGTAATTATCGCAATTAAGGAGACAAACATGTTATTTTCAACCTTGAAAGGGTTTTATATATCCTAATTTGTATACTTTTATATGAACTTATATCGATAATTACATTTAGAGTGTTTATATGAACTTATATTGATAATTACATTTTTTGTGTTTGTTTATCATAAATAAACATGGGGAAAAATCGGCATTTTATGTTTCACAGTATGAGGGTCTTCACCAGGCAGAACAATATATGTACCACGAATGTTTTATCTCGGTTTCATTTATTCAAATGCATTTCATTTTGAACAGCATGCACACTGGGTTTTCAATTTGGGGGTACATGCACCCTCCAGGTTTTGAATTGGGGGTACAGAGAAAAAAATTGGGGTTATACTGTACCCCCTAGGTTTTGAATTAGGGGTACAAAGAAAAATTAGGGGGTACAGAGTAACTTGGGGCCATTTCAGTTTTATTAATGAATTTTAACACCCTAGCTCCTTTACCATAATGAATGGGATCTTAATTAAATTTGTAAATTGTACATTTGGTGATTATATGGATGCATCATATGTCTCCAGGGCATGCACATACTTAGATATAATCGCAACAGCGGTCAGGGTTTAAAAGCCGAACACGGCCATGAGGTTGGATAATCGACCGCCTTTATGCAGGATTTTTCACCTTTATTCCTTCTAAAAGTTGCGAAGTACATTAGAACTGCTTTAAAAAGGAAGCGTATACAGACTGATGCTTGTTGTCCAAGATGATGTTTGTAGATCTGGCTATTTTAAAATCACAGAGGAGCAGGCCGATTGGCTCATTGTAAGGTCAAACTCTGTCAAATAAAGGCCATGCCGTGTTAGGGCAAAATAAAACAAAAGGTGTAATGGTAGAATCACTTGTGTAAACCTACCTTTCTCAGATCTTCACGCTGTAAAATATTTTAACAGCTTTTGTTTTGGTGACATTTTTTCTGCAGCAGACGCCATACATACGAAACTTACACATTTAATTTGCGGCTCGATTTCTCAGCTTTCGTATGTCAAAAAAATTGTTTTTAATGATAACTGTGCATCATAATATTATTAAATGATTTTAATTTCTCAGTGAAAAATAATTACCAGATTTCCTGTATACGTAGTAGATTTTAACACCTTAAAAAATCGTAGCGAAAATTATTTAGACAGACAAGGGAGCCGCAAAATATATATAGTGAAAATATTTGGTAACCCACTCTTATGTTGAGGACAAAGCGTGGTACCCATTTACGAGGAAAACTACTTTCGTTTTGTTTGTTTGGCATGCAATACGAAATGGTATCTAATTTGTACATGCAGTGTACGTAATTACTTTCCTTTCTGTACGTGCATACTTTTGACAGTGCGTGCATGCATGTAAGCACAAAAAAATTGTACGCGCAGAGTAGAATTTATACGTGAATTACGTACTGCAGTACGTGATTGGGCACCCTGTTGAAGCGTTTTACAAGTTTGCTTTAAAAGTCGTGTGTTACAAACACATAAAGTTTACGCTTTATTTATTGTATTTAGGGACACTATACTCATAGAAGGAAATAGCAGGAGAACAAAGTGGTAATTTGTGGACGCATTGAGTATAGACTTATTTTTACAAGAAATCACAAAGCTGGCGTGGTAGCCACATATTTAATAATTTATGTTTATAAGAATTACATTTCGAATTATCTTATGATTCTGCTTTGAAACTATTGTATCATAGACACATTTAGAAGATAATTACGATAGTGAGGTCGAAAATAACATGTCTGTCTCCTTAATTGCGAAAATTTCTCTATATATCATGCGTCCGCAAAATCCTTCTTTGTTCTATATTGTCTGCAAAATCCTTCTTTGTATATATTGTCCGCAAATAGCGTCTGCAAAATAGTATGACCCTTATAAGTCTTCACTGAAGTGAAGGCAAGATCTGACATCATTTTCAAGTTGTGTATTGAATATGCTTTTGGCTACAGGTAGTACAGAACTGCTCTAATGAATAATACTTGTATCACCCCCATTTTTTTTTTTAACGCTACCAAATGACAAACTTTTTGCAGATGACAAACTGAATGTGGCAAACACAATGAATTTTTTCGTTTGAAGAGCAACAAAACTAGCAAATAGAGGAAATATTGGTTTCAAGCATTTTCTCCATTTCCCATAATGTTTTCGAAATGTTTCCTCCTGAGAGTCGTTAAAACTTAGGATTGTATGGAAAGCTTAAATAATTTAATTGAAAATCTTTGTTAATAATAGGAGGAACAAGGACAAAAAGAATAGTTAATTGCAAACTAGTAAATTTTGTCTGGCTTTCCTCGATTTAAATGACCACTGGGGTATAGATTCAATGGTTTGCAGCTATGAATTTTTACAGTGCAGAGAGAAGCTCAGTGAAATGAATAAAAATGACTCAATATCCATCAAAAGTTTGCTACAGGTTTTCAAGCACAGAGGATTAAAATTATTCTGTACATTGTAGTATCATGTCGAACTGACTTCCAGTATTAGAATTGTCATCTGTCACCCTGAATACTCCAGTAAGTCGGTGACCATGACTGAGCAGGATCTAAAACATGGACAGTAAGTTTAATACACAGGATTCCATACAGTAATATAGGCAGTGTTTCTGCTAGCTGATAATGTTGGTAGTCATCTGTGACTAGCTGTTAGAAATTTTTGGGGGTCATTCAGAATTTTAACGCATCATGGTCTTTAAGTTTTCTTTTCACATGTTGTTTGCCTTTGTGCCCTTTGTAGATGTTGCATAATGCTAAGTTTTACCTGACAGTTTTGTATTGAAGGTAAAAGTTGAAAGCAATGACCTTTGTAGGAATTGTCGTCTGTCATCCTGATTACGCCAGCAAGATGGTGATCATGACCGAGCAGTGTCTACAGGGTGTCCATTTACGATGTAAAAGTATCTATATACGCGCGAAGATCAGCTCGGATGCAAAATATCAAAGCTCGCGTCCCTTGGACATAGTCAAAAATGAGTCAAAACCATGATTTAACTTGATCTACATAGCCGTGCAAAAACAATGCAAAATACCGGTGCGAAGATTTAACATTTCTTGAACAAGCTGACCATCGGAATTCCAAAGTGTCTATAAATAGATCTTGGTATGCCAAGAGAAAGATAAAAATAGATCTCTCTGTCGTAGACCATGTTGTGTTTTCCTGCAAACTGATTGTAGGAAAACAGCTGTCGTTTTGCATTTCTTTCCTGAAGATGGCTTCCCAGGCCAAAATGAAAAAGCCATCGCGATCTTTTCAAGACCAATGGCTGAAAGATCCTGCCTTCCAACATTAGATGCTAAGAGAAATTTATATCTGTTCCTCTATTCGTGTAAATGTCTTTGATTTGTTATGAAACTAAGCAGAAATAACATTTTTACAACAGGTTGTATGGACTTTCAAAGAAGTTCCATCGTGACTAAGAGTTGTACTTTTTCGAGTGACGTCACCGGTGTGCACAGCACATTAAACCTGCGAAAGGCTCCATAAATAAGTCATTTGAAATAGCTCCATCTTTTAATCCAATAACCAAATTTGGCCTTAATAAACGGATGATTTATGCAAGCAAAAATGAGACTCTGAAGGAACGCAGTGGGATTCAACTTTGGCAGTTGCACTGGGTCCCATGGGTCCCAATTTTATTCAAACAGAAACACTGGTCTAAAATGCAGACAAAAAGACAAAAAGTTCAGTACGGATTCCATACAGTAATATAGGTGAGACGACAGCGATGTCACATAGATTAATGTCACGTTTAAGACTGACTCAGTGTACACTGTAAACTGGCAGCGTCCTATCTATCTTCATATCAAAAACTGGTAAACTGGCAGTTTATGTATCAACATCTATCTTGCGGTTACGGGAACCAGTTTATGTACACAGGAAACAATTCAGTTGTAGAAAACAGGTTCCATGTGATTTGGCAGTTATAAACTTGACAATTTTGTAAGATATATAAATTGAGTCAATCTTCTATATTACTTTTTGTTCTGATTTATGTTGTGTCAATGGAGATGTGATGTATTAATTTTGTTGCGCTAGGCTTTCATTTTGTGCATCAAAAATGTGGACGTACTGAAATGCTGTATAGGTGAGGCAACAGTGATGTCAAACAGAATAATGTTGCATTTAAGAGACTGATACGGTGTAAAGTAATAAGTAATAGTTCAATTGCAGAAAGCAGATTTGATATGATTCTGCATTTCTGCAGTTATAAACTTGACAAATTAATTAAATCAATCTTTTATGTTACTTTTTAGTTTTGATTTATGATGCATCAAGGAAGACGCGATGTAGTAACTTTGTTGCTTCAGCCTTTCATTTTGTGCATAAAAAAAGCACAATTTCTGAAATGCTGAAAAAGGACAGGTAACCATCGAAGTATTTTTGACACAGTTATGCCCCTTTTTCATCTATGAATTTTCAATGAAAATGAAGCAAAAACAGCTGAGCGGTGGCAGCTGCACACATGTTTCTTTAATGTTATTAAATTTTTATCACTGATGTAAATGTTTATATAAGCATGGCTAATAAGACATTACCGGTAATAACTTTTGAGAAGAATAATATTGTTTATAAATCTACATTGATAAGCAATCACCGTAATAATTTTGTGTCTGCCTCTGGTGACGGTGTTACACATGATGTAACACACTGAAATACCAAACCCTGAAATATCTCCTTTTTATTGCACTTGGTATCCAACAAAATCAACTCTAATCAAATTTATATTATCTGTATGGATACTTGATTTGTTTTGTGTAGATGTGTTAAATTCTAAAAAGGTGAATTTGACCCCTGGTTACAACAGTAACCTACAGATCATTAAAAATGGCTGCCAGCCTTCTAACTTGGTACAGCATGTTTTAATGTTACATTCCCAATATTGAAAAGGAAAAAAATATTTTTCTAGCAAACAAATGGATCGAGATCAAGCACATTGAACTTGTGCAAAAGCTACTGTAGTGAGAGTGCATACAGTATGCAGATATATTTTGCTGAATAGACAAAATTTACTGTGTCAAGTGGGTATTTCGGTTAACATTTACACATATATGTACTGTGGATTCTATTCAAGTGCTCATTCTTCTTTGCAGGCCTCAACAGCATGTCATAATTATGTCATAAGGTTTTAAGATTAATCTAGTCTCCCAGTCCCTTAACTTTTTAACACACAATCCTGAATTTTAAGACTCTGAGTCAGAAGCCTTTTGAAAACATTGTGGGAAAAGGAGAAAATGAGTTGTACTCCTTAAAACAGGCTGTCTGGTTTTTTGCAGTGGGGTGCGAAGCATCCCAGCTCAGATTTACCATATGGGAAATTGAACCTAAAAAATCTGATTCTGGGGTACCTAACACTGCAAAATCGTTACCTGGAAAAATAGTACTGTTAAGAAAGCATTTTATTCTCTTTGGTATCAAGGCATGACTAAAACGTTAACAATAGGGGAACATATACATGACTTGGATGATAAATATGTTAACAAATACACCATTATCATAACACAATTTAAAAAGAGTGTTCGAACAGACTACTATGAGGCATGCATAGGTATACGCATTTATGTATCAGTTCCGCCAAATAGCGTCAAGAAGCGTTACAAACAAGTGCCATGGAAAGCTTAGAAGCATCACAAGAACTCTTGTGCTAATGTCTTTGAATAGGATTGCCTTGTTTGTCTTGATATTGCTTAATAATACTTCTCACATAGTTTCATTTTGACATTCTATTGAGCCCCCCTCCCCTCACACACACAAAAAAAAGAGAAATTTGTTAGTTTGCTCTGAGATTTACAGGAGAGATACCTCTCAGCTCTTTAAATGTACGTCTGTTGCTTTTACTGAACTCTTTCCAGTAGCACTACATGCTTATTATTTGGTACAACAGTTAAGATTTCCATTTGAGCAGGATTAAACTAACCCCACGTCAGCAGCGCTTTCACCGCTTTGTCTAATCTACACTGTTTACTCTATGGAGACATTGTTTGGCAAATGGGTTTATCAAGTGACTTTTGAAATAAATAATAATAAACACATCATTGTAATGTAATCTCAACAAGATAAATAAAATAGAACAAGCATGTCTGTAGAATTCCTAAGATTTGAATGAAGCATTTAGCCGCCCCATCCTCCATGGCAAGGAGCGATTTAGGTAAATGAATTATACAAGTTTATTACATGTATTTGGAACAAGTGCATGATATTCTGTCATTACAAAAAGAATCAACAAGAATTATACCAACAGGAGAATACGATTTATGTTAATGGAGCAAGTTGTCTTGTGGGGGGGGGGGGGGGACCTGGAGAACTCACAGCCTAATTGGAAGGGTACAAGCGAACTTGTACCCAGGGTACGAGTTCTCTGGAGAACTCATACACAAATAGGTATAACGATAGTTGATCAGGTATGTTTTCAAGTTTAATTTTTCAAAAGTGACTAGACTCTAACATTGTTTTTGTTTTGTACAAAATTCATATGGATTTATGATAATTTACAGATTTGATGGGAAAAAAAAATTACATGTGTTGAAATAAATAAATAGTAAGGAAGTAGTGTGTTTTATCATGCAGTGCTTGTTGTATATGAAGTAAACATGAAAAGGATGAACATAAAGGAAGCGCGATCAAATCGTGTCCTACTAAAACAATCACGTATAGTATGAATAACTACTACATTAAATCCTTTGGGCAACCTGAAATGGAATTGAAATAAGTTTTGAATTTATTGATTGATTTTGGAATGTAAGGGAACAGTTTATTGTATCAATAAATTAATATTTAATTGGATTAGATAACTTTCAATGTGAATAAGTGGTTAAAATAAACACATAAATAATCACATCATCACACTAAGTTAAAGAGCACATTTCCTGAACAAAGAGAGCAAGAAATATGCAATTTTCATAATAGATTAAGGACATTGCAAAAAGTTTGTAACGATGATAGTTATTCAATTCTGGACCCTTAACCTTTTTAGCGCCATGGGTGAAAACAGGTGGCAAAGATCAAGAGCAGAATGCACAGAATGTGCAATCTGAGATTGGGTCTATACCATCCAAATTCCTAGTCAAACCTTTCAGATAAATCTTTTTCTAAGTCTTGGTGAATCGTAATTTCAGCTGTCTATAGGGTCCACTGTATATGCATGTATTTGACGCTGAAAGAGTTAAACACGTACTGGTAGGATAATGATTGTTAGAGTAAGAACTTCTGAAGGTCATGAAAGTACCTCCATTTCTCCACAGTGTTTCATTAATCCCAAAATACCATTGTAGATTTGCCTGTAAGGTGGAAAATATCATATTATTTACCGTCTGCAGAGATTTTCAGAATGGACAAGTCTTAAATTTTGTCGAATGTTAAAAATAATGGTTTGTTTTAGAAAAGTACATTTAATAGAATTATACGAAAAAAAATCTGTTAATCTGTAAAAACTGTAAATCATTGTTCCATATGTGCTTGGTTCATAGATATCCTATTTATTTCACAGGATGTAAAAGATCATCAAAATCTGGATGATTTATCTGAATAAAATGAAAATAATCTTTCCTGAAATCTATTTGTAGAGTACAAGTTGTCTAGAAAACTTGTACACAGGGTACAAGTTCTCCAGAGAACTCGTACCCTCAGACTCGGGTGTGAGTTCTCCAGGGTATGAGTTCTCAAGGGTACGAGTTCTCTCGCAACCTATAGGGGAGAGTTGCCCTAACCCTGTACAACTGGCTATACTAATGATAAAAGCCCAGGAATGACTGTGATGGATTTTTGGTGGAGAGAGAGATTATTCTCCATAATCCTACCTTTTTTATGGCAGTGATGTTTGGTAAGGCACTGCAGTCTTTTACTGGCGAAATTTAAGTTCTGTGCATAGCCTTAACCCTTTACCACATAATCCTTACTTTAACTGACCCTTAGTAAGAAAGCTTTAGCAAACATTGTAGGAAAAGGACAAAATGCAGGTAACCAGGCCTGCTCTATGAAAGACAAATTTCATGTTTTGAGTTACATTTAATTTGTCGTCTGCAAATGCTTTTAATTTGGATAAGGCTAGAATTACGTCATTTGGTAAAGAGTTAAACATGTACATGTACCATTTAATGCTTTGTCTACTTTCTTAAAATGTTGTACATATGTATTTGTTAATGAACAACTAATGCTTTTTTCTTCCAGGATGCCGTACATGTTAACTATAAGTATAGTTATACCAATCTGTGTTGGGTTTCTTACACTGTTTGTTATTGCTAACTTTGGGCTTGCAACTTTTATGGACCCAGGCGTTTACCCAAAAGGTAAGATTACCATGATTATTATATGGCTGAATTGTTATGGTTGCTTTTGTGCAGTAAAAGATGAACGATGTATGACCTTACTTGCCAGAGTAGTAGCCCTTAAAGGGCTAAGGATAGTGGTGTTTTTGTGACAATATAGATCTTGATCAGATTCCTTTTTGAGGGGCAAGGGGTCGAACGTGGCTCCACGTATTGGAGTGTAGGACTCATAATCTGAAGTCACAGATTCAAGCCTCACAGGAAGTGCTTGGTTTTTTCATGGGAGCGTCCCTGGGCAAGACACTTCAGAACCCTAGCCTAGCACTGGTGAAACCAAGGACACACCATATGTCCATAGATGAATTTGTGAGCTGTTGCCATGATATGACCGAAATAATGCTGAATAAAGTTCACTCTGACACAAAAAGGAATAGTCCAGCTTTGTAAAATTCTCATATCTGCTTTATATTGTTTCATTAAGGATATACATGTAAATGTGTTCATTGAAAATAAGTTGTCATAGTTCAGGATTGCCATAGTTTTTAATTTTCTTGTGCACCAACGTCTTTCCTCAAATGAGAAAACATTTGCATATGTTTGAAACAGTAAAGGCCATTCCAGTCTGCATTGCATTTATCAACATTTACCAGATTGTTTAAGTTTGCAGTACAATGAGGAAATGGAGCTTATATTGTTATGTCACAAATATGGTTACAGCACTTTTTCATTTTACCTCAGTGTTTCTGACAGAGAAATGCAGAAAGACAAGAAAGACATATATGTAAGTGGTAATTATCTTTTATGAGTTGGACTGCCCCTGAAAGCTTTATATATGAGCCATTTTCTGGGATATGGGGGTTAATGCCGAGCAAGCCATCACATATTTATGGTACCATAAAATATAAAAATCCATTTTGTCTAACAACGACTGGATCCTGGCATAGAACAGTCCTTTGACATGCAGGAAATTTACAAATTACCAAAAAATTTTCGACTCATGTCAGCCTACATGGAATGCCCAGGCTGACATGGTCAATACTTTTTGCAGAGCATTGAAATCCTTTTTCATGGAGCATAGCTTGTTTACTTTTTTCAGCACATGAAGATGAGGTGAAAGACGACGACTTTAGAGCACCATTGTACAAAAATGTGGAAATCAAAGGCATTACAGTACGGATGAAATGGTGTACCACCTGTCAGTTTTACAGGCCACCTCGATGTTCACATTGTAGTGTTTGCAACACATGTATTGAGGTAAAAGATTGTTTGGCCAAAGTATAAAGTCTTTACCAGATGAGTAATGTTCAGAATTGTCCTAATTGAAACTATTTGCAGGCAACAAATCAGATGTGTTTCAAATGATGGTATTTATCTTCAGTAGGGCAGTAAACATTGTGGAAAAAGGAGAAATTGCTGGTAACCATCATTTTTTCTTTTTCCCACGATGCTTTCAAAGCCGTCTTCCTCAGGGTTGTGAAAATATGGAATTGTATGGTAAAGGATTACCAGGGAAAGTGTGTCAAAGTAACAAATTCAGTGTTTTACAAGGGATAAGGTTGTGTTTATCTATTTGCTGCTTTGGTAAGATACTGAAAGCCAAGCCTGGTAAGAAAGTTGGTCAAGCTTGGAGTTTGTAATCCGGTAGGGCAGTTAGTGTACAAGACTTGAAACCTGGGAGTGGGGGGGGGGTTGCTGGTTTTACTGGTAATCTGCAGCTTGGTCAATTTCTTTCCTAGGATTGATGATAGTCAATGGGACAGAACTCATTCGTCTCTCACAGCTGATCACCACTGATGATTGTTAGGTGGAAAAGCAGCCAATGGGTTTTAGGGAATATTGTGAGGGTGCTTGTAAAAGAACAAACAACAAATTCAAAATTGGTACAAATAAACTAAAGTTCTATGATAGGAAACATGGTGGGAAAAGGAGAAAATGCAGGTTATCAGTGTTTTCTCCTTTTCCCCTGCAATGTTTTCAAAAGCCTTCCAGCTCATGATTGTTAAACTTTGGCTTGTGTGGTAAAGGGTTTACACATTACCTTTTAACCCTTTACCACACAATCCTGAGTTTTAACGACCCTGAAGGGAAGGCCTTTTGAAAACATTGTGGGAAAAGGAGAAAATACTGGTAGCCAGTATTTTGTCCTTTTCCCACAATGTTCTCTACCCTTCCCATAACAAATTTCAAATTTTCAGTCACATTTATTTTGTCATCTGCAACTGCTTTCAATTTAGACTAGTTTAAAATTTTGTCTTTTGGGAAAGAGTTAAAACAAATTTGCAGCAGATAATTTCAAAAACATACTCCTAAAATACGGATAATTGATACGGATTACAGTTTGATAATGCATGTACATGTGTGTTGATAACATTTAAAACTGTTGCATATGGAGAAGGTTCAGTGGAAGGAATGTCTCCCTCTGTCACAATGTTTTCAAGAAAGGTTTGCTACAAGAGAAGGGTGATAAACTGCTGGTGTTAATGTTTTTATCTATTCTTCTGTTCCAGACATTCGATCATCACTGTCCATGGGTCAACAACTGCATTGGCCGAAGAAACTACAGATATTTTTTCCTGTTCTTGTTGTCTCTCAGTACTTTAATGGTGACCTTATTCAGCTTATGCCTACTTTATATTTTACATCACAGAGAAAACCCTATAGTGTCAGATAGGGGGAATATAGTCAGGTATGTTGAGTCTTGGCTTTTTTTTTTAAAGATCTTAAAACTTGATTCAACTTACTACTAAAATTAAAGCTTTTATGAAAGGCTAATACAGTCTGAAGTGTAGAAAAATTGGCTCCAAATAGCTGATAAAATGACCAAAAATTCTCATTTTTATCCCCAGCTGAAAGATTAGGGGATATTGCTCTGTCATTGTTTTTCTTTCAAACTTTGAGTCCAATTTTTCTTTTCTGCTGAAAAGTATATTCCCATTGATGGCAGAAGTCTGTTCAATACAGTGTTTTGTTTAGCCAGTAGTAGGTTGATGAATCAAGAATAATGGGATTTTCTGTTGATTTTGTCACTTTATTGAACTCTTCACAAGATGACCAAATTTTATACGAGTCCAAATTGTAAGCATTTGCATAGGACAAAATGAGGCTAAAATGATGGTACAATACTGTATAAATGGACATATGCGTGTGTCGAAAAGTTTGTGAATTAGCAATTACGGATATTTCATGTATGGTAATGTTTGCAGATTCAAGAAACTCGATACTTGTTGGTATATTTGTGGTCAAGTATGCAAATGGAAATGTTTGCGAATTTTTCAAAATGGCAAAATTGCAAAAATTTCCTTGTCCCAAAAATTTTCCACGTATACATTAATTGTCCTTTTCCCACAATGTTTTCAAAAGCCTTCTTTTTCAGGGACATTAACCCTTTATCACACAATCCAGAGTTTCAACAACCCCAATGAAAAGGACTTTTGAAAACATTGTGGGAAAAGGAGAAAATGCTGGTAGCTGGAATGTTTCCTACCATATTTCATAACTTCTGTGACATTTAATTTGTTATCTGCAACTATTTTCAATTTGGACCAGTCTGAAACTTTGTCATCAGATAAAGAGTTAAAACTCTGGATTGTTTGGTAAAAAGTTGAAGCATATTTTTTTGTAAGCCCTATATGTAAGTTCTGGTTTGAAGTCTGTAGTAGTGATTTCATGGTTAATGATTTTTACCTGAGTGTTTTCGTTCATTTACATTTCAGTATTGTGGTCATGTGTGTAATAGGATTACTTGTTATACCAGTCGGAGGCTTGACTGGTTTTCACATAGTTTTAGTGTCTAGGGGACGAACAACTAATGAACAGGTATTGTTTATATTTTTCGAAAGACGCTTTCTGTTCTATGACGTTGTATTCAACAATTCAGTTACTTCTTAGTCTAAGGTCTAATCAGAACCCTATGATTGGCTGTGACATTTTGTGTCAATCAATCAGATGGCAAGTCTTTGAGTACAAAATTGGAACTATGTTCGAATGTTTTGTAAACACAACCCCTGGCTTTTTAGCTCCACTGACCAGAGAGGCCAGTTAGCTTATGTCATGGCCATTTATCTGCTGTACATCAGCATATTTACTTGTTTTTCAGACACGTCTGAAACAACACATCCAACTTTGATCAAACTTCACATAAATGATCCTGCTATAGTCCTATTCAGAATTCTTCAAAGAATGTAATTTTGGGAAAAAAAAATCTTATTTCCATGACAACTAAACAAAATTATTGTAAATTTTTAACAAAATATATATATATATAATACCATTAGGCAGATCTGGGGCTTACTAATCAATACCAAGGTTGTTCAAAATTAGCCCTGGGATCAAAAAGTTGTCCTCTCCAGGGGTCACACACTTTAAACAGGATATACATTGTAGCTACTTTAAATATCTTCATATTTTTAGCTCCACTGGCCGAAGGCCAGTGGGCTTATGTCATGGCCCGGTGTCCGTCGTGCGTCCGTCCGTCAGTCCGTCTGTCCGTCCGTCTGTGCGTTAACTTTTATTTCAAACATCTTCTTTTCTGAAACTACCCATCCGATTTTCACGAAACTTCACAGAAATGATCCTGCCATGGTCCTCTTCAGAATTTCTTGAAAGAATTTGATTTCTTCAAAAACTCTGGTTGCCATGGCAACAAAACTGAAAAATATTGGAAATCTTTAAAAATCTTCTTGTCTGAAACCATAAGGCATAGGGCTACCAAATTTGGCATGTAGCTTTATGTAGTAGACCTCTATCAAGTTTCTTCAAATTATAGCCCTGGGGTCAAAATTGGCTCTGCGCCAGGGGTCACAAGTTTTACATAGGCTTATATAGAGTAAACTTTAAAAATCTTCCTGTACCTAGCTATAAGGCCTAGAGCTACCAAATATGCATGTAGCTATATCTAGTGGGCCTCTACCAAGCGGGCCAAAATTTTAGCCCTGGGGTCAAAATTGGCCCCGCCGCAGGGGTCACAAGTTTTGCATGGGCTTACATAGTGACAACTTAAGAAATCTTCCTGTTTTGATTTTTTTTTGGAAATTAGCCTTACATCAGGGGTCTTATGTTTTACAGAGGCTTCATATGTACAAAAATTGAAAATCACCTTATTTATAACCATACAGCATAGACTTGTATTATTTTGGCATGTGGCTTTATCTTGTGGACCTCTACCAGGGTTCAAGTAATTATAGCTCTGGGATCAAAAATGGCTTTGCCTTGCGGGTCTCAACTTTCACATGGGCTTTTACAGAGAAAACTTTGTAAGTCTTCATTTTGAAACCATTTGGCTCAGAATTGAAATGTTTAGTATTTATGGTTTATATTTATAAGCCAGTGGAGCGATACAGGGCCATCATGGCCCTCTTGTTATTCATTTAGCCTAGACCTTTATTATTTGGTATGTAGCTTCACCTAGTGGATATCTACCAAGATTCAACTTGGGTCTGCCAAGCCCCCATTGCTCAGTCGGTAGCATACAAGACTTGAGAACACGAGGTCGCTGGTTCGATCCTTGGCTCTGCTAATTTCTTTCCGAGGATTGATGATAGTCATTGCGACAGGATTCATTCCTCTCTCAGCGCTGACCATTGTTTTGACGATGGTTATGTGGGAAAGCAGCCAGTGGCTTGGAAAGAATATTGTGCAGAGTACTGGTAAAGGAAACTCCAGGAAAGCATGGATAGGTGCACTGGCCACAGTGATATAACTGAAATAATGTTGAAAATGGCATTAAACACCATACAATCAATCAATCAAGTTGTGTCTAAAATGGCCCCACTCAAAGGGTTACAAGTTTCATATAGGCTTATAGGCTTTTATAGAGAACACTTTGAAAATCCTCTGGTTCCAAACCTTTTGGCCTAGAACTGTAATTTTGGTATGACCTGTACCAAGATTGTGCATATTGCCAGTGGGTCAAAATTGGGTCCTACCAAAGGGGCTGAGTGTCAAAAACCGTTCTCTGGTTAACAACTAATGGACTTTTTGTTAGAAATTTTCTTGCAGAAAAACTCCTTGCCAGAGTTCATTATGAATGATACAGGATTAGAACTGCCTTATTCATGAAACTCATCCTGGTTGCTTAATAAAAAGACCTGACATATCCTGAGCTTTTGGAATACAGATTTCAAAGCATTTGATGGCCGTTGATATCAATTACATACATGTCGTATACAATTTATTCGGCAGTGGAGTGATATAGAGCCATCATGGCCCCCCCCTACTTACTCTGATAGCTTTCCAAAAGACTTACTACGTTGATTGCATTTGTATTTTTTGTATACACGAAAAAGTACTCTATATTGCAATGCTTACTGTTTATGATGTTCAACTGTAAGTTTCCTATATGTTGATATTTTGCAGGTTACAGGAAAATTTAAAGGTGGACACAATCCATTTACTAGAGGCTGTTGTCAGAATTGTAAATATGTTTTATGTGGACCTGTGTGGCCAAAGTAAGTGCTGTGATGTTTCTAATCTTATGTTGCATTTGACAATGTATGGGATAAACAGGGCAAGTTGCACGTACATTGAACATCATTGTGTATATGAGCCATGCACTGTGACAAGCGGTTTTAATGCATCTGCAAAAAAAGTATCGACCCTCAGGCTGGACAGTCCGTGCAGGCTGCACTGGGTCAAAACCTTTTGTTGTGGATAAATTTTCTGCATTTCATAGAAATATTCTCCCACATTTGGCCATTTTTAGCTCCACTGGCCGAAGGCCAGCGAGCTATTGTCATGGCGTTGTGTCTGTCGTGCGTCCGTCCGTCCGTCCGTCCGTTCGTCCGTGCGTGCGTCCGTAAACTTTTTCTTTAAAAAACTTCTCAGAAACTATTGACTGGATTTTTACCAAATTTCACAGGAATGTTCCTTTGGTGGTCCTCTTTCAAATTCCTTCAAATAATTGTGTTCCATGAAGAATTCTGGTTGCCATGGCAACCAAAGTAAAAAACCTTTAAAAATCTTCTCCTCCCAAACCGCTATTTGGATAGCATTATTATTTTGCAGGAATGTTCCTTAGATACAGGTTTACAGAATTCCTTTAAAAAAAAATGATCTGTCAAAAAACATGGCTTTTATGGGAGACTCATTTTCCTTTTATGGTATAAAGTAAAATCTTTGAAAAATTTCTTCTCTAAAACTATTCATTGGATTTCATTGTTGTTTTGCAGGTAAGTTCCTATGGTGGTTGTCTGCCAAATTGTTTCTATGGTGGTTGTATACCAAATTCCTTTTAAAAAAATGATACACCTAAAAACACATTTTTTTATAGACAAGGCTTATATTTCAAAAAAATGTTCTTCTCCAAAACTATTTATTGTGTTAGTTTTATCGACTAACAAAGAAAAAGGAAGAAAATTGGATTGACTTGACCTAGTCAGGGCTGTCCTATTTAAGCCCACACATTTTCCTTGGTATTAAGATCACAATTTACTCCAATGATATGCTATTAGTTAGTACTAGTAATGAAATATCACTGGCCATAAATAAGATAAAAGCTTGAGCACCTTTCACAACTTGAGCTTTTCAATTTTGCCTTATTACTAAGCCTGAGTAACCATGCCAAGATAAAAAAGAAAAAGTATTTTAATAACAAAACCCCCATGTTGTAGGTACTTTATAGTCCTTTTGATATAGAACAAGAGAACCTCTGCACTTTTATTAGTTCTGGTAAAGGTTTGTTGACCTACTAATGAGTAATGCAGAGTGGACAGAGAAGGGGTGTAAATCCTGGTGACCTGGTACACAGTGGGACAGGGCTTTACATTTGTGATAAGGCATTAATGTTACCCAGTCAAACTGATCCCACAACTTCAGTACACCAGAATTAATCTGTGCCCTGGAGCAGGATATTTGATTTATGTAAATGCATTTGTAGACCATTTTGTGTTGTTTGCCACAGAAGACATTCTAACTGTGAAAAGTTGATTATTAGGGATTAGGTGTTCATTGTATGCCAGCATATTTCATTCTATCTGGTGTATTGATGTAAGTTGATCTATATTGCTATAACATTCATTCATTTGCCCTCCTAGCTGTTCTTTTAGATTACCCCTTTACCACACAATCACAACTTTTAACGACCTTGAGAAAGACATATTTTCTATATTTTGATGTTTCCCCACCCAAAATGGTTTGTGAAAGGACCTGTTGCAGACAACATATCTTCAAATTAGTAAGACATATATAAAAAAGGATAGAAATTATTGTGGGAAACTAAGAAAATGCTGGTTACCATTTTTTTCTTCTTTTCTCACAAGTTTTTTCCATACCTTTTTTCTTTAGCGAGCTAAAATGCAGGATTGAATGGTAATTGTTAAAAACTTCTTTTCGCCATTATAGAAATATCAGGCCTGTGGAGCGATACAGGCGCTCAAGCGCCTCTAGTTTAGACAAAATAGACTTACTTGGTAAAATGTGTTACAAAGCTTCATTTCACTCTCTTTTCCCAAAGTGCCAATCATATTGGACAGCTGTGAAGTTAAAGATCAAATGCTTCTTGTACCAAAGCATTAATGTTTGAATTATGTGGTAAGGGGTGTAAATCATGTTGCACCATCTTCATTCTCAGCTGTAGAATTAGTTTTTAGCTTGGCTAGTTTTGGAGAAAACCTAAGTTTTTGTCATAGCCTTGTTGTCTGCATTGTTGTTTTTGACAATGTCTTTGTTATTACAGATGATATTTACTTAAAAATTGGGCTAGTTGCTAACTATCTAAAGGGGAACCCAGACAAGAAGAATAGGTTACTCTAAAATATTTTTGTCGTACATGTAGTTATATCCATTCTCTGAGAAAACAACTGCAGCTGCAAAAAAGTATGGCAACTGCACAAGGTGCTCTTGTAATCTCCCAAGTAACAATGGCTGAGAGTTGAATCATAGAAGTAACATTGTAATTATCATTGATTTAAAACATAAGGTTGCAAAGCAATGGTTACCTTTCAAGGAAGCATTCAGGGTTGAATGTAGTGTTATACTTGTTTCACAATTAATATGAAATAGGGTCAAGCTGAAACTTGTATTTTTATCGCAGGTTGAAATCCTATGTTAGAAAAACTAGAACCATACAGATAGATTCCACAAAAGTAACCTATATAGCGGCAGATAAAGATGTCAAGGTTTATGCTGATACAAGTAATGGTGTTAAAAAAGGCAGTAAAAATGTGAGTAGTAAAACCTTGTGGGGGTTATGTGTGTCTATTCCTCTCTCTCTCTCTCTCTCTCTCTCTCTCTCTCTCACATACACACACACACACACACACACACACACGCATGTTAGCCTCATTTGTGAAACTTCTTCAAGTGATTGAATTTATACATGGACTGGACTATATCCATTACCTCATTCCTGCTGCAAAGCACACAGTACTGAGCTTTTGAAACAAGTAATTGCCCCTTTTTTCCATGATTATGGTTCATGAAAAAAAGACTCTTTCTTTCTTGCAATTTTTCTCCATTGTATTAGATAGTGGTATTGGTGAAACTACCTTGCATTGCATTGGGTTACAATTGTTGGAGCAGGTCTCCCTATTTCAAAGTTGGAAAGAAACGGTTTTTAATTGTAAAATAAAGTGCAGGCATATTATCTCGTATGTACTCCATATAACAATGCCAAATCATTGAAGGCAGAATGTAAGATATTCTGTAAAAGAAATACAACTGCCTTTCAAAAAATAGTAAAAGACAAGTTAGAAATGAAGTAACTGCTTTTGTACTTAATGGTACCTTGTCATGATGGTTTCCACAACAACTGTGTCAAAAGGAATGAACATTGCATTCTGTACAATAAGCAGTTGAACTGGCCTCTGGTACACAAGAACAGTTAAAACTTAGTCAAGAGTGGTTTTTGCTAATATAGATGTTGAAAGGCAAGCTCCAGCAAACTCTTTTAAAAAAGACTTTGAACTTGTAAGTTTTCTTTAATCTTTCCAAATTATTTAGAAAGGAATTTTATACTGTCAAAGGATTTCTTTGATTCATAATCTATACTCTTTGAAACAAATTTTATCAGTTGACAGCATTTGTTTTTAAAATTTTGTGACCTATTTGTATATTACTTCAAACTTTTAATTACCAAGTTAGAATATGTCCAAGTGAAAAAAAAACAATCACAGAGGTGTAACAGGCAGTAGAGGTTTTGGTAGAAATAATAGCTTTGCAGAAAAGGGGTAACTACTCTAAGTGATTTATTCCTTATAATTTAATTACTTTGAATTGTATGAAACATTTGGAAAATACGGAAAAAAAAAGATTGTTATAAAGTGTTTAAAATTGAACATTTGCTGCCTAAAAAGTATATTGTTCATGTTATAATTATTCTGGCTGGGCTTGTCTTTTCATTCAAAGAAAGTACCATAAATATAATAAAAAAGGACAAAGTTTAGAAGTTGCCATTTTTTTTCCTTACATTGCTCTGGAAATACCTGATTTACTTGTTTCAATCAAAGAAGACTTCATCTTTTTCATGTTGTTTATCTGTTGTTTAAATTCATTGTTTGCTCTTCTTTTTTCAGGACTCTGTTGTTGTTGTTGTTTTTTCATGATAGAAAATTCTTTTTGGATGAGAACGAAAATAAAATTGTGCACATCATGAAGGGTCTTATGTACTGAAACATTGGCAGTACATCTTTTGAACTATACATTGTTCAGTCTAAATGTGTAGACATTTTGATCAGCCAGTGTTGAAGAGAACAGTAATAAATCTGCTTGAATCATTCTACCACATACATGTATTCTTGCATCCATTAACCCTGTACCACACAGTACAAGCATTTTCTCCTTTTATTACAGTGTTTTGTAAAAGCAGTTTTGGTCAGATTCTTGAAATTCCAGAATTTTAACAACCTTTACCAATATTGCTTTTGGAAAGTATTTTTGGAAGCATAGAAAAAACTGGTTTTCAAACGGAATTTTCTCCTTTTCCAACAATGCTTTCTTGCCTTTCAGGGGCTAATCCTATCATTTGATATTTATCACCCTGCAGGCTGTAGATGCTGTGGACAATTCCACAGTTTTGTTGTTTGGTAAAGGCTGTAGAAAATAATGAGGCAAAGTGATCAATTTCTTGATGTATGAAAGTGTTGCTTTTTTGCAATACTTTCTGTTAACAGTTATCCTAAAGCCCCTAGCAGGACTTTAACTGTTAAAAAATAGATCAAGATCAGACTTTCTGTAGTGGTCTGTAATAGGTTTGAAATTAGTAGCTGTTACGGTCATTGGTCCAAAAACATCATCATATTGAACAAAACAAGGAAGTGACACAAGTGTATTTTCCTTCTCATGATATTGTAGACACTACATGTGTGTTAGAAGAGATTTCAAAAGAATCTTATCACAAAAACTAAAAGACTTTTTTCAGATATCATATTCAATTAACCCTTTGCCATGCAATTGAGCCATGCTCTGTGAAAAGGGGACTTAATGCATCCACGAAAAGTATTGACCCAGGTCAGCCTGCGCAGGCTGACCTGGGCTGAAACTTTTCGCTCTTGGTCAATTTTCTGTATTTCAAAGGACCAGTCTACATCATGATTTAGTCAGTTGTTAAAAGAAGTGGCTATTATGGGTTCATAATTATGTGATGGCTTAATGGATACAATGCATCACAGAGATGCATCAAGTCCCCTTTTGCCAGAGCATGGCCCAATTTTGTATTTTAACAGCTCAGAGGAAAAATCCTGTTAAAAGAAAATTATGAGCACTACCTGTGAGAGCACTGACACTAGCATTTTCTCCTGTTCCAAAAATGTTTCCTACCCTTTCACAGAGAAATTTCATCAACCAGTTCGTGATCTACAAATGCTTTCTATTTGGACAAGGGTTTATATTTGGTAAAAAATTAACCTTTTCCCATGATAGATGTAATTTGAAGGCATTGTAGATAGCATAGATTAAGAAGTGACTGTAGAGATAAAGAATGTCTTTATTCTGAACATTGACAAAAACAGTCTTCACCTGTAGTGTACTAGTATTGTTGGCTATGTACAAAGTCATAACTGTTTGTGTTACAGTGAAAGGTTAAAAGGATTCATCAGATAAACTTGAAGAGCTGAGATTATACCTGAAGTCAGTTTCCAAAGGCATTTGACATAAAAGTCTAGTAATGTGACAAGTTCTAAAAATCTCTTCTGACAGTCTTTGTAATTCTTACACATGTACTTGTGATTTCTATTAATTTTTTTTTGTTTATGTTGTAGAAGAGTGATTATCCATTACTGGCACGGTGAAATCATCATCTCATGTTTATTATAGCTTTCTCCATCTTTATATCTGTAATAGCTGTGCTTCTGCTTTTGCTGTTGTCTAACCCTGTTGTTTGACTCTTTAACTCTTTCAGTTTCTAATACATATGAGCCATGTTCTGTGAAAAGGGGGTATAATACATCAGCAAAAAAGTATCAAGCAATATCAGCCTATGCAGGCTGACCTGGGTCAAACGTTTTGCTTCTTGTAAATTTCTGCATGTCCAATGACCATTCTACCTCAGGATTTAGCCAGTTGCTAGACATAATGGATTTTATTTATCCATACTTATGTGATGACTGGCTTGATATAATGTATCACAAAGATGCCCTTTTGCCAGACAATGGCTCATGTTATACTGTTTTCTCCTATGGTGCTGAAAGGGTTCTTAAATTTGTTCATTTTCGCCTGTGACAGCTTTTTACCCTAGAACTTTGAAAAATATGCTTTAAAGAAAAAATAGATCATGACCATAGATTCAAGTTTTATAGCTGAAAAAAAAAGAGAAATTAGATTGGCAAAAAGAGATTGTGCTGGCTGGCTGAGATAACTCCTTTTGCCACATTGTTTTTTTGAAGTGGTCAGCTGTATAACAAAAAAGTTGTTTGCATGCAGAGACGTTTTAATTGGACGTTTTTCTCTAAAAAAAAAAAAACAGATCAGAAAAAGTGAAGTTTAAGGCAGTATGGGCCATAATGTTTGACAAAGAAGATCCAGAATCAGACTGAGCAAAATGTGCAAACTGATCTTTCGTCTGCAATCTCTGCAAAAGGGTAATAATTCTTTTTTGTTAAATTTGGTTCAGAGCAAACAGTTTTACTGTTTCATCTCCACAGCCAAGTTTTAGTTGTTTATTTGTGTAAGAGAAATAACAAAAAAAAGAAGAATAAAACAGTGTGATAGTTAGAAGTATTGGATATCTTAGGCAGTTTTTTTGAATTTGTACAAAATAATGAGTTAAAACCATTTTCTCATAGAGGCTTTTTAATGGGATTAGTTTAATTAAAGACATAACAATTTATTCTTTTACATTTAAGAGATCTGAAAAGAATGGGGGAAAATAGTGAAAAGCAATAATGAGTTTGGTAGAGAGATACCAAAGGAATTTTTTTTGGCAATTAGGAAATTAAATATGTACCAGTATTTTGACCATGCATGAAAATGTTCCCTTATGGTGGAAATAGTTCAGGGTCTTCTCCATAATAGATTTAACCCTTTACCAGACGACAAAATTTTAGCCTTGTCCAAATTGAAAGCATTTGCAGACGACAATTTCAGTGTGGCTCAAATGGTGCAACTTTTCTTTGATAGGGAAGAAAACATTGAGGGAAAAGGAGAAAATGCTGGTTACCGGCATTTTCACCTTTTCCCACAATGTTTTCGAAAGGTTTCTTTTCCAGGGGCATCAGAAGGCAGCATTGTGCGGTAAAGGGTTAAGTTGTTGAACTTCTTAATTTTGGATCTCTGCATAGAGATACAGTTAGTGAAAATTGCTTTTACTACTTTGGTTAATGTGAAACTAAACAGTTTAGAATTGGATCCTTTTTTAATTTCACAAGAGCTTAAATGGTTCTGTTTCTGTTATTGATGAAAGTCTCATGTATATCGGCAAACTGCTAATTTTGTAATAGAAAATGGATGAATTTTGCTCAAAAATAAAATTTCACCAGCAGAAATTTGTCTTAAGATATAACTGGATAAAAAGTGAACAAAATGATACAACAAATGATAGCAACTTGAAACCATTTGTTTGCTACATGTATTGAAGTTGCTGTGCTATTAAATTCAACTAACCTTATACCTGTTTACCAAGTACCATTGAACCCTTTACCAAACAATCTAATTTTTGACAACTCCAAGGGAAAACTATTTTTCTGAAAATATTTCAGATTTGTCATCTGCAGATGTTTTCAGTTTGAAAGAGTATAAAATTTGTTGTTTGGGATAGGTTTAAGCTAGTGCTTGAGTTGCTTTTGTGGACAGTGTAGATCAAGATCAGGCTGTACCTCCTTTACGGTCTGTTGCAGTCCGATCTTGGATCTAAACTGTCTGCTACTTTATCACACATTTTAAAACAGCCTTGAAATAGAGATACTTCAGGGCTATTCATTAATTCAGCACTCAGAGGGTTAATTAACTCTAAAACACAATCCCGAAATTTATCGACCCTGAGGGCGAAGCCTTTTGAAAACATTGTGGAAAATGGAGAAAATGCTAGTAACCAGCATTTTCTTCTTTTCCCACAATGCTTTTACCTAATCAAAGATGAATTCCATTATTTGAGCCACATTTAAATTGCTGTCTGCAAATGCTTTCAATTTGGGCAAGTCTACACTTTTGTTGTTAGGTAAAGAGATAGAGAATATTTGAAATATTTGTAAAGGAGTAATAGCTGTCAAAAAACAAACAGCTCTGTATCCTGCAATGTTTTTTATAGCACTTTAATGCCAGGGCATTAAAGTTAACATTGTAATGGCTTAAATCTTTTTCCCCATATATATATATTTATGCCAATTAAGTGTTTTGCTGTAGTAGGTTTTTTTTTTTTTTCCTCTCTCCCCCTCTCTTTTGTATTAAGAGAAGATAGAAAATGAGTTTTCATACTAATTCAGTCTTGATCATCTTTGAAAATATAAATAAGGCTCAATTTTTTGTACCAAAGATAAAGAAATGTATAAACAAAAAAAACTTGTAAATTATATTTGGATATACATACAGAATATTATGTTTTAGTAACTCTCTTGGCCCTTGTATTTGATTTGAGCAGCATGAGAAAATATATCGCTCAAGGCCGAAGGTCAAACAAGATGTCAAAATTTTCTTGTGTTGCAAGAAGCAAATACAGGCACCAGGAAAGATACTATAATATAATATTCCTTTTATTATATAGCTTTAACTTTATTGACAAAATGTTACAAATTACGAGGGACACTTTTTAAGTTCGTAGAGTAGGGCG
Organism: Tridacna gigas; assembly: GCA_945859785.2. Lineage (NCBI taxonomy): Eukaryota > Metazoa > Mollusca > Bivalvia > Cardiida > Cardiidae > Tridacna > Tridacna gigas. The sequence continues at coordinate 28,463,308 of OX244042.2, read as the reverse complement.
GTCTTTTTAAAACCGCTTGAAATATCAAAATTTTATTTATCTAAGACCTTCGAAATATGCCCCGTCTGCCTCCACACACATTTTACACCGATCTACCCATTTCCGGAACGCCGCCCGGTAGTCCTCTTTAGGTATATGTTGCAGACACTGGTAGACCGCACTGCCTATACCACAACGGGATTCAAAACAGTGCCCTGCCAGCATTTCCTTTAGTCTTGGGAACAACCAAAGGTCACAGGGGGACAGGTCAGGGCTGTTTGGGGGATGATCTAAGACATCGAGCTCAGATTCTTTCAGATATTCCTGTACCGTAGCGGATTTATGGGCCGGTGCGTTATCATGAGTAATTTGATGCCGCGGACACCGGTGCGCGGTCTGCGTTTCTGATAGAAATCAACAAGTTGAGTAAGAACACTTTCTCTGTAAAACTTTCCAGTGACAGAACTACCTTTCGGGACTGGAATTTGAAGGACTGGACCTTTCGAATCAAAGAATATCGCATACAACATGCGATTTGATGTTTTGCAACGGCGCGCAATGACAGGTCTGTCGCCCTCAGATGAAACCCAAACCTTATTTTTAGCCTTAGAATCGGGTTGAAAATGATAGATCCAGGTTTCATCACCTGTAACTATCTCTTCCAAATGATGTGGGTCACATTTATCATATTTTTCTATTACTTGCGATGCGAGTCTAACCCGACTTTGTTTCTGCTCGTCAGTGAGCAAATGGGGCACCCAGCGCGCACAGATCTTACGTAGCCCAAGTCGTTCACGTAAGATCTTCAAAACACTTGACGAATGAATGCCACTTAATTCTTCTATCTCTTGCATGGTATAACGTGCGTCTTCCTCAATTAACGTTTTCACAGTAGCAACGTTCTTTTCCGTCAAAACGGAAACCGGCCTACCCACCCGAGGGTCATTTTCAATTGACTCCCGACCATCATTAAAACAACGTACCCACTTGCAAACTGTAGCATATTTTAAAGCACCATTCCCATAAACCTTTTGCAAATCAGCATGAATTTCTGTTGGCGGAAACCCGAGCTGTGCTCGAATCTTGCAATATACCCTCTGTTCAGAGATTTTTCCATCCATATTGAACGCTATATTTTACTATAGTGTATAAAACCACGTGTTGAAAATACCCAGCGCAGCGCGCACGTGGACCTCGTGCGCCGCATACCGTGACACCGTTCGAGAGAGGAATGATTACGCAAGTTCTGTGTAAAAAATCGTGCAACTTCATAATCGCGTTAAAAAGTTATAGGCTTACTCTACGAACTTAAAAAGTGTCCCTCGTACTGACATTTTATTCAAAAATGGTAAACAAAATAAAACAAAAGGATTAGTTGGTAACAATTTCCTTTTTATGAATGGCGGATGAATATCATAGCATAACATTGTGTATTCCGTTCACGAGATAAGTCATCATACCATATTTGGAACCATATTTGACTTCGAGTAGATACAGTTTTTTTTTGTTTTTTTTTGGTTGTGTGTCTTATATTATCTGTTTGCGACGTATGTATTTTTAGCCGTAAAAATTACAGGTACATTATAACTATGTTCATATCTACTATAAGTAACATGCAGTTGTTTTTTCACTTCTGTCAACAAATGAAATTTTTTTTTTTAATATCGAATCGGTAAAAGTAATTCAGAAATCACAAATTGCATTACATTTCTTTAAACTGATTTTAACTGGTAAAGTTCTTTCTATTGCTTGTGCATTCAATGTTAATCAAGAAAAAATTGCACAGACAGGACATAGAATAGGACTGATCTTTGAGTCTCACTGTCCTCTTTGTTCAGACCCTCTGGAAAAAAATGGCCTTGATAATGTGTTTTCTCTAATTTCCGGACGGCAAATACCAGTTTATCCATTGTGTAGTATTAACTCTTTACCAGTTACCAAACTTGATGAATAAGGCTTTTGAAAACATTTTGGGAACGGGAAAAAATAGTAGCCACCATCATTTTAAGCTTTAATAATTAAGTTACTCTCTGCAAATGCTCTAAAATGTAGAAGTGTCAAATTTTGCTGGCTGTTAAACAAAATTTTAGATTCATCCAAAATGAAAGCATTTGTATCCTTTTGCATATGCAATACCCAAAACTTTGATTGCCTTTAAGGTTTAGAGAATTACCTATCTTTGAATTAATGTGTTTTATGGGTAATGTGCACCAAGTTATATCTGTCTTCTCTACTCAAGCTTTTGGCAAGGGTATTTTCAATTTTTATGACCGTTACGGTATATTTATTTGTTCCTTCCCTATTGTGGATTATTTTCTCACTCTATTTTAATAAAAAAAAAAAATATGCATTTTTAAATTGGAGTATAAAGTAATCTTAATATTTCATTTGTTAAAACTAGTAACTTTTCAAGCATCATGTGATTAAGATATTTTTTTATAGGAAATTAAAAGCCTACTAATAGTCTATTTAGTTCTGCATGGCCTAAAGGAATGGCTCAGTAATCACATCTATATTTACTTAACAATTTTTTACTTACTTACAATTATTTTATCTGCAACAAATATTACCTATTTTATTATCATCATTTGCATAATGCCATATACCAGGTGCTGTCACTAGTTTTATTTTGTTCATAGTAATTAAGATAATTAGGACAGCTTTTGATATGTTTGCAGCCTGTGTAGACCAAGCTCACATTGCACATTCTGTGCAGTCTGATCTTGATTCTTCACTATACAAATATTGTGAGAGATACTCTGTCTTGAGCAAAAACTGTTCATCCTTGAAGCACTCCTTTTACAGAAAAATGAGCTGTATTGTACTGTAAAACATATTCTTTTTGGGGTCTAAGCTGAAACATTTTCTGATTACAATGTTCTAGGTATTAACACCACTTAGTCCTTTACCACATAATCCAAACTTTTAAAAACCTTGAGAAAGAAGGCTTTTCAAAATTGTGGGAAAAAAGAGAAAATGTAGTAACCAGCATTTTCTCCTTTTACCTTTATGTTTTCTACCCTTCCCTAAACAGATTTCAATCTTACAGTCTCATTTCTTTTGTCAACTGCTAATACTTTCAATTTAGACAAGCCTAAAATTTTGTCATGTGGTAAAGAGTTAAGTAGATGCTAAATTGAAGAAAAAAGAGAAGCTCCAAGAATGGTAAATACATATGAGCCATGCTCTGGCAAAAGGGGACTTATGCATCTCCGTGATCCATGGTACCAATCAAGCCATCAGGTAATTATGGATCCATAATAGCCACTTTTTTAACAGCTGACTTAATCATGTGGTAGAGTGGTCCTTTAACATACAGAAAATTGACCAGTAGCAAAAGGTTTCGGCCCAGGTCAGCCTGCGCGGATTGCGCAGGCTGACCTGGGTGGATACGTTTCGTAGATCCATTAAGCCCCCTTTTCACAGAGCACTGCTCATATGTCAATATTTAAATAAGTTAATTATGAAGAAAACCTGGTATATTGTACTATGCATGCTCCATCTATATCTGCTAATGTTGGATGTTTTCTTTCACTTCACAGGGAATTATGACACCGGTTTAGACAAGCCCAAAGTCTGTGTACATGTACATCAACGTTTGTTGACCTAGTTAGTAGAGAGCTCATGCCAGTAGTGATGGTGGTGGAACTACTTGTAGTATTTAACATTGATTTTGACAAACAAATGCACGTTTTTGTAGAGTTTGTTTCATACACTATGTACTATTTACACTGGTGTTGAGTGTGTGCACATGTAACTGCTCTGCGCTGTCCTCTAATCCTTCGCATATTCCTTTGCACGACAGGACCGTGACGGGATGAGGCTCTCCCTAGTTGAGGATTACGACGACAACGATGATCAGTCCAGCTTGTCACAGGAAAGTGTTGATATTGCTCCAACTAAACAGAAACAAACCGCTTCTTACACAAATCTTTTTGACACTTCTTCACAGACGACTCCTGTAGGAGCAGCGTATCAACAAACCCAGCAGAGTCCTAGAACGGCAAGGCCAAAGGATTTATATGACAGGTCTCCACGAGCTAAGCCAGTACCAAGACTTCAAGACAAATATGGAGGCCCACCATTAGCAACCCCTGAAGTATTTTCGCCCATTGGAAGTCCTAGATCTCAAGCAAGGAGACTGAATTTAAATAACCCACAGAATGATAGAACAAAACCACCATCTGGTCACAACCGCCTTCCACCTAGTCACCGTGGCAATCAAAACTTTCACCAGGGTGCTTCATACCCTAGTCAAAATAATAACTACAATATTAGAAGTGCTAGTGAAGAACGGTTCAGGGATAATACCAGACAATATGAAAGCAATTCTAACACTTACAATCAGTATCCTGACTCTAGGACTAGAAGGTCACAGGAAAATTTAAATGAGAGAGGTCAAGGTCATGTGATGTACAAAACTAGAACAAGTAAAACATTACCCAATCAGAATAGAGTTGCAAACAATTTTTCCTCCAATCAGAATCAATATGCTAATGAGATGGAGGATGCAGCAGACGGTGACTATAAGAGACCAATGTCATTTGTAAAGGCTTTGGAAATGACTGAAATAATGCAAGCAAAGGATAGGAACTTGCAGGAAAGAAATGATTTAGAAGAGAAAAAAAAAAGTGTGTATGATGCTACCTTTGAGATTTCTGTGTAAATGTGCAGTGTCTTTGTAGACAAAACTTTCTGCTCTGTTAACCTTTACTAGACAATCCAATGTTTTAATGACCACTTAGAAAAAAGCTCTATATAACATTTTGGGGAAAAAATAGAATGCTGGTAACCAGCTTTTTGTCCTTTTTAAATGATGTTTTCTAACCTTTCAAGGATGAACCCTGAGTTTAAACCATGTTCTGTTTGTCATTTGCGAATGCTGTGAAGTTGTGGTATAGCATCAGTGCATACATAGAATTGTCTCAATTAAACACCTTTGCAGAGGACAATTCAAAGTTGGTTCAAATGATAGGAGTTGTCTTTGAAAATGGAGAAAAAAGTATGGAAATAGGGAAAAAAAAGTACTGGTTGCTAGCAGTTTCTCTTTTGCCCACATTGTTTTTAAAAGCTTAGTTCCTCAGGGTCTTTCAAACATAAGACTGTTTGGTAATAAGTTAAACTGTCATATATTTGTGTCAATGTAATTTTCCAGCCATCTTTTTATTTTGTCATTTTCTTTTAACATGTATCTGGCAAACAGAACCTTTTGGGAAAAGAGCACACAAACTTCTGTATACAATTAATTTCATAAGACTCATCATTTTATTGGCTTAGACTCTCATCATCTCATCCAAATAGATGCTTGTCTTGGAATAAAGAATTAGAACATTAAGATAGGTCGATTAATAGGATACCTGTGCATTTTATCTGTGATCTACAAGGTTCACCAAAACCATGAGTTCATGCTCTGGTAAGAGCTGGTTTTTGCATCTGCAAAAGTTGTCAACCAATGTCAGCCTGGATAGATTAATCTTGGTCAAACAATTTTGTAATTGGGCTAACCTTATTCCATGGCTTCCAGTGTTTTTTTCTGGCCGTCTCTCCTTTTCCCACAGGCACAAATTTTCTGCCCTTTAAATGACAACTCCCATATTTTAAAACACCTAAATTTTCAAAGCAAAGGCTCAGAAAACTGAGCTAGGAGTGGGTGTATATTGCTGTTTTAACTTACTGACTCTGTTTTGAAAAAAAAAAAAAAAAAAACTAGACTTGCCCAAATTGAAAGCTTTTCCAGACAAGAAAAGAAATGTGAAACATTGAAATTCATTTTTGAAAAGTTAGAAAACATTATGGAAAAGGAGAAAAACTGGTTACCTGCACTTTGTCCTTTTCTGACAATGTTTTCTAAAGGCATCTTTCTAGGGGTCTTTAAAACTTGGGATTGTGTGGTAAAAAGTTAACCTCCTGAAACATGTATTTTTTACCTCCAAGGTTTAAAGACATCATCATTTAACCCTTTACTCTATACTAAACAACAAATTTTTAGACTAGTCCAAAATGAAAACATTTGCAAACAACAAAATAAATGTAATTCAAAAATTGAAATTTGTTTTGGGAAGACTAGAAAACATTGTGGTAAAAGGAGCATTTGCTTGTATCCCACATTTGCTGATTTTCAGTCTTCAAAATACACATATTCTGTTCCATCAGATCATCGGTTTTGTCACATCTGTTCATTAGGGTATCAGAGTAACAGGTTAAATGTAAATGGCAGTAGCGAAACATATTGGGAACAGAAAAAGTTGCTTATTTGGAATTCCCACAATGTTTTTAAACTGGCAGCCTGTTATCGATCTTCGTATCGACAACAGGTAACACCCAATGCTTACAAGTCGAGTTTCTGCCCGGTTCGAGATTTCATGAGATAACGCGAGACTTGGAAATTTAAATCATAATCTTATTTATGCACAGAAATAGACATTATCGATAAAGATTAAATTCTTTAATGATTTTGATAAATTGATTGTGGTCAGAAAAATCTTTGTCTATCGTGAAAATCTCAGCCAAAGATAGAATATTGCTCGGTTATTTTAAAACAAAATAAGGCATTCTGCTACGAGCTGTCTGATTGGTGGATTTGGTACATGTGAAAACCAATACCTGCCGTCGATAAATCGGGTGTTGCCTGTTGTCTATCGGACGGCTACGGGAGATACAACGGGTACCAGTTTAACAATGTTTTCTGATACAATCTAGAAAAAAGTATTTTTCCTTTTCTAAGATAAATTTTCTCCTTTTTGTCAGTTGATTTAGTTTTCATAGTATTTACTTTTTACCAAATATTCCTTTGTTTTTTTTTTCAAAGAGCACTGAAAATAAAGCTTTTGAATGCAGTTAGGGAAAAGGAGGAAATGCTAGTAAACTAGCTGCAGTTATTCTTATTCTCAGTTTTCTACCATTTCATGGACAAATTCTATTTATCTGTATTCAATTTGCCAGCTGCAAATAGGGAAAAGTCTAAAATTTTGTCATTTGGTAGAGTTATTACTAATATTGAAAGATTTACTTTTTGCTAATATCAGATGAAAAAATCTGCATTGTTTGTACTGTTGGCAGGGTCCTTATCACCAACTTTTTGTGAAGATTTTAGCAGCCCTCTTGGAAAATGGGTTTAGTGCATCTCTGTGATGCATTATATCAATCAATTCATTGCCTAACTATGGGTCAGTGAAATCTGTTTTGTCTAACAATTGACCAAATCATGAGGTAAAATGGTCCTTAGACATGCAGAAAATTTACAAACAACAAAAAGTATGGACTTATGTCAGCTTGAGTGTACTGTGCATGCTGACATGAAACAATACTTTTTGCAGCTGCATTAAACCCTCTGTTGACAAAACTTGACTCAATGATAATTTTGATTCTTATTTTCCAGACTAGCCGATGTTTTGGCTGATTGAAATCTTAGCCAATTAGGTGAATAGTCTCCAAATTCAGAATTTAAAGTGAAATAAAGATTGGTTGGTGGATAGGGTCACTGATTGGTCATTTCAGGTAATTTTACAGAATCCCTTTGTCAAAGGGTGTTAATTCCATTGATGCATTTAACAGTGCATTTATAAGTCATGTTGCATGTATGATATAATTATTTTAATGATTTTAAAGTATTTATTTTTCATTTTATAGTGTCTATTTTTTTAACAGTAACATATTAAATGTCAGGTTAGCTTTTCTGGTGTCTTTGAATTATGATGCTGTACAAGTTAACCCTTTACCAGATGACAAAATTTTAGGCAAGCATAAATTGAAAGCATTTCCAGAAGACCAGTGGAATGTGGCCAAAATGATGGAATGCTTTGAAAGGGTAAATAATATTCTGGGAATAGAAGATGCTGGTTAACAGCATTTTCTCATTTTCTCAAAATGATTTCTAGGGCTTAGTTTTTTCTTCAGGATCGTTAAAACATGGGGTTGTTTGGTAAAGGGTTGAAAATTATTGTAATCACATGTATTTTGTATAATGGTTTGTAAAATGTTAAGATTTCTGCATTTTTTTTAAAATTTAATCATGATTATGTTTGTGATAGGATGTACTTATCTCTTAGTACAAGATTTCAAAATCTTTTTTGAGATAGCAAACTGCCTGATTGGCTGACATGATGATTGATATCAGCCAATCAGAAGGCTTGATTTCGAAAAAAGAAGTTGAAAAAAAAAAACAAGTCTGACATGAATACTGAAGCTACTAAATGAGTTTCTTTATTTTTAGCTGCATGTACACTGTCAACCATTGAATAGCATATTCCAAAAATCTTTGGCTGATGGGATATTTATTCCTACTTGTGAAAGGTTAACTGTAGAAAGGGGTGCCTGAAAATATAACGTAAATTGTTAGGCCTATAAAGTTTAAATATATTTGAGTCATACTCTGTGAAAAGGGGGCTTAATGCATCTGCGAAAAGTCTCAACCCACGTCAGCCTGTGCAGTCTGCGCAGGCTGACCTGAGCGGAAACTTTTCCCTATTGGTCAATTATCTGCATGTCCAAGGACCAGTTTACCTCATGATTCAGTTGGTTGTTAAAATGGATATTATTGATCCATTGATCATGTGGTAAAGTGCTTGGTATTATGCATCACAGAGATACATTAAGCCTCCTTTTCATAGAGCATGGCTCATTTTTTTTTTTCACTTCTTTGATGATAAAAATATTACCATTCAAAACCAATGTGTGACTTTTGGGCCCCAGCTGAAGAAATAGTATGAAACTGGTTAGATAAGGGGAAACTGCTTGGCATAAATGAGCCATGCTCTTGCAAAAGGGGGCTTAACCCTTTCCCAAACAAGCCCTGGTTTTCACATGTCTGCAGTACAAGTCTTTTGAAAACACTGTGGTAAAAGGAGAAATTGCTCGTAACGAGCAATTTCTCCTTTTTCCACAGTGTTTTCTACCCTTTTTGAGACCTTTCTGCTATTTTCATCAAATTTAAAATTGTCGTCTGCAAACTCTTTCAATTTGGACCAGTCCAAAATTTGTCGTTTGGGAAAGGGTTAATGCAACTCCGTGATGCATTATACCATGCAAGTCATCACATTATTTGTGATCCATAAAATGGGTTTTTTCTTACAATTAAATGGATCTAGAGGTAGAATGGTCCTTTGACACACAGAAAATTGACCAAAAGCAAAAAGTTTCGGCCCAGACCAGCCTGCACAGATTGTGCAGGCTGACTTGGGTCGATACTTTTTGCAAATGCATTAACCCTTTACCGAACGACAATATTTCGGTCTGGTCCAAATTGAAAGCATTTGCAGACGACAAATTAAATGGGGCTAAAAGGATTGCATTTATTTCTGAAAGGTTAGAAAACATTGTGGGAAAAGGAGAAAATGCTGGTTACCAGCATTTTCTCCTTTTCCCACAAGGATTTCAAAAGGCTTCTTTCCCAGGGTCGTTAAAAGTCGGGATTGTGTGGTAAGGAGTTATGCCCCATTTTCACAGATCATGGCTAAAATAAATGTCCCTTTTCAAACAGCATTTTCCAAATCATTCAGAAGTATACATTTAGCTTTTACATAAGAATGTTGGCCAAGGGGGGTCATGTGTACTTTTGATATGTCTAAAAATAGATTGCATGGTATTGGTTAGACTTTTTACCACATGACAAAATTGTAGACATGCTGACATTGAGGGGCATTTGTTGGACAACTGAAAAGAATTTGCAGATGATACAAGTATGTTGAGTGTTGCTCAGGTGATGGATTTTGTCTTGGAAATGGTTAAAACCATATTTGAAAGAGAAGAAAATGCTGATCAGTTGGATATGACAGTCTTTTCCCTTTTTCCTGTTACCCTTTACCACACAGCAAAATTTTAAACTGGACGAAATTGAAAGCATTTGCAGACAACATGGTAAATGTGAGACAAATAATATGATTTGTCTGTAATAGAACAGAAAACATTGCGGGAAAAGGAGAAAATGCTGGTTACCAGCATTTCCTCCTTTTCCCGCAATGTTTTCAAAAGCTTTTTCCTCAGGGTCGTTAAAACTCAGGATTGTTTGGTAAAGGGTTAAACTATTTTGGCTAAATATAGATTGTTTTCAACTACAAAAATAGATCTGGCTTAGTTTATTACCATTTGATTAGGAATGTATAAGTAAAACCATGTGAAGAGAGGCTGAAAGTGTAGATTAAGATCAGACTATGTATTTGTGCTCTTGCAGGATCAAGGTTAATACTGACCTTTGACCTCCGGAAGCAAATCTTGGTCTGGCAGGAGAACTTTTTGAAAACATAGTGGCAAAGGGAAAAAAATGCTAATAAGAAGCAATTTCTCTTTGTCACAGTACTTTCATTAGTATTCAAGTATTACTAGTAAATTGTAGCTTTTTGTTGACCCTCCAATCACAGACTAAACAAAATATGAAAGTTCAGTCTGTAAAAAAAAAAAACCCTGAATACTTGCAGTTTCAAGGGTGCTTTTGGTAAGAACCTCTCAGCATAGCTGAAAGTGTAGGTCAAAGATGAGACTGCATGTTTTGTGTAGTCAGATCTTGATCTAATCTGGCAGCAAAAGCAACTATATTTGTGAAAGGCACTTTAACCCTTTGCCACACAAATCCCGGCATTTTAACAACCTGAAAGAGAAAGCTTTTGAAAGCATGGTGGGAAAAAAAGAAAATGCTGGTAACCATCATCAGTCTCCTCTTTTACCTACGATGTTTTCTACTCTTTCTATCACAAGTTGGATCATTTCAGTTACATTTAAATTTTCGTCTGCACATGCTTTCAATTTGGACGAGTCTGCATTTTTTCTCGTGTGGTAAAGAGTTTAGGGTCAAGTATTTACATTTCTCATGTATGTTTTTTTTAACCATATTCTGCAAACTTGTTTCAGAAGTTGATGAGATATGCACCGAAAACTGCAGTTCAGAAGACTGCTGTTACAGGGTAATACTTTGCTCAGTAGTGTTTTCAAATAAAGTTTTAGTTTTAAACTTTTAGTCTTGATGCTGATTGCTTTAAAGATACATCTATACTCGTTTTCAGGCAGTTTTAACCCATTTCATCTCTGATTTATGACACTATTATCATTCTTGTATCTCTGTACTAAATGTTGCCCTTGACGGCTGCAAGTTTTGCATAGATTATGACGGATAGAAAATGCATTTCATTTTTTGGCAGCCTTCAAAGAAGTCATTGTTGTTGTTTCCGGTTTGAAATGAGGACAAATCCCTTGAGTTTTTCTATCCCTTACACCATATATAGGTAATTTATCCATGTTTACAAAGCTTACAAATTCTGAGCCATTCTACATGCTTTCAAGTTTTAACAGGGTTTTTTCTCCCTGACTGTAAGGATGTATCTTTAAAGCAACTTGCCTTATCCATCCACGGAAAAGAATGGTGTTCTGAATGGTAGGTATAAGCCAAGTCTGTAATTAATGTAAGTAAACATGTTCCTGCATAAAAATAAATTTGTGATGTTTCCTCTTTTGAAGCGTTTTGTTAACAGTGTGACAAATGGACGAAATGCTGAAGGAGAGGGGACAAAATCTTGAGGGTTCAAGTTTATTAAGCTTTCTTTGATTTCCTTGAATTTTGTTAGTAATGTTTTCAGGCTTAAAAGCCTTCATTTGAGAACATTATTAAAAGCTATCACCATAATTTTGGCCATACTGTTGCAATACGATATTTTGTCTGCTCTTTGAGAAAAGTGTTATGATTTTGTGTAGGAATGAAAATAACATGTACAATAATAGGTTAACCATTTCAGTTCCAATTGTATTAATTCGACCCCTTTAAACAATCCAAAAATACAGTCCACTTAAAAATATCTTGTAGGCTTGGCTAACAAGCAGATGGTATAGATCCAAGATTAGATTGCACGTTCTGTGCAATCTGATTATGATCTGTACTGACTGCAAAAGCCTGTTTTCGCCTATGGCTTTTAAAGGGTTTATTTGAAACGATCTGAAAAATTACATAGCGCATTAAAAAATTACATAGTGCATTACCATACAAAGCATTGTAAAGTCGAGGTATTTTCATAGCCCTGTCGCCGTCTGCGTCGTCGTCCAAAGAAAAAAAATCTATTTGACATTTCATAACACTTCTGTCATTACTGAAGATATTTACTTCAAACTCGAACTAGCTGTTAACTTTCAAAAACGAAACCCCTGAAACAATAGGGGCAGGTAACCAACAAAATATTTTGACACAGTTATGCCCCTTTTTCGATTTAACAATTTCCACTGAAAATCAGTCATGCTTTTTTTGAAAGTAACTGTAGCCGAACGTTGGCACCCGCATGTGGTGCTCTTGTTTTTATTAGACCAGAATGGTTAACAGGCTTATTGTGTGTGGATGTTCTCTCTCTCTCTGTCATCTAAACACAGAACATGGTGTTGTAAACATGTTATGTTAATCATGTAAGTTTTTATATTTAAAAAAATTAATAAATAAATAAAAAGAGATACAAATTATTATTATGTTGCTCTTGTTGTTGTTTTTGTTCGTTGTCCTGCATGTATCAACTTTTTGCATTCCATCATCAAATAATTATGGATCCATAGTAGTCGCTTTTTTTAACAACGACTGAGCCACGGGGTAGACTGGTCCTTAGATATACAAAAAAAGACCAACAGCGAAAACTTTAGACCCAGTTCAGCCTGCAGGGACTCCGCGGGCTGACCTGAATCGATACTTTTCGCAGATGCATTAGGCCCCCTTTTTAAAAGAGCATGACTTGTTTCGACGGCTGAAAATACAGACCATTAAAAGCAAAAAGATTCTGTCCTGTATGCTTCACTAAGCAAGCGGAAGGTAGAGATTCCAGATCAAACTGCACGTTCGTGACCGTGTTGGGGGAAAAAGGGGTTAAATCTTTACCAAACAACAAAATTTTGGACTCGTCTAAATCCAATGCGTGAATAGACAACGAGTTAGATATGGCTCAGAAGGTGGTATTTGTCTTTCGAAGGGAAGATAACATTAGGGGAAAACGCTGGTTACCTACATTTCACACTTTCCTGCATTGTTTTCAAAAGCCTCCTTCGTCAGGGTCGCTGACACAAGCTTATTTGGTAAAAGGCGTAAAGACCCGCTAGATATCGAGACTTTCACGTTTGTTTATATGCCCTATTTTCAAACTCATTTGTAAACGACATAAACTGTAACAAACCCAAATCGTGACCCCGACCCTGAAAAACTTGTGAAGAACCGCCGATCATGACCTTCTTGTACTCGTTTGTACTTTTCACAGAAGAAAATTCTACATGTATTCGGTAATACGAATTTCTAAATTCAAGGACAGGGACTATTTCACCAAATATCGGACATAGTATACACCCAGATTCACGCAGATTTTGACATAAAGACATCCCCCAAGATTGTAACCAGAATCATGTCGATTAATTCCTAATTCCGTCTTGGCTGCTAGACGACCTTGAAAATATCCTTATGATATAGAGACAATTAACACAAATAAATGAGCCATGCTCTGGCAAAAGGGTGCTTAGTCATCACTTAATTATGGCCCCATTAAATCCATTTTGTCTAACAACCGGCTGAATCTTAAGGTAGAATAGTCCTTGAACACGCAGAAAATTTACCAAAAGCAAAAAGTTTAGACCCAGGTCAGCGTGCGCAGACTACGCAGGCTGACATGGGTCGATACCTTTGCAGATGCATTAAGCCCCTTTTTCACAGAGCATGAATCATACGTTTGCAACACACACACACACAAAGGCGAAAACACGATGATACCAAAAGGAGACATTACTCTGCATGAGATATACCCATTTCGCCACAATGCTTCCAAAAGTTAAGTGATGATTTTTATTTTGTTTGCTTGAAGTATATGTAAGTATTTATATCAATACAATTCTGTTCTGTTCTGATAAGCTGCAAGCCGACAAAGCTCGTCTGCGGAATGTCACATGTTGAGAGAAGAATAGCAGAGACGCTAAGTAGTTTATATTAAACACTCATTTCAAGGTTAAGGCAACCAAGGTCGTTACAAAGACAAACCAACAGCACGAGTCTTTGCAAACGTGAACCAGTGTGCGCTCAATGACCTCAGTGTGAACTCATTAACCAACATGGAAACTTTAAAGGTTGCGGTCTTTGTGAAATCGTTGGTCACAATTCTTAGGTTAAAGAGAGAACAAAGAAATAAGACTTAATGAACGAAGTTTTGTATCTCAAACTGGCAAAACATTGCAAATAACGTTGAACTGGTTTGTTACAGATGTATGGGTCAAAAAAACAACAATGCCGGGGTGGAAAGTACTCAATCACCCTGTCAACCCGTTTTTGAACTTTTAATTTTTACGAGCATACCATACGACAAAACTTTTGAGTTGTTAATACTGAAAGTATATGCCGACGACAAATTCAAAATGGCCCTGAAAATATGAAAATTGTATTCGTAAGATAGAAAAAAAATGTAAGAAAAAGAGAGTGCTGGCTCACAGCATTTCCTCTTTTTTTCCCCATAATGTTTTAAAGGCTTTCTTCCTCAAGGTCGTTAAGACAGCAGATTGTTTGGTTGAGGGTTAACCTCATTATGGCATTTATGATACAGCATTTTCTCTTTTTCCCAAAATGTTTTCAAAAGCTTTCTTTCTCAACGTCGTGAGAACCCGAGATTGTGTGGCAATAGGTTAAAGGGATCGTGTCAAATAGAGAAATCGCTGGTAAACAAGGTTTTCTTATCTGTCTCTATACAATTATTATAATTATCTTCACGAACCTTTTGTTTTTTGGCCCGCGTTACAAGCGCCGTCAGTTGTCCTTGAGTTGCTTAGATACAAATTTAACGCCTAAATCTGGAGGTATGAACGATCCCCTAAATATTCTACTGACTAGGCTGAAAAGGTTAAAAGATTAACGAGAAGGAAGTTCCTATGCACGGAAACATGTGAAAGCGTTATGCGTGATGAGACAAGTCGTCTTTTTCCTCTATGTTTTCGATCAGTCGTTTGTTCTAACACGTAAAAAGGACGTCAATGGGAGGTGGTGTTAATGTAAATAGGACAGTTCTCGCAGACTGACTGGGAACAATGGTAGGAATTGTAGCGTCTGGTTAATTGTTTGAAGTGGCATATTCCACCATCGGTATACAGGTCGATCTTTTGGTAGATTTTTTAATCATCAGTTTACAGGCAAGATATTTTACAAGGAAGCAGACAAAAGCATTTAAGAAAAGATGAAATAATACATAGTGCTGCATAAAACGTCAACCACGAGCAACCTTTCCAGCAATCACTCCAACTAAAGCTGCACCTAGAAGTCCTTTTGCCAAACCACGCCCAGTTGCACCTAGAAAACCTTTATTTCGTTGTCTGTATGCAGGATAATGGTAACCTGCTGGGTGATGGTAGTATGGATGGTAGGGCGAGCCATGGTAATGGCGATAAACCGGATATGTTGGCCGATACCTCGGTCCTCCCTGGTAATCAGGAATCGGATACTGTTGCATTACAGGTCCCCCGGCCCAGTATCGAGGGTCAAAAGCCGGGTACTGGTCATCGTAAGCATTGTATCCGGTATGCTGGTACCCAAACTGTTGAGGATAGTATTGTTGTTGATATGGATATTGCTGGTAACCATAAGGGTATGTCGAGGGATATTGTTGATACTGTGGAGCATGTCCTGACCAGTAGTCTCCATGGACAGGCTGATTTATGTAGGATCCTAAAACACCAGGCGTTGGGCGATCGGAATATCCTTTAGAAATAGTCCCGACGTCGTAAAGTCCGGGGTTAACAGGGGCATAGGTGTTTAAAGCGCTTTGTTGCACAGCAAACTGGTTTCCTGCAAATGTATTGCCGCCATTACCAAATTGTGCTGAATTATCGTTTGAGAAGGAATCTGAGTTGATAAACTGTGCATCTGAAACAGAGGTATAAACAAAACAAAACTTAAAAAAAAAATGAAGAATGGATTACTTCTCGCATCGATAACGAGCAAATCTACAGCAAACGAATTTTTAAGCCGCCATGTAAAACATGTAAATAGATAACAGTGACATAAATTACGGTTGAATACATGGATACATCTAAATACTGTGTTAACAAAAATGAAAATGGAAAGTATAAATCAAAGATTAGACTTCATGCTTTGTAAAATCAAATCTTAATTTCCACTATTCACAAAACAAATTGCATCGTTGCAACTTACGAACCAAAGATAATTTACGAATTGTTCCGTCTCTTCTTTGACAGAAACAGCTCTACGAAATTTTATTTCACTGAAGTAGATGGCTCATTTTATTATTGTGGGAAAAGGAACAATTGCTTTAATACTGACAATATTCTAAAATCTGTTGCAAACTTAATTTTCTCTTGGTCATATTTATCTACTTTGTAGGCCGATTCCCCTTTACAAGTTTACAGCTGATGTAAGGTAATCTGTTCTTTAACTCTTTCACCACCAACTATATTAGCCATGCTCTGGCAAAGAGGAGTTTGGTGCATCTCTCTTATGCATTTTACCAAGCAAGTTATCACATAATTACAGATCCATATCAAAGCGTTGAAAACCCTGGTGTGGCATTTGTCAAGGGAGCCATTGTGTGGAATTAATAATTTGAAAAATAAACAACAGAAACAGTTTCAAAATATTCGCTTGAAAGTCAGTCTACTATATAGTCATGCAAAATCCGATAGAGAAGGGTGCAATCTTGTGGGACGAACAAGTCAGGGCGAACAATCCTGGGACGAATAAGCCCAGGAACGAACTGATTTTGGGACGAACAAGCACGGTATGTGTGTGTCATTACGCCACTATAGAAGGCCATAGCGGATCAAGCTATTTTCGATAACAAAAAAGTATTTCCACGATCGTCGGCCTAATCCAATTTATTGTAATACGCCATTTTCAGTTTCATATCTGAACGCAATCGAAATACTTATTTTTCTTAGAAAAATTGATTCTAATTGGGTTTACTTCCTTCGGTTTTGCACAAAATACGATACATGATTTTCAAAATGCCTTATTGAACTCATAGTGGCATTGTCTTCGACAAATGCCACAAAAATCCATTTTGTCTAACAACCGACAGAATCATGAGGTAGTATGATCCTTGGGTATGCAGAAAAAGTACAACTAGCATAAAGTTTCGACTCGTGTCAGACTCCGCGGATTGCGCAGGCTGACATGGGTCGATACTTTTTACAAACGATTTAAACCCCTTTTCGCAGAGCATGGCACATATAGACTCGATCTCTTCGGCTAAAATCAACCGTTGTGTGTGAAACTCAGAAAGATTTTTACCTCATAGGCCTGACTAAATAAGCGGACAGTATAGATCCAAGATCAGACTGTTCGTTCTGTGCAGTCTGATCTTGATCTGTGTCGTCCACAAATACCCCTACTTTCGCATATGGCGCACAAAGGGCAAATGGAATAATGTTGCAAAAGACTTACTGTTATTTAGTTGCTGGGCCATGCACTCTGTATATAAACTTGATACCAGCAGTACTATGTACATGGTTACTGTAACATCTTTGGTCTTTTTACCCATGCTGAAATAAATAAATAAATAATAAATAAAGGTTATGGTGCTTTTCAAAAACAGCAACAGCAACAACAACAATAGTAATAATGGTAAGGACAAATAGCTTGACCGAAATTTGCCTCCTTTTCCAAAATTGCTTTCCATACAATTCAAGGGAGTTTGTTTTTCTTCTGTTTTATTTCACCTCTTTAGCTTTGGAATTTCTATTTGAAGAAGATTTTAAATCAGTTGGTAATTTGTTACGGTATATATATAGATCGAAGGGCGACATCCGTGATTTCAAACCACTTATCAGAAGCAAAGTGCATTTTACCGTGGTTAGTTCTCTAGAGCGTTTGATACTATACCACGAAAATTTAGACAAAAGCACATTTATTCTCTACTGTAAAGTAACGCACCTGCTGCACTATTTCTATAGGATAGCCTACTGTCTGTCTGTCTGTATGTATGTCTGTCCGAGTCTCTCTCTCTCTCTCTCTTCCCCCCCCCCCCCCCCCCCGTTGACCTTTAAGTGAAATCATTATTAATTATGTTTACCTTTGGTTCTTTCGGTTTGTTCAGTATTAAGCTATCCAAATTCTCTAATGACGGTTTCTTTTACCGACGATTTTATTTATAGATTACTATGTCAGCTATTTAAATGATTGAGTACTTTTCGGACTAATTAAGAATTTTTATAAAAGGAAGATATCCGAGTGCATCCAATGCTAGTGACGTAATAAAATTACAACTAACATGGCGCCTCAGGTAACTTTGAACGTCATGTCATTGACAGTCCATCACGAATTTTCAACGCGTATGTTCAATTAAAATTCTGATTGGTTTATAATTTTCACGGACATGATTACACTGACCATACCAAATGCATTACTAAGTCTTGATGACCCATAGTATTCCTAGTGTACCCTTCATCCAACAAGGCATGGCAACCAAAACAATAGTTCCCTAATTAGTTCCGCCTGAATTTCTACATCAAAATACTCGTATAACAGTCTAAAAACTACGACTCTTTGAATTATGCAGATGTTTGATTTTCATTCACTTCACTGGCAATGAATCAACAAGAAAGTTACAGTCTTTGGCAGGGCAGTTTGAGACGGAAGTTAACCCTTAACACCAAATACAAAACTGACGGAGAATATATTTGAAAACGCAGAGAAAAGGAGAAAACGCTGGTGACCAGCAAAACTAATCTCGTCACAAGAATTACATTTAGAATATTTTCCTTCAACGGTTTTGTTATCGACGAGTCTAAAACTGTATAGAGGTAACTCTTTACCAAACGACAAAATATTTGGCATCGTTCAAATTAAAAGCATTTGCAGACGACAGATCAAGTGTGACCTAAATGTTGGAACCTTCCCTAATAAAGGATACAAAACATTGTGGGAAAAGGAAGAAAATGCTGGTTACCAGCATTTTCTTCTTTTCCCACAATGTTTTCTAAAGTCTATCTTTCTTGGGGTCAGTAAAAGTGGGATTTTGTTTTGGTAAAAAGTGAATTGGCTTTACGACACACAAACAGTAGGCTGAACCACAGGTTCCTGTAAAACAAAGCAATGAAACAAGTTGGATGACAGATGAAAAGGTGGGAAGTGTTTGAAAAACTATTCAATTGTTCTAGAGAAAGAAATGGGGCATTATCTAGTCAGTGAAAAAAGATTCCTCGTTTTTCCTTGGTTATTTTGGTCAAAAATTGGTCGTGTTTTCCCCCATGCAAATAAGAAAAAAAAAAACTTGTTCATCCAAATGTTTCTTGATGGTAATATCTTGAGATAATTTTTAGTCAATCTGAAATTAGCCTGTACAAGTGATAATCGGTTTTCTGTTTTACTTATTTTTTGTAAAAACCATCTGGAAAAAGAAAAAAATGCCGGTGAACAGTATTTTTTCCTTCTGTTGCAATCATGTTTTTAGAATTGAGAAGCACAGTACTTTAACCCTTTACCACACAATTCCGAGTTTTAACGACACTAAAAAAGAGACAGATTTTGAAAACATTGTGTGTAAAGGAGAAAATTCTTGTAACCAGAACTTTCTCCTTTTTCCACAATGTTTTTTACCCTACTAAAGACAAATTCCATCAATGGGTTAACCCGTCCCAAAATGGCCGATACGGTAATCGGCCCTTCTAACGCCATAAGCGGAAACAGGAGCTATGGTTCGAGATCAGACTGCACTGAACGAGCAGTCTGATCTTGGATCTATACCGTCATCTTCTTTAGTTAAACCTTTCAGATAAAAATCTAACTGGGTTTCAGTGTATTATATTTTCCGCCGCTGAAAGAGGTTGAGTTTATACTTTTGGTGCTAACCTTGATGGCATATGAAAAGTAAATAAATACATTTATACATTAAACCACGACCTTCCTTCTTTCCTTCCTTCCTTCCTGAGCACTTGGAATCTTTGTTGTACATGTACAGCCATTTTGCTGGGTTTACGTCAGCTATTGTTACAGCGATCAACCGGAAGAACAGGCCGCCTTGCCGTCAATAGAATTTACTGATGCGGATAAAAAAAAAGTAGGTCTATGTCGACATTTTGTTTATCGCGGTGTCTGTAAATCATAGAAATATGTCTTGCTCACAGAATCATAGTGGGTTTATTGTTGCGCTAGAGAGGCACGGGGGCATCCCCGTCGGAAGATTTGAAACGGTGCAATCTGATGCATTCTGGGCGTACTGATGCGCTTTACTTGGTACTGTACAAGTGACGGAGCATGGGGCAACAAATAAACCCTTGACCAGCATTTTTTATGCGTAGCTGAATGTGCTGGCTTTTGACCTACCTCTTGGTACTGAATAAAGAATGAATAGAATGTAACTTGCGATTGGTAAAAAATGTGCACATGTTTATTCGGCGGGCCCGTGCCGGCATATTTGCTCTCACAATTATGAAACCACTATTAACAAGCTTTGCTACCGCTAATCGATACCTCGAAGCCTTGATTCATACCATAGCAACTAATGTAGTGGAGAATGATTCTTTTCTTGGGCTATTTGGAAATTTAATATTTTCATAAGCGTTACCCAGTAACCCAAAACTACTTTTAGAAAAAAAAATTGAAAAAAAAAAAGAAGCAATTGCTCGTGACATTAATATTCATTATTTTACAACATATTGAGCCATAGAAGAGTCTTAATATTCATATTCCAGTATCTCTTACGCCGTCTATCTTTTAAAAGATATTTCTTGTTTTGTCTGAATTTAACTGAGCGGTGGACTTTTATGGGTAACTACGTATACAGCATAATACCGGTTAACTCTTTACCACACAATCTCGACTTTTAATGACCCCGAGGAAGATGTCTTTTTGAAAACATTGTGGGAAAAGAGGAAAATGCTGGTTACCAGCATTTTTTCGGTTTTCCACAATGTTTTCTACCCCATCAAAGACAAAAATCATGTTTTGATCTACATCTAAATTGTCATCTGTAAACGGTTTCAAGTGCTTTCAGTTTGGTCAAGTCCAAAATTTTGTCGTTAGGTAAAGAGTTAAAGAAACACGAATGCATGGAGAGGTGTACTAATCGCAAAGAAACACTGAAATATTATGTTTGAAGTAAAAGAACTAACAAACAAAATTCGTTGAGATGGACAACTGCTGGTCACTGGTCACAGGCCAGTACATGTAAGTAAGTAAGTAAGTAAATTTTTGTTAAAGTGACATGTGTATACAGATACAGAAGACAATACTGAACAAAACATATGAACAAACACCCGGCCCCATGGGCCTATATGTCACTTTTAAACATGAAACAATATTATATCAGACACGTGATTGGGAGTGGAATTATTCATTTGTAAATAGTAGGTACATGTAGGTAAAAAAAAAAGTAGAAGAGGTAGTGAGATTTTTTGTATCATTATGATAAATTTCTGAATTTGATCGGCAATTCTTATCCGTTGACTCAAAGTATTAACGGTTTGTCATCAGTCAAGCCATATCTCCCCGATAGAAGACATGGATTGAGCGGAGGGCAAACCTTTATTAAACAACCTATTTTCTTGGACCTGATTGACATTTCTCTCTTCTCATGTAATTATTGAACTTTCACATAAACATGTTTGGTTTATTGAGTGTTTTGTTCAGTAGGTAATAAAAAATCACAAGGTTGAGAAAATAAAGAAAGACTTGTCCTTTACACACACAAACTACAAGAACTGTGGCTGGTATTAGCCGTTTTTATGGTCCTCATGAACTTTGTCGGGGCGATAAAATGTATGAGCAAGCTCTGTGAAAGGGGGGTTAATGCATCAAAGTATCGACTCGGGTCAGAATGCGCAGTCTGCATATGCTGACATGGGTCGATACTCTTCTGCATGTCAAAGGACCAATCTATCTCCAGATTCAGATGGTTGTTAGACAAAATAGATTTTATGGATCCATAATTATATAATGTCTTGCTTGGTACATGCATCACGGGGGTGCATTAAACCCCCTTTTGTCAGAGCATGGCTCATATATTGTTTTTCTCCGACAGCTAAATATTCAATTCCAATGTAAACACCGACAATTTGTTGAACATTCCCACCTTAAAAGCGGACGATGTAGGTAAAAGATCAGACTGCGCGTTCTGTGCAGTCTGATCTTGATCCACACCGTCCACAAAAGCTACTTATGTCGCAGTGAAAAAAATTAATACTTTGAGCGCAAAACAAGAGAAATGAATCGCTTTTAGCTGATTGATAAATCCCTATTTACATGTATCGCAGGAATTTCACAATAATTATTGGACAGTGAAGATCCTACATTAAAATGCACGTTCTCAGTCGTCTGATCTAGATCTACACTATCTTTAAAAGCAACGTGGGTTGCGAAAAGCGACTGAAAGGGTTAACGTTAATTGTATTTAATTATTTATGGAACATGATACATTCTTCTTTGAACAACTTACAAAGCAGTACCTTTTTTACCCGGGTCCATATTCACCAACCATTCTTAAGAATATTCGTAGTCTTATTCTCAAAAAATTTCTAAATTTGAAAGTAACACAACTTCTGATCGGCTAAACCACTTGGTTTAGCCAATCAGAAGTTGTGTTACTTTCTAAATCTAGAATTAGACCAAGAATGTTCTCGGGAATGGTTGGTGAACGCGGACCCTATCTTTTCTTTTCCCCCGATCAAATACGTTAAAAGCTTGTAAAAGTTATGTCGTTTCGTGTTGTTTGTACTTTCGTTGTCACTGTCGTACATGCTGCTTTCAATATAGACGAATTCCAAATTTTATCCAATGGTAACATGGAGTTAACCAGTAAGAGTTAACCAATGTTTTGGCCACGCCCCGTTTTACATTATACGGGTTTTTCTACTTAGGATTCTTGTTGGTCTCAGGAAAATGATGTCATTGTTTAAAAAAAAAAAATGCGTGAAGTAAATTAATAAAAGATATGAGTGATGCTCTGTGAAAAGGGGGCTTAATGCATCTGCAAAACGTATCAACCAGGTCAGCCTGCGCAGTCCGCGCAGGCTGACCTGAACAAAACTTTTTGCTATATTTTCTCCTTTTCAAAGGAGCAGTGTACCTCATAATTCGGTCAGTTGTTAGAGAAAATGCATTTCATGGATCCATCATTATGTGATGACTTGCTTGGTATAATAGATCGCTGAGCTGCATTAAGCCCCTTTTGCCACAGCATGACTCTTAACGATAAAGCCTGAAATGACTGTTCGAAGCACCAAAGAGTCGAAACTGCATAAAGAACTCGCAACCCATGTATTGTGTATACTGAAAAGGGATATAGAAGAAAGACCGTATAGCGGGTAATAAAATAACAATACTATAAAGATTATCACAGAAACTTATTGACAGGTAAGAGTAAACTGTGACACACAGTCATACTTGTTATTTCGTTTTCAATAATGGAAAGGTAATTTAACTCTTAGGACGCCAACTAAACCCAACATACATTTTCAGTCTAGAAATAAGAGCCAAAAACTTGCAATTTCAAGCTTGCTGGTTTCCAGAATGTCTAATAGCGGACAGTACAGATTAAAGATCAGACTGCATGTTTTGTGCAGTCTGATCTTGATCTATACTGGCCGATAAGGCAACTATTGTTGTGAAAGGCTCTGAGGGTTAAAGATCCTTCTTATTCCGAGTCTTTTCATTTTCATTTGACTTGAAAGAAGAACATACTTAGATGAAAGACAATTCCGTCAGAGTTGCACATTATATGCAATTATTGCCTTTCTTGTAAAGTATACGCTCTAATATTGAATATTTCATATTGAAAAATTTTTTTGTGAAAAAGCTGCTGTTTAGAATAAATTCAGTTTCGAGACAGGAGGATGGCGTGCCCACTATGACAGATTTGTTTCAAAGTTCAAATGCACGCACTTAATAAGTATGGCGAAGTATGACGACAAATTGTTTCAATAGCGCATGCGTGAGAAAACCTCGTTTTGGGAACAAAATTACTTGTAGTGAGTCAGTGTGTTGCAGAACCAGCAAGCGACGTGATGCTGGAGCTGTACAGCAGTATAAAGAAGGACATATATATCTTGTTTAGATTTAATTAAGCAACAGATTTTAAATGACAAGTTTTGTGATGGAGCCGGTACCTTACTTGTCTCTCCCGTATCTGAAAATCTTGAAAAACCAATATCTACGCCATAGACAAAGCACAGAGGATAACAGGCAATAAAGGAAAACGACAAAAGCACAATGTTGGAAACTTACAGCAGTATTCGTTATTTTTCCGTGAGTCCACCAAGTTTGGATAATATTCCGCGACCTGAAAATGTCTTATTTGAAACAGGTGGTGTAAATGAGAATGGTGAGAAAAATACTTGCAATACGGAATGTAACGATGCAGAGAGTAATTATGGCACCAGTATCGAGACTAATACAAACATTGTACAAAACAGTGTTACTGAAAGTATAACAGATTGTTCAAACATTCATCCAGACTCAGAGAAGGGTCAGTGTTTAACAAGAAGAGATTTTGTGCAGGATGACACCAGAAATATTACGAGGTCGACAAAAATGCTGGATAGTTATGACTTAGACGTGAAACTTCAAGTTAAACCAAAGTATTACCAAAAGTGGGCACGGAACAAGAGATCTCGCTCATCTACTGACGCTCTCAGTATTCAGCCCTTCAGTATGCTTGTGAGACAACAGGATTCCGACAAGACCAGCAGTGGTAAACGAGATATTCTAAAAAGAAGAAGAAGTACATTAAAGCACAGAGTAAATTTCGAACGGCAGCTGTCATCTGATAATGAATTTACGGATAAACTATTTAAAAGGAAAAGGAAAGTTGCAACACGTAGGTCGCTTCAATTAGTTTTAACGAAAAATGATTCAAGTGCAAATCTGTTAGGCTTCTCTGACGAACCTGTCTTCGACGCTGTTGATAAGGATTTGAATTCGAAAATAGATCTCAAATCAAAGAATAAGTGTAAAAGTGAACAGAAGCTTGCACCAGAAGTTAGTGAAAATAAATCTACCCGTGAAAAATTGCTATCACCGGAAACTGACAAAGATCACCCGTTGTGTTCAGTGATCCAGCTCAAAACAGAAATTATACCACTAATACAAAGCAAGCCTATCAAACCAAAGTCTTCTAAGCTAGGCAAAGAAGCCGATAACAGACTGACTTCAAGTGAAAATAAAGTAGAAGTTTCATCCGCAAGGAAAGATACCCTTTATGTAAGAAGTAAAACTGATGATGTTAACACTACATTACCTGATGGCGATGTTCATGTCGGAGTCTCAAACCAAAATCTCATGATTGATGGAAGCCGTTATCTACATCGGGACATGGGAAACCAAGAGCATTATGGGTATCACTATCCATCTCGACCAATTTTCAACGATCTTTCAAAACGGCGGGAGAAACAGTCCATAACTGGCATTTCAGAACCAATCACGTACATAAAAACCGAGACTGATACAGAAGTTACTCTAGATATACAGGGTCAAAAGAATGATTATCCAAAAGGCAGAGTTCCAGTCCAGCTTTCAAAATCGAGTCCTCGTTATTCAGGTCCGAACAATTTGTTCGTAGATTTTGAAACTCTGAGAATCACGGCTCATCTACAGAAACTTGAGCAATATCGTAACTCGACCAAAGCGCCTTTGGTATTATCACAAAAAAGAAGATTTTCTAGTGTAACTTCTCCAGTACAAGTAATTGATCGGCATGGTTTTAAAACGGTGGTGCTGGGCTATTCTGTGAAATAATGCGCTTTCGATATTTCTGGGAGGTAGGCCATGAGTAATGATGCTAGGACAGTTGTAAATATTTATTATATTAACTCTAGACCACACAACACAATTTTAGAAAAGTCCGAAGTCAAAGCAGTGGTGCAAAAACTAGCTACCAGCATTTTTGTCCTTTTCCAACAGTGTTTTTAAAAGCTTTTTTCCTTCAAAATCGTTGAAAGTGTATTGGGTGAAATGGTATGTTTTGTAAATTATTTGTAAATGTCCACCAAAGGGGGGGGGGGGTCATTCCTTACTACCTTTATAATAAAAAAGCCTGATTAATAACTCATCATTTAATAATAAATTATCGTTTAAAGAACGCCAAACAAAAATGTGACTCGATTAAGTTTATGTAATTGTTTCAAATTTTGATAATATCAACACAATACAATGCAATAGTCCTACAATACAATCTATTTGTTTAAATCTAAATAATTTCCATTAGTCACAATGTAAATAACTAAATATAAAGTAGTTGACGTTACGTGTTTGGTCAGCTTTAAACAAGACTTGACAGTAATATAGTAAAGTGAAGAGTGGATATTGTTCTATAAATAGAACTTGTATCTTTAGTATGTCATTATAACATACGTAGCTTTCCCACGTTAGGCTTTAAATCTGTCTTACCTTACTCCATTACCAAATAATCCTGAGTTTTATCGACCCTGAGAAAGATAGCTTTCAAAAATTAAAAAAAAAAAAATAATAATAATAATATAAAAATGTGAGAAAAGGAGAAAATGCTGGTCACTAGCATTTTCTCCTTTTCTACCCTATCGAATACAAATCTCACAATCAGATTGACTCTGAATTTGTCGTCTTTTTATAAAGAATGGTCTAAAACTGTGTCGTCTGGCAAAGAGTTAATAAGTGATACCTTTGCTAGGCGGATGCTGTATTTTACCGAGAACCTCAGTTCTATGCGTTGTATCCTATTCATAAACCATGCACTGTATATAGGGGTTTTGCAACTGCAAAAGTATCGACTCGGGTAAGCCCGCGCAGGCTAACCCAGGTCAAATCTGTTTGCTATTGGTGAATTTTCTGTGGGTCAAAGGACCAGTTTATCTCATAATTCTGTTGGTTGTTAGACAACATAGATTTTTTTATCTATAGTTACATGTATATGTTGACTTTCTTGATTTAATGCACAGAGATGCATTAATCCCCCTTTTGCAAGAGCATGGCTCATACATTCAATCGTGCATTGTGATTGACTTTTTTTCAACCGACAAATTTAATTCTATTTTTAAGTCTAACAAGAGCACCGCCTGCAGGTGCCAACGCTCGGCTGCAGATGATTCAAATGAAAATTCCAAGTCAAAAAAGGGACATAACTATGTCAAAAATATTTCGATGGTTACCTGTCCCTTGTGGAATAGGTTCCCCATTTGAAAGATAACAAATAATCCGAGTTTGAAGTAAATATTTTCAATAATGACAGAGATATCATAAATGTCAACGACGACGACAATGCAGACGACGACACAGACGACGCCAGGGCTATGTAACTCGATGTTTTCTTAAATAGAATTGCACGTCAGTTGAAGATGAGTTTGGTCACAGTTTGGTTAGCATCAGACACGTTCTGTACAGTCTAATCTTGATTTACACTGTCCGCAAAGGCTTCTGACGCTGCCAGTGGCAGTGAAAGAGACTAAAACTTTGTCAAAAATTTTGGTGAATTCTTTCAAGTAAAAATTCGAACGAACCCGGTAGCGCAGTCAGTAACGTAGACGACTCTGAACAATTCGGAATGATACTCCTGCCACAAAAAAAATGTTTAGGGGTACTCTTAATACGCTGTACAGTCTACATGTATCTTTAGACACACCATTTTTAGCAGCAACTGCCCCTTATCAACGATGGGTTTGATTCACATCTAATAACGATAAAACACGAACACGCATGCGCGCTGCAGTCATGCGCGCGCGCGTGTGTGTGTGTGTGCGTGTGTGTGTGTAAATTGATATTTTCCTTTACGACAAAATACAAAACAATTGGGAAAAACAGGCAATAAATGGCGTGGTTAATTTTTACTTTTTCAATTCATATTGAGTAACAAGAAAGTTTTAACATTCATAATCCAGTAACTCTTACGCTGTCTATCTTTGGGGGTCTTTCTGTTAATAAATGACTTGGTTTCCACAAATATATGAGCCATGCTGTCGCAAAAGGGGGCTTGATGCATCCTCATGATTACTAATACCAAGCAAGTCATCACATAATTATGGATTCATAAAATCCATTATGTATAACAACCGACTGAATCATGAGAGAGACTGGTCCTTCGACGTGCAGAAAATTGACCAAGAGCGAAAAGGTTCGGCCTACGTCAGCCTAAGCCGACTGCGTTGGCTGGCCTGGATCGATACTTTCTGCAGATGCATTAAGCCCCCTTTTAACAGAGCATGACTCGTATATTTTTACAAATTCATAACTTGTTGCTTTTTCATTACCTTTGTGTATATGTGTCAGACAAAATACTTTCAATTAAGGTCATAAGACTCAACGCCTCATGTGGCAAAAGGGCGGCAGATTACTTAAAATTCACCCTTGTATGACATAGATAATCAATAAAAGCTAAAGTTTAACTCTTTATCACACAACCAAGTCCTAGACTCGTCCTTAGAAACACAAAGCCTTTGCAGATTAAATATTAAATGTGGCTCAAATGGCAGTATCCTAAGGGAAAATGTAGAAAACATTTTGGGAAAAGGATTACATGCTGTTCACCAGCATTTTCTCCCTTTTCCACAATGTTTTCCAAAGCCTTCGACGCCAGGGTCGTTAAAACTTGGGAGTGTGTGGTTAAGGGTTTAAATACGTGAGTATATGTTAACCCTTTACTACACAATCCCGAATTTTAAGGACCCTGAGGAAAAGGCTTTTTGAAAATATTGTGGAAAAAAGGAGAAAATGCTGGTAACCAGCATTTTCTTCTTTTACCACAATGTTTTCTATCCTATCAACAACAAATACCATCATTTGAGCCACCTTTAAATTGTCGTCTGCAAATGCTTTCAAGTCGGACAAGTCTGCATTTTTTGTTGTGTGGTAAAGAGTTAAATTGTTCAAGAACAATTCCTCCTTTTGACATACTGTTTTTTAAAAGTCGTTTGTTGCAAGGCGAAAAAAATGTCACCTGCTACAAGAAATGTATCAAATACCAGAATTTATGATCTGGGAGTACCGGGGGACAATCTTGAAGTGATCATACAGAATTATTGATAAATCTGGCCATTGAACTCTTTACCAGACGACAAAGCTTTCAGGCTTGTTCAAATTGAAAGCTTTTGCAGACGACAATGTAAATGTGGCTGAAATTAACCCTTATCCTGCTGAATTAACTCTTTACCAAACGACAAAAATGTAGACTTTTCGAGATTGAAATCATTTGTAGACGACAACTTGTATGTGACTCAAATCGTGTAACTTGTCTTTGGTAGGGAAGAAAATATTGTGGGCAAAGGAGAAAATGCTGGTTACCAGCATTTTCTCCTTTTCCCACGATGTTTTCAAAAGGCGTCTTCCTCAGGGTCATTTAAACCCGGGATTGTGTGGTAAAGGGTTAAAGAAATGAAACTTTCAAACCTATAGTATAAGCCCAAAACTTTCCTATTTCAAAGGAATTTTGGAGGATAGATATCTCTTTATCGGACAGTGTAGATCCAACATCAGACTGCACGTTCTCTGCAGTCTGATCTTGATCTAAGCTCTCCGCAAAAGGTCAGTGAGTCTCGATAAGCAGCCTAAGGGTTGATAGAAACTTTCTTTGAAAGGACAGAAAACAAAGTGGGGAAAGGAGAAAATGCTGGTTACTAGGTCCTTCTTCCACATTGTTTTCAAAAGCTTTCTCCCTGTCATTAAAACTCAGGATGATGAAAAACAAACAAGTGTACAAAAATTATGATGGAATAGGAGAAAATGCTGCTTACCGGTATTTTTGCCCTTTTCCACAATGTTTTCGAAAGTTTTCTCCCAGAGAGCCTGGTTTTGCAGTCAGTAGAGTACAGGATTTGATTCCAGGGAGTAGCTGGTTCGAATCTTTAGCTTCACGAATTTCTTTCCCAGGATTAAAGATGGTCATTGCGACAAGTTCCTTACTCTGTCGCCACTGATCACTATTTTTTCCTTTTTCCACAATGTTTTCGAAAGTTTTCTCTCAGGGAGCCCAGTTTTGTAGTCAGTAGCGTACAGGACTTGAAACCAGGGGGTAGCTGGTTCGAATCTTTAGCTTGACGAATTTCTTTCCTACGATTAAAGATGGTCATTGCGACAGGTTCCTGACTCTGTCACCACTGATCACTGTTTCGACGATGGTTATATTGCATAAAGT
Organism: Tridacna gigas; assembly: GCA_945859785.2. NCBI lineage: Eukaryota > Metazoa > Mollusca > Bivalvia > Cardiida > Cardiidae > Tridacna > Tridacna gigas. The sequence goes on along the minus strand of OX244042.2, from coordinate 28,433,303 downwards.
ACAGGTAAAAGGAACTCCAGAAAAAGCATGGATAGGTGCACTGGGTGCTGGTAAACCACTGAAATACAAACAAACAAAAGCTTTCTCTGTCAGGGTATTTAAAAATAGGATGGTTTGGTACAGGATCAAGCAAACAAGAGTATATATAAAACAGTACAACAAACTTTGTGATTAGTAACAGGATGAACAGACTGACTGTTTAACCCTTTACCAAACAATCCCATGTTTTAACGACCCTGAAAAAGAAGCCTTTCAAAAACATTGTGGGGGGAAGTAGAAAATGCTGGTAACCAGTATTTTCTCCTTTTCCAACAAGGTTTTCTATTTAAAGATGGAAAACATCCTTTTACTCACATTTTATTTGTCGTCTGCAAATGCTCTCACTTTGGACAAGTCTAGACTTTTGTCACTTGGTAAAGACTTAAGGTTGCTTTCAACAGTGTTCTAGTCATTTTATATTGAAATCCCATTTATATCCAAGAGTTCACGAGTACCGAGCTAGCCTGTAGTGCCTTATCAATGTAGGCCTACAATCTCACGTGACGGATCACGTGTCAAACTACGAGTTCCAAATCGAGTCTGGAATTATGTCATTTGGGAAAGGCTAAAGGTTGCTTTCAACAGTGTTCCAGTCATTTCATGGCGACAACTCATTTATCCTGGGGTTAACGAGTACTGAGCTAGCCTGTAGCGCTTTACCCATGGACAATGTTACGTGACTGATCACGTGATCAAACTAGGAGTTCCAGATCACAACTAAGCTTTAACGAAACCATAGCCAAATTTTGACTTCTGCAAATGCTCTCAATTTGGACAAGTGTAGAATTTTGTAATTTGGTAAAAACTTTGGGTCGCTTTCAATAGGGTTCCCGTCATTTCACAGCCAAAACCCATTTATATCCAGGGGTTTCACGAGTACAGAATTAGCCTGTAGCGACTTACCCATAGACCATCTCATGTGACTGGGGATCAAACTAGGTGTTCCAGATCACAATTCCAAGCTTTAACAGTTGATCTACCGCGAAACCATAGCCAAATTTTGTTGTCTGCAAATGCTCTCAATTTGGACATGTCTAGAATTTTGTCATTTGGTAAAGAGTTAGGTCGCTTTTAAAAGTGTTCTAGTCATTTGATATTTTCATATTTACATGTACATTTCCTATTTATATCCTGGGGTTTCTGAGAACAGAGCTAGCCTGTAGCGCCTTACCCATACACAATCTCTTGGGGATCAAACTCGAAATTCCTGATCACAAATCCAAACTAACTGCTGATCCACCGTTAAACCATAGTCTACAAAATCTGCGAGTTCGAAAGTCAAATCAATCAACCTTTGAACAAACAATCCAGTATTTTTACGATGAGGCGTTTGAAAATATCATATGTAAAGAAGAAAATGCTCCTTTACCCACAATGTTTTCTATCCTATTAAAGAACTTCAGTTCATTTGTATTAATTTCTTGTCTGCAGCTGCTTTCAATTTCAAAAGGTATAAATTTGCCATGTGTAAAAGGGTTAAAATCCTTTGAAGAGTCTGTTTAAACTCATCCCAACACGCCTCATGTTGCTCTCTTTACTGCGCAATTTAGAGCAATCTCTCCTTTTACCAACCAAATACATGTATTGCAATTTTCGAGTTGTTCTCACTCAAAACAATTTTGTAGTATAAGACAGTATAGATCAAAGATCAGATTGACATTTTGTGCAGTCTGATCTTCATCTACACTGTCTGCAAAATGCAGCATAAGGGTTCAATTAAAGGGTACTACGCATAATCCCACATAACAAGAAAAAGAATTACCTTGCTTCTTGTTTTGCTATCGTAAGTAAAAACTATACAGGTAGAAAGCCATGTTACTGGAGCAATTTACACTAACATGCTATTATAATTATCCCTTTACTGTACAATGCCGCCTTTTGACGCCCCTGGTAAAGAAGCCTTTTCAAAACATTGTGGGAAAAGGAGAAAATGCTGGTAACCAGCATTTTCACCTTTTCCCACAATGTTTTCTACCCTATCAAAGAAAAATTGCAACATTTGAGCCACATTGAAAATGTCGTCTGCCAATGTTTTCAAATTGGACAAGGCTAAAATTTTGTTGTCTGGTAAAGGGGGTTTAATGCATCTGCAAAAAGTATCCAACCAGGTCACCCTGCACAGCCTGACCTAATTAAAAACTTTTTGCTATTGATCAATTTTCTGCCATAGGGCCAGTCTACCTCATGATTCAGTTGTTGTTATACATAGACAAAAGGGATTTTATGGATCGATTATTATGCGATGACTTGCTTGGTACCAAAGAGAAGCATTAAACCCCCTTTTGCCAAAGCATGGCTCAATTATAATAGCATATTTGTGCAAACTGCTCCAGTAACCTTGCTTTCTTCCAGTGTAGTTCTCCATATTATTGCAAAACCAGAAATAGGGTGATTTTTCTTGCAGACTGACAGATGCATGTAAGTCATCAAGGATTCCAAATTTGATGAAATGCTACAGATGCTGACTGTAATCTGGATGCCAATAAGGCTCAAAGTCTCCAATAAAGATACACAACACAGTTCTGTATTTATTAATGTTACTACAGATAAAAACAATCGATCTAAAATAATATAATACATGTATTGCATATATGAAAAATACAACAAAATTTGTCAATTTATCACAACCATTTGCAAGTTTAACCTTGCTTTGGCCTCTATGGCACCAGAAATGGAGACTATATTACATCCAAAAATATATTGCAACCATGAAAATTAAAATCCATAGAACTATTAATACAATTTACAAATTTAAATCACTAGAGCGCCAAAAATATCATAGACATTTTCAGTCTGAAAACAGTACCAGAATTAACACAAAGTCAAGGTGGTTTTTGTCAAAAATGTCTAAGCAAAAAGAACAGTGTGAGTCAAAGATCAGACTGTCTTTTTTGTGCAGTCTGACCTTAAAGAACAGAGAATGCAGAGGCAACTGAAATTGCGAAAGGCACTTTCACAAAAAGCTAACAAGTAAGTACTGTTTCAAGGTTGATTTTAACAAGAACATATTGGTATAATATTGGACAAAGTAATTCCATGACCAAACTGCACCTTTAGTCAGTCTGATCTTGATAAGGACTGGTCACAAAAGCAATTATGGATGTTAAAGGCACTTCATCCATTACCACACAATCCTGACTTTTAAACACCCCGAGAAAGACGACTTTTGAAAACATTGTGGGAAAAGAATAAATTACTGGTCACCAGTATTTTATTCTTTTCCTACAATATTTTCAACTCTATCAAAGACAACTTCCACAATTTTAGCCACATTTAATATGTTGTCTGCATATGCTTTCAATTTGGACAAGTCAAATATTTTGCCATATGGTAAAGGGTTAAAATGCTGAATGAAGTTTGTAATCAGGAAAAATACAATACCTAAAATGTCATCCTTTCTCAGTCATCATAGTTGGTTCCAAATAAATGACAAGGACCTTCTTTGTAAAAGGGAGGCAGATATTGCAATTTTAAAGCTGAATTTGTCTAAAAGTAGTGAACAATGTAGATCCTAGATCAGACTGCACAGAATCTGCTCTTAATCTACACTTTCAACATAAGCAAATCTGGTTCAGCACTAGAAAGGTTTATGATGAAAATGAAAGCAAGGCAAGTCTGTAGTTTCATTACTTTGATTGACCCTTGCATCTAAAAGGGTTTTTTTTTGACAAATCAGATAACAATAACTTTGAAAACATTGTGAGAATGGGTCCTCTTGGCTTATTTTTAAAAACTAATATTTGCTTTAGGCTCTAAGGGTTAGTAAAACCTTGAACATGCCCACAGTTGGCTTATCATGAAATCTACTATTTACTTTATCATTGAGAGATTAGTAACACCTTTAACCCTTTACCGCACAATGCCGCTTTTTTAATGACCCGGAGAAAGAAGACTTTTGAAAACATTGTGAGAAAAGGAGAAAATGCTGGTAACCAGCATTTTCTCCTTTTCCCACAAAGTTTTCTACCTTACCAAAGAAGATATACACCATGTGAACCACACTGAAATTGTCGTCTGCAAATGCTTTCAATTTGGACAAGGCTAAAATTTTGTCGTCTGGTAAACGATTAACACACATAGAGTTGGCTTAGTATGAAAACTATTGGTTTACTTTATGATCATGAGATTACCGGTAAGGACCTTGAACATGCACCACCGCTGGCTTATAATGAAAACTATCGTTTACTTTATGATTTAGGGGTTAATAAGACCTTGAAAACGCAGACAGTCGTCTACCCATTTAGAAAATATGACACACATATGTTTAAAATCATGAAATTATATGAGCATAAGCACCAAATGATCCATTACAAACAAAATTATAAGACACATGTGGCTAAGATTAGATGAAAAAAAAATGAGCACCAAAGGATCTTTCACATAAATACACTTAAAAAGAGTTTTCTTCCATTGTTAAATATGGCACTGACATGCTTGAAATCATATTAACCGTTTACCAAACAATCCCAGGTTTTAACGACCCTGGGAAAAAGGCCTTTTGAAAACATTGTGGGAAAAGGAGAAAATGCTGGTAACCAGCATTTTCTCCTCTTCCCACAATGTTTTCTAGCGCTTCAGAAATAAATCCAAACATTTGAGCAACATTTAATTTGTCATCTGCAAATGCTTTCAATTTGGACCCGTCTAAAACATTGCCGTGTGGTAAAGAGTTAAGGGCTTAAGTATAATGTTTGATGTACATATACATGTATATAAAATATGGCATACATGTGTAAATCAGAGCAAAAAATGAGGTTCAACCCTTTACCACATAGTCCTGGGTCTTAACTACCCGGAGCACAGCTTTTGAAAACACCAGCACTTTCTCCTTTCCCCACAATGTTTTCTACCTTATCATAGAACTCAAGCTCATTAGTACCCATTTTGAATTTGTTGTCTGCAGATGTTTTGAAAGTGGAGGAGTCTAAAATTTGTTGTTTGGGAAAGGGTTTTTAAGGATTATTTCTTCACACACACTGTTTTCCCTGTTAACTCTTTACCAAACAACAAAATTTTAGACTGGTCCAAATTGAAAGCATTTGCAGACAACATAATAAATGTGATTGAAAAATCAAAATTTGTTTTGGGAAGGGTAGAAAACACTGTGGAAAAAGGAGAAAATGCTGGTTACCAGTATTTTCTCCTTTTCCCACAATGCTTTCAAAAGGCTTCTTCTTTGAGGTCGTTAAAAGTCAGGATTGTGTGGTAAAGAGTTACAATATGCTATACATGTGTCTATGATAGAGAAAGTATACGAGAGCCAAAGAGTCTTTTACATCCACATAGTTTATCTGGGTCCGTATTCACCAACTATTCTTAGGAATGTTCTTAGTCTTATTTGCCAGAATTTTCTAAATTTGAAGTCAACACAACTTCTGATTGGCTAAACCATTTGGGTTAACCAATCAGATGTTGTGTTACTTTCAGAATCTATATATATATAAATCAGACCAAGAAAATGCTTAAAAGAATGGTTGGTGAATACAGAACCCTGTAAAATCGTGGCGCATGTGTCTGCAATTATAGACAGAAAAGAGCAATGGTCAACAACAGGATGCTCCATAGACTTTAGACTGGTCCATATTGAAAGCTTTTGCAGCTGACAAGATCCAATGTTGCTACAAAAATGATGGAATTTGTCTCTGATTTGGTAGGGGACCATGTTGGAAAAGAGAAAAATGTTTACAATTGTTAGCAGTATTTTCTCCTTTTCTCAAAATGTCTTAAAGGGACTTTTCCTCCCAGTCATGATTGTTCTGTAAAGTGTTGACTGCTTATCACTTCATCCTGTCTTGAAGATGGTCTTTGAAAATGCAAATAGAAAAATATGAACACAGGTAGCAAGCATTTTCCCCAAGATGTTTTCTACCCTTCAACCGACAAATCCCATCATCTGAGCCTTACTTAATTTGTCGTCTGTAAATGCTTATAATTCGGTTAAGTCTGAATTTTCTCCATCTGGTAGAGTAATTGCCTTTCAACATATCAAGACCCTTATAACTTTTTTGAATTTACAACTTATGCACGTAATAAATGAGCTTTGCTCTGGCCTATGGGGTTTAATGCATCTCTGTGATCCATGATACCAAGCAAGTCATCACATAATGATCGATCCATAAAATCCATTTTCTCTAACAAACACCTGAAATCATGAGGTACACTGGTCTTTTGGCATGCAGAAAATTAACCAACAGCAAAAAGTTTTGGCCCAGGCCGGGTGCTCGGACTGTCCAGGCTGACTTAAGTTGATACTTTTTGCAGATGCATTAAGCCCCCATTTCACAGATGGCTCAAATATTACAGTAGATTCTCAAAAGTCAGTTCCAAAACATCCTTTCCAATTTGTGCCAGCAAAACTCCCATTATTTGCGAAAATTTTTTAGGGGAATCCTTTGCAAGGTTAGTCAGTAAGACAATCATAGTGTTCACCAAATCCTTTTCTGTTGCCTCTCTTTGATTTTTAGATGCCTTATTTTCACTACTGGTCCCATCACTTCCTAGAAACAATGACTTTGCAGTCCATGTTGTATCACTTGGGCTGTTTGGAGTACTTAAGCTGAGCGGAAGCTCCATGACTGATTCTGCAAGATGGTACACTCCTGGCGTCTTATTTGCCGTATCCATATTGCCCGGCGACAGTGAGCGCGGACTTGGAGGGGTTGGACAAATTCCAGAGTCACTTGATTCTGAGGATCCAGAACCTTGTCGTGATCTGGAGACATTAAAGGCCCTGAAACAACAAAGAAAACTGTTCCTTTAACCCTTTACCAGACAATGAAATTTTGTCAATCAATTAAAATGAAAATTACTGACGCATTTGAAATTTAGGTCAAATTGGTTGAAAAGGAAGAGAGGAGAGCAGAAAATTGAATCTATGGACATACAGACTGATGACAACCTGATTTCAGAATACTAACTCCCCATTTTTTATTTATCTTATCGTGTTTCTGCCATTTTCAACATCATTTCAGTTATATTACGACACACAGTGCACATATCCATCCTTTCCAGGGTTTTCATTTACCAGTACTTTTCATTATATTCTTCCCCACATAACCATTGTCAAAGCAACATTCAGTGGTGAGAGAAGAATAATTCTTGTCACAATCATCCTCTTTATTGATGAGGTATGACTAACCCTGTGCAAAAAATCTCATTTTTTTTTTTCAATAACTTTAAGGCAGAAAGCTTTTGAAAACATGGTAGGAAAAGGAGAAAATGCTGGCAACAAGCATTTTCTCTTTCTCCCACTATGTTCTCTTATGATTAGAAGTCAAATCTTATCATTTGGGTCATATTTAGTTTGACGTCTGCAGATAGTTTCAGTATGGATGACTCTAGAATTTTGTTATCTTTTCAAGAAATAATCCTGCCGAATTATTTGCAGTAGAAATCTTAATTTCTCAAAAGAAAGCAAAATATTACCAGGACAAAGCTTGTAAGCCCAGTCCAGTAAAAGTTCCAAAACATTACAACAAATGTGGAACAAAGATAAGACCATGTAGTCTGACCTTGATCTATACTGTTAGCAGAGCAAATTTCTGCCACTCTCAGTGTACTTTTTGTCCACTTTGCCTGAAAAAACAGTTTTTTTTTTTTCACTTACAACATTTGTTGTTCCAAATCAATTATGAAGACATCTTGCCGCCCAATGTATCCATTAAGGCCCCGATCTGAAATAGTGACATAAAAATAAATCCCATTATGAGCTCATGTAACATAAAGTTTAACTTTTTGCCAGGCAAGAAAACTGAGGACTTGTCAAAACTGAAGGCATCTGCAAATGACAATTTAAATATGACTCAACTGAGGATATCTGTCTTTGATAGGGTGGAAAAAATTGTGGTTAAAAGGAGAACATGCTGGTTACCAGCATTTCCTCCTCTTCCCATAATGTTTCCAACAGGCTTCTTCCTCAGGGTCATCAAAAGTAAGGCTTGTGTGGTAAACGACAAATTACTGGTAAATGTGGCTAAAATGATAGGACATGCCTTTGAAAGGACAGACAGCATTGTGGGAAAAAGAGAAAATGCCTGTTACCAGTATCTTTTTCCCCTTTTCTCAACTTTTGCCAGAATGCTTTCAAATGTGTTGATGTATCAAGCCTTAGTTTCAGATTAAATAGTTATTATTACTTGGATGTTTTCAGTCATCTGTAGCAATTTTTTTTCAGTAGGTAATGCATAAACTTTTTATACCTTCAGAACAATGTTTATCAAAACTGTCATTCCTCCTTCTATCTCCTGGAAACACAAATCTGTAAATGTGGTTCACACGGGTTTTGTCCATGGACTCTTTCAAAATGTTTGCAAGGCTTCTGCTACGTAACTTTGTGTGGTCTGCGACTTCGATGGCCTCTAATCGTGGGAAACTTACACCTGCAACCAAAGGTAAAAGAAGATGGCTAACTGAAGTGCCGTGCCCGTGTCTAATACTTTAAAGAGTAGGCTGTCCACAAAATGTGAAAAAAAAAACCACACACATAAACAACAAGATTGCCCAGGGTCAACATGTCAAGCCTGCCATTGGGAATTTTAAATGGCACATCTACTCATGAAGCAGAATAAATGTGCCAAACTACATTGAAATCTATCCAAAATGCAGACTTTATGGCTCAAACATGCTCTATTAATGACAATCTTATCATTTGACCTTTCAATGAGGCCTTGAGCTTGGACATAATTGAACAAATAATTCAAATGGTACTTAGACTAGTAAAGGGGAAAAATTGAGTAAGATTATATTTATATCCATTGATAAATGTAGAACTTGTACCTTGGACAAGCTGTACTTAAGACAATTTCATCATTTGACCTTAAAGTGTGACCTTGACCTTGGATATACCTGAGCAAATGATTCAAATGGCATTTCTGTTGGTAAAGAACGACATTTGTGTAAAATTATTTTTAAATCCATTGAAAAATGTAGAAGTTGTAGCTCAGATGAGCTTTATTTATGACAACTCCAGTAGTTGAATGTGACATTGGCCTTGGACCTGCCTGAACAAATGATTCAAATGCATTTATTCTAGTAAAGGAGGACACCTGTGTAAAATTACGTGTACTTTGAAATCTATCCAAAAATGTAGAAGTTGTAGCTTGGATAAACTCCATTCATGATAACTTTTATCATTTGACCTTCAACTGTGACTTAGAGCTTAGACCTACCTGAACAAATGTTCCAAATGGCACCTCTACTCATAAAAGAGAACAACTGTGCCAAATAATTTTGAAATCCATCCATAAATGTAGAAGTTCTAATCCGGAAAAATTCAGAGGGACACACGCATGCACACATGAATGGACGGACACACATTCACCAAAGTGACATTGTGACAACTATGTCTCACTCACTGCAAGGGAGTTCGACAAAAAGTAAAAATTTGAAAAAGCAGCCTCCTCTTTATAACTTTGTGTGGTTTGCGATTTTGATGGTCTCTAATCCTGTGGAAACTACATTTGCAAGCAAAAGTACCATAAAAAAAGAAAAAGACAACTAACTGAATAGCAATTCATTGGGCTGTGTCATACCCAAGTAGTTTTTCAACAAAAATATCAACGTACATGTACACAGACAGACAGATGGAGGGACAGATAAACCAAGAGACAGACAGACAATATACTGAAAAGTAAAATTTGTCTTCAGGCAAAGAGTTCAACATTTAATAAAGTAAAAGTAAAAAAAGAAAATAATGCAAAAAAGATTAATTCTTTACCAAATGACAACATGGTAAACTCCTTTTTTTTTGAAAGCATATACAAGAGGCCAAATTTTGCTCAAGTCAATTTGTCTTGGAAAGGGTGGGAAACATTGTGGGAAAAGGAAAAATGCCAGTTATATACCAGCATTTTCTCCTTTTCCCATGTTTTCAAAAGCCTTCCTCCAAAGGGCCATTAAAACATGAGAAAATGGACATCGTGTCTGAGTTAAGTCTTCTGCAATAAACCAACCTTTCTCTTCCACTCTGAGAGCAACCATGGCTGTCAGAATCCCAAACACACTCTTGGTTCCCACACTATCAGTAATGTGATTATCTGAAAACCGCAGCATGAAGGTACCAGACTTAACTGTAGGTCGTCCCTCATACATCCTCTCCACATCCCCACGTGACAGAAATCCTTCTATCAATCTAGAAATTAAGAGACAAAGAATTTGTCTAAGGGTAGTAAATATTTTGAAAAAGGGAAAAAATACTGGTTTCCAGCATTTTGTCCTTTTCCCATAAATGTTTTCAAAATCCTCCTCGTTTTTCCACATTGCTTTAAGAGACAATTCTCAATATTTGTTTTCTGCGACAGCTTCAAATTTACACAAGTCTAACATTTTGGCAAATGGTAAAGAGTTAGATTGGGACCAAAGAAGCCAAGTTCTGTAAAATGTTTCATGATGAAAATGACTTTCTGTCCATTTAACTCCTTACCAGACATCAAAATTTTGGACAGGACCAAAATGAAAGCATATGCAGATGACAAATGAAATGTTGCTAAAATGATGATTAATGTCTTTGATAGGATATAAAACATTGTGGGAAAAGTAGAAAATTCTGGTTTCCAGCATTTTCTCCTTTTCCCACAATGTTTTCCAAAGCCTTTTCTTTCAGGGTTGGCACTGTGTGGTAAAGGGTTAAACTCTTTATTAGACAACAAAATTGAAGAATCATCCTTATCAAAAGCATATTGCAGAAGACAAATTCACTGTGGCTCAAATCATGGTATTTATCTCTAAAAGGATATACAATGTCTTGTAAAAGAGAGAAAATACTGGTTACCAACATTTCCTCCTTCTTCTTAGAATGCTCTCAAAACCCTTCTTCCTTCGAGATATAAAAAAGTAAACTCCTTATCCCATAAAGAAAGAACTCAACTCATCCAAATCAAAAGCATTTGCAGACAACAACCTAAACATGGCTCATAATGATGGGTTATCTATGGAAGAGAAAAAAATGTGGGAATAGGAGAAACTGCTGGCTACCAAAATCCGTCTTTCTTGAGGGTCGTAAATACATGTGTTTGATAAAATGTTAACCCATTAAACCTTAAACAAACGACAGAATTTTAGACAAGTTCAAATTGAAAGCATTGAAGATGAAAAATTAAATGTGACTTAAAAATTAAAACTTATTATGAAACGGGTAGAAAACATTGTGCAAAATGGAGAAAATGCTGGTTAAAACACTATCCCATCCCGAAGAAGAAAGTTTTTGAAAATATTGTGAGAACTGAGATACCCTAGTAATCAGCATTTTCTCCTTTTCTGGCAATGGTTTCAACCAAAACAGATCGAATTCCCATCATTTGAGCAACACATATTTTGTTGTCTGCTAATGCTTTAAAATTGGACCAGTCTAAAATTTTGTTGTCTGGTATAGAATAAAGTACCGCTTACCCATCTTGCCAGTAAGGTCTCAAATAGGCATCCACTAGGTTGTAGTTTCCAAGAAACCATTTCCAAAATGAGAAGCTGCAGTTAACATGCATTGGCTCCTGTTGAAAAACAACAATATTCTCAACTACACTGCAAATAGTTACCAGATAATGAAGTCTTAGACTTGTCCAAACTGAAAGCATTTGCAAACACCAAATCAAAAGAGGGCTTGTGAAAAAAGAAGAAAATGCTGGACACATTTTGAAACTGCTTCTTCCTTTGGGTTGTCGTTAGAAGAATGACTTGGTAATGATTCAGTCCTTTACCACAAAATCACGTTTTAACAACCCTGAGAAAGAAGACTTTTGAAAACATGTAAGGAAAGCATGGTGGTAATCAGCATTTTCTCAGTTTCTCACCATGCTCTCTATCCTTCAACAGCCAAATCGTTTCATGAAGTACAGTTTGTCTTCTCCAAATGCATTGATTTGGACAAATTTAAAATTTTACTGTATGGCAAAAAGTTAATTATTTAACCCTCTGAGGAAGAGGGGTTTTGAAAACATTGTGGGAAAAGGAGAAAATGTAGGTAACCAGGATTTTCTCCTTTTCCCACAATGTTTTCTACCCATCCCAAAACAAATTTCAATTTTTGACATTTTTTTTGGAGTATCCTTGAGCAAAACACTTAAAAGCCCTAGCCTGGTGACAGGGAAATCCAGGTCATACATGAGCATATAAGCGGTTGCGGTGATATGATTGAAACAATGTTGAAAGTAGTATAAACGCACCATTCAACAATTCTCTATTTACTACAAAGCTTTTTTGACATTCTTTGTACCAGGATTGTAACTATGAATGTCTATATTTGGTTACATGAGACAAAAACAATGTATTCTCTATCAATTGACAGATTGACTGTTTGATGTTTTCAACATTATTTCATTATCGCGGTGGTTTGTGCACTTAACAATTTCAACATTATTTCAGTCATATCGTGGTGGCTTGTGCACTCAACAATATTTTCCTGGAGTTTCTTTTTCCAGTACTTCTCACATTATTCTTTCCAAGCCACTGGCTGCTTTCCCACATGGCCATCGTTGAAACAGTGGTCAACTGTGAGAGAGGAATGAATCCTTTCGCAGTGACTATCATCAATCCTTGGATCAATCCCTGGTTGAGCCAGGGATTGAACAAGGGACTCCTTGTTCTCAAGTCCTCTACGCTACCAACAGAGCTACTGGGGCTCGGTTTAACCTTTATCAAACAATCCTATGTTTTCACAAATCTGAGGAATAAAGCTTTTGAAAACATTCTAGGAAAAGACAAAAATACTGGCAAAAAGCATTTCCTCCTTTTCTCCACAATGTTTCCTACCCTTTCAAAGAAAAATCTGATCATTTGAGCCAAATTCAACTTTCATATCCAGTTTTTCCATTTCTAAGAAAATATAAAACAAGAGGGCCATGATGGCCTTGGATCGCTCACCTGAGTAGAGTGCCTTTAAGGTATTTCTTTAATTTGACCAAGTGATCTAGTTTATGACCCCATGTGACCCAATTTCAAACTCATATTTCACAAAGACAAACATTCTGACCAATTTTCAAGTCAATTGAGCAAAAAATGTGGCCTCTAGAGGGCCCTAAAGGTATTTCTTAATTTGACCTAGTGACCTAGATTATGACCCCAGGTGACCCAAATTTGAACTGGTCTTGGCCTTTATCAAAAGAAACATTTTAACCAATTTTCAAATCAACTGAATAATAAATGTGGCCTCTAGAGTGTCCACTAGGTATTTCTTTGATTTGACCAAGTGACCTAGTTTATGACCCCAGTTGACCCAAATTCAGACTCATGTGAGATTTTATAAAGACAAACATTCTGACCAATTTTCAAGGCAATTGAGCAAATAATGTGGCCTCTAGAGTGCCCACAAGGTATTTCTTTAATTTGACCTAGTGACCTAGTTTATGTTTTCAGGTGACCCAAATCCAAACTCATCTAATATTTCATCAAGACAAACATTCTGGCCACATTTCAGGTCATTTGAGCGATCAATGTGGCCTCCAGAGTGCAAACAAGGTATTTCTTTAATTTGACCCAGTGACCTAGTTTATGACTCCAGTTGACCCAAATTCAAACTTATGTGACATTTTATAAAGACAAACTTTCAGACCAATTTTCAAGGCAATTGAGCAAATAATGTGGCCTCGAGAGTGCCAACAAGGCATTTCTTTAATTTGACCTAGTGACCTAGTTTATGACCCAAGATGACCCAATTTTGATCTCAATGAACTCATTGTGCTTAGATGGGCAAACAAACTTAGAAGAGAATCGCTACATACCAAATATCAAAGCTCTACGCCTTCCAGTTTCAAAGAAGAATTTTAAAGTTATCCTTCCTTGTTTCTATGTTCAAACTTGAGACCCCCGGGGCTGGGCCACTTTTGACCCAAGCAGCATCTTTGGAACAAACTTTGTAGAGGTCCACTAGGAGATGCTACATACCAAATATCAAAGCTCTACACCTTCCCGTTCAAGAGAAAAAGAAATTTAAAGTTTTTCTTCTTTGTTCCTATGTTCGAACTTGTGACCCATGGGGCGGGGCCAGTTTTGACCCCAAGGGCATCATATGAACAAACTTGGTAGAGGTCCACTCTGAGATGCAACATATCAAATATCAAAGCTCCAGGCCTTCCGGTTTCAGAAAAGAAGAATTTTGAAGTTTTTCTTCTTTGTTCCTACGTTCAAACTTGTGACCCCAGGGGCAGGGCCAGTTTTGACCCCAGGGGCATAATATAAAGAAACTTGGTAGAGGTCCACTCTGAGATGCAACATACTAAATATGAAAGCTCCAGGCCTTTCGATTTCAGAAAAGAAGGATTTTAAAGTTTTCCTTCTTTGTTCCTATGTTCGAACTTGTAACCCCCAGGGCAGGGCCAGTTTTGACCCCTGGGGCATCATATGAACAAACTTGGTAGAAGTCTACTAGGAGATGCTACAAACCAAATATCAAAGCTCTACGCCTACCAATCTCAGAGAAGAAGATTTTTAAAGTTTTCCTTCTCTGTTCCTATGTTTGAACTTGTGACCCTGGGGCAGGGCCAGTTTTTACCCCAAGGGCATCATATGAACAAACTTGGTAGAGGTCCACTAGAAAATGCTACATACCAAATATCAAAGGTCCACGACTTCCTGTTTCAGAGAAGAAGATTTTTAAAGTTTTCCTTCTTTGTTCCTATGTTTGAACTTGTGACCCCCGGGGCAGGGCCAGTTTTGAACCCAAGGGCATCATATGAACAAACTTGGTAGAGGTCTACTAGGAGATGCTGCATACGAAATATCAAAGCTCTATGCCTTCTAGTTTTAGAGAAGAAGGTTTTTAAGTTTTCCTTCTTTGTTCTGATGTTCGAACTTGTGACCCCCGGGGCGGGGCCAGTTTTGACCCTAGGGGCATCATATTAACAAACTTGGTAGAGGTCCACTAGGAGATGCTACATACTAAATATCAAAGCTTTATGCCTTCAAGTTTCAGAGAAGAAGATTTTTAAAGTTTTCCTTCTTTGTTACTATACTCGAGCTTGTGAGCCCCGTGCCGGGGCCAGTTTTGACCCCAGGGCCATCATATGAACAAACTTTGTAGAGGTCCACTAGGAAATGCTACATACCAAATATCAAAGCTCTGCACCTTCTAGTTTCAGGGAAGAAGATTTTCAAAGATTTTGTATTTTTTTTCCTTTTTGTTGCCATGGCAACCAGAGTTAAGGACGGAATTCAATTCTTTGAACAACTTTGGTAGAGCTTCACCCAAGGAACATCCCTGCCAAGTTTCATCAAGATTAGTGGTTTAGGGGAAGAAGATGTTTAAAGAAATTGTTGACGAACGACGGACGCCAGACATGGGGTGATCACAATAGCTCACCTTGAGCACGTTGTGCTCAGGTGAGCTAATAATGATGTTTGGTAAAGAGTTTAAATAGGCACATACAATACTTACATAACAAAATCGTTTCAAAGTCACTGGCGTGTTGTCTGGGACATGCTCATTCCCTGAAAATGTAATATACCAGTTACAGCATACTTCCTGTACTTTTAACTCTTTACCAAGTGACAAATTCTGGTCTTGTCCAATTTTGAAACTTTAAAGTTTTGCAAACAACAAAAAAAAAACATGTCAGAATGAAATTTCTTTGAAAGGGTAGAAAGCATTGTGGAGGTAATACCAGTTACCAGCATTTTTTCCTCTTACCACAATGTTTTCAAAGGACATCTTTTTTGTGGGTCATTAAAACATGGGATTGTTTGATAAAGGGTTTGAAATATCCTTATAAAAGTGGATTGTCAACATAAACTGGTGTTTCACTCTTTATCAGATGAAAACATTTTGGATTTGTCTAAATACAAAGTATTTGCTGACGAAAAATCAAATTTGGCTCAAATAATGGCATTCGCCTTTAGAATGTTAAAAAAAAGAATTGTTGGAAGAGGAGGATAATGCTGGTTACTAGCATGTTCTCCTTTCCCCATGATGCATTCGAAAGCAATCATCTGCAGGGTTGTACAAGTCAGAATTGCTTGGTTAAGTGGGCATAGCAACAATAGGATACTTTTAATACTTGAGCATTTACATTAGTTTTGAAAAGTGAACAATAAGCATGGTCAGTCTGGATGGACCTGCCGAATAATCCATGTTCCTCAACCCTTTACCTAAGAATCATGAGTTTAAACAACCACAAAAGAGAAGTCTCTTAACCCTTTACCAAACAATCCCAGGTTTTCACGGCCATGAAAAAGAAGCCTTTTGAAAACATTGTGGGAAAAGGAGAAAATGCTGGTTACCAGCATTTTCTCCTTTTCCCACAATGTTTTCTACCCTTCCGAAAAAAAGTTTTAATTTTTGATTCGCATTAATTTTGTCGTCTGCAAATGCTTTCACTTTGAACGAGTCTAAATTTTTGTCATTTGGTAAAGGGTTAAAACCTGTGGAAAACAGAGAAAATACTAGCATGCAGCATCTTCTCCATTTACCAAGATGGTTTTCATCCAATCAGAGATATGAAGAATATTTGTACCAACTTCAAATATGTCATCCTGCAGATATTTTGAATTTAGAACAGTCTACAATTTGTCGGCTGGGAATGGGTTAATTCATCATATCCGCACATACATACCAAGCAGTCTTCTTTTTAGATGTGTCAGATTGCGCTCTGTTAAAGTTCTAGTCGGACATAGTCTTGAAAATTTGGTTTTAAGCATCTCTGCCACATGACACCATTGCAAATTTGTCTTTCTTTTCAGCGGTAAAGTAACCTAAACGTGAAAAATATTACTTGTTAGTACATTTTGCATGTGTAAAAACAAGCTTTGTAATACAAAAGACAGACTGATTATGTTACATGGTGTTTATCTATTTTCATTTTCATACAATTTGACTAGAATTACATAACACAAGCCTTGGTGAACATCTGAAAAAGATTATTTTGGGAAAAGGACTAAAATTTAGCAATCCAGTGTCTTAATAACCCTTTCAGAGAAAGTTTTCGAAAACACTGTGGGAAAAGGAGAAATTGCTTGTGAAAAGCCATTTTTTTCTCTTCCTACATTTACTACCCTATCAACTGGTAACAGAGACTCCAGGAAAGCATGGATAGGTGCACTGGCCACCGCAATATAACTGAAATAATGTTGAAAATGGCATCAAACACGATACAATCAATCAATCAACTATCCTATCAGAGAACTTCAGCTCATTTGAACCAATTTCAAATTTTTTGACTGCAAATGCTTTCAACTTGGATAAGTCCAAGATATATGTTGTCAGATTAAGAGGTTAAATACTTACAACATCTGTTTTGTAGCAGTGCCACATAACTGAGGCCAGAGCACAGCAACTCTGTCTTGGATCCGTTGTCACAACTACAGGAAGTGACAATGTCTGAAATACAAATGTCAAGGTCATTGTATGCTTGCATAAGAAAAGGGAGAGGTTTCTTCTCCCCCTAACATTGCTTAAACTATTGTTGCAGGTGGATGAATACCTGCAACTGGTATGCCTTGTCACTAAATCAGGAAAGAAAATTTAAAAGGGCATTACTCCTGTAATAGTCGACCCACAAGTTCAAACAGCAGGGCAGCTTGCTTCAAAATTCAAACCAGATTGATGGTTAACTCTTTACCAAACAACAAAATTTTGGACTTGTTGAAATCCAAAGCATTAGCAGACCACAAATTCAATATAGCTCAAAGTATTGGTTACGAGCAATTTCTCCCTTCTCAGAAAGTTTTCAGAAGCCTTCTACACTATGGTTGATAAAACCCGGGATTGTGTAGTAAAAGGTCAAATTTTGAAAATAAATGTTGATCATACCCAAAATGTCTGTCCCTCGATGGAAGTAAAGAAGACAAAGCGATAGAGCTGCTCAAAATAAGACGTTTGTGAGTGATCCGAGATAAGTCTTTGATAGTCCTCTGTCTCAAAATCTATTTTGTCATAGGTGACTTCAAATGGTTCCGAGATATGCATTCTACTGAGATGTTTCTCTGGCGATTTTAACTTCAGATGTCCAGGTATATGTTTGTCCATATCTTTTCTTGTGAAAACAGGGTCACTTTCCTTCAGGCAGATTGCTTTCACTGTAACTCCACGAAGGTCAATTCTATTCAAAGCCAGGAAACTGCAGAGAAGAGATCATAAACCCAGGTTTTAACTATCAATAAAAGGATTGCACTTTCCTCTGGATCTGATGATTATTTTTGTTGCATTTCAAACTGTTTTTTTGGCAAAGATTAGCATCATTAGCATCTGTGCAGTATGATCTTGATCTGTGTTGTCCACAAAAACGATCCAAGGCAAAATTGGAAGTGAAAGAGTTAAATCTTAGATTACCAAACTTCACAGCTTAAGATGGCTTTGATGGCAGGGTAGATCAAAACCAGACTGCACAGTTCCTGCAGTGTAATCTTGACTCTACATTGTCCACTAAAAATCCTCAGGAAAAAGCTTCTGAAAACAATTTTCTCCTTTTTTCCACAATATTTTCTATCCTTTTTACAACAAGTATGATCATTTCAGCAACATTTCTTTTGTTGTTTGCAAATGCTTTCAGTAAAGACAAGTCTAAAATTTTGCTGTCTCTTTACCAGGCAACACTATTGTTGACAATTTAATGTTCGCCAAATAATTATATTGTCTTTGAAAGAGTTTTCATTGTTTTCAAAAAGCACTTCCTTCAGGGTCAGTACAACTTAAGATTGTTTGGTAAAGAGTTAAAGAAATATAGGACGTGACATAAGTTGGCATTTAAGACAAAATGGTATTAAGCACCTGTATAAATATGGCGAGTTTAATAGCATTTTTGTAGGTGAGTTCAGAAGTTTAGAAAAATTTTATCTACAAAGGCCAAGGAATGTCATATTCTTATTTAGTACATAATATCTTATGAATTATAGGTGAGAATATGCTGAACCATACATGCACACATGGTAATTTTCCATGAGAAAAACCCAACTCATGCACTTCTCTGAAAATAGTTTAAATTGACGTCATATTTGACGTCACATAGCTCTCAACTAAAATGTGTGTAAGATAAGAAAATTTGTAATGCTTTATTACACTGAAAACAAGGATAGTCAGGAGATAAAAACTTGGTAGAATTACTAAGTCTCTTACCTGACTGTGATTTTTGGCATTTGGTTCTTGTATAACCTGATACAATAACCACTTTGGTTGGTTACCATGAAGGTGCTGAAATGATACACAGATCATGTAAAGTTCAAGAAATGATAAAAACAAAAACAACTTTTTATCCATTGACTCTTAAAGTGCCTTTCACATCTTAAGTTGCCTTTGTGGCCAATATAGATCAAGATTAGACTGCATAAAATGTACAGTCTGATTTTTTTATCTACATTGTCTGCTTAGCTTTAAACAATCTCGAAGACTGCATAAAATGTGCAGTCTGATTTTTATCTACATTGCCTGCTTAGCTTTGAACAATCTAGACAAAAAGCAACTCCAAAACTGCTCTTCTTTGAGCCTTATTTCTAGACTGAACAAGAGCACACAGTGGGTACCAATGCTCAGCCGCACTTGCTTGATTTTCAATGAAAATTCCATGTCAAAAAGGGGCATAACTGTGAAAACTATTTTGATGGTTGCTTGCCCTTGTTGTCTGAGGACCACCTTATGAAAGTTAACAACAATTCCGAATTTGAAGTAAACATTGTCAGTAACACAGATATTATAAAATGTCAAAGTTTTTGCATGACAACACAGACGATAGGGCAATGACAATACCTCTATGTTTTCTTCGAAAACAGTGGAGCTAATAAACCTTTATTTGGAAGAAATTGTGGGAAAAGAATAATCCACTTGCTTGTTACATAGGCAATGCTGCTTTTCTGTCAATGATTTCAAGGGCTGTTGACAGTGTGGACATAAAAAAATTCAACTGCATAGTCATGGGTAAAAGCTTTCTACCTTTTCGCCAAATCACGAAAGGTCTCCTGCATATATCTGTAAGCTGATGAATATTCATCAATTTGTACATCTGACAAATCTTTCACAGATCCCAATTCAAGCTGTTTCCATCGAACAATGTCTGTTTCCTTCATTTCGTACAATACATACCCCACATCTGAACACCTAAAATTTGAAATTAGCGGATCATAAAAAAATGTATCAAAGGAAAACAAAAATTCTACAGACATAACATCGTTAAACCCTTTACCACGCAATCCTAACTTCTAGGACCTTTAGAAAAAAGCTTTTGAAAACATTGTGGAAAAAGGAGAAATGCTAGTAGCCAGCATTTTCTCCCATTCCGACAATGTTTTCCTCCCAACAAAGGACAACTTGCGTGTTTTGAGTTTTATTCATTTTGTCGTCTGCAAATGTTTTCCGTTAGGACAAGGCTAAAATTTTAGCATATTCTACTTTCACAGCAATCTTTTTTCAAGTTCCTTGTTGAAATATGGACTTATTTGGTAAAGGGTTAAAGTATTTGCTTTTTTAAGTGTGGGCAACATCACTTTGCAAACAGAATTGGTTATATAACACTGGATTTGGTTTTACACACTTTGGTATCTTTCCAATGAATGCAGCATACATAGCTTTATTTATTTTCAACAGTGCAGATCAAGATTAGACAGCACAACAATGACCTTGGATGAATGTTGTCTAACATTTCTAGCTTTTCTTTCCTCAAGGTCGTTAAAAATCAAGACTGTGTGGTAAAGTGTTAACTCTTTACCAAACAATGGTCCATACTGGTCTATACTGAAGGCATTTGCAGACAACATATCAAATGTAGCCAAAATGATGCAAATTAATTTTACAAGGGTTGAAAACATTGCAGAAAAAGAGGAAAATGCCGGTTATCATTCCTTCCTCTCTCACTGAATAGCATTGTTTCAACTTCGTTTGTGTGGGAAAGTGGCTACTTGCTTGAACAGAGTATTGTGCATAGCATTGATAAAAGAAAAACCAGGAATGCATAGGCAGATGTACTAGGTACTGTGATATAACTGAAATATTGTTGAAAATGGCATAAAAATACAAACAAATGAAAGAAAGCAATCAAGTTTTAAATGAGATATATTTTACACACCAAGATGCCAAAATTTCCACAATTTCAGATGACATAAATTCTATGTATTTGTTTGCCAGTTCAGTTTGTTCCCTCCTTATTTCTCTTTTCAGGTCAGGTAAAACACTACTCAAACCACCTTTGATCTTCTGGAGAATGTCCCGTAGTTCCTGTATAATTAACAAGAGCACCAAATACAAGCACAAAACTGAAGTAGCTTTTTCAGTGAAAATTTAGAGTTGAAAAAAGGGGTATAAAAGTGTCCAAAATATTTGAAACTTTCTTCCGCTTCCTCTGTTGATATACCTACTTTTCTGGTTCCTATTGTGATAATTAACACTTTACCAAACAACATTAGTTTAGACTTCTCTTAATTCAAAGCATTTGCAGACAATGAACTAAATGTGGCCCAACCAATGGAACTCGCCTTTGATAGGGTAGAAAACATGGCAGAAAAAGAAGAAAATGCTAGCATCCAGCATTTTCTCAATTTCTGACCCTGCTTTTTTTTTTTTTTTTTTTTTAAACACATCTTCAGCTTCAGGGTCCTTGAAACTCAAGACTGTGTGGTACAGGGTAAACATAGAACCAAAATTTGAAATAAATATCCCCAGTAATGACAAAGATATCAGGAATTGCCAGAGCTGTTACATAATCACTTAGACAAAGCTAAGATAATAAAGCAATGTTTTCTTCTGTAATACTTGAGCTAATAAAAATGCTACAAACATGCTGCAATCCTTTGGTAGCAGAAATTTTTTTTCTATGGCATAAATGCTACAGTTCTGGAACAAAAAAATTGAATAACAGATGCCTTACTTTACCAAAAATATTCATCTCATCTGAGCATACCGTATATGCTCGACTATAAGACGCCTTCGCTTATAAGACGCTCCCCCAACTTTATGATTCAAAATCGGGGATTTCATTGATGACCTCTTATAAGACGCAGGTAGACTTCACACTGATCATAAGAATGCTAAAATTTTGAGTATTCAGCTGGAAATACGCCTCGCAGACATTACGGTCTATCGGAGTTGCATCATTCCCAAAATACATTTCTTGTATCTTAGCCAATCGTATCTTGATTCAAGTCCAATTTCTTTATAAAAGTGAAAAAAAGCAACTTGAAAAGAATGTAATGCATAGTCCAAAACACTCACATTTTTTGTATAAATAATCCTATCAGGGAAATCAGGCCTTCGATGGTTTACTCAAAATTGTTATTTATCAATGGGTGTATAAAGTTTACCTCGACAGTGAAGAGTTACATTACAGGATCAAAGTACTCTGGTATCTTACACCCAGCACAATGTGATTTAACTCTTTACCAAACAACAAAATTTTAGACTTGTCCAAATTGATAGGATTTGAAGGAGAAAAAGGTAACTGTGACTCAAAAATTGAAATTTGTGTTACTAGCGTTTTCACCTTTTCCCACAATGTCTTCAAAATTCTTTTTCTTTCGATTTGTTAATAATTGAGATTTTTGGTAAAGAGTTAAATATCTACATGGCCAGGATAATTTCTGGTCCTTAAATCATTAAGCTATCAAAATGGAGACCTTGATGCTTGCTGATTTAATCTGAATAATTGTATAATCAGCTATCCTGGTTGTAAATTAAAGCTAATTGTTAATCTCTGGTGTTATATCAGCACTAATTTATCGATGGGATGCTTGGTCAGTTCAAGCTGTGAAAGTTTGACATCTAGCTGTTAATCTCATTAAAAACAGGTGTTGTCTGTGTCGTAAAACACAGACTGCGATCACAACCCTTTACTTCCTTACCGCGATGATCACCTGATAAACACTATCAAATTTCTATTTAGATAGAAATATTTGGGAATATTTGCCTCTGTTAGGTTACTTGTGTTATTACATCATTTTAATCCATCTCAATGATCAAAATTACCAATAATGAAAAAGTATCGATTCATCATTAAATTTAAGATTTGCCAAAATGGTCAATTAATACACTTGGTACTTTGATATGTATCACAGTCAACTCGAGGGCCGTATCATACACCGAGTGCAACAACAACAACAACAAGAGGAATACTCGATGGATTTAAAGCTAAATTAACAAGTAAAACACACAAAAAAGTTTGTTCCAAACCTTTATTTCTTCACACTGACGGCAATTACAACCATTTCTGAGACACTTAAAACTTTACATCAGCGTGACTAGATCGGGAGGTGGTAGTATCTCTTTGTGTTGGTCGGCAGGTAAGTAGGTTCCCCAGATGGAATTTTACAAAGCCCTTTGATTATGCGCTTATAAGACGCTCCCCCTACTTCAAGCTCAAAATTCTAGGGAAAAAAATGCGTCTTATAGTCGAGCATATACGGTAACTATTAACATCAAAATAATTGTACCTCACTGAAAACTAATCATTTTTTATCCAAAAAACCCTGTGCAAATCATGTAATAATGTGCTTTGATAATCAAGTGGGGTAAATATATGTTCACAGCAATCACAGGAGTTATGTCCCTCGATCAGTACAATACCAACTTCAGTCATATTGACTTACAAGCATTACAAGAGGATTTTTGAAGTTTTCACTATATAAGCCATTGTAAAATGTGTGGTGTCTGTGGTTATGAGGTAGAGCATCAGCCTCGTAACCGTAAGGTCCCAAGTTTGATACACGGGAGTGGGTGTCAACTTTGGCATTGTTCATTAACCCACATATTCAGCGGCAGTACTGGTGCAGTTCCTAGGACGCAGAATTGAGAGAGATTAGTATAAGTTGTAAGAACTTGTTTCTCAATCAGTGTAAAATAAATAAGTTTAAACTAACTAAAATGTGTTACACTACCAGTGCTGATCCTAAGGTTACATTGTTAACAATCTTGCTACAGGTCTACTAGATGAAGCTAAATGCAACATTTGGTAGACTCAGACTTTAATCTTGGTAGAGGTCTATTAGATGAAGCTGCATGTCAAATTTGCTAGCCCTAGGCTTTGCGATTAGGAACAGGCAGATTTTCTAAGTTTTCACTATATAAGCCAATGTAAAATTTGTGACGACTGGGTCAGGGCCATAATTTTGATAATCTTAGGAGTTTTCCACATAAAGCTACATAGCAATTTGGTAGCTTTATTGTTGGAAAAAAGAATATTTTTGAAGTTTTCACTGTATAAGTGCATGGAGAATTTGTGACACCCCCACCCCCATCCCCCTTGGGCAGGACTATTTTTGACCCCAGGGCTGTACTTTGAAAAAATTTAGTAGAGGTCTATTAGATGAAGCTACATGCCAAATTTGGTAGCTCTAGGCCTTACAGTTTTATCCAGAAGATTTTTAAAGATTTTTTACATTTTTTCTGCAAAAGGCCATTTAATTAGATGTACTTCTATTTGTGAGTTCTTACACATAAAAATGAAAACCTACAGTATCCAAGAAAAGCTTCTTTCTCTACAAAAACAAAGGCTTGAACAGACCTCCAGATAAAAGGGAGTGATAGTATTCTTAATCCATTATTTCTCTTCCAAACCCTATGTTGTGGGTACTATGATATAGTACCTGTAACATAGGGTTTAGTGGAGAGTGATTAATATTTTCAATTTTGAAATCAAAATCATTCCCTCTGCTTGAAATTTCCATTAGAAATTGTTTGCAAGGCGGCTTAATATCCAGTTACAACAATTACAGCATTAACCTTTAAAGCACCTTTCAAAACTATAGTTACCTTCGCTGCCAGTGTAGATCAAGAACAGATTTATAATGATTGTGACCTGACCTTTTTCTATGAATATTCATGACAGGTTATATCACTTGTGGAATGTAACAAAATTTATCCAATGTATATTATTAATGATAGCACAATGACTAGAAAATTCATATTTTTCATATGACCCATTTAATGTTGTAAGATTTACAATTGGAATATGTTAAAATACATGTATGTTGTAGTAAAGACAGGTTAGAATAAACTGGGAATGACAAGTTGTAGTGTGACCTAACAGATTTTTTGCGACCATCCTATATTTTCTTCATTTCAACAGACCCTCTTATTTATTTTATTGTACCACTTGAAAAAGGCATGTGTCAGGTGCTAAAATATGTTTTATGATAGAAAGAAACCCTGTACCTTTTTCATGGCAACCACAATATCTTCAAACCCTTGTATATCCCTATTACATTCTGTCACAGTCTCATGTAAAGATTGTTTTTTCTCTGCCATGTCTTTATCTAAACTTGTACTTTTATAGCTTGACACTGCCTCTAAATCTGTAAACAACACAACAATAAAATAGAAATTTATGTCAACTAATCTGCCTAAACTCTTTACCAGAGGAAAAAATTTCATTTTTGCAAAAAAATCAAATCATTTGTAGAAACTAAATTCATTGCGTTACTCAAAAAAAGGAGAAAACTCTGGTCCATGTAACCAGCACTTTCTCCTTTTTGCACTATGATTTCTAGCTTCTCAAAGATAAATGCTATCATTTGATGAGCTGTTTTTAATTGGTCATCTGCAAATGCTTCCACTGTAGACAAGTCCAAAAACTCTTTTCCATATGAGTTAAATTCAAACACCACAGCATCCACAGATAACAAATTAAATGTATCTTAAAGGGCAGGATTTAACTTCAAAAGAGTAGAAAATGTTGTTGGAAATACATGTAAGAGATAAATGCTGGTTACCAGTATTTTCTGTTTTTCTCCACATGTTTTCGAAAGTTTTTTCCCATCAGGTACATTAAAACTCTGGGTTATGTGGTAAGAACAAGGACTAATGAAGTTATAGTCATACCAGTACCTTTTAAGATTGATTCTGTATCTTCTTTTTCATTGATCTTGTTGTCCAGTTTACTTAGGTATGTTGCTAGAGTCCCCAAAGTCTTTTGAAACTCCTAAAAAACATATAAGCCATGCTCTTTGAAAACAGAGTTTAATGCATCTGCAAAAGGTATCAACTCAGGCCAGCCTGCACAGCCCACACAGGCTTATCTGGAACAGAACTTTTTGATATTGTTCAATTTTTCAGCATTTCATAGTACCACTTAACCCTTTACTGCACAATGCCGCCTTTTGATGCCCCTGGTAAAGGAGCCTTTTGGAAACATTGTGGGAAAAGGAGAAAATGCTGGTAACCAGCATTTTCTCCTTTTCCCACAATGTTTTTTACCCTATCAAAGAAAAATTGCACCATTTCAGCCACATTGAAATTGTCGTCTGCAAATGCTTTCAATTTGGACAAGGCTGAAATTTTGTCGTCTGGTAAGAGGTTAAGCTCATGACTTGGTTAGTTGCCAGACAAAATGGATCTTATGGATGCATAATTATTAGATGACTTGCTTGATATACTGCATCAAGGGGATGCATTAAACCCCTTTTTGCCAGAGCATGATTACTATCAAAATTAACCCTTACAAGCTTAGAAAAATGAAACAGACATTCACAGTCACTAATAAAAAAGTGTACATTTTGCAATTTGTGTCAGAATATCTAGTAAAATAGCAGAGAGCGTAGATGCAAGAACAGATGGCACTTTTTGTGCAGTCTGATCCTAATCTACCCTGTACCTAAAAGCAACTAAATCTGGATTTGGTGTCTTAAAGGTTTACAAATCACAAATCCCATTTTTTTTTGCCTTGTAGTGCACCACTTTTGAATACATTGTGGCAAAGTGAGAGATTGCTCAAGACAAGCATTTCATGCCATCATGTTTACACATGTATCCATCATCATGTAATAGTCTCCTAAAAAATGAACTCTGTCTCAGTGACTACAATCAATCCTTGGAAAGAAATTTGCCAAGCAGGGGATTCAAACCAGCAACCCTCTGATTTTCATGCTACAAACTGAGCTACCACACTTAGCATATGAATCTTTACCAAAGGACAAAATTTTTGACTCTCTCTCTCTCTCTCATCCCCATAGCCAGTGAAACTGTGATTGTTACACTTCTGATTCTTTCTCACTTTTTAAGGCTTGAAAATATGCATGGTTGTTTGAATCAAAGCGTTAAATATGACCATATACGGGAAAGTTTACCTGGTGAGCATGACAAAGACCTTTCACTCTTCCACTAATTGTGCTGTCAGCACTGAGTGCATGTTGCTGAAAATTATGAAAACAACTTTGTTACACTACAAATAGCATTACTTTCTTCAAATAGTCATGCCAATCACGACTGGGGTTCCTTGATTCTAAAGAAGCACAAAATTAACTCCTTTTGCACTGTACCTGGTTTCAACTGCTTATGCAAACATAAGGTGCAGCCTGATCTTGGATCTACACTGTCTGCTTCTTTATCAGATATACTTCCAAACAATCCCAAGTTATTGCGATCCTGAGCCTGAAAGAACCCCAAGCATTTTCTTCTTTTCCCATAATGATTCCTGCCCTATTTAAAAGGCAAATCTAATCACTTTAGCCACGTATGTTTTCCGCAAATTCTTTGAGTACTACTGGTATTAAATCTGATAGTAATCATTGTTTTTTATCCTTTTCCGACATTTTTTTTCTTTTCCTTTCAAAGACAAATTTCATTACTTGAATCTTAATTAATTTTTCATCTGCATATGCTTTCAATTTGAACACGTCTATATTTTTTGTCATCAAGAAACGAGTTAGGGTCACCGCTACAGTTAGATTCACATTTCTACACTTACCTTTGGCGTGTCTGCTGCCTCTGTCCAACTCTCGTGGTCAAAGCTTCCCACCTCTGGAAGATTTATGAATTTAGCAGTATTGAAATTCAAGGAAGAAACAAACTTTTTACCAAATGACAAAACCTTAGACTACTCCAAATTAAAAACAATTGCTGGCAACAATTAAACATGACTCAAACAATGGGCTATGTCCATAAAAGAGTAGAAAACAACATGGAAAAAGCAGAAAAGGCTGACTACATTTTCCCATAATGTTTACAAAAGTCTTCCTCCTCCTTGTCATTAAAATTTGGAACAGGGTAAACCCTTCACCAAGCAACAACATTTTAGACTTGTCCGAAAAGAAAGCATTTGCAGACAACACAATAAATGTGAAGTGAAATTTGTTTTGGAAAGGTTAGAAATCAATTTGGGAAAAGGAGAAAATGCTGGCTTTTCTGGCTTTTTTTTTTTTTTTGAAAAAGAAAACTCAAGTTTTGAATAACAATGAATATGTCGTCTGTAAATGCTTTTAATTTGGACATGGTTAAAATTTTGTTGTTTGGTAAAGGGTTAAGATCAAGATTAGACTGTTTATAATGTAGAACCTGATGCAGGCCCTATCACTGTCTGCCATGTTGAAATATTCAAATCTGCTGCTTTGGATAAGATTGTTCAAGATTTTAAATATTTTTTAGTTTTGTTGCCACGGCAATCCAAGTTCTGTGTGGAATCAATTCTTTGAGAGATTTCTACGAAGAACCATGACAAGAAAATTTCTTTCAAGTTTGGTGTTTAAGTGAGCCTGAAGAGAAGGACTTTTGAAAACATTGTGAAAAAAGAGAAAATACTTTCAACCATCATTATCATCATTTCCATTTCCTACAATGCTTTGCTCGCACGCGCGTGTGTGCGTGTGTGCATGTGTGTGTGTGCTTTCCCAGAAACAAATCCACTGTTTTAGCATTATTTAACTTGTCAGCAGGTCTTTGAAGCTTTATAGATCTATCATGGAACTCTGAAATTTTCATTGGACGATCATTAAATATGGTTACTAAATGCAGCACATAAGCATGTTGCCTCTATATTGTATATAGTAACCTTGAATTGGTGTTGTATCATAAACATGTCCATGTTGAAAGCATTCTGTAGAAGAAAAATTGAATGTTGCTTAAATAATGGAATTAGTTTCTGAAAAAGAGAAACCATTCTAAGAAAAATTGGAGTTCTAGAGAAGATGTTCAAAAAAAACATGCACGCAAATAAGGCAGGTAGTTAACTTTTTACCAAATTCATACTTGGCCATGACATATTAAGCTCACTGGCCTTTAGGCAGAGGAGCTCAAAAAGGTTAAAATGATAGGATTTGTCTTTTAAAGGATAGACAACATTGTGGGAGAGAAAATGGTGGTTTCCAGTATTTTCTCCTTTTCTCACATTCTCTTTAATGTTCTTTGGGGGTTGTCAAAACATGGGATTGTTTGGTTAAGAGTAAATAGTTTCAGATTGAGGGTATCCTAAATTATCTGGGTATCAGGCTAATATTTAAGCTTTAGAGTGCCTAGCTAGCTACCACAACTTCCCCTGCTTTTTTGGCCTGTTTAGATCAGGATCAGTCTGCTCATAATGTAGCCTCTGATGCAGGATCTATCACTATCTGCCATATTGAGATATTCTAGCCAAAAAGCAGCCTGTTATTTTAGTTTTATTTCCCTGTGCACAAATGTCCAATTTGTCTATCAGGCACTCAAAAAGGTACAAGTAATTCTTTACCAAATGATCAAGTGCCCTTACAACCGTAAGGAAAAAAGCTTTAAAACATTACAGGAAATGGTGAAAATGATGATACATGTACTGAGGTTTTCTCCTCTTCCCACAATGTGTTCTACCATTTCAAAAACAAGTTGTATAATTTATACACTTAACCCTTACCACATAATCCAGAGTTTTAAAGACCCTGAGCAAAAAGCCTTTTGAAAACATTGTGGGAAAAAGAGAAAGTGCTGGTTAACTCTTTACCAAACGACAATATTTCAGACTGGTCCAAACTGAAAGCATTTGCAGATGACAAATTAAATGTGGCTAAAGTAATTGCATTTGTTTCAGAAAGGTTAGAAAACATTGTGGGAAAAGGAGAAAATGCTGGTTACCAGAAAAGGCTTCTTTCTCAGGGTCGTTTAAAGTCGGGATTGTGTGGTACAGAGTAAAAAGCATTTTCTCCTTTCCCCAAAATGTTTTCTATCCTATCAAAGACGGCTCTCAAAATTTGGGCAAGAATTAATTTTTTGTCAGCAAATCCTTTCAATTTGGAGCAGTCTGAAATTTTGTCATTTGGTAAAGAGTAAACCCTTTACCACATAATCCTGAGTTTTGATGCCCCCCATGGATAAGAATTTTGAAGTGATAGTCTGAACAGGAAAAAAGGCCATTAACCAGGATTTTCTTTGTTTCCCTTTCTCTACCCTTCAAAGACAAATTCCATTATTTCAGCTGCATAACAATTTGTCACCTGCAAATGCTTTTAATATGGACAATTCTAAAATTTTGTCACAAAGAGTTAAATTGTGGTAAAAAATGCTTTAACCCTTTACCACATAATCCCATACTTTTAACAACCCTGAGAAAGAGAGCTTTTGAAAAGAATTGTAGGAAAAAGAGAAAATGCTTGTAACCAGCAATTTCTCCCTTTCCCACAATGTTTTCTACCCTTCCCAAAACAAATTTTAATTTTGAGCCTCATTTAGTTTGTGCATCTGCAATGCTTTCAATTTGGCCAAGTCTAAAATTTTGTCATTTGGTAAAAAAAGAACAAGGTAAAGAGTTAGTCACATCTAGACTCAGAACAAACCATGAACCTTCATCTGCTTCAACATTCTCTCCTCTTCTTTCATCTGGTTCAAAATTTCTTTTTTTCTTTCTAAATAAATCTGAAATATTAACAAGAGAATACTCAATTTTGCAACAGTGTAGGCAAGTTCAAACTCAACTTACTTGTCAGTTATTGAAAATTTTACTCTATACCACACAACCTGAAAGCATTTGCAGACAACAAATCAAATGTTAATCAAAACATAAAATTTTTCTTTCTAATCTTTCACAGACAAACCCCATTGTTTGTGCCACATGCACTTTATTGTCTGCTAACGCTTTCAATCTCAACTAGTCAAAACTGTTGTCATGAGGTGAAGATGTTAACTCTTTACCAAAAGACAAAATTGTAAACATGATCAAAATGAAAGCATTCACAGATGACAAATTCAGGCTAGCTAAACGGGCCGGTAACTCCTGTCTTTGAAATAGCGGATCCACAACATTTCGTCTAAAACCATGTTCGTCAAAAACGATCCCTAGCCCTGACCCTTACGCAAACTCAGATGAAATTGACTCATATCTTCCTCCTAGACAGAGCTTTTCATGAAATAAATCTAGGAATTTAGCAATCGTTATTTTAAAACATACATGGATTTCAACAAAACACCAGTGCGACAAAAGGTCGTGCACCGTGAAATAGCAATTGTTTGTACTTGCAATACTGCCAGTTGATTGTGTGGCTCTAAATTATTCCTGTATTGCCAGTATTTAATCATCATACAGTTCTTTTGCTTTTTAACCCTTCACCACACAGTCCAAAGTTTGAACAACCTTAAGGAAAAAAACGTTTCATAAACATGGGAAAGGAAGAAATGTATGGAATTCAGCATTATCTCCTTTTCACTCAGTGTTCTTCTACCCTCATAAAGACAAATTCCATCCATTCAACCACACTTAATTCGTTGTTTGCAAACACTTTGAACACAGACAACTGAAGATTTGTTGTTTGGTAAAGGGTTAATTTGGTTTTTTCTCGAATTTACTGTCTCCAGTCATATTTTTGCCTTGCAACATACTACATACCTAACCCTCTATCACACGATCCAGAGTTTTAAGGACCCTGAAGAAGAGAGTTTTTGAAAACATTGTGGGAAAAGAAGAAAATACTGGTAATAAATGTTTTCTCTTATTCCCTAAATGTTTTCTACCCTGTCAAAGACAGAAATTATCACTTGAGCTATATTTATTTTGTTGTCTGCAAATGCTTTCAATTTGGTTGAATCCAAAATTTTGTCGTTTGGTAAAGAGTTAACCCTCTTTCAACAGGGTCTTGAGTTTGAATCATCCCGAGGAAGAATATTTTTTGCATACAGCATATTAACCCTTTACCACAGGACAAGATTTTGGACTATTCCAAATTGAAAGTCATTGAAACATGGCCTAAATGATGTGATTTCTATGCTATAAGGTTGAAAACAATGTAGGAAAAGGAGAAAATGCTGGTTACCAGAATTTTCTCCTTTTCCCACGATGTTTTCAAAAGGCGTCTTGCCCAGGGTCGTTAAAACCCGGGATTGTTTGGTAAAGGGTTAAATATGATTCACATAGTGGAATTTGTCTAGAAAAGGGTAGAGAGCATTGTGGGAATAGGAGAAAATGCTGGTTACCACCATTTTCTCCTTTTTTTCAAAATGTTTTTCAAGCATTCTCCTTCTCTATGTTGCCGCTGTGACATAAGGGAAATAATGCTAAAAGCAGGCAATCAATCTTCTTCAGGGTCATTAAATCTCAAAATTATTTGGTAACATGTTAATTCTTTACCAAATGACAAAATTTCAGACTTGTCCCAATTGAAAGCATTAAATGTAACTGAACAAATTAAATGTAACTGAAAAATTGAAATTTGTCTCTGGAAGGGTAGAAAACATTGAGGGGAAAGGAGAAAATGCTGGTAACCAGCATTTTCTCCTTTCCCTCAATGTTTTCAGAAGGCTTCATTCTCAGGGTCATTAAAATTCTCCATTGTGTGGTAAAGGGTTATACAGACCACCATAAATGCACAATTTTCAAATCTGCTATTGGACAGAATTACTCAGCATAATGGACAGTGTAGATTTAAAATCAGTCCATGTTTAGAGCAGTCCGATCTTGACCTACACTGGCTGCAAAAGCAATTACAGATGTCAAAGGTTAAAAGACTTTTTGGTCATTTTAAATCCAAAGTGATACAATAGCATACCTTCATAAGGACTTGCCTCCTCCATTTTGCCAGTAATTCTTAACTCATTTATATCAAATACTTTTCTAAATGCTTCAGCAAGCTTTTCAAGTTTCTTATTAAAACTTCCAGACTGAAAGGCTTCCCACAGGTTTTCTGCCTGGCAAAACGTGGTAGGCTGGATCTGTAGCATTATATGGGTTCCTTCTGTTTCCTTTGAGGAGTCTCCAAAACTACCAATCAAATGTCTTGTACTTTTCTCAGTGTTCTCACTGTCAAGGGGTGTCGCTGTTATCTCTTTAAAGGACTCTGTCTGGTCTGTGGAGACTTCTTCATTTCCTACCTTTAAGGTATTTGCTATTTCTGTCACTGTGGAAAATTCAATTAACCCTTTACCACACAGTCCCAACTTTTAACAACCCCTAGAAAAAAAGCTTTTGAAAACATCTAGGAAATGTTTTCTAACCTTCCAAAAGAAAGTTCAATTTTTGAGTCACCTTTACTTTGTCTTCTGCAAATGCTTTCAATTTGGACAAGTCTAAAATTTTGTTGTTTGGTAAACAAATTAAGAGTCAAAAGGAAAGTGAAAATAACTTTGAACATGGAATGATTTGAATATGAGCCATGCTGTCTGAGAAGGGGGCTTTATAGATCTGCAGAAAGTATCAACCCAGGTCAACCTCCACAGTCTGTGCCGGCTGACCTGGGTCGAAACTTTTCGCTATTGGTCAATTTTCTGTATATCCAAAGACAAGTTTACCGCATGGTTCAGTCGGTTGTCAACAAAATGGACTTTATGTGTGCATAATTATATATGTGACTTGCTTGGTATCATGCATTTCGGAGATGCCTTAAGCCCCCTTTTGCTATAGCATGGCTCATACATTTGTTGACTAGGCAATATTTTATGGAATAAACATTAAAAATGTTGTCTTCTGTTAACCCTTTTCTAACAATCCTGTGTGTTTACGACCCTAAGGAAAAAATCCTCTGAAAATACTGTTAGAAAGGAAAAAACGGTGGTATCTACATTTTCTTCTTTTCCCAGAGTGTTTTATACATTTCAAAAAACAAAACAAACCTATCATTTGAGCTCCAATAAATTTGCTTTCAATATGGACCACTCTAAAATTTTGCCATCCAATAAAGAGTTAAAAAGAAAAGTATGTCAACATTTCTGATAATCTGTTAAAGCCATCAGAAGTTCTGATTCTCTTACTACCTTCAGAGAAAATATAATTCAAATCAGTACATGAAGCAAGTTTAAACAGGGATCATATATATAGATATAAGATCCCTGGTTTAACCCTTTCCCAAACGAAAAATTTTAGGCTCCTCCAAATAGAAAGTATCTGCAGAGGACAAAATTGAAAGTGGTACAAATGAGCTACAGTTTGTTGACTAGATAGAAAACATTGTGAGAAAAGGAAAAAATGCTGTCAACCATCATTTTCTCCTTTTTCCACATTTTCATAATGCTTCTTTCCCAGGGTCATAAAAAGATGGAATTATTTGGTAGAGGGTTAAATGACCAAAAAACCCATATCACTTAATACCTATCCCAAAGACCTATAATTGTGCAATCTTCAGAAATTGTTTGACACACTAACTAAATATGCTGTCAGAGTTGCATGAAAAGTGACATTATTCTAAGTATGTTACAGAAGAATATAGTAATATGTTTAGACACTTTTAGCATTCAAATCTGAGAGTACAAGTGAATGTATTACGTATCTGAATGCTCTACCAAACAGCAAACTTTCATATGAGTTCAAAATTGAAGCCAAAAATTTGCTAGACGACAAATAAGATATAGTTCAAATTGTGGGATTTGTCCTTAAAAGGTCAGAAAATGTTCAGGGAAAAGGAGGAAAAGCTGGCTACCAAAACTATGACATATTTTGTACAATACACAAGTCGTTTATCATTTTGGGGATCCCAGTTCTGCTTCTAATGATTGGAATGTAGAGCCAGAAGAACCAACTGCATCATGTGCCATGTTTTGTTTTACTTTCAAATTTTGCTGGAAAATTCTGTTTTTATAACTGCAATGTACACTGAAAGTTTTCATGATTTACATGTTCTGTAACAACATGGAATGTGGAGGTTATTTTCAGTCAACAAAATTGAAAAAAAAAATACTGAGTTTTATTCCCCTAGACACCGTTTCAATGTACTTTTGATGTGATTGTCCCATAGCTATTTCTGCTGGTGTATGTTAACATTTCAAAGAGATGCACACACCTGTTAACTTGAACCTGTAAACAATGTACATGGCTAAAGGTGGTGATGTAGGATGCTTGTTTGTCTATCATTTGTTTATGTGTTGTGTTCATATATTATCAATTTCATTAACTCATTACCACCATAATCCGACGTTTTAACAACCCAGAGGAAATGGCCTTTTGAAAACTTTGTTGGAAAAGGAGAAAATGCTGGTAACCAGCATTTTCTCCTTTTCCTTAAGGTTTTCTACACTTTCACATATAACTGCCATCATTTCAGCTATATGTAATCTGTCATCTGCAAATGCTTTCAATTTGGACGAGTCTAAAATTTTATCAATTGGGAAAGAGTTAAACTTGTTGCCTAAAATACATAATTATTATGAGGCTTGCCAAGGCTTAACTGTCTTATATGATTTTAGTAAACTTAATAAATTACATATACATGTAATTGATAATGCCTCATGCATGTGAGATCCTCTATTATGTGCATAAAAAGCCTATAAGTAGCAAAATAGTCCTGAAAATATGAAACATACCTATAGCTTCCAAGCACCTATAAAACTCAAACTGGGTTATCCCAACCTCTAATTCAAGGTCTGGACAACCTGACATCACCCTGATATAGGTTTCCAGTGTTTTAAACACTTTTGTCAGTCTCCCTGTCATACAGTCCTCCCAGAGTGCCCGCATGTTTTTATACGATGGACATTTAATCTTCAAATTGACACAAGCTTGGTATACATCAGTCAGTTCCCGACCTCCCGCTAAGAGTTCAGACATGGCTTCTTTCACAGCCTTAAGGATCTTTTCCTTGTCTACTGCAGGAATGTCGGCTGTTATTTTCGAATTGAGAAGATTCACAAGGTGGTCTGATATCACTTTCTCTTTGACTTTGTCACAATTTTTCACAATCAACTCTACATTTGTACCTGAAATAAAATAAATCAAGTTAACCCATTGAGTGCTAAGCACAACTTTAGTTGTTTTTGTAGTTTTGTGGATAATTTAAAGATCAGATGCCATTTTGCAGACAGTATCCATAAAGATCAGATTGCACAGAATGTTGATTTATATATGTACATGTATATATACACTGTTCTCTATTTTGTAAAAATATTCTGGAGAAGCAATGCCTTAACTGCCCTACTTTCCTGATTAAGAAAGTCTATTTAATACATAAAGCTCTTTAACCCATTATCAAACAGTCCTGTATTTTAACACCCTGAAGAAGTATTTTGAAAGCATTATCGGAAAAGGAGAAAATGCTGGTAACCAGCATTTTCTCCTTTTTCTATGTTTTCTACCATTTCCAAGACAAAAATATTCTTTTTTGCCACATTTGATTTGTTGTCTGCAAATGCTTTTAATTTGGTGGAACCTAAAATCGATGTTCTTTGCTGAAGAGTTAACGGTTAAGATTTTGGAGCTCATGTTATTCAGCTGGAAAATCAAACTCAAAAGGGAAGCTGGAAGCATTTTATCCATGTTCATTGGCTAATTTTCGTTGTAAAACTGTGCACAAGCTTAATTTTTCCATCATCAATATGTCATCTATCGTGCAGTGCATGTATATGTACGTTAGAATTCCACCCTCAAACAGGTCATACCGTTTTCACCTATCCTTTGACATTGTAAAGACTTTAGTAAAACTGAGAGTAGGGATTCAGTCCCCAACTTGGCCAATTTCTTTCAGAGGACTGATGATAGTCATTACTACAGGATCCAGTCCTCTCTCACCCCTGATCATTGTTTTGACGATGGCTATATCGGAAAGCAGCCAGTGGCTTGAAAAGAATATTGTGCAACGTCCAGGCAAGCAGACAGAAACTCCAGGAAAGAATGGAAAAGTTCATAGGCTGCCACAATATAACTGAATCAAACAATGTTGATTACGATGTTAAACACCATACAAGCTAACAAAACTTAACTGAAACAGGCATAAATTTTATGGTATGATAGTCACAGGTAGCTACGCTTACTGTAACTTAAACTTGATTACACTGTAGGCTTTGATACATTTTTCAAGACTTTACCAAACAACCCTATGTAGGGACCAAAGCTTTTGAAAACATTATGGGAAAAGGTGGGAATGAATATAATCAGTATTTTCTCCTTTTCCTACAATGTTTCCTATCCTTTGAAAGACAAATCTGTTTTATCCACATTTAAAATGTCATCTGCAAATGCTCTCATTTTGGACAAGTCTAAAATTTGGACATCCATAAAGAATTTAGTCTTGGCTGAATTGAAAGCATTCGCAAACAATAAGTTAAAAGTTACTCAACAATTGAAATTTGCATTTAAAAGGGGAGAAAACATGGTGGGAAAAGGAGAAAATGATGGTTACCAGCATTTTCTCAATTTCCAATCATGTTTTCAAATGACCTTTTCCTTTGGGTCATTAAAACACATTTATTTGGTACAGCTTTAAAGAACATGAAAAGTGGATCAGTTAAAAAAGTTACCTGGCAACACTACTCCTGTTAATCCCATGGACTTCACTAAGTTCAACAATTCATCCATTTTGTTCATTAGCAACTGGTTTTCTATGTAAATAATAGAAATGAGTCAAGCTCTGTGAAAAGGGTGTTTAATGTATCGGCAAACAGTATGCACCCATGTCAGCCTGTCAAATATGTGCAGGCTAGCAAGGGTCAAAAACTTTTTGCTATTTTGTAAATTTTCTGCATGCATGTCCAAGGACCATTTTACCTCACGATTTAGTTGGTTATTAGACAAAATGGATTTTATGGATCCATAATTATGTTATGACTTACGTGGTATAATGCATCACTGAGATGAATTAACCCTTTACCAAACAATCTCATCTTTTTTCAATCATAAGGAAGAAAGGAGTTGAAAACATTGTGGGAGCAAATGCTGATAACCAGCATTTTTTCCTTTTCAAACAAAGTTCTCTTCCCTTTCAAAGACAAATCCTTTATTTTAGCAACATTCGATTTACCATCTGCAAATGCTTTCATCATGAAGTTTTGTTTGTTAAATGGTTAGATCCCCAGCCCTTTTGCCAGACTGTGGCACAAACATTTATGGAAAATTACAATAATGCAGATCTAGCGACAGATTTGTCTCTGCAGTTCTTTCTTGTGGTTATTCTAGGACTATATATATACACTTTATTTGTATGTTTATCCATAGACCTATATCCACTAACACAGTAATATAATCAAACATTAAAATAAAATTCAGGAAATCATGCTTGTACATCATTTATTCAGTGCATTGTTAATCTCAGCATTGTAAAAAATGTTCTTTTCTTTTCTTCCAGAATCTATTATTTTTTTTTTTTTTTAAAAGAGCTGATACCAGCAGAAAATCATGCAGTATCCAAGTTGAATGGTCCTCCTGCCCTTGTCATAAAATTTCATGATTGTCCAAGAGTTCCATCAATAAAACACTGTGGACCTCATTTCTGTGTCTTTTTACTCCCAAAACATGTTACACAGAACATGCCTGGTACATTTGGGTCAGCAAGCAAGACACAGGCAACCACAGCCAAAAACCCTTGCAGCTACTCCCCAGGAAGAACAGCTTCCTTTCCGGCAACACTATTTTGTGAAAATGAGTTCTGAACCCTAGGTTACAAGTATATGACATGTTACCACTGCACGAGAGTTAGTGCTAAAGTTGAAGGAACTGATTCTTTATAATATGTAATGAGGTGTAGCTAATAAAATCTTCACAAGCTGAATCATTGACTGCTTTGTTGTTTCCTTATACCTGGGTTTTTGGAGACTTTCGGGGATTTCCTTAACTTTCTTTTTTTTTTTTGAGTATTTAATAACATAATAATAAAAGTAATAATAAAAAGTATTTTACCTATGGTATAAATTAGCTTTTAAGTTGTTGGTTGTTGATTATATTATTTCTTTTCCTATATTGACAAGTCAGAATGAAAATACTTATTTCTAAAGCTAATAACAAAATGCATAAACAATAACTCTTTTCCAAATGACAATTTTTTACTTGTCCAATTTGAAAGCATTTTGCCAACTCTAAATCAAATCTGGCTCATTTATTAGAACATGTCCTTGCAAGGGTAGAAAACATCGTGGAAAAAGGAGAAAATGATGGTCACCAGCATTTTCTCCTTTGATCACAATATTTTCAAAAGTGTTCCTCTTCAGGGTTCTCAAAAGATGGGATTGTTTGGTAAAGGGTTAAAATCTAAAGGTTTCTAAAAAAGTTGTATTCATGTTTTAGCAAACTGGGATCCCATGTGGCTCAGTGATAAGGTATGTAATATGTAACCTGGAGGTCTCCAGTTCAATCCTCAGTTGGAGCACTGGGTTTTTAGTGGAAGTATCCTTGGCCAAGACACTTCAGAATGTATTATTATGCAGCCAAAGACCATAAATCTCTTACCCTGGGACAAGCCATCCACCTTTTGGAGAACTACAGCAATCGGATCATTCTCATACCACTGTCGAAATTTCTGCATATCTTCGTCATTTCTTGAAATCTGACGATTCTTGAAATTTTCCAGCACCCCCCTCATATCTTGAGTGAATTCTTCTTTGTCAATAAACTTACAACATCTTTCCACCACAACCTCAATAACCTTAACAAAGTCTTGAAACTGAGCAGTCTCAATGTTTGTATTTCCAGCATGATACACTTCATTTCTGATTCTTTTGAGTTGGTTCAAGTCTTGTTTGAGTTCACCATTCTGCGTACAAGATGATGTCACAAGACAGAGGAGGTTTAGATCCCATTCATCTATATTTGTAACCTTATGCCTTCCTGGGAAGAGTTTATGTTTCTGCTCACTTCGAACTTGGGATAGTTTTGACATGCTAGCATATAGGAAATCATCCAGGGACCAATCACTGGAACCTTGGTCATGGTCGGGAGGTTTGGAGAGCTCAACATGCTTTTCCACCAATGCCCTGGCCAATTGTGTGCACCCATTTGCCAGAAAGTAGACCAAGCGTATATGTTTCTCACCACAGTCATCCCCCATACTGACCTCATGTGACTATCTACTTCATAGAAAGAAAAAAATCGAATTAACTCTACCATACAACAAATTTTAGACTTATTCATATTGAAGGAATTTGCCAACAACAAAGTTTGGTTACTGAAAGGGTAGAAAAAATTGTGACTAACAACATTTACTTCTTTGTCGGAAAAAGGGAAATGCTGGTTACCACAATTTTTTCAAAAGGCCTCTTTCTCAGGGTTGTTAAAACTTGGATTGTGTGGTAATGGGTTAACCCTTTACCAAATGACAAAATTTTAGACTTGTCCAAACTG
Organism: Tridacna gigas; assembly: GCA_945859785.2. Classification (NCBI taxonomy): domain Eukaryota; kingdom Metazoa; phylum Mollusca; class Bivalvia; order Cardiida; family Cardiidae; genus Tridacna; species Tridacna gigas. Next base: position 28,393,173 of record OX244042.2, on the reverse strand, counting down.
AAAGCATTTGCAGACGACAAAATGAATGTGACTCAAAAATTGAAATTTGTGTTGGGAGGGGTAAAAAACAAGTGGGAAAAGGAGAAAATGCTGGTTACCAGCATTTTCTCCTTTTCCCATAATGTTTTCAAAAGCTTTCTTGTTAAAAGTCGGGACTGTGTGGTAACGGGTTAAACTCATTACCTGCTTCAGTGTTGCTGCCAACTTTGAAAACAGCTACCCTTCTTCAGCATGGATTCTCAACTTAAATTAACCCTTCATCTAACAATCTTGAGTTTTAAATAGATCTACCCTAATGAAGAAGACTTTTACAAACAATGTGGAAAAAGAATAAAATGCTGGTAACAATTTTCTCCTTTACCCACAATGTTTCCCACCCTTTCAAAAACAAATTCCGTAATTTGAAGAACATTCGACATGTCGTCTGCAAATGATTTCTATTAAATTTGGACAAGTATAAAATCTTGGATTATGGTAATTAAGAGTTAACCCTTTACCACACAACCCCAACGTTTAACGACTCTTTTTTTTTTTTTTTTTTTTCCACAATGTTATCAGTTTTCTACTCTTTCCATAACAAATTTCAAATTTTGTGTCACATTTATTTTGTCGTCTTCAAAAGCTTTCAATTTGGAGTGGTCTAAAATTTTGTCGCTTGGTAAAGAGTTAGGGTTCAATAAAGGAATACATCTATAGGTCTCAGGTGATACCAAATTTTCTGAAACGCCAAAGATATTATCATGATGATAATTTTGTCCAATTTCCATGAACATTATGCAGAAAATGTGATTTCGAAATCGAGTAAGAATTCTTGTAATAATTTTACCCAAATCTAGTGACCCTCTGTTCGACTTGATGTGACCTTTGTTCAAACTTGCCCACACCAAACATTCCCGTCAACATGTAACTCTATGAATGTATATGATTGTCACTTTCTACCCCAATCATGTTTGAACTCAAGGCAAAATTCGAGTAAAGTGTCGTCAAAGTCGTTAAATTGTGAAAGCATTTTACCTAGATCTCTATATGATTTTACTCCAACATATTTTTAGTCAACAATGAACGTTACAAAATTAATTGGCACTTTGCTCTGCCTAAGTTTAAGACGTAAAATGGTTAGAAATCATCATTTAACTATGGTTTCATGGAAATCTGACCTCACATTTGTGTTTCTGGGAAAAATAATAAGTGTGGGAAGTATACTAAGGCAATTTTTGGAAAACGCATGGTCAAATTGATTTCCCGGAAAAACGAAAGTGGGCCATTCGCAATCATTCGGCAAATATCGGGTGATCCGTTGAATCAAAACAAACTGTTATATGCAGTTACGGAATCGGCTGAGTTGTGACGAGTGGGTGTATGAGAGGAAACCCCAGTGATTATTCTAAATATATCGATTTTCAGGAAATGAAAATATTGTATATAGTTGTCTGCATTATGTAGATTCTATACCGTAGGTTTTCCATTTACTCTATTTTATTTTTAGATTTTTTTTTAGAAAGCTCTATTATTAGACATAATAGCAAAGAAGAACTTTAATAGTGACAACACTAAATAGACTCATACATTTTAGTAATTTCAAATTGAAAGCATTTGCAGACGAAAAATAAAAGCGGCTCAACTGATGGAATTTGTTTTTGAAACAGATCTAGTAGATCTAGAAATTATGAGCTTTTTCATCTCTTCAAGCACGTGCATCTTACAACGGATCATCCTATGTTTGCCGCCTGACATCAACCCTCTCTACTCAATGTCGAAAAACCGTTTCCTTATCCTGCTATAGACATAAGTGAAATGAAGTTTTCGAACCGATTCTATAAGGCCTAATAAATTTAGATCTATGCTATTTCTAAATTATCTTTTGGGTAAAAAAATCTCAGTATCGGACAGTGTAGATCCAAGATCATTCTGTACAGAACGTGCAGCCAGATCTCAATCTACACTGTGCGCAAAATGTCAGTGAGTCGTGCTTAGCAGCCTAAGGGTTAATTGTACCGACCAACTATTTTCTGGTATAAGGGAGATAACACGTACAGTAGATTCAAACGAAAGGTCACTCAAAGATCATTTATATCGTCTGACTGTTTCACTGCACTCATTAAGGACATAGATCTATGTCACAGTTTTTTCCCATGGACAGATTTTTAATCGGTCAGTAGACCGATTAGAGAGATGGCGAACTTGGAAACCCGTCCGCTCAGGGCAAACTGATGTAACTGCAACTAGAAACAGCTTTTACTTACAGCGTTTTAACGCTTATACCTGCTGTGATGACCTTATTACAAAACTACTTTTGACCCAGATAACCGCACTTTTGACCCTGATAAGCGCAGGAATAGTAATTAGCGGTAAACAGGCGTTAAGTAATGTCAAGTAATCCCGTAATAACTTTTAAATTATGTAATAAACGGCAGTTACATTTTGTTTAGTGTCGAAGTATATCATAATTACAGTATTATCAAAATCTCTGGCCAGCAGAAACTGGAGCAGTTTACTCTCAACACGATTATAAGAAATAGGGTCAGTGATTAGCAGCAACTTTATGAATGAAACGAGTGCGAATCAAATGTATTGGGTGATGTGAACACATCTTGTAGTCGTCTGCTGTCCATATCATTCGGCAAATTACGAGTGATCCGTTGATAGTTATACGTAGTTATGGGATCGGACGAGTTGTGACGAGTGCTCTCCGTATATGTAGCAGGTGTTGAAAAGATAATAGGTCATTTTGGTCTTGAGAGGAATAAAGTTGCAACAGAAAGGAGTTTGTAAGGAAACATTGCTTTAAAAAATTTGAAAATTTAGATTGCTCTGCCTAAGAGAAAACTGATGTGAATGCAACTCGTAACAGCCGTAAGTTTAAAATAGTAACCGGCCGTTGGTCGTTTAATGCAGGGATCGTATATGTGAGGCGAAGGGTGTGAAGCTGTGGGGACAAAGGGTATAGAGTTGTGTAAAGGTTATGGCCCTCGCGGAGAGGCCATTACATAAACATTTTTAGAATGGACTGGCGATTCACCACTTGCAACCTTAGTACCCAGACTGTCCATTCACAATACTGACTGATTACGCATCTTTCAGCGTATGATGTATTAACCTTTAGGCTGCTAAGTGCGACTCACTGACCTTTTTGCGAATAGTATAGATCAAGATAAGACTGCACAGAACGTGCAGTCTGATCTTGGATCTATACTGTCCAATAAGGAGATATTTCTTTTTCCAAAAAATAATAAGTTTGACATAGAATTATTCGTGTTTTACTACCGGTTTGAAATTTCATTCAACGTTTAAGCGGGATATGAGTTAAATTGTTTTCACAGCCCCTCTTCTTCTCCTTCCAGCCATGGCACTACCATTTTACACAGTCACTTACATCAGAATCAGTCTGTTAACCCTTGACCAAACAATCCTGTGCGGCTTTGAGAATATAGTTGGAGAAACTGCATGTATTCAGCATGTTCTCTTTTTTCCACAGCGTTTTTCACCCATTTGAAAGATTTTCAAAATTTTGTCAAATAGAACATTTTCATCGAGGATAAAAAAAAACCTGAAACTGTAACACAAATAAGCTCATTTACTGTTATATTCTCCATATCTGAATCAACGGACCAGGGAAAAGGTCTTAGCAGAGAGTGCAGATTCAGACCAGACTGCTCAGAACATGCAGGCAGATCTTGGATCTGTCATGCCAGTTTTCCGAGTTCTTCTACTCAAGACAGCAATGGTCCTGCAATATTTAGGCTGCTTTTCCAAGCTTAACATGTCTATTTTAACAATTTAGCGCTCTAAGCGTGCAAATGTCAGCAACATGTTTGTCTCATCAGCTATTCCATATTTGTCGATTCTCATCCTTTCCACATTTCAGATAAAGAGATCAAGGCTACCGCAATTATGCCCTTGCTGATTAGAATGACTCAAATACAATTACCTGTGTTGGCTATGGACAAGTAAAGTCGCTTTTGAAGACAATAAAATATAAAGATCAGACTGTCCTTTGAACGCAATGCAATTCAATATCACAGACGTTCATATCTTAGATCTAACTGTCTGTTTATTTTGGATGTATATGGGGAAAAAAACGACCATGAAATTGTAGCCTAATGTTTGATATTGTTTTCCTGACTGTAAAAGGCTAGTCGATTAACTGAGTGTTTTAACTCTTAACCAAACTATCCTTTGTTAATGGCCATGAGAAAGAAGTTGAAAACATTGTGAGAAAAGGGGAAAATGCAGGTTACCATTTTCTCCTTTTCACATGTTTTTTTACCCTTTCAACGATTCAAATATCATTTAGTCTACGTTTAATTCGTCATGTGCAGATGCTTTTGATTTTGACAAGTCTACGATTTTTATCATTTGGTAAAGAGTTGACGGTTAGGGAGCTATTGGGTATCTACATTCTTTGAAAGTAGACTATAATGTAGGAGAAATTTGCCAGCAGACGTTTGGACTGGACGATGTGGCCCACTAAAAATAGGTAGGACAGTTTGTCAAGATGAATACGATGTTAAAAATGGAAAAATGAAAGGCCCACAAGCAGCCAAAAGTAAACAGTTCCAAAGTTATAATGCAGGCATATTTTATACGGCTTTTATATGTTACAATACAGTTACCAAAGTTGCCAAAGTTACAGAAAAGAATACACATGTATATGTATTTTTTCACTCTTTTAAAGGGTTTGTACGTACTGCTGTTCGTGATGAGTGATATCTAAAACTTGATAATGGGTATTGCTGATCAGAATTGTCACATATCTTTTACGTTCTATTGCTGTCGGCTGGCAAACATAGCCTATATTTTAACCAATCGTTAAACTACTAATTGTAAAAGACAGTTTAAAAAAGTGGGATCCTACGTGCCTCATTTGTAATGGTGTAGGATTTTTTGTCGCATACATAGTTCAAACATCTACCATTTGATTTGTGATTTCAAACCACTGTGATTATTGAGTGTCGACTGATTACAGTGCCTACAGCACTTTGATTTTTTTCCCCGCTCAGATGATAACATAATGTAGGTGGAATGAAAAATGAAAAGAAAGTCATGTGTTGCGAAGCAAAATAGAAAGATACAGTTCTTCAAAGGAGATAACCCTTGTCAAAATTACAGAAAATAGCCTAAAAATAGGTTCTTAAAGCAATAAATACTGATCAAATATGTGATTATTCTTGGAAATGTGAAGTTTGCCAACAGTATAAATGATACATCAAACGAATTAAGGCATTAGACAGATCTAAGAGATCTAAGTAGCAGTTAGAAATATGTCCACAAAGACTTTCAGGTCATTATCTGCAATTATTATTTTTTTTTATTTTGCTCAGAAACAGAACTTTTAAATATCTTGTAAAAAATAAATGAATAAATTCTCAAAGTACTGAAAGTACTGACAGACTAGCGAATTGGATTGATTGATTAATTGTATGGTGTTTAAACCTATTTTCAACACTATTTCAGTTATGTACTATTTCAGTTATGTAGCGGTGGCCAGTGCACATATCCATACTTTCCAGGAGTTTCTTTTACCAGTACTCCGCACAATATCCTTTCCAAGCCACTGGCTGCTCTCCCACATAACCATCGTCGAAACTTCAGAGAGGAATGAATCCTGTCGCAATGACTGTCACCAATCCTTGGCTGAAAGAAATTGGCCGAGCCGGGGATCGAACCAACGACTTCCTGTTTTCAAGTCCTGTGCGCTACCGACTGAGCTACCGGGGCCATGCATGATATTGGTTAACTATAATCCAGTTTAAGTTTTACCCTTAACCTGCTAGAGAAAAATCAATGAAACTTTCAAGCCAGTAATAAACACCTGAATATTGCCATTTCAAAGTTACATTTTGGAGAAGATATACCCTCTTATTGGACGGTGTAGATCCAAGAACAGACTGCACATTCTGTGCAGTCTGATCTTAATCCACACTGTCCACAAAAGGTCATTGAATCACAGTGGTGCTGGTAAAAGAAACTCCAGGAAAGCATGGATAGGTGCACTGGCCGCCATGATATAACCGAAATAATGTTGAAAACGGCGTTAAACACCATTCAGTCAATAAGTCAATATTCAATAACGCAAGATGTAGTGAACTATTTAATTTTTTACGAAATGAAATTAAAAGCTGTTACAGACCACAAATTAAATGTGGCTGAATTGATGAAACCTGATTCGAAAAGGGCAGAAAACGATGTTGGAAAAGGAGAATATGCTGGTTACCAGCGATTCCACCCCAGTGTCATTGAAACTTGAGATTGTGTGGTAAAGGGTTAATATTCAAGATGTAAAGTAACAGTTTAACATAACAGTTTAACTGTACACAGTGATCTAAATAATGAATGACTGAAGGAATGACAAGGGTTCCCTGTCCAGTGAGGGTTAATGCAGCTGGGATTTGCTACAAGATACCGAGGTGTTTTTATTTTTAGATTCATTCATAATGTTACAGTGGTGTAAAAATAAGTGATAATAGCCTGCTTTGCATAGGTCACTTAATTTACATATAAGCAAAGATCGTGTACCTTATAAATGACATCTTGTTCAATCTATAACTTTGTATTAAGACATGTTCAAATTGGAGTGGTAGGAATTTAGTGTTTTTTGTCAAAATTGTCATATATATAACAGAATTAAGATTTCTAACAGAAAGAAGTATTTTCTGTGAGGCAGTATTTGGCAACGGTTGGTTTTTTTGTTTACTTTGACTCTGGGTCTGTCATGATGCCTATAGACTAGCTTTGCTAGTCTAAAAAGTATATACCAAGCAAGGCGTTTATATGAGATACAGTACAGTTTTAAGAGTTATTGACAAACTGAATTACCTCCCTTTATAATAAACACTTATAAATCCCATTTTTTTTCCCCTCTTAAATCTGTCATTTCCAAATATTTCAAAGGCAACCAACATATCACAGATAAAAAATATACTATCTCACTGTCATAGAAACCCATTGGAATATAAAAGAATTACGAAAAAGAAACATTTGCAAAGGAAACTGTGGCATAATGTCCTTGATTTATGGTCTAACGGAGAAAACTCCAATATACTTCCATATTTATATAGGAGTCACCTCTCCTAGAGCTGAGGAAAACATTTTCGAGGGAAGAATTTATTCATATTGTTTGTTAACTAAAATCTGCAGTATCGGCATTTTCTTTCCATCCGGATGTAATAAGTTCTGATATATTTCAAACACTATGATAGGATTATCAAAATTTATAGTTTTAAAGACAACAGAGAGAAGAAAGAGCAGTTAAAGATAACTATATTTACAGTGGGAGGTCTCCTTTGTATTCCAGCATATGTATTACTAAATAACTGCCAAATTTTAAAGTGGGGAATAAAAGCTTGGTCAACATAAAGGTAAGATTTAACACTGAATACAAATTTAACCCAGGATGCTTTATAAAATTTTGATTACTGGTACTTATAAAAGCAAGCACATAGACATACCACACTTGACATATGCTTAAAGAGACTCCTGTCTATGACTTAATCATAACATATGGTCTTATGCTGGTTTTTCAAAAGTAATGTTGAATGTGCTGAGTAAGTCCGTTAGTTATTAATATCCTAGATCTACATGTATCAATTGGGCTATTTAAAATAGGTTAGTTACCAAAACTTTGGCTTATAATAGATGTGGAGCCCTGTGTGATTTACCAAATCTTCATCAGCCATGAAATAGACTTGATCTAGCCAAAATATATTATTACATTCAAAGTTCGCCACTAACTACAAGGTTACTCAAAGCAGATTTCATTCCACTTCATAAAAAAAGTGTATTTATATGTCACATAGGCAACCTCTCTTTACAACAATATTTCACTCTCACTTCTGAGGCATATCAGAAAAGTTAGTCAATGGCTTAGACAGAAGGTTGTGTCAATACTACTGGTGTGTGAAAGCCAGAAAACACATGCCTAGATATGACCTAAGCTGTTAAACTCCAATACAAACAAACAAATCCCATTGGAAATCCTTGTAAAATTCTCATCAATATTCACTAGAAAATTCCATATAAGTATCATTTATAATTAAATAACCACTGTCTTTCCTAAAATATTAACAGCTGATTCAAATAGAATTATTATTCCTCTAACAGTTTTTACAGTAGAAGTGGGAGGGGGGTTTAAAGGGAGGTCACTCATCATGACTTTTGTATAAAGTCTGTGCAAGTTTTCTCCCTTAGACCATGAAATTATTGAAAGAAAGCTCCCTCCCCACCCCAATCCCCACCTTAATTGTTGGAGATATATAAGCAATAACTTATAATTACTCCACTTTCAAGGAGAGTTCAATGAATATGTGGAAAAATGTTGCAATTCTTGACTGAAATACATTTTCTTTTCACATTTTTGTAAATACAAGTATAACGAGTATATGCACAAATTTACAACAAAATTGGATACAAGCAAGTGTGGAATTTACATGCTTTATGGGGCTAGTGTAGTAAGACCAGCCTTACGTTGTTCAAAGCATATCGCAAAATATCTTACTTTTACAGTCTTTCTCTAAGATACTCCCTGCAAAAGGAAATACCTGTACATGCTCTGATTCTAATAAATAAAACTTAGTTCTAAAATGTAGAAATCAGTTTTACTGTTACTATTTTCAATGCTCAAAGAGTTTGGTGTGAAAAACATCATGGTGCAAATAAAACTGAAGTACCTTTTTACTTATTGTTTACCAAATGACAAATATTTAGGCTGATCGATATTGAAAGCATCTGCAGACCACAAACTAAGTGTGGCTGAAATGATGGAAACTGTATTTGATAAAGTAGAAAACATTGTTAGAAAGGAGAAAATGCTGCTTCTTACCAGCATTTTCTCCTTTTCCCACAATGTTTTCAAAAGCTTGATTTTCCAGGGTTGTTAAAACATGGGATGGTTTGGTAGAGGGTTAAACTATCATTTAAATTACTGTGTTACTCCAGTTTACCAAACTTTTTTGTTATAAAATTTATATATCTTCAATCTGTTCAGGTCCATTCTGTTTTTCCAATTTTTAGTATGTGATCTTTTCTGGACAGTTAATAATGTTCATTCTGATGATTCTCGAGAGAAATTGTCCCCAAGCAGTTTGGGGACTCTTTCTCCAGGGGACGATTCTACAGGGACGATTTTTTCCATGGTCCCGCAGTCCCTATAAGGCATGTTAGAGTCCATTTAGGTCTGTTTCATTTTCTCATTTTTCCAGTATAAAATTTTGATCTATATAGCAGATGATTCTTTTTCTCCAGGTTTAGGTCTATAAGTAGCATCTGTTCAGGTCCAGTCCGGTTTCATCATTTTCATATTATCAATATTTTCAGGCTGTTTATGTTAATTCTGATATTTTCCCAAAGTCTGTTATTTGATCTTTTTGATAAGGTTGTAACAATCCATTAACAGTTAAATTCCAGTGATCCTTCCAGTCTCTGTGTTCACTAATCAGGGTAAGTCGAGATCTGTGCTGGTTTTCCATACTCCGATATTTGACTTTTACCAGATTTTATATGTCAATACAAGTCATTGTACTTTCCAAGTCCATTCCCATCCGTTCCGGTGTATTCTAGATATTCTGTTCTACCTCGGTTCATTCCGGTATTTTCAGGTATTGAAAAAAAAAAAAATCAAGATGTCGTAATATTTTCGGTATTACGACGTTAAAGCTATAGATAAGAAAGAAGAAAACATGTCTGAATTTTTCTTTAGTGCGAAACATTATATAAATGAGAAAAATATCTATTTTATGGATTCACCAGACTGCCGTTGAACGTTCTGCGCCATCTATTTACGACAAGCGTTGGTTTGTTTATAAACAGTGTTGCTAGGGCGATAGATCTTGAGTTATGACGAGAGGGAATCTAGTAAGAATTTAAAAGATTCGTATTAGCATTAAGAAAAAGACGTGATTATGGCGGACGAAGAGGGTACTAAGACTGATTATCCTTCGGCGCATTCACCAACACAAGCGCAACAAGAGGAATCTCAGCAGCAGGAGGCTGAATCTACAGAACAGCCAGATACGCAGGCTGAAGCCGATGTGGAGCTCCCCAAAACAGAACTAGAACCAGCTCAGGAAGAAGAGCAAGCAGAACAAGGAGGTGGTGATGCCAAACCCCCTAGTCCTGTCGAAGAGAAGAGGGCAGACGATGCTGGACGACAGTCTAAAACGCCCCCACCAGATGATGCAGGTCGTCAGACAAAAAGTCCTGTACAAAAAGAGCCATCAGATGTCGAAGATACAAATCAAAATGCTGATGTCGAGGGTAAAGAGGGCCAAGAAAAAACTCAGCAAGGTTGTATTATCAAGTACATTTGTTTTAAGTCTGCTGGATTTACTCTCGCTTTTAAAACATACATTCTGAACTGAATGTGGGAATAAGGATGCCATTGCCATACTGTAGTGTTTTGGGGCTTGTTAGTCCAAAAACCAGTTTGGCCCTGGGCTTGTTTTCCACGGGCTTGCTTGCTCAGGCTTGTTTGTCCCACATAATTACATACTAGCTTATAATTTCATAAATTAAAAACAAAACTAGAATTTTAGTGTACATATTGCTTATGTATTCAACAAGCCTTCTTTTCAAACACAAATATTTCTAATTTAAATGCTAAACATAGGATCAAACAATCATCTTATACTGGAGATGTTAACATTTAAAAAAATAGACAGAAAATGCCTGCCAAACATATTAAATTTCATTAGCTTTTTCGAGATTTAGATGTTATAAACAACTTTAAATAATGAAACATATGATAATTTGTCCTTGGTCATGTTGTCCCACTAGAAATTAATTGCATTTTGCTGTAATACACATTTAATAACCACATGAAACAGTTAGAAAATCAGTACAGCACTGTAGCTTTTCTACTGGAAAATTCAATCATGATGGACTTGAGACTGTACAGTGCACAAAACATGTCCAAATATGAAAAGAAACATTATCATTATTGAGACTACCCTACACCCCTGGCTCTTAATTAGTAAATCAAGTGGGTATGAGGGGGAAAGAACATGGCTGCCTTTGATGAACAAATAACCAGTTTACTGGATATATGCCCACTAAAGTACAAACTAGCCTATTTCTATATTTCAAAAAACAGCTAATGAACAAGACCTGGAGATCAAAACTTAGTTGTCTTTACAGAAGATACTACAGACCAACCCAGTGAAGAAGTCACTCAGCAGCCATCGGAAGAACAGACTTCAGCGGGAGATGATCAGCCAGTCCCAGAGGAAGAACAAGAACCAACTGAGGAAAGTCAGCAAGAACCTCAAGCTGAGGAAATGGAACAAGAGCAGCCTGAGGAACAGCCAAGTGAACAGACTGAGGAAAAACAAGCTGAGGCAGACGGTATTTAAAGCTTTTTATTTCCCACTTATTTTAACCCATACTGTGCCAAATAAACACATTTAAATTTTCCGTCATGAACAACGCAAAAATGTTTGTCCTTTCAAGGTTACATAAAGCCAGACTGTCTCAACATAGTGGACAGTGTACATGAAAGGTCAAAATGTGTGTTTTGTGCAGTCTGGTCTTGATCTACACTGTCCATGGAAAAAACTTAAGCTCTATAAGGATAAGAATGAATCTGTGGTGAAAGTAATAGAGACTTTTTCTCACTGAAAAATTAAGAACACTGGAAAATTGATGTTTTTACTTAAAAAGAATAAAGATCTGTAAATGAAGGTTAGCTATGCTCTATGAAAAGGGGGTTTAATTCATCTGTCAAAAGTATTGACCAAGGTCAGTCTGCATAGGCTGACCTGGACCAAAAATTTTCGATATTGTTCAATTTTCAGTATGTTCAAGGACCAGTCTACCTCATAATTCAGTCAGTTGTTAAAAAAGTGGCTATTATGGATCCATAGTTATGATATGGCTTGATAGTTACAATGCATCACAGAGATGCATTAAGTCCTCTTATGCCAGAGTATGGCTCTGGTGTATTTGCTTGCTTTTAGATTAATTACTTGGTGACAGTCAACTGATATGAATTGGAGTTTGTCTTACAAAGCGTTTGATGGCTTACTTCAGGGTTAAGAGCATATATATGTATAGGGATCTTGGGGAATGAAATACTTAACCCTTAAGCTACTAAATAAATAAAATCAGACCTTCAAGCTGACAATATAAAAAAATATCTACTAATCGGACAGTGTAGATTCAAGATCAGACTGCATGTTCTGTGCAGTCTGATCTTGATCTACACTGTCCGCAAATGGTCATTAAATTGCGCTTAGCAGCCTAAGGGTTAACACTTAGTTATATTTATTCACATCTACCAACAACTCTTACTATTGCTGTAATTTTAAACTTGGACACTAGCTTTCTTATTTGCTGAGGCAATCTGTCTCAGTCAATCTAATGGCTAATTTTGGAACTTAGAATTACAACTGAATCTAAAATGGTTGTTGAATAAAGCCCCAGTTGGCTAACATTATCAAGATAAGACTGCAAAAAATGTGGCTTTACACTTGCTGATAGTTTATGAGGACTGTATGTTCCCAAATGGAAGTTGTCAATTATTAGGACAAATCATACGATAAAAACAAATGCTTAATTTACCCAGTAACTGTAGAGGAAAAAGAGCAGCCTCCAGTTGAGGAAAAGCCCCCAACCCCAAAACAAGAAATTCCAGAGCCTCCTGTTATACCAGGAGCCCCCAAAATTCCATCTCCAGATAAGACTGACTCGGAAATTGAAGGAACCATGTCGAATACAGCGTTGGTATGTACCAGTATTATGTACTAGGAAATATTTTCTTTGTTAATAAAAAAAACTCTTTAACACACGGCAGAATTTAAGACTTTTTTGAACTTAAGGCCTTTGCAGGAAATAATTCATTTGTGGTTCAGATAATGAAATTTGTGTTTCTAAGGGCAGAAAACATTGTGGGAAAAGGAGGAAATGAAAGTTATGTTTTTTTCTTTGTATAAAAGACTCTATCATTATATAGCTTTTTTCAAATCATCAAGATCTTGCTTTGTGCCAATTTCCCGCAGAAAAACTTCTTGGAGCAGAATTAATTAATGCTCTTTAACTGATAGGAATTGGTTATAGTGTGTTCATAACCTTAACTCATATATAGCATGCTACTTTCTTTACATGTAATAAGCATTGTTACACACACAGACACACACAGACACACACACAGACACACAGACACACACACACACACACACACACACACACATATATATATGAGCCATGCTCTGAGAAAAGGGGGCTTAATACATCTGTGAAAGTATCGACAGTCCGTGCAGGCTGACCTGGACCGAAACTTTTAGCCATCGGTCAAATTTCTGTATGTTAAAGGACCACTCTACTTTATGATACAGTTGTTAGACATAATGAATCTGAAGGATCCCTAACTATGTAATGTATTGCATGGTATAATGCATCAGTGAGATGCGTTAAGCCCTTTTTGCAAGAGCATGGTGCGCACGCACGCACGCACGCACGCACGCACGCACGCACACACACACACACACACACACACACACACACACACACACACACACACACACACACGTGTGCATGCACGTGTGCGTGCGTGTGTCATCTTTGTCTTGTGACTATAAACAGTAATAGTTCAGGTCTAAGAAATGATGATAATTGATTCTATTCTGTTTTGTAACTTGAAGATTGTTTTGATCTACAATATTAATAAAGACAAATCAACCCTTAAACTGCTTCATGAGTTACCTCTTTACCAAATGACAAAATTTTATACCACTCCAAATTAAAAGCATTTACAAATGACTTGTTAGATGTTTATTACTCAAATGGTGAGATTTGTCTGTGATTGGACAGCACCTTTTCCTTTTTCCCACAATGTTTTTAACAGGCTTTTTCATCAGCAGTGTTGAAATATGGGTTTGTTTTGTAATGGGTTAAATGATATATCCAACCAATAGGGAAATCTCCGCAATGGCAATTTTTAGTTCTTTTTTTGCTGTAGAAGTCATACAGTATAGGACAGTATAGATCCAAGATCAGACTGCATGTTTTGTGTAGTCTGATCCTGAACTTCATTGTCCACAGAAGGACAATCATTAAGTCATGCTTAGCATCCCAAGGATGAAGTTGTAACTTGCAAAAAGGGAATTAGCTCTTTACCAAACAACAAAATTTTGGACTAGACTAAATTGAAAGCACTGGCAGATGACGAATTAAATGTATCTCAAATGATGCTACATGTACATGTATAATTATGTCTTTAATATTGCTGAAAATAATGTGGGTGAAGAGAGAAATTCTGGTTACCTTTGCTGGTTGCGTTTTCTTCTTTTCCCACAATGTTTTCAGGATCATTAAAAGTGGATTGTGTGATAAAGAGTCAACAACTAACTTGCTTGTATTTATTTCAGAATATCATCTGGTCCTTTGGTTTGAATCGTAATGTACCTGTTTTGAATCTGACAGATAATACCCGCAAAGTTATTATGTATACATGCGCACATGTTGGAATTCTCTATGACTTCAATAGTAATAGGCAACACATACTGCAAGGTCATGTAAGTATGATCTTGAGTTTCTATGTTCAGTGTACATCTATTATCTTGCTGGATAAATTAGACAGGACAGAGTTACTGTCAAACTTGTTTTAAAGACCACCTGTATTACAGAGCCCACTGCTTTAAGAGACCACTGTTTCAATTCTACATGCATTCTTACATTGAATGAACGTACATTAAAGTACTACCTACATGTATTTTAACCCCTTACCATACAATGAACTTCAGAAAGAAGGCACTGGAAAGCGTTTGGGAAAAGGAGAAAATGCTGGTAAACAGCATTTGCTCCTTTTCCCACAATGTTTTCTACCCTTTTTATAAGAAAGTTCCATCAGTTCAGCCATTATTTAAGTTGTCATCTGGAAAAGCTTTCAGTTTGGACAAGTCCAAAATTTTGTTGTGTGGTAAAAGAGTTAAAGGACCACTCTTCTTACTCTGGTTAGACTCTAAATACAGGTTTGACCAAAGTGAACTCTTTACCCGATGAAAACAAATTAAGGCTCATCAAAACTTTTTGCAGATGCAGAAAATGGCAAAAATGAGACTAAAAATGATATGATTTGTCTTTGAAATGGTAAGAAATGTAACAAAGATACAAAGACATTGGAAAGGGTTGATTCTATAGCAGACAACAATTTTATAATTGTCCAGATTTTAAGTTAATTTTGCAGACGACAGTTTAAATGTGGCTGAAATGATAGGGTTTGTCTATTGAAGAGTAAAAAAACATTGTTAGAAAAGGAGAAAATGCTGGTAAACAGCATTTTCTCCTTTTTCCACTATGTTTTCAAAAGCCTTTTTGCTCCTTATTGTTAAAACACTGGACTGATTTGCAAAGGATTAGATTTTCTTGTTTATTTCCAGTGTAATCCAATCACATGTACATGTGTGAGTGAAGATAAAAGATGGTTGGTGACTGGGGACAAAGGGAAGGACAGTATGGTCATAGTCTGGGATACTTATACAGGGTATGTGCTAATATAGAATAGTCAGGTTATAGCTAATAGGTGGAGACTTCAGTAAGGTGGTCCTTATATTCAGCGTTCCTTCAGTCCAAAAGTTCTGATGATTTTTATATGGGAAAGCAGGCAATGGCTTGCAAAGAGAGTTGTGCAAAGTACTGGTAAAGAAACTCCGAGAGGGCATGGACAGGAAAAGTTTCTACAGTGATATGACTGACATAATTTTGTAAACAGCCTTAAAAACAAAAAACAAACAATTTCTTTTATTTTCATACAGCAGAGAGGCTCAAGATCTCTATTCGAAAACAAAACCATGTTTTAATGACCATGAGAAAGAAGCTAATTGAAAAATTGTTGGAAAAAGAATAAACCAATGTTTTCCCTCTTTTGTTCCCATTTTTTTATTCCTTTTCTTAGAAAAATTCCCATTATTTGAGTCACAGTTAATTTTGTTGTGTGCAAACTTTTTCAGTTTGGACAAGTCTGAAATTTTGTCATTTGGTAAAGAATTAAAGCAGTAAATTCATAGTGACTATATTCCTACATGGAAACTGTTGGTTTTGTTTAATATTTTTGAATCAACTCTTTACCAAACAATCCCATGTTTTGAACAACTCTTAGAAAGAAGGGTTTTGAAAACATTGTGAGAAAAGGAGAAAATGCTAGTCACCATCATTTTCACCTTTTCCAACGATGTTTCCTATCCTGCCAAAGACAAATAATATTGTTTAAGCCAAATTTAATTTGTGGTCTGCAAAATGCTTTTAATTTGGGCAAGCCTAAACTGCTTTTGTGTGGTGTGGTAATGAGTTAAAGAGTCTTCAAAGAAAACAAATTTTATGAAAAAAATTGCATGTCTGATACAAGTGTGCATGTACCATCTGATGAAAGCACTAGCAGTAAGTGAAAATATCAAAAGAGTATCAGTTTATTTGATTAGACTGTATATGTGTTACTTACTTAACTATGGCTAAATGTACCTGAAAATAATTCAGATTTATCCTTACTTGACCATTTTTTCACAACTGGTTTGCTGAAAAAAAAAGAAATTGATGCTTTTTGATATGAAAGTTATTGCACATGTATCTACAAATGTGTACATGGACACATTATTTCCATTTCAGAATTCCCATTCAGACAATTTTTGACACAACAGGAACTGATGAAGGGGGTGTGGCTGCAGTGGCCTTGACCCCAGATGCAAGATACTTGGCTACTTTGAGTGCTGCTAAAAAACAGGTATGGAGATAGATACTTGCATACATAATATTATCATTTTTGCTTTTTAATTTGAGCAATTGTACCTTTTTCACTTGAAAAATATGACATATAAATATATAACTAATTAGTGTCACAAAGTTCTGCTTACATTTGTGAGTAAACAGAAATGCTGCTTCACTCTTTGGAAGAAAATGAATCCATTCATATATGTGTAAGGACCATTGACAATATCGATAGATGCACTTGTACTGTAGTTGAAATTTAAAGTTACTTTTGAATTAGTTGTATACACAATTTTAGTTATTTCGTAGCCCTGTTACTGTAATTTTCTCCTTCAGTTGACTTTTGTGTTTTGCAGCAGCCACCCTTCCGAAACATTGTAGTGAAGGGAAAAGTTTCTCATCACAATTAATTTTTCCTTTTGCCACCATGCCTCAAATGTATTCATGTATTAACCTGTCACCGGACTACAAAAGTTTTTACTTGGACGAATTGTAAGCATTTGTAGACGACAAGTTAAATGCAACCGAGATCTTGATATTATGTTCCTTGTTTGTGTTTTTCAGGTTTTATCAATCTGGGAGTGGACAGTTGATGGGGAAACACCGTTATGCTCTGCAGAACTGAAACCTTCTTTTGGCCTTCAGAACTTCATACTCTTCAATCCAGAAGACATCCACTATGTTGTAACAAACAGTGAATCTCAGGTCATCTTTTATAACTGGGTAGGTGATCTTTACTTTTGCCACATACTTCATCACATTAGAACTTTTCTTCCTCAGAGTGCCTAGCCCCAGTAATGTAGTTGGTACCGGGCTTGAGAACAGGGGGTTGCTGGTTCAAATCTCCAGCTCAGCCAATTCCTTTCAAAGAATTGATGATAGTCATTGCATCAGGATTCATTCCTCTCTAACTGCTGCTCATTGTGTCAATAATGGTTATGTGGGAAAGCAGCTAGTGGCTTGGGAAAAGTATTGTGCAAAGTAATGGTAAAAGAAACTCAAGGAAAGCTTGGATAGGTGCATTGGCCGTTGCAGTATAACTGAACTAAAGTTGAAAATGGCATTAAACATCATACAAGCAATGCTATTGACTTCCCCAGGGTTAACTCTTTTCCAATTAAGAAAATTTTGGGCCAGTCCAGTATTTACCGACTACATTACTGGGGCTAAGTTTGAATTTTGTTTCTGGAAGAATAAAAATAGTTGTGGGAAAAGGAGAAAATGCTTTTTCTCCTTTTACCTCAATGTTTTCAAAAGGCTTCTTCCTTAGGGTCATTAAAATACAGGGTTGTGTGGTAGAGTGTTAATGCATTACCTCCCACAGATGACTTTTTTATCTCTTGCAAGATCGCCATTGAAAACATTGGTACAAAGAATCAATTATTCATGTAGCCTGCATCATCTTGGCCACCATTATGCCAGTGTGTATAAAGCTACACACTATGCCAGTGTGTATAAAACTTTTTTCATGCTCAACTCAGCTGAGCATGATATTTCAAAGTAAGGGTAATTCAGTACATCCAACCTTGTAACTTTGTAACTTCTAGAGCTTTTCCGTCTGTTGCTTTATCAAATTAACGTCTTGACTTGAAATTTTCTTACTATCTGAAGTAAAAACAAAACTAAAAGTTTGAACATGAACTCAAGATTTGTAAGCATGGGCCCTGTGTGTCACTTAAGTATTATGGAAAGAAGCATACCAAACAACGTCAATGTAAAATTTAGCTCTTCAGCAAGGCTTGATCTGACCAATTGCCACACAGTCCAATTGCCACACAGTTAACAACCCTGCATAGGAAGGCTTTTGAAAAGATTGTGGAAATAGGAGAAAATACTGGTAAACAGCATTTTCTCCTTTCCCCACAATCTTTTCTACCTTTTCACAGGCAAATCCCATCACTTGAGTCATATTTAACTTGTTGTCTCTATGTGCTTTCAATTTGATCCAGTCCAAGAATATGCCGTTTGGTAAAGAGTTAAATGTTCTAGACCCAACAGATCTTCATGCAATGTTATTACATATTTCCATGTATCAAAACTTTAGTTATTGATGACTAACCATAGGTGAGAATGATTTTCTTCAAAGATGAAATGATAGTTTTTGTTAACTGCAGAGCAATGGGCACATGGAATATTTTGCCCCACCACTGACAGACCAAGACTTTAACAAACAAGTGGGACGATACAGCCAGTCTATCTTCCAGAGGAATAGCTCCAGAGCTCTCACTGCGACATCTATTGGTAATTTGGTGGTGTGGGATAATAACAAACCTGTTACCAAAGGTATGTTTGTTACCACTTTACCGTAAAAGTCTGTATAAATATGACCCTACGGACAGCAGCTTTAGAATATTGTTTGAAAAGGAGAAAATGCTGGTTACCAGTACTTTCTCCTTTTCCCTCAACAGTTTTTACCTTTTCAAAGATAAATCTCATCATTCTATGGGGATGGTGTCTGGGAATGCTGTTTATATAGACAAGCGTAAAATTTTGTCATCTTTTAAACACGTAACCCTAAACCATAGATTCCCAAGTTTTCATGACCCTGAGACAGAAGACTAGCGAAAACATTTGGGCAAAGGGACAGATGCTCAGCATTTTCTTTTCTTCTCTCAAACTTTCCTACCTTTCCACAGACAAATCCCATCATTTCTGCCACATTAATGTTGTTGTCTGCAAATGCTTTCAATATGGACAAGTCTAATATGATTTTTTCATCTGGTAATGCTATTACCAAGAGGTGCATCAAAATGTTAATTCAGAGATTAAATTCATTACTAGACAACAAAACAGTAAACTTTTCAAAATTCAAAGAAAACATGGAGGTATTGTAACAGCCCTGTCATCTGTCATCATTTTGGGTCAGCTCTGACATTTTCACATATCACTGTATAATCACTACAGGTAATTACTTAAAACATGGGCTAGTTGTTTACAATCAAAAGTGGAGCCCATATCAAAAGGGTTGGTCACATTCTTGAAAGACACAGTTATGCCCCTTTTTCCCACTTGATATTTTCAGTGAAGAAACTTCTGCAGCCCATTACTGGCATTGGCATGCTGGTGCTCTTTTTCATATATAAAATTCTCTATAGTGATTTTAAACTAGAGGGAACATGTGAATAAGTAAGCTGTAGAATGATAAAACTGAAATGCATGTACTAGTCCTTGTATCATTCAAACAAGAAATCAATTTTTTGCCAATCTTATTTTCTTTCACTGTAGAGCAAATGGAAGAAATATACAAACATGAAGGTAGTTTTCATGTCAGTGTTCATTTGAAACAGATTTAAGTAACTAACATTGTATTACATGTTCTTCTAACAGCTGTCTTAACTCTGTACCACACAATCTCACCCTGAAAAAAGGCCTTTGAAAAATATTGTGGGAAAAGGAGAAAATACTGGTAACCATTTCTCCTTTTCTTACAATCTTTTCTACCCTCCCAAAAAACAAATTAAAATTTTTGTCTCACATTTATTTTGTTGTCTGCTAATGCTTTCACTTTGGAAAAGTCTAAAATTTTGCCCAGTGGTAGTGGGTTAAATGATTTGACCATAAGCATAACCATTTATAATCAGTCCTCTGTTTTGACGATTCTGAAGAAGGAAGCTTTAATAAAGATTGTTAGGAAAAGAAGGCATTGCTGGTAAATAGCCATATCAGGGACATATAGTATTATTCTAGACTCATTTAACTTGTCATCTGCAAGGGCCTTTAGTTTGGATAGGTCAAACTGTTTGCTGTCTGATAAAAAAAGATTTTATCGAAAAAGAAATTGTAATGGACTTTTGAGAAGTTGATAGATTTTTTTAGCAATTTCTCTTGACTATCACAGTTTTCCTTATAGTGTTTGTCTGAGATCAATGTATCAAAAAGCATCTATAAAGGAATGTCTAACTGTAACACCGAGGGCAACACAAGTTGCCATAGCAGACAGAAGAAGGATCAAGACCAGACTGCATATAACATCATAGTCTATTCCTGATTTTGAGAGATATTTTGTGTTATAATTCGAAAGTTGTCAAAGATTTACAGTATCTGTGTTCATAATATGTGTACTTGTTGAGGGTGAATGTATAGCGTAAAGTAGTTTCCATCTGTTGTTGTTTTTCCTTTCAAATTAATTCATGTAATGTGTTTGCTGGTAGCTGTCAACATGTATAAATGCCACATTTAGATCTGAGGCAATGTTTGATACCATGTTGCAGATAGTGAGTTTGCATTGTTACTAAAAGATGGGCATTGCCATTTTTTGTATTTAGTTAGATTTTGGTTGTTTTATGATTGCTCAACAATGATGCTGTTTTCTAAATCCTGGGTCCATATTCACCAACCATACTAAAGAACATCCTTAGTCTTATGCTCAAGAATGTTTGAAATTTGAAAGTAACACAACTTCTAACTGGCTAAACCAAATGGTTTAGCCTGCAGAAGTTGTGTTACTCTCTAAATCTAGCAAAAGAGTAAGAATGAAGCTAAGAATGGTTTATGAATACAGGCCCTGGTATTGTGCACTCTTAGAGGTTTATGCTTACATACAAGTTGTCTGTATGCTACAGAACAAAGGGCAAACAGCAAACGGAAAGAAGTCAAGTCAAGTACTTATAAACTTCCTTTTCAAGAAAATATAATCCAGTGTTTTAAGGGACACCACAGAGGAAAGCTTTTTGAAAGATTATGGGAAAAGGAGAAACTACATTCTGTTTTCTACTCTTTTAAAGATACATCCCTGCAATATTTTATTTCTTGTCCTCATCATTCTGTCAACAGAAGCATTCTATCAAATTGTATGGTAAAGGATTGATAAATACATAATATGCTCTGGAAAATGGGGGTCTAATGCAACTGCAAAAAGTTATCAACCTGTGCCAGCCAGCACAGTCTATGCAGGCTGACCTAGCTTGCTATGGGTAAATTTTCTTTATGTCCAAGGAAAATTTACCAATAGCAGTTAACCCACATCAGCCTGCTGGCTGATGTGGGTTGATACTTTTTTCTACCTCATGGTTCATGTACTTGCTAGACAAAGGGATTTTATGGATCCATAATTATGTGAAGATTTACTTGGCGTAATGTGTCATGGCAATGTGTTAAGCCCTGTTTTGGCAGAGCACTGCTCAATATGATATGCCAAGAAATAAATGGTTGTATCATAGAAAGTCAAATAGTGCTGAAGATATAAAATAAATATTCCTCTTGTTATACTTACAGATTTGAAAATTTCTTATCAATCTGTACATGTCTTGCTGTTTCAGTTGTAAGCTCTGAACCATCAGCCAATAAGAAAGCTTTGAAGATTATCCGACTACAAGAAAGGGGTATTAATGTGATAACTACAACAGAAAAGTAAGTGTAAACACTTCACCAAACAACAACATTTGCAGATAACTAATTCACTTTAGCTCAAAAAATGAATTTTATCTTTGAAATGGAGGAAAACTTTGTGGGAAAGGAAAAATATGCTGGTTACCAGCATTTTCTTCCTTTCCCACACTTTTTTCAGAAGCATTCTTCCACAGGGTCGTTGAAACATGGATTGTTTGTTAAAAGGTTAACCCTTTACCTAACATTTTCAAGTTTAAATGACTCTGAGAGGGAAGGCCTTGGAAAAAGAATTTGTTTGAAATAGAGAAAATGCTGGTAACCAGCACTTGTGCTTTCCACATTTTTTCTGCATTTTCTACTAGTTTTATTATGTTCAACACACATTTAATCTGTTGTCTGCAAATGCCTTTAAACTGGATTAGTCTAGAATTCTTGAATGCAAAGACCAACTTTAGATGCTTTTTTGGAGTGTTTTTTTACAATACAATACTTTTATTGTAAATAAAGGCCACCGGCCCAAAATACATCATTACTGAAAATATGTATAACTATAACATAGTATACACCCCTTACTTAATGTTATTATATATACATACAACTATTTCACTCATTAGTTAACATAGCCAAAATTTAACGACCATCAGACAGAAGGCTTGTAAAAACATTGTAGGAGGAGTACAAAATACTTATATGGACAGTTTTCTCCCTTCCACCAAGTAAAAACATATTTTTGAGAAGTTTGTAAGTATAATGCCGAAATGAACATTGTCTAGCCGACTTAAAAGCATTTTTCTTTTTGTTGTCAATGGTTTTATCCCAAATGAATTTAAAAATCCATTTCGGAGAAAAATCTATAAGGAATATGGCCTAATAATATGATTCCTTTATCACAGAAAAGTTAAACATGAATATCTAAACCCAGATCTATACTACAACTTGGTACAACACATTATTTACAGAACGATTTAGCTCCTAAGTCAAGACAAGACAAAAAAATAAATATCGTACGTATTTGGTGTATCTCAAGATCAGGCTGCATAAAATGCAGACTGATCCCGCTCCACACCACCGCAAAGAACTGTATGACTCAAATATCGCATACTGTCGAAAAAAATAGACTAATCACTATAGGACTACAACATAGGTATCCTCCGTGTTTGGCGTACGTCAGGATCAGGCTGCAGTTAGTACAGCCCGATCTCCGACCTACTCCACCACGGAGGTGCGATACTTGCCTGTCCTAAAACATACTTAATTCTCAATCTATACCCTATACTAATACGATGAGACCAGTATATCACCACCAGTTTTCATTTTAAAAATATTACTAATCAAATAAACATTCTGTGAAACATATAACCACCTGACAAGCATTCCATAGTATGAATTACCCTGAGGAGGACGTCTTTGAAAATATTGTGGAAAGAGGAATAATTTGCTGATATCTAGCCTAAAATTTGTAGTGTGATTAAGACTTAACCTCTTTTTGTTATACCCTCCATTAATTTTGTAATATATGTTGCCAAATACTTAATCGTATTTATATCATTATTACTCATGAGATTATAGAATGAAGCATGATCTCTCCCACCACTGTACCAGTTGAACAAATGATTTTCTCGGATTTCCTCAAATTGTGGACATTCGAAGAAAGCATGATATTCATTTTCAAGGATTAAGTTATCCTGAAATGCAAGGCAGTATAGACACACCCTGTCTTCCCTATTTATATTATAATGTCTTCCCTGTTCAATATTTAGTGTGTGATTTGAACATCTAAATCGAGCCATAGCTCTTCTCGTGACAAAATTTATATCAACTGAAAGGTACTTTTCTGGTGATAAAAGTGTTTTATAACATTTGTAGGTATCACATCGTGATGATGAATCTATATCACTGTGCCATGTCTGTGTCATACAGTCTGTCAGTCGTTGCCTAAAAGCTCTTAGAAACATATCAACGTCCCCAACATCTTGGGCAATCCACACGTAACCAAAACCGTATCTGAATAGCAATTCCTTAACTTCCGTTGCCCAAGTCCGCCTCCCACTAATGTCGATATCTTTTAACATTTTATAACAATTTAATGGGTATCTATAGTTTGGCATTCTTAATATTTGGCACCAATACCTTACACATTTTGAAAAATAATGAATACATAGTGGAAGTCGTCCACATTCACCAAGCACCATAGAAGCATTTGTAGTAGAATTAAGTCCTAGGAAATACCTACAAAACTCAATTTGAGACCTTTCTATGATATCACTATGTGTAAAACCCCATATCTCCGATCCGAAAGTAAGTATGGGAACTACCATACTATCAAAAAGTTGGAACATTTCTGTTAAAGAAAAATAGCCAAATGGTTTCTGGTACTGTTTTATTGAGAAAATGGCTTTCCGAGCTTGTGATGCGAGTTTTGTTTTTGCCGCGGTCCATGACAATGCTGGAGTAAATATTAAACCCATATATTTATAAACTGACACTGTCCTAACCTGTTCTCCATTATAAAACCATTTTTCATAATGCCGTAGCGGTCCGCCGTTTCTAAAGACCATAATTTCAGTTTTTTGAAGATTAACTTGCATACACATATCTTTACAAAAAGAAGAAACTGCATTCAATTGTAATTGAAGATTAACTGCCGTTTCGGCGCAATTAGCAACATCATCAGCATACAGTAAACAAAATATGTCATGAATCTCATTTGTGATGAAAATGCCATTCTGACATTTACCTCTAATGTAAGCTATGAGATCGTTTATGTAGAGAGAGAAAATTATTGGCGAATTTAAATCGCCTTGTCTGGTGCCCAAATTACATAGGAAAGACTCCGATATATTTTGTCTGTCAATTTTTACTTGAGTGCTCAACTTTGAGTACATTGATAACAGAACATTAAAAACTTTACCAGTCATGCCCTTCCCTGCTAGGCTCGAAAATAATTTGTAGTGTACCAACGAGTCAAATGCTTTTTGAAAGTCAACGTATAAAACATAAAATCGACCGCCGCGTTTCGTAATATATTTTTGGACCATACTTTGTAAGCTAAATAAGTTATCAAATACAGAATAACCTGCTCTAAAACCTGCTTGAGATTCATCAATAATTTCATGTTCCTCCGCCCATAAAGAGATCCGATCATTGATTATACTCGAGAATATTTTGTACATAACATTAATGAGTGATATTCCTCTATAGTTATGGGGATCCTGTTTATTGCCTGACTTAAAGACAGGGACAATAATACTCTCACTCCAAGAGTCAGGGAAAGAACCTGATATTAAAATTTTATTAAAAAGTATTTTTAATATGGGTGTCATGAGCCGTTCAGTATTTTTGAAAAATTCAGCTCCTAGTCCATCCTTCCCTGGTGATTTACCTAACTTTAATCTAGATATACTTCTTTTTATTTCGTAATCAGTAATAGAACGGTTTAAATGATCATCGTTGTCTATAGTACCTCGGTCTTGTCCATTCCAGTCGAAGCTTGTCAAAGGTAACTGATCTTCTTTAAATAATAAAGACTGAAAGTATTTGACCCAATCGTTTGTCGAGATACCATTATTACTTAAATTTGTTAGTCTGGAACTTTTTATCATTCCCCAGAACTCTTTTGGATTTTTACTAGACTGCACGAGCCGTTGTCTTTTCTTTCTCTGAAAACATAATTTTTTAGCTTTACATAAATTCTTAAATACTACTTTAGAAGACTTATATTTTACCAAATCCTCATTACTGTTTGTCCATCGAAAACGTCTTAAAAGAGACTATTTTTTTCGTTTGGCTTGAGAACATCTACTATCCCACCATTCTGGCTGTGTAGAGTAAGGATTACCTCCCTGACTGAAATAATACTTCATAGATATGGCCGACTGTTTATACAAATTTACTATTTGTTCAACAGCCTCATTTATCTGCGAATCAGCCAGCTGCATCAGTTTTTCTTTACAAGATTCTAAATTATTTTGAAAAGATGTGAGAAAATTACCAGCCAAATCTTGACGCCATACATATCGATCATACTGTTGGGTTCTGTTTAAAGTAATCTCCCCTACATCATCAGTCTGTGTACTATCTACAAACTTTAACTGTGCACATACCGGAAAGTGGTCAGAGAGATCATAATCCTCAACTCTAAAATCAGAGAAATATGGAAATAAGTCAGTTGAAACAATGTGATAATCTACGACACTACAACCCCTGTTTGCTGTGCAAGTTAAATTACCAATACAGTCATCAAACAATCTCCCATTTACAATATGTATGCTTAACGTACAGCACATATTAATTAAACATCTCCCAAAAGTATTTATAACAGGATTTTTATTTTGTCGCGGCATTTCAAAATTATCTTCACCGTAATCAATATCAATATTATACAAATAATTCAGACTGTCAGACGGAATGAAGTCTAGAAGATCGCTAGTGCGAGCATTAAAATCACCTGCCAGATATAAATAACAGTTTGGGTACTTTTCCCTCAATGTTTCAATATTCAATTCTAAGTTCAAAATGCCATTAGACTCGTGTAGATTGTTGTAAATAGTGGAACCCTCAGGCGATATATAAGTAATATAAAACAAGATATCATTATTCATGTTTTCATAAAGACTCGTTTTTAACAGTAATACAATACTATCGCTAAAATCGGTAAGTATTTGTTGCACAAAGCCTGACTGAAATAGGGTTTCTTTTATAAAAACACTTACTCCTCCGCTATTTCGAATAGCATGGCGGTTGCGTGATCGGACATTACCAAAATGTATATAATCAGTTAAAAAGGAATCAAATTCATTTTTAAAATTACCCCAAGTCTCTACTATACCTATTATGTCAAATGTTTTCAAATAATTTTTTACAGACTGGTCATCATTTAATTTGGAGAGTCCATTTACATTCCAGGTTACTATGTTAATGTATGATGTAACAAAATCCCGTGTATTTTCAGAGTCTACTGAGCCTTGACCACGCCCCTAATGAATGTTCGTGTCTGTTCGGTTTTCCCCCTCCGCTGTCTCATTTCTCTGTTCCGCGTTTGATCCACCAGTTCGTAAGTTTCCGTTCTCCGTTTCGCGTGTTCCCGCTCTGTTATTGCTCCGCCTATAATCCGGCCTACCACGTGCTTTTCCGATTTCATTGATAGTATTGCTGTCTTCGTCGTATGAATACACCATGTCGTTAACAATCAGTTTGTCATAGTTAATGACAGCAAAATTTCCACGTGCCCTTTCCTCCACCAATCGCTTACCGAGTTCGCGTCTGTGTATCATCACCCTTTCAGTAAAGTCCTCATGCACCGAAAATTGCGAATTTTTTAGTCTTTGTTTGGCTGTTGATAAAATCACTTCCTTATCCTTGAATTTGGTGAATTTTACGATAATCGTACACTTTTCTCTATCCCTCGATTTAAGTCTGTGGGCTCGCTCAATGTCAATGTTTTCAAGGTCTGGCCGATTTAATTCTTCTCCAATGAAAGTGCGCACCCTTTGTTCCGTATCACGCCATTTTTCATCATAATTACCATGTATACCATAGAACTTTAAATTGTTTCTGCGGGAATGCGACTCTAATATATCAACTTTTGATCGAACCGATTTTAGCTCGTTCTTTAATGACATGTTTTCAAGTTTTAACTGGTTATTTTCCTCACTAAGCCTACAGATTGAACTGTTTATATCGTCTATTTTTCCATTCAGAGTTGCTAAATCACCCCTAACCTCTGACCTCATGTCCTGTAAACACTTCAATATATCTGCATTTCCAGTCGCAATATCGCTTACATTCTGAGGTTGCTTCTTACCTCTAGATGGCGGTGTATTCTGTAACGGTGATGCCGATATCTGAGAAAATGATAATTGACTCTGTCGAGTCGCTGGGCGTTGGTTTATTGCTTCAGCCATTTTAGAGCTGGGTCCGGGATTGACCTCTACATCCCCGCAAAGCACAACAAGACTACACACCAACAAAGACAGTCTCAAACTCATCCTACACGCCTCTATACTCACGACGTACCCATGCAAAAGACTCTTTGATGAAAATGGCATAGAAAAGGTCCCTATTCTAGCCCGGTATGTTGCTATGTCCACCCCCATTTTAAGTTTTCATTTATTTCCTCTCTCCTCGGAAAAAAATTGCCGCCATATTTATCAATATCAGTCTGCAAAAAATTTTATTTTGTTATTAAAGGGTCAAAAAAATTGTGGGAAAATTAGTACCTTACAAAATTATTCTGTGTTCTCAAGATCCTGAAGAAGAAGACTTCCAAAAACATTTTGGGAAAAGGAGAAAATGCTGGTAACCAGCATTTTCTCCTTTTCCCAAAATGTTTTCAAAAGCCTTCCTCAGTGTTGTTTAAACATGGAATCATTTGCTCATGGGTGGTTGAGCATGGAAGAATTCTCTTCCCTGAACTATGTTGTTTCGTTTGAACATCTGTCCATCAGACTTCTTGGTTAGAAGTTTCAAGTCACTTTCTGTTTATTAGTCAAGAATAATTCATTTCTTCTGTTTTCAGGTTCATAGTTGTGGGGGATGTAGCAGGACATGTGAAGTTCTTTGACCAGAGTCTCAAATTAGTTCATTGGTAAGTCAGGTTTTTAATGCCTCATAAGCACCTTTTTCTTCATAAGCTTTATTTCTGCTATACCTGTGGTCAAGAACAGCATTCAGAAATAAAAGATCTGGAAATTTAGACCTAATGAAATAGTTATTCTTGTAATAACTGTTTTTGTTGTTGGTGATTTACTAAGACAGATACATTCGTATACATGTATCTTTAACCAATATCTAATTTTTAGACTTTCCCATATCGGAAAAAGCTATCTACTACGGGACTAAAAAGTTGTACTTGCATGTTTATGGCCTGTTGGTGTTCCTTTCCAGGTATCAAGATCTACACCTAGGACCTATAGCATCAGTATCATTTGCATACAATCCAGACTTTATGGCAGTGTAAGCTATGTACAATTTGACTTTATTTTTAAAACATATTTATTTTTTTATTGCAGCAATGTAAACTTTTCTCTTCTTATTTTGGCGCATGGCCTTTACTCATGACAAGAAGACAAAAATTTAGGCTTGTCCAAATTCAAAGCTTTTTCAGAGAAGAAATTAATTGTGGCTGTAAAAATTGGATTTGTCTTTGAAAGAGAAGAAATATTGTGGGAAGAGAAGAAAATGTTGTATACCACTGGGGTCAGTAAACATGAGATTGTTTGACAAAAGGTTGAACAGAAAAGAACATAATTTATCAAAGCTACAGATTTTTTTTAAACACCATTTATGTACATTGTACAGAATATGACATATACATGTAATTAAACTAACTAAATCCTTGCCAATAAGCAGCAATGACTCCTTTTCCAACAAACTTTGTTACCCTTTCAAAGCACAACTTCATCATTTTAATCACATAAGATTTGTTACCTGCAAATGCTTATAAAACTGCACAGGTCTTAAATTGTATTTTTTGCTGAAGATTTTAAAGTTAAGTTTAGAACTAAAACCATCAAGAGTGTCGACCAGGATTTGGCTGTAAATATGGGGTTCTAGGTTGTAGCTCTGCAAAGTGCATTTTTGAGTGGCTGGATAAGGATTAACAGATGTTGATTTGATTTACGTAGCAGTCTAAACCTTATTTATTTTTCTTGTAGAGCTAAAGATGGTTCAAACTACCCACCAGATGCCACAATACAAGCCAAACAGTTTGTAATCAGAGACTTTGTAGTTGGCAGTAATATTGCTGTGTTTGGTAATGTAACAGCAGATGGTACTAAAGTACAAGTCATACATAAAGAGCATGATGCAGCTATCCACGCACTTGCAGCACACCCATCAGAGTAAGACATTGCAATTATTTTTTTTTAGTTATGCTTTTTCTTTTGTACCAAGGAAAATCTAGTTTTAATTTAACAGCCCAGCAGCAATATTCACCTGTCATTTTAACTCTTTACCACACAATCCTGAGTTTTAACGACCTTGAGGAAGAAGCCTTTTGAAAACATTGTGGGAAAAGGAGAAAATGCTGGTTAACAGCATTTTCTTCTTTTCCCACAATGTTTTCTACTCTATCAGAGACAAATTCCACTATTTGAGCCATAGATAATTTGTCATCTGCAAAAGCTTTCAATTTGGATGAGTCTAAAATTTTGTCATTTGGTAAAGTGTTAAATACACTTCAGTATGAGCAGTGGTTTGGAAAACAGAGATTGATGTATCTTCATTGTGTATTATACCAAGAAAGTTTTTGCACAATATGGACTCATTTTATATGAAAAGTGGATCAGTGATGATGTAGAATGGTTCTTTGACATGCAGAAAATTTATCGAAAGAAAAAAGTTTGGACCAAGGTCAGTCCTCACTGAACCTTTCACAGAGCTTGACTCATATGTAAATTCAAGGTTAGCCAACTGCATGGCTCAGACAGATTGTCTAAGCAAAGCAGGTTGGCTAGTATTTGAATTTAGAATGGGCACAGGATTAAGAATGCTTTGTGACTATGGCTGGTGGACTTGAGACCAGGGGAATTAATTTGCATTATTATTTTGTCCATAAACTGGAAAAAAAGAAAGATCCTTTTTGGAATGTTTATCAGTCTCCTTTTCATTTTTACATCTGAATAGATCACTTGTTGACTCATAAACAAGTGATATTTGCTACTATTAAAACACCATTTAATGTGCTACATTTAAAAGGCAGACTCACAGTAACAGCTATTATCTGTTATTGTTTCTTATTTCAGACCTCTTGTTGTAATTGGTAGCTATTCTGGTTTACTGAAGGTGTGGAACTACATAAAGAAGTAAGCAATCTACAAAAATTCATACCAGTATGGTTAACAAATGATCAATCATTATTGGTTATTCTTGGTTTATCTCTGTACTAAAAGATCCAACAGAAGTCTTTTGAAAATATAGTTGGAAAAGGAGAAAGTAGTAGTCACATCTATTTGCTACACTGTTTTTTCCAGTTTGATATAAAGCTGATCATTAATGGTATCTGCTGCCTTTTCTACAACTTTCTGTTATATGGTGTAGTACAAGAAATTTTCAGATATGAACACATCTGGAACCTACCTTATTTATGCAAAAGTGAAAAGAAAATTGAGATTCATGGGAATTTATACATGTAAGTTTTACATTGATACCACACCCATAAAAATCAGTTCATTTCTTTAGCTGTGTCTGTCACTTGCTAAGCATTGCCTACTTGTGTAAACTAATACAAAAATGGTTGATATGGTTGTAGAAGATCGTAGTATGCCATTGAAATATGGTCCTATATTATGAATCTTTGAATTCTTGACATAGCTTGTAAAGACATTTATGATGAAATATGTTCTGTTTATGGGCATAATGAAATGTCTTTTTAGAAGTTATTTTGGTGATTTACAAGATTAAAGTTCTGCACACACTCAAAAAACATTTCAAAAAAGAAAGCTTGCAACAGGTTAGGCCAAAGTCAGATTGCTGCATGATAAGGTGTCATTGCTCTAGGTGTCTATTGTACACGACTTTCTGAAGCAGGAAAAGGTTGTTGTGCTCCCTCCATATTTGCCTAACCTTGCCCTGCCTGACTTCTTTTTTTTCCTAGGGCTCTAAAGATACCTTTGAGGTCAAATGTTCAGTTCAGCAATATTCCATTGTCTTCATAGTATATACTAGAAAATACTACCAAAATGCCTTCAAGGACTGAATTAGAAGGCTGAGAGTTTGTAGATATGTTGGAGGTGAATACTTTGAGAGAATAAAATAAACTTTTCATTGAAATCTATCAAGAATACTTTTTAAATGTGCTTAGATGTATTCATATTTGAACATACCTTGTAATAGTGAAGCTGCTATACATAAGGAGGTTCTTTGTTCAAGTACAATGTTTTTGCAGACAAGTGATGGTCACTAGAATGTTTGAGAAAGGAAACTTGATCCGATGTTGTACCTATTCACCAAATGGAGCATATCTAGGTAATCTCTATTCTTAATGTTACTACAAGTGACGTATATATATCTTGCAAAATTAATGCATTAGCCCCTGAAACAAAATTTCAGATACTAGACAAGTGACACATAAAAAACACACTTAGAGAAAATGAAAACACTTTTCTTGAGGTATGATGAAAACATTTTGAGAAAAGAATCAAGTGCTTTTTACATTGTAAATGCTCCTCTTCCCTTATTATTTTCAATATATTGTCTCCAACAAGGATGAAAAGGGATAGCCTATGGCCAACCTTCTGTAGAGAAAATGATGAAAGGCATTTAATGAAATCAAAACTTGCTAATGGTTTAATACTCATACTGATGGTAGTTAACTCTTTACCAAACGACAAAGTTTTAACCTCGTCCAATTTCAAAGCATTTGCAGACGACAAAATAAATGTTACTCAAAAATTGAAATTTGTTTTAGGAAGGATATAAAACACTGTGGGAAAAGGAGAAAATGCTGGTTACCAGCATTTTCTCCTTTTTCCACAATGTTTTCAAAATGCTTCAACATTAGGGTCATTAAAAGTCGGGATTGTGTGGTAAAGGTTTAACTCATGTCCTGCTATGTAAGTTAAGTAGAAATTTCAGGCCAATAGTAAAAAGCCAAATAATGTTACTTCAAACTTTATGCATTTTTGGAGAAAAATATCTCCTTATCAGACGGTGTAGATCCAAGATCAGACTGCATGTTTTGTGAAGTCTGATCTTGATCTACACTGCCCGGAAAAGGACAGTGAGTCAAGCTTAGCAGTTTAGGTGTTATGCATGAACCACAAACCTTACCGTCACAAAGCTTATGAAATATCTGAGCTGTATTCACCATCAGTTCTTAATCTTGTTGTTATTATAAATTCCAAAACCAGCCATTTGATTGGCCGAGACATTCTGTTTCAGAAGATTGAGTGACCAGTCTTGGAATTAAATAGTAAGAATTCAATTTAACCCTGTATAGCTTTTGTATACTTCAGTTTTTTGATATTTTGTCATTTCAATTTGATTTCAGCTGTTGGTTTTGTGAATGGATCTGTGCGGGTGTTAGACTCTCTCACACTACAGGATGAAGTGCAGGAGCCTTTCAGATACGCTAGGGACGCTATCACACATATTGAATTTTCACATGACTCACGATTTCTAGCCACAGCTGTAAGGAGGTTTTTTTGTTTTTTTGTTTTGTTTTTTTTTTTTTCATTTTTCATTTGACTTAAAGGGGGCTACTAAGATTTTTATAATTATGCCAAATTCCAAAAATATTTACCCCATACTTCTCAATCCCTAGTTTCAAAGATTCTGAAAGAGAAGTCTTTTGAAAACATTTTTGGGAAAAGAAAAACACATTAAGAGTATTCATTAGTAATTTACAAGAAATTTACCTTCACAGCCAAAATGTAAATATGCCCCTTTAAGACCATTCAGTAATGTATCATCTGTCTCATTACCCTCTGAAAGAAGTTTTCAGCAAGTGACTTTGAACACATCTGTAGTATGTTCAGTAAAGGGGAACATTAGCTCATGTTTGCAAGTGTTCCCTAATGGTTTAACTGAACAACCTGTTCCCTGCAAATGTTTGAAAATGATTGCAAATGCTTTTTCACTGTGACTGTGATTGCGTAAACAAAGATGGTGATTAAACATTGGTGATATATTGATGATAAATATGAATCAAGTTAAAACGCATGAATTACATGTAAAAAATATTAGGACAACTGGAGGGAATAATGCATTTTAACCCTTTATCACACAATCCAGTGTTTTACTGACACTGAGGAAGATGGCTTTTGACAACATTGTGACCAGCTTTTTCTTCTTATCCTGTGATGTTTTTCTTTTGTAGCTGATCAAAACCAATTCTGTTGTTTCACCCAACACTTTATATGACTTCTTTAAATGCTTTGAATGTGGTCAGTTCTAAATATTTTATTCCTTTTGTAGAAAGTTAATAAGTTCCTTTGAAAAGCTCATGGCGAAGAAATTACAGCGAACCCGTAAAGCTCATTTCACAACTATAGATTCCTTTGTGGCCAGTGTAGATCAAGATCAGACTGCACAGAATGTGCAGTCTGATCTTTGATTTACACTGGCTGAAACATTGTAGACAAAAGCAACCCTGAGACTGCAATTATTTTAGTCTTACTTTTAATTTTAAGATGTCAGATGTGTTTATTCAGTGCTGTAAGGGTTAACACCTGACCACACAATCCAGAGTTTCAGGGATCTTGGGGTAGAAGAAAATATCATAAGAAATCAGCATTTTCTCTTTGTTCCACAATGTATTCTGCCACTTTATAGAAACATCCCATCATTTGAGCAACATCTAATTTGCCCTCTACAACTGCTTTTAATTTGGACAGGTATAGAATTGTGTCTTTTGGTAAAGAATTTATTTTGTCTGTCTCCAAAAATGCTTCTCTCATCTGTATTTTTTACAGTGAGCCTATTTTGTTGATATTCTCTAATGTGAATTTTTGCAGGATGGGGAATATACCTTGAGTTTGTTTGTGCATCGTAAAGGGATTAATGTTGACCCCTATGAGTATCTGGGACGATATAGGGCCCACTATAAGCCTATAAAAGAGATTATGTTCGGAATACAGCTAGACACTGATGTTCCCAGACTTTTGTCATTAGGACAGGATAGAGTTCTTGTAAGTTTTATATTTCTATCTGCTTATCAATATTTATCACTTTGAATGTAGTTACAAACCATAGAAGAATAAACTGTTTTGATCTTAGACTTTTTAACTATTTACAAGGATCCAGGGCCCACATTCACCAGCCACTCAAACTTGTATTCTCACAATTATCTAATTCTAAAATAAGAAACTAACACAATTTCTTATTGGCTATAGTATTTGGTTTATGTTACTTTCAAATCAAAATAATTCTTGAGAACTTGACTAAAACTGCTATTGAGAAAAGTTGGTGAATGGGAACCCAAACCTTAGTTGACTTTGAAACATTTTTGGGAAACTGAGAAAATGCCAGTAATCAGCATTCTTTTCTTTTTTCACACACTATTTACATTTTTATTGACAAATCCCATCAGATGAGCCACATCAATTTGTGTTTGCAATTACATTTAATTTGGATTAATATAAAATGATGTCTTAACCCTTTACCAAAAATGTCTGTTTTTTAATGACCCTGAGGAGAACAGCTTTTGAAAACAATGTGGGAAAACCAGCATTTTCTCCTTTTTCCACAGTGTTTTCCATCCTTTACACATTAATCCCATCATTTGAGCTACATTTAATATATGGTCTGCAAATACTTTCAGAGTGGACAAGTCTAATATGTTGTCAAGGGGTTAAGAATTTATTTGAATTGCTGTCTTCTCTCTCAAAGCAAATGGTGAAGATAGTTTGTCTGTTTCCAGTACAACTTTTTTTTTCCTTTGAAATTACAGGTAGAATATGACCTTGAGAACAGTGGTAAAGATGACATCAGATTATTAAGTACAGATAGGATAGAACAAAGTGCTGTGCCTCAATGTATGACCTGGTACCCACCCATAACTAAGGAACATTTCATACTTACTGCCAGTGACCAGGTGAGACAAACTGTTAGTTAATGTTAGAAAAAAAACTGTTACTGTAGGTTGACTCTATGCTCTTAATTGGCACCTTTTTTTCTGAATTATATTCCCAAAAAACAAATATTTTGGGGGGTTTATTTGAGAACCGATCTACATAAAGTAAGTCCAGTTTTGAAAAACAATTAAGTTGATAATTTGTATAGGCTGAAAAATCTCACAAGATATACATTAGTATCAATTTAAGATCAGACTGTGTGCTTTATTCAGTTTGGTGTTGCCCAAGACTGTCCACAAAACCACCAAAATTTGGTGGGATTCGCAGGGATCTGCTCATGTGGCTGAGGAAAGTTTTGTTATAAGATTGCACTACAACAAAGCACAAAACAGGAGAATAAAATATTTTGTTGAAGTACATGTGCATAATATTTCATTGAAAGTCATAATTTTTGCCTTTTGAAATATGGAACTGTTTATTTCTGTGTCCATTCATATGTATCAAAGAATTAACTGCTTGAAACTTGTAGTATTATGGAAAAATGCATACTTTTTTCCGTGAACTTACCATGTTTCTATTTATATTTACAGTTCAAGTTCAAGCTATATAATGCAACAACAAAAATGTGCAGGAGAACTTTACTTGGACCTACCTATGGATCACCTATACAAAAGTAAGGCGTTCATATTAAAAGTGTAGATATAGAGGATATTTGGTTTTTTTTCAGTGAAAGATGGAAAAAACAAATGTTCTATTTATTTCATGCTTCTAACCCCTTTTTTGTTGGGACTTTCATCAAAATCCAGTACAGTTGTTTTCGGTAATTCCTCATGGTGTACCTCCTTCACATAACACACTACAGTATTACGTAAAGCGTAAGAAATATCGGGTAAATGGCATCATATTTCCCTCTATTTAAATCACACATGCTGTTTACCAAGGTAACTAGTGCACGGAAACTACTGATTCCACCTTCAACTGAAGAGTTAGAAAATATGAAATTGGTATTTTCACAGGTCGTAACCATGAAATATCAAACCATAATCCACCATTATTTCGTGGTAAACTACCAAGAACCATGAAATAAATAGAGAATATTGTATTGGTATGCCCAAACTCTTTGAGTGCCACATAAACAATGTCAACTTAGCATACAGTGTTTAGTCGTGTTAATACTGCACTTTTTTGCCCAATCTGATCTTTACCCACACTGGCCTCACAAGGAGCTGGAGTTTTGAAAGGCCATCAAAGGGTTAAAGTGTTGATGTTACAACACTTCCCACAGTTTTTCTACCCTATCAAGAGAAAATTGCACCATTTGAGCCACAATGGAATTGTTGCTTGAAAATGCTTTCAATTTGGACAGGGCTACAATTTTGCTGTCTGGTAAAGGGTTAAGTCTATACTAGACAACAAAATTTTAGATGTGTTCATAGTGAAAGCATTGCCAACAATGTCTCAAATGATGGGATTTGCTATTAAAAGCATTGAAAACTTTGTAGGAAAAGGGGGAAATGCAGGTTACCAACAACAATTTTTTCAAAAGTCTTCATTATCATAGTTATTAAAACTTAGGATTGTTTGGTAAAAGGTTAAGAGGCTTTGCTGAGTCATGGTAATATCTCATGGTGGAGTTGGATAACACTTTCAAGACTTCACTTTTTTAAGACTTGATTGTGACATATCCTGTATCTTAACTCTTTACCAAATGACAAAATTTTAGACTGGTCTGAATTGAAAGCAATTGCAGACGACAAATTAAATGTGACTGAAAAATTGAAATTTGTTTTGGGAAAGGTAGAAAACATTGTGGGAAAAGGAGAAAATGCTGGTTACTAGCATTTTCTCCTTTTTCCACAATGTTTTCAAAAGGCTTCTTTCTCAGGGTCATTAAAAGTCTGGATTGTGTGGTAAAGAGTTAAAGAGTGTGTGATTTTCTTAACCCTTTAACCTACAAGCCATACTTATGATAACCCTAAGGCAGATAGCTTTTGAAAACATTGTGGGAAAAGGAGAAAAAGCTGATAACCAGCATTGGTAGTCCGCATCTGGGATTTTCTCCTTTTCCCAAAATGTTTTCTACCTGATATAAAACAGATTTCATTCTATGGGTTATATTTAATGTGACGTTTTCAAATGCTTTGAATTTGGATTGATTTTAAATTTCTTGTTTGGTAAAGAGTTAAGATTTGTTTGATTGAGATTGATATGGCGTGGTATGTCACTTTTGAATTCTTTCATACAGAATACATTCCACAATTGTGATACTTTTACAAGATTTATTGTCTAAAAACCAGCCTACTGTAGTAATGGATAAATCAGTGTGCAAGGGCAGAGGGCATTATATATGAGTCATGCTGTAGGAAAAGTGGGTTTAATGCATTTGTTAAAAAGTATTGACCCAGGTCAGCCACCACAGTCAATTTTCTGCATGTCTAAGGATAAGTCTACATCATGATTCAGTCTGTTGTTAGACAGAATAGATTTTATGGATCCTTAAGTATGAGACGACTTGCTTGGTACAGTGTATCACAGGGATGCATTAAACCCCTGTTTGCCAGAGCACTCATATCTATCATGGCATTAACTTTTTACTAGATAATCCTGTATATTTAAAACCCTAAGGGAGACCTTTCAAAACACCTTGGGAAAAGGAGAAAATGCTTGCAACCAGTAGTTTGTCATTATTTTTTACCACTTGTCCCCATTAAAGACAGTCCCATAAATTGAGGCACATTTTATATGTTGTTTGCTATTTTCTCCAGTATGGATGAGTCTTAAAATTTTATCCCCTGCCATAGCATTAATACATGAAATAATTAATTTGTAGAATACAGGTTGTTCCAACAAAAGACCCAGCCCATGACAAGAGATACCTAGCTTACATCACTGACGACAAAGTTGGGCTCCACATTCTGCCATTAGATGGAAATCCCCATAATGCAATGGCTTTAATTGGACACCCAGGGGGCGTGGCCAATATGGTGTGTAGTTATGATGGGAAATACATTTTCTCTGCTGGTGGCACTGATGCTTCTGTACATATGTGGGCAATAAATGTGAAGTAAGTGTTCAGTGTTCCTGTTCTTTTGACGCAATTTTATCTCTGATGGTTCAGCCCTGATATCTTTATTGCCAAGTTGTCTCATATTTTTGTGTCATATTCAACATTATTTTAGTTCTTTCATGATAGCCACTGTCCATGCTCTTCTGGATTTGCTTACAAGTACTTTGCACAACATTTTTTCCAAGCTACTAGCTGCTTTCCCACATTATCGAAACAATGCTCAGAGGTGAGAGAGGAATGAATCCCATTGCAATGACTATAGTCAGTCTGCTATGAGAATTTAGCTAGGGAATCAAACCAGTGACCCCTAGTTTTTAAGCCTCATGTTATTGACTAAGCTACTAGATGTGGCTGTAGAATTGGATAGCCAAAAATCAGATTCTTATTCCTTAATATATTATGTCCTTACAATACATGCTTCTGCTCAAACAAACTACAAACTAGTACAAACCAAACAAAAGAAAAATATTTGCAGGAAAGGAAAATCATTTTTTTTAGAATAGAAATTTAAAGGAAAAAATAACATTTGTAGCATTTGTAGCAAGCACTATTTTCAGAATCTGCATTTTTTCCTTGTGTGCTACCTTTTCTTAAACATAACATCATTTGAGTCACATTTAAACTTTCATCTGTGTCTGCTTTCAGTTTGGGAAAGTCTGAAATTTTGTTGTATGGTAAAGAATTTAACAACAAAATTTTAGACTCATGCATCCAGATTGAAAGGAGTTGCAGATGGCAGATTACATGTGGCTCAACAGTGGATTTGTCTTCGATAAGAGAGAAAACATCGTGGGAAAAGGAGAAAATGCTGGTTACCAGCATTTTCTCCTTTTCTCATAATATTTGCATTTAAAGACTTATTCTTCTGGGTTGTGAAAACTTGGGATAGTGTGGTATGGGGTTTATGGAGGCATTAGATGTATTTCCTTCCATTTTCTTTTTTTCAGTGCCCTTGAAGCCCAATCCACACTGGGTGGGGAAGACTTAATACCATTCTATGGTTTGTTAGATGGGGGACGTGAAGGGGAACTGTTTGCTGAACTAGAGGATTATTTCTACTATGCTCAAATAAGAAGGTAGACAACCGTTTTATTCTTTCTTTTCCTCATTATGACTTCAACATTTCCCAAAATAAATACTGATTTTTCAGTCACATTTGTCGTCTGCAAATGCTTTCAATTTGGACTAGTCTAAAATTTTGTTGTTTGGTGAACTGTCAACTCTTTACCAAACTACAAAATTTAAGACTGGTCCAAATTGAAAGCGTTTGCAGACTACAAGTTAGAAATTGCTCATATTGTTAAATTTGTCTTTGATAGGATAGAAAACATTCTGGAAGAAGGAGAAAATATGTGTACTGGCAAATAGTGGTACTTTCTCCTTGTCCCACAATATTTCCAAAGCCTTTTTTCTCGGGGTTGTAAAACACAGGGGGGGTCCTGCGTGGCTCAGTGGTAAAGTGTAGGACTCGTAACCTGGAGGCCCCGGGTTCGAGCCTCACTGGATCCACTGGGTCTTTTGCGGGAGTCTCCTTGGGCAAGACACCTCAGAGCCCTAGCCTAGTACTGATGAAACCCAGGAAATACATAAATATGTGAACTGTCGCCATGATATGACTGAAATATTGTTGAAAGCGTTGTAAAAAACCATTCAATCAATCAACCATTCAATGTAAAACACAGGATTGTT
The DNA here is from genome assembly GCA_945859785.2 of Tridacna gigas. Lineage (NCBI taxonomy): Eukaryota > Metazoa > Mollusca > Bivalvia > Cardiida > Cardiidae > Tridacna > Tridacna gigas. The sequence continues at coordinate 28,352,886 of OX244042.2, read as the reverse complement.
TGATCAAGGGCTAATCAATGGCAGAATGAAAACATTGGCACAAATTTGGACCATTTTCTCTTAAATAGACAAACTGTAATGTGGACATACATACACAAAGCAGCTGAGGAATTGTTTATAGTTTTAGTAATCTCTTTCCTTGCTATAATATCTTCAAAAGCACTTGTTGCAGCTCATACATGTATATAAGAAAATGATATTATGATATAAGCTAATTTTATGGCCAATCATATGTGAAAACAAAGTAACAGTATTTTATATTTTTTCCACATGCTTTTTTGTATTAAAGACATATGTGGTGTAATGCATGAAAGCATGTAAAAAGAAAAAGAAAATACTAGTCACAAGCAATTTCTCTTGTTGCCGCAATGTTTTTATTAATAGTTTGTAACTTAAAGACAAAAGTGATTGTCTGCAGATTGCAATGTGGTCATATTAACTCTTTACCACACAATCCTGACTTTTAACAACCCTGAGTAAGAAGCCTTTTGAAAACGTTGTGGGAATAGGAGAAAATGCTGGTAACCAGCATTTTCTCCTTTTCCCACAATGTTTTCTACCTCCCCAAAACAAATTCCAATTTTTGAGTCACATTTAATTTGTCATCTGCAAATGCTTTCAATTTGGACAAGCCTAAAATTTTGTTGTTTGGTAAAGAGTTAAAAACATGTTTTCCAATGAAGAATTTTGTGCTTACACTCCTGTTGTGGATCATTCTAAGTTTTGCCATGTTGGAATAACTTATCCTTGGATAATTGTATTTTTGCTGACTTGAATGTATTTATTTATGATTTTGTCTTTCTCTGAATGCCATTTACCTACACAAAAGTGGAGCATATGATTTGGATATTGATAGGTTTGAATCTCTACCATTGTTCAAATTTTGATATTCAAAGCAGTTTGTGCTAGATGTACTTAAACTCTTTACCACACAATCCCGAGTGTCAATGACCCTGAGAAATAAAGCTTTTGAAAACATTGTGAGAAAAGGAGAAAATGCTGGTAACCAGCATTTTCTCCTTTTCTTATAATGTTTTCTACCCTATGAATGATAAATTTCATGTTTTGAGTAACATTCCATTTGTCACATTCAAATCCTTCCAGTTTGGACAGATCTAAAATTTTGTCATTTAGTAAAGAGTTAAATGTCCGGCAGATTACAGATTATCTATTTATTGCCTAGAAAGCCAAAAGAAAAGCATATTGCACATTTCCAAGCAGGTAAAAAGGGACCAAATATTGCATTTTCAACACCATTGTGGCCAGAAAAAATCCCAATATAATCAATGGACAGGTGTAGATCTAAGATCAGAGTGCACATTTTGTGCAGTCTGATCTTGATCTACACCATCTGTAAGAGTAACTGTAGGTGTGATAGGCTCTCTAAGGGTTAATAGGTAGTTATCTCTTAACTCATTTACTTTTTAATAGTCTTTCTAGATAACTTTGACAACATCCTTGTAAAAACATGGAAAATCAACATGTTGAATACATTATCTGTCAAAGAATATAGCTGAAAAATTACTTTGAATATCAGTTACATGTACAAGTATTGTGTAAATGTATTGCACATTTAAACATTAACGTACAGATAAAGTGTAACGATATATCATATGTTCATGTATACGCAATTTCTTCATATATGCCCACATTTGAAGTTTTTCTTCAACGAAGCATTATTATACCATGTCACTGTATGTTATATTGTGTGGAATATACTGGAATTATACGCTTTGGTGATCAATCAGGTGGTCTGTTTTTCAGTTTATTTGTATTTTAAGAAGACATCTTCCAGATGTAATATCTGAAAGTTGTTTTCTAGTGATAGATCTGGCTTTGTATAAATATGTTCTTGCATGATTTCGAGTATGGTAAATGAATAGCTGTCGAATAATCAGTTGTTTTGACTGCCTGGAAAATGTCTGTCATATCAGACTAAGCTTGAATTGCAAAGATCTATAAAATTGTCAATTGTAACAACTGTCCAAAACAATATCTTTTGTTTCAGCTGTATTGGCAGGTCAGTTTATATACATGTACTGTATGTTAACTCTTTAACCAAACAACAAAAATGTGGACCAGTCCAAATTGAAAGCATTTGCAGACGACAATTGAAATGTGAATCAAATGATGTACATTGTCTTGGATAGGGTAGAAAACATTGTGGGGAAAGGAGAAAATGCTAGTTACCAGCATTTTCTCCTTTTCCCACAATGTTTTCAAAAGGCTTCTTTCTCAGGGTCGTTAAAACTCAGGATTGTGTGGTAAAGGGTTAACACACCTTTGTGGTCAAAGTAACCTTTGGGAACCTGAAGAAAAGTCCTTATCATATATGCATTCACTGTCCATGCCAAAGTAATTTATCTTCCATGGAGGTTTGAAAATGCAAATCATCTGCAAGTGAAGAAGATGCCTTTTGGATCTTAAATTTAATGGTGTTGGTCAAAGAATTAGGCTTCCAGTACCATCTTATCTTGCTTTTTGCCAACTGCAAAACCTACCAAGTCTTGAATTGCCCACAGTATTCTAAGACTTAAGCAATCCATGTGAATGAATTATTTCCAAGAGGATAAAACATGAAAATTTCTAAAACGGAAAGGGAAAGATCATCTTTTCAATCATTTGAGGCAACAAACCAATCTTAGAAGTTATGTATAACTGAACCTTTTACAGCGAATGTATTCAAACACTGATAGATACATGGATGAAAGTTATTTAATATTGGTTGTGAAATTGTGATGGAAGTAAATTGTCAAAAAGTTATAAAGCATATTTCACAAATGTATGTTATTCCCAAAGTCAGAACTTTGACCAGGTATCAGTGTACAGTATACCAATGTAAACAGTGGGTTTTATTGTGTTTTTCAGATACACTATTAACTCTTTACCAATCAATAATTTGAAGACTAGTGCAAATTGAAAGCATTTGCAGACCAAAAAGTAACAGCTTGAATAATGGTTGACATTAAATTTTGTCTGAGACAGGAGAGAAGATGTTGTTGGGGAAGGAGAAAATACGTACTGGTTACCAGCATTTTGTCATTTTCCCACAATCCTTTTAATAGCCATTTCTGTCAGGTATGTTAAAACATAATATTGTTTGGTAAAGGGTTAATAATCATTATGGCAAAGAAAAAGATGTTTTGTAATGTCCAACATCAGACAAATGTACATGTATCTAACCTGTTGTCTGTCTGTTGTCTGTGATACTTGATTTCAGACAAATTTGCTTGTCTTGCTAAAGTTGTTTTGTTAATGTGACATCAGAAATTTCATAGATCTACAAAAGTAATTTTGTCTCTTTTGTGACAGTCTTTGTAGGGACTTTTGAAACCAAACAAAATTCCAAGCATGTGTATAGGCAGCGAAAGAAGTGTCTTAAGTCTCTACCAATTAAATGATAGAATTTTAGACTCAAACAAATTGAAAACATGTGCAAATGACACTATAAATGAAGTTCAAATAAGTATTTCTGTTTCTGATAGGGTAGAAAACATTGTTAGAAAAGGAGAGATTGCTGGTTACCAGCATTTTCTCCTTTTCTCTCAGTGTTTTCAAAAGCCTCTTTCTTCAGGGACTTTAAACTCAAGATTGTGTGGTAAAGGGTTGAAAGGGCAAAACTAGTAATCTTTGATGCCATCAGTCATGCTATATGTACCTCTCAGTATTTGTGATTTATGAAATCAGAATCTGTGCATAATTTTAGGTACCTATAACATGTTTTCTTGGAGAAAATTGAAATAATTATCAGAAGCCAAACAAGGTGGCTTATCTTAAATTTGTGCCGATTTTTCCTTTGCATAAAGCCTGCCCAACTTAACATCTGTGTTGGAGTTTTATCAAAATATTGGAGCTTATTTTCATAGATGTGCTTTAGTTAACAAACAGATTTTACCACTACTGTACAAAAGTTGTAGTTATGACAACATGCAGTTGATCTTTGTAATCAAGATGACAGAGTGAACAATTATCCAAATGGCTCTTCTGTTTTATCTCTACAGCCAAAAGGAGTTCCTTAATCCTTTACCACACAATCCCGAGTGTTAACAACCTTGAGGAAGAAGGGGTTTGAAAATATCGTGGGAAAAGGAGAAAATGTTGGTAACAGTATTTTCTCCTTTTCCCACATTTTCTTCCCTTTGATTGTAACAGTTTCAACCAGTTGAGCCAAATCTAATTTGTTCACTGCAAATGTGTTTGATCTGGACAGGTCCATACTTTTGTAGATCTGGTAAAGAGTTTGAGAGATTTAACCCTTTACCGTACAATGCCGCCTTTTAACAACCCTGGGAATGAAGCCTTTTGAAAACATGGTGGGAAAAGGGGAAAATGCTGGTAACCAGCATTTTCTCCTTTTCCCACAATGTTTTCTACCCTATCAAAGAAAAATTGCACCATTTGAGTATCATTGAAATTGTCATCTGCAAATGCTTTCAATTTGGACAAGGCCAAAATTTTGTCGTCTGGTAAAGGGTTAAATGAATAAATGGACTTTTCTTGACAAGGAAAACAATGAAATATTGCAATTTGAAGAGTGTTAATGCGAGAATATTTCAAAATGAGCAGACAGAGATTTTTATACATTTGAAAATTATATGTTATAACAATTTAAGCCAAGTATTTCATATATTGTATGTTTGCTAGAGGTTTACTAATTTCAATAATTGTCCAGAAACATCTTTGTGAAAAATAAATGGACATTAATTAATTAAGATTTAGTGCATGAATAGATGTGAAAACATTTTGATACCGGAAACATTGTTTTGAGCAATTTCTTCCTTGCCACAATGTTTTCTAATGTGTACTGCAAAAAGACCAAAAAACATCAGGTGCAGGTGGTTTTCTGTTAACCCTTTACAACACAGTCCCAAGTTTTAACGACCCTGAAGAAGGAGGCTTTTGAAAACATTATGGGAAAAGGAGAAAATGCTGGTAACCAATTTTCCATCCTTTCAAAAACAAACCCTATCATTTAAACTACATTTAAATTGCACCCTGCAGATGCATTTGAGCCATGCTCTGGCTAAAGGCAGCTTAATGCATCTCTGTGATCCATGGTGCCAAGAAAGCCGTGACATACTTATGAATCCATAAAAGCCACTTGTTTTAACAACCAATTTAATCATGAGGCAGACTGGTCCTTTTACATACAGAAAATTGACCTGCATGGATTGGGCCGGCTGACCTGGGTCGATACTTTTCGCAGATGCATTAAGCCCCCTATTCACAGAGCATGGCTCATTTAATTTTGACATGTATAAAGTATTGCCATGTGGTAAAAAGGTTAGACCATCACCGAAAAAAAACTTGGGACAGGTTTTGAAAATGTTTATATGGCAATGGATGACATGGGAAGGGATATATGTAGACAATTTGAAATTTAGATTTAGTTAGATATGTTTTTTGGGATGTGTTTCTGATAGCCATAAGTTTGCTACAGAATCCTGTTTATTTCTTTACCACACAATCCCGACTTGTAACAACTCTGAGAAAGAAAGCTTTTGAAAACATTGTGGGAAAAGGAGCGGACGCTGGTAACCAGCATTTTCTCCTTTTCCCATAATGTTTTCTACCCTTCCCAAATCAAATTTCAATTTTTGAGTCATATTTATTTTGTCATATGCAAATGCTTTCAATTCCGACAAGTCAAAAATTTTTTCGTTTGGTAAAGAGTTAACCCTTTATCAGACAACAGAATTTAAGACCTCATCGAATTGAAAGCAATGGCAGACAATATAAGAAATGTGACTAAAATCTTTGACTTTGTATGTGAAAGCCATAGAAAGAACTGTGGGAAAAAACTGGTCTTCAGCATTTTCTCCTTTACCAACAATTTCTTTTTTAACTCTTTGCCAAACGACAAAATTTTAGACTGGTCCAAATTGAAAGCATTTGCAGACGACAAAATAAATGTGACTGAAAAATTTAAATTTGTTTTGGAAATGGTGGAAAACATTGTGGGAAAAGGAGAAAATGCTGGTTACCAGCATTTTCTCCTTTTTCCACATTGTTTTCAAAGGGCCTTTCTGTCAGGGTCTTAAAAGTCAGGATTTTGTGGTAAAGGGTTAATTCTTTTTTCCAATGGGACATTAAAATTTGGGAGTGAAATACTGCATCTATTTGCCTTGTTTTTCTCTTTTTTTTTTCGATCAGAATCAGAAAATTTACTACTGATCATGATCTACTATCTCAACAAATTATATATTAGTCATGATGTTCAGGAACAGAATTTACCCCTTTGTCCGTTATGAGGTAATTTACTATATAATTCAACAGGCAACCCATAGAAATTTACTCCCTATATCTGTCATGAGGTAAATTGCAACAAAATATAACAGGCATATTTTGCTTTGATTTCAGTCAAGGTGTAAATGCCATGGAATCTAGAGAGGTGTCCACAAAGATTCCCCTATCAGAGGTCCCCTTTGTTATGAGGGCAATGGGATTCTACCCTTCTGAACAAGAGGTATGATTACACATTTTTCCTCTTTCCTTGTTAACACTATGAAAGCTGTTTTTATTTGCCCTTCATGGCTCACAGGATTTAGGTGTAATCCAGAAATCTTGAAAATGAGGTTCTGCCCTGGTCACATGGTTTTCGTACGTTTTCTTAGGCAAGACACTGCAGTGCCCCAGCTTGAACTACATGTAATTGAAACTTGGGGAAGACATGAATAGACAAGGTGCTGACCAAATGTGACTGAAATACTGGTACTGCTGAAAACAGCATAAATAACCAATCAAACAGTCTATTTTTGGACCTGGTTACCAGCATTTTCTCCTTTTCCCTCAATGTTTTCAACTTTTTCAAAGAGAGCTTCCATCATTTAACCCTTACCACACAGTCCTGAGTTTTAGCAACCCTTAAAAGAAGTCTTTTGAAAACATTGTGGGAAATGGAGAAAATGCTTGTAACCAGCATTTTCTTCTTTACCCACACTGTCATAAACAATTACCACGATTAGAGCCACATTTAATTGTCATCTGTAAATGCTTTGAATTTGGACAATTCTCTGTTTTTGTTGTGTGGTAAAGAGTCAAGCCACATTTGTTGTCTGCAGATGCCTTCTGTATGGGGTGGGGGGGTGGGGGGTTTAAAGGTTTGAGCTAGAACAGTATTTTCCATTGAAGAAAGACCCTATTATATGAGCCATGGGTTTAATTCTTTACCACACAGCAAATTCTAGTCCAAATTCAAAGCATATGAGACAAATTAAATGTTAATCAAATGAAAGTTTTCGTTTGTGAGAAAGCAGACAATATTGTGGAAAAAGGAGAAAATGCTGGTTACCAGAATTTTCACCATTTCCCACAATGTTTTCAAAAGCCCTTTCCATCAGGGTCATTAAAGCTTGGATTGTAAAGAGTTAATGCATCTCCATGATGCAATATACCAAGCAAGTATTCACACAATTATGAATTTGTAAAATCAATTTTGTCTAACAACCAGCTGAATCCTGAGGCAGAACGGTCCTGTGGTGACATGCTGGAAATTTACCAAAAGGAAAAGGTTTTGACCCATGTCAGCTTGTGCAGGCTGACCTGGGTAGATACTTTTTGCAGATGCAACTGCCTTTTCACAGAGCATAGCTCATATATTTACAGATAGAGGACATGCTGAATGAAGTGAAATTCAGTCGATATGTTGAAACAGGACAGTATGTTGAAAGTATAGATCTCGGAGAGTTTATAAAATGTAAGTAGCTTTACTTTGACTTTTAACCTTTAAAGATACATCTGTACTCACTTTCAGCCAGTTCATCTTTATTTTAACAAACTATAATCATTCTTATATCTTCATGCTAAATGCTGCCCTTGATGGTTGCACAGATTACAACTAATAGAAAATGTATTTCATTTTCTTGAGGCCATCAAAGAAATCACTATTGATGTTTCTGCTTTTAAATCGAAGATTTTCAATATACTGGTATGTATTCATACCATACACCATATATATCGGTTCTTAATCTATGTTTACACATCTGACTCAATTCTACATTCATGAAAATTTAAGTGGTTTTTCTCTGGATCTGCCTGTAAGGATGTATCTTTAACTTTTTATCAAACAGTCCCAAGTTTTAAAAATCTTGAGAGAGAATGCTGTGTGAATTGATGTAGGAAATATTGTTTAGCAGTGTTTTCTTCTTTTCCTACAATGCTTTCAATTTGTTAAGTCTAGAATTATGTCATTTCGTAAGGAGTAAGCCCATTTCTGTTCAAAGGTGACTCTATGTTCCTGTAGTAGACTATGCTACTTAGAAACTCTAGATGAAAGCCTGGAAACACATGCGTACAAGCACTTACTGCCCTGATATAAACTAAACTGTTAACCCCTAAAGCACCTTTCATGACTATAGTTGCCTTTGCGGTCAGTGTAGATCAAGATCAGATTGCACAAAACTTGCAGTCTGATCTTTGATCTACACTGTCCACTTTGAGTTTGCTTAACATTTATAGACAAAAGCAACCATGATATTGCAATTATTAGGGTCTTATTTTTTGACTGAAAATGTGTGATGGGTTTATTCAATGCTCTAAGGGTTAAAACTGGGTTAAACTCCAATACAAACAAAAGAAAAGTTTCAATATTCATATTCCAGTACCTCTTAAGCAGTCTGTCCGTTTATTAATATGTCTTTCTTGTTTTCTTTCAGTGTACATCAACCATAGACCAGCTTTTGGACTATCTCCAGAGAAATTAGTGAAGGCCTTCGAGACACTTGGTTTTACAACAGACAAAGGTTTTGCTATTGAACGTGGTGACCTTCTGGAAATGTTGCAGACTAAAGGTATACTTGCATCAGACTAATGGGGACTTACTGTACATGTTCTTACCTGCCATTATGCATTGCTCATCATTATGCCTCAACCTGGGGCTATGTTCACCATGTTATTCTTGGTCGCATTTTAAAGAATGTTCTAAATCATGAATGCCATTTCCAATTGGCTGAGCCAAATATTTAAGCCATACAAAAATTATGTTACTTTTTCAATTCAGAATTAGAATCCAATTTACACTGAATGAATGTTGTTTCATGGTGCATCAAAGGCAAGGGTCATTTAGTGTACATGACCATATTAAATTACTTGTATGAGATGATGGAATGCTTTCAGCTTAAAAAGAATTTAACATAACCATGAAATGACCATAAAAATGGGTCAATAAAGAAGAAGGATCACTGAAAGTATTTATCTGCATATTTATTTATCTGCATAAAAGATGCTATTGAGTGGCTGGGCATTCCCTGCCGACTTCTTACTTTTAAATGAAAGAGTTAAATTTGTGAATTGTAGCTGTATATCAAAAAATAAAAATGTTTTGATGATATATACCCAAACTTTAAAAAAGAATTGAGCCTCCAATAGGATCAAAGCACTTCCATTTATTCTGTAACCCAAAATATCGAGTTTTAACAACTATAAGGATGTAGCCTTTTGAAAACTTTGTGGAAAAAGGAGAAAATGCTGATAACCAGCATTTTCTCCTGTTCCCACAAGGTTTCCTATACTTTCACAGACAATTATCATCATTTTAGCTACCGGGTACATTTAATTTGTTATCTGCATGCAAATGCTTTCAATTTTGACAGGGCTAAAATTTTATTGTTCAGTAAAGAGTTAAAAGAGATTCAGTCTACAATTTAATGGGATAAGTTGCTCCTACTGAAGGAGACAAATCCCTCCCATTTAAAGTGCATTTATAGATTTTTTTTTTTTTTTTCTTTTTTTTTGATAATGTATGTGTACTTTATTTAAATATGAAGTTTTAAGTGTACAAATGAAAGTTTCTGAAAACAAAGAGTACTTTATTATTGGCCAGTTAGTTCTTTGGCACCCAAATCAAATCTAGTTGCTTTATAGATGATGTTGGTCAGGAGCAAACTGACTGACCATGTAGTCTCGTCTTGGTTGTAGACGGTTCTCTATGTGATTTGCATCCACTTGATATCTTCACTTACATGGTTATTGTAATTTTACCCCTTACAAATGGATAAAGTTTATCTTTGTGTGACAGCAAAAAAGTTGACACAATCTTCATCAATATTTCAGGTGAGCACATGACGGAGTACGAGCTAGCAGAGTATCTGGTCACATTACTAGGTTTCAATGCGGAAGGAGGGAGCAGTGAACTACAGGAATTTGACACATCGACTGCCGGTGACGTCATAAGTGAAAATCTACCACATGACATTACTGCGGACATGTTTGCTAACGAGGTGCTTGGGTTTTCCATGTATCAAGAGCCAGCATAGAACTTTGTGTGGTTTATTGTGATATTGTACAAAATGGGGAAAAAAACTATTCGTAAAAATTGATTCATGTGTTACTAATGTTTTGTATAGCAAGCTTTAGTGAACAAGGGAAACATTGTGAAACTTGGTTGGATGTTGTGGTAGTCATCAAAGTTAAGTTTAACCATTTACCCTACAATCCCGTCTTTTAATGACCCTGAGACAGAAGCCTATTGAAAACATTGTAGGAAAAGGAGAAATGCTGGTAACCAGCATTTTCTCCTTTTCCCACAATGTTTTATACCCTATCAAAGACCAATTCCATCACTTGACCCACTTTTAATTTGGACAAGTCTATATACATGTATTTGTCTCTTGGTAAAGAGTTAAATCTTTTGTTGATTAACCAAACAAATATATGGAAGATAATTGTTTGGTTTGGTTTAAGATTCAATATCATTTCACCAGTAGCTTTGCTACTCTTGAAAATGTTGAATTTGGGTGTTCGTGAATGAAATTATATCTTGGTCTTTACATCAAAACAATTTTCTTTTTTCTTAAAAACTTACAAAAGTAAATATTGTTGCAGCATTCAATCATATCTAAATTGAATTATATTTAATTTGATATCTACAAACACTTTTAATTTGGAAAAGTCTAAAATTCTGTCGTCTTATAAGGAGTTAACCCTTTACCACCTTTTAACGACCCTGAAAAAGAAGCCTTTTGAAAACATTGTGGGAAAAGGAGAAAATTCTGGTAACCAGCATTTTCTCCTTTTCCCACAATGTTTTCTAACCATCCCAAAACAAATTTCACATTTGGAGACACATTTATTTTGTCATCTGCAAATGCTTTCAATTTGGACCTATCTAAAATTTTGTCGTTTGGTAAAGAGTTAATATGCAGTATCTCCTTTTGCCAATTGTTGTCTGTGTATTCAAGCATTAGGCCTGAATTCATTTTGTTTTTCAGTATTTTACTGGACATTTTCAAAGTTGTCTGCTGCAAATTTGTTTCAGGAGATAACTAGATACTAGTATGCCCAGGCAACTGTGATATCTTTTCCTTTAACACTTTACCGCACAGTCCCGACTTTAAACGACCCTGAGGAAGAAACCTTTTGAAAACATTGAGGGAAACGGAGAAAATGCTGGTAACCAGCATTTTCTCCTTTTCCAACAATGTTTTCTAGCATATCAAAGGCAAAATTCTTCATTTGAGTCACATTTAAATTGTCGTCTGTAAATGCTTTCAATTTGGACAAGTCTACATTTTCCTCGTGTGGTAAAGAGTTAACTCTCCTCCGAACAACAAAATTTTGAAAGCACCTGCAGACAACTAACTCAGGCTGGATCGAATGGGGGAATATTTCTTTGAAAGGGCAGAAAACTGTGGGAAAAGGTGAAATGGCTTCTTACAAGCAATTTCTCCCTCTCCCACAGTGTTTTAATTATTCCATTTCTGATGGCCATTTAAGATGTAAATGGTAAGTAAAAACATTAATTAATATAATTGTTGTTATTCTCCTATGACTATGAAAATATGCCCTCCTTTTTTTTTTCAGTCGGAGAGTTGAAAAATTTAAAAATTTCTTTGTTGCTTTTGTGATAATGATATATGTTGAATACATTGAAAAGTTTCTTTATTTATTTAAGTATTATTTTTGCAATAAAATTAAAACTGAAAACAAGTGTTAGTTTTTGAAGCCTTACAGTCGTATATCATTAAAAATTCTACAAAATTGTGGTCTCTCATATTTGTAAGATTTAACTCCTTACCAGCTGACAAAATATTAGACTATTCCATATTGAAAGCTTTTGCAGATGACAACTGAACCTGAATCAAATGAGGAAATTTGCCATGGAATGGAAAGAAAACATTGTGGAAAAAGGACAAACACTGGCTATCAGCATTTTCTCCTTTTCCGACGATGCTTTGAGAGCCGTCATCCTTGAGGTCATCAAAACTGGTTTTTGTGGGGGAAGGGGAACTCATATCAGAATGGAAGGTAACCCAATGTTAATTATGTCCCTTTTTTTTAACCGGACATAGACTTTTCGCACTTAACCATAATCAAGCATTAGTATCCACCCACAGTGCTTTTGCTTTAAACTGTACTTTCGGGGCTGATGTTGTGGGAAGTTGTTGATTTCTACCTTGACATGATTTGAGCCTTGCTCTGGTAAAAGGGGGCTTAATGCATCTCGGTGATGCAAAATGCCCAGAAATTCATCACATAATTATGGATCCATAAAAATGCATTTTGTCTAACAACCGACTGAATCTTGTGGTAAACTGGTCCGTGGACTTGCAGAAAATTGACCTACAGCAAAAAGTTCAGCTCAGGTAAGCCTGTGTGGATTGCGCAGGCTGACCTGGGGTTGATACTTTTTTCACAGATGAATTAAGCTCCCTTTTCACAGAGCATGGCTCATTTATTTTTGTCCTGCAAGTGTAACTTCTGAACCTAATCTGTATGGTTTTATTTGCAATGGATTCACAACAGTGCCCATAGACAGCCACCTGCATGCTTCAAACATTTGTTTGTGAGCAGAAGCCCCTCAGATGACTCCTCAGTATGTATCAGTCCTATTTAACCCTTTACCACAAAACATAATTTCAGACTTTTCCAAATTGAAAGCATCTGCAGATGACATTTCAAATTTAGCTGAAAAGATACAGTAGTAATTGTTGTGAAAGTGATTAAAAGCTAGGGGGAAAAGGAGAAAATGGTGGTTACCAGCATTTTTTCTTTTTCCCACAAGGTTTTGAAAGGCTATTTCCTCAGGAAAACTCAGGACAGTGTGGTATAGAGTTAACCCTTTTCCACATAATCCAGTTTTAACAACCCTACTACTAGGGAAGAAGACCTTGGTAATCAGCATTTTCTACTTTCTCACAATGTTTTCTACCCTTTCAAAGACATTTTCATTCATTAAAAATGATGTCAGCATGAGCCCCTATTTCTGTTCATGGCTATGAAAAATTTATGGACAATCAACATTAACGAAATTTCAGTCTGTGTTGTTTACAAAGTAATGTTCTGAGGCAGTCTGATCCAAATATTTTCTCGTTACATGCCAGTCATAGGCAGAGACCAACTTTAATTGGCAGATAACTAATGATTCTGTTACTGTTGTAAGGGGTGAGTTATTTCTTTTAATTCAAGTAGCTTTGATTACTACAATTTTTAAGAATTTCTACCAAAATAGGGGGGAAATGATCAGCCACTCTAAGCAGGACACATCCATTTATTTACCTATTCATTCACTAAATTGCTTGTATTTTTCCATATTACCGTACGCATTTGCTTCTCTCTCCACTCTGAACTCATTAAATGAAATCTCGAAATTAGTTGCAAACATGTTTCATAATATGTAGGACTGGCGAAATTATGAAAAATTAATGGTCAAAGGGAGAAAACTCGTCCTTACTTAAGTCCTATCTTAATATCAGGGTTGCGTCCCTTATAGTTGTGAACAGCCTAAAACCAAGGACGAATAAAAAATATGGTACACGTTTAAAGTCGTTAGAAATGATCTTTTTAAAAAAAAAAAAATCTGCTGAGTTGTAATGGATTAGGTCTATCTAATGCTTTTTATGATAGTATTGTAAATATTTACAGTTCTGCAGTAATTACTATATCACACGGAATTAAAAGAGAAGTTCAAGAATAAGAACGATATATTGTAAAGAGCCGGTTATCTCCCTTGCATCTCATCACATTTATCAACACAACAACCGCCGAAAATTCAAAATTGTAAGTAAAGATTTGTTTATCATGATAAGATTTAACACTGAATGTAAACTTAATTCAGATGATAAAACATTCTGTCAACATAAATCGATGCGCGAATTTCGACCGAAATAGATTACTGCACGTATATAGATCTAATTCTAAATCTACTTTGACATAAACAAGATCCACATAATCTAGGTCATGATTTCCCTGACTCAAGGCCATAGAGAAATATCGTCATATAAGCCGAGTTATTCAGTATTTACATGTGACAAGTAGAAAATCGAGGCTAAATACATCTAGTTTCCCTGTGTTTAAAGCTTGTGCCTAATCTAAAATCTTTCACGGCGACTTTGCAGAGGTATCAGTAAAAGTCGTCATGGCAGTCATGCCCGTATCCATTTCGGCCGACAACAAGCTATTTTCACTGCTTAAACGTCCGATTCCTGTGGATTCTTATTTCTTACATAGCCTGTTACCGATTTTTGTATTAATGTCTATCGGACGGTTACAGGTGATACAACAGGTTGCAGTTTAACATGCATTTCGGTATGTACAGCATACTATCTCTAGGGGAGGAGGGGGCGCGGAAATCGTCACAATAAGGGAGGTTACTCTTCATAAATTTGACTTTATGCTTTTACGAGTTTTCTCCCTTAGACCATAAATGAAGACAGAATCCCGTCGTTCACTTATTCATGATATATTGTTTTATAACTGCATAAATTTACAAAACATGATCCAAATGAACTTGTTGTTTGTTAAAAATTTGTTTCATGAGGTTATAAGTATAACCCTTTACCAGACAAACTTATGTTTCTTTGATCCTGGGAGGGGGGTTTCTGAAAACAATGCTGGAGAAGTAGAAATTGCAGGTATACAAACATTCAATTCCAGAGAAAGCATTCCTTTCCAGCAAGGTTTTTCCATCCTTACTGGAGACAAATCCGATCATTTTAGCAATATCACATTCACTGTCTGAAAATGCTAAAATAATGGCAAATCAAATAATGCGCTGTCTATTATGGATTCCTGAAGTCCAAAGCTCAAAACAGTGAAGTTGTCTCTGTAGACAGTAAAGTTTACGATCAGACTGCCTTCTGTTGGACAGTATGTCTCATGATCAGACTGCATGGAGTGTTGATTTTAGACTGTTCGGTCTACTCTACGAACTGCACTTTTTACTACTTCAAGAAATACTCTGGCAAAAGAAACTAAGTAAAAATGTAGCAATGTTTCAGTCTGTTCCTCAAGTTAAGAAAAGTATTTATAGTAAAGACAATACAGCAATGGGGAAAAATCAAATAAAAATCTAAGGTCATACCAATTATATAGAAGTACTTCAAACTAAAGTAGGCGTTTGTTATCAATTGTAATGAAAACAGCACATGCACATATGCAAATACATGTACATGTTTATTAGTCTTTTAAAAAACATGCAGTACTGGTTGAAACTTGTTAGCACATTTGTCCTTTTCTAAGCATGTTTTAAAAAGCCTTTTTCCTAATGGTCTGAATCGCTTTGTTAAAGATTTCCTCACTGTTTGTTGAGACTAATTTACAAAAGATAAAACTGTTTAACACTTACTTGTGTAAAATACTGAAATTCAGCTTGAATTATGGCTTCAAAAGACATTTTGATGAGGCTGTAATGAGCAACTTTTGCATTTTTATGTATTAGATGCTATTTAACTCATAAAGAACTCATTTAACCCTTTCCCAAACAAGCCCTGGTTTTCACGTGTCTGCAGTACAAGTCTTTTGAAAACACTGTGAGAAAAGGAGAAATTGCTCATAATGAGCAATTTCTCCTTTTCCCACAGTGTTTTCTACCCTTTTTTTGAGAACTTTCTGCCATTGTCATCAAATTTAAAATTGTCGTCTGTAAACTTTTTCAATTTGGACCAGTCCAAAATTTGTCGTTTGGGAAAGGGTTAAACCTCTATAAAACAATCAAGAGTTTTAAAAATCCTTGGGGCAAAGGTCTTTGGAAACATTGTGGGAAAAGGGGAAAATGTATGCTGGTAATCATGCAGCATTTCCTCATTTTCCCTCCATGTTTTCCACCTTTACAGAGGCAAATCTCATTGCTCGAGCCATGTATTATTTGTTGGCTGCAGCTCCTTTGAATTTGGAAGAACCTAAAATTCTGTTGTTTGGTAAAGGGCTAAAAAAAGTTTAAAAAAAAAATTCCTACCCCCACAGACAAATCTCCGTGTGATTGCTTTGAACAAACAAAGTTTTTAAGACTTAATACAAAATTGTTAATGTAAACAGTATATATATGGCTGCATGGAGAAAGAGTCTACAATATGATCCCTGGTTTGCACTGTTTGCCAAGATACTTTTATATAACTAGGTATTAATCAGTTAAACTTCCAAATTACCAAATATATACCTATATGTTACCTTTCAGTAGATTGCCTCAGGATGATAAAATAGGGTAATAGGCATATGTTAATAAAATGTTTATCTGGTTAATGATTTTGATTAAAAGATTTTTTACAGTATCAAAGCATTCATTTAACCCTTTGAGAACCAAATAAATCCAACTGACATTTTGAGTTTAAAAATACGACCCAGGTAATCACAATTTCATGGTTGTTTCTGTCCATAAAGGATTTAGCAAAGTGGACAGTGTAGATCAAAGATCAGACTGCATGTTTGTGCAGTCTGATCTTGATCTGCACTGGCCACAAAGGCAGCTATAGTCCAGAAAGGCACTTTAAGGGTTTATTTATTACTATTCTTTGGTCTCTTTTTCTGTGTAGCTGAATGCCCTGGCTTTTCATACAGCTACACGTTCTTCTTGGTACTGATAAAGAATGAATGGATGGTAATTTGCAATTGGTAAAAAAGGTACACATGTTTATGCCAGCCCCTGCTGGCATATTTGCTCACACATACATTAATGAAACCACTATTAACAAGTATTGCTGATGCTAATCCATACTCCAGGACCTTGATTCATATCATAACAAAGTAATGTAGTGGAGAATGATTCTTTTCTTGCGCTTTTTGGAAATGTAATATTTTCATAAACATTACACAATAACCCAATACTACTTTTCAACAAACTAAGGAAAAAAGAAGCAATTGCTTGTAAGGTTACTTTTAGTTATTTTACTACTTCATATTGAGCCACAAAAGAGTTTCAATATTCTTATTCCAGTATCTCTTACGCCTTCTATCTTTTTTTTAAAAGATGTTTCTTGTTTGTACTGCATTAACTTTTTGAAGTGTATAGTTTTAGAAGTTCATACCCCAGCATTCGTAGACTTAATTTATTCACATCGATCCAAACATTTATGTATTTTTTGCATCAGTATTTTCCATCATATGGCAAAAGTATTGGCAATATAACATTATTCATAAAACTATTCATGAATAAATTGATTTTGCAATGTATTTGAATACATTTATAATACTTTTATTCTTAAATGAATTCTTTGTGAAAGTTAATTAATTTTTTAATCATAGACTAGGCTTTTTAGAATGTACAGTATGAAACAAACAATGATTATGTTTGAAAAAGGTAGGCAGAGATGTAATCATTTATTTCTGGAGTATCCAGAGAACCCCAGGGAGTGGGGTACGACTTCGCTCGATACCGTGTTGAATTTTTCTCGTGTTTATTTTACAGGCTGTGTGAAAATTACAGCAGACCAATATGGCGACGAAGTGTATACCAGCTGAAAATAGTTTCCAAAAACAATGTGCTTGTAAGGGTATTAGAACTTGTAAATATTGTGAAGCCTTGGGAAAACAAGCGTTTGATCAACATGAGGTATTGCTATGATAAATCTATTTTCTTGTTATTTGTAGACACTGAAGATTGTCCTATTATATGTTTACAAGTAATTGAACATATATTCGGAAGATATTTATAATTCGGATACAACACATATAGAAAATGAATTGGGGACGCGCATATTTTATTATTTGATGAAATATCGAAACAACTCAAAGTTTGATGTTAGTTTAAGAATATTTCTTTTACAAGGAAACACATGCGTAGGTGCACTGACCGCCGTGTTATGACCAAAGCTTTTTATAGTTGTTTCCGGTATTTATCGTGGGTTCTTTATTATCGTGGTATTTACAATTTCTGAAATTGAGGCTGAATACGCCACCTGGAGGTATTTCCTCACGTGAGCATTTGTAGGTCAGATATCGTCAACACACTTTACAAATTTACCTCAACAGTTTTTCCAAAGATGGTATCTTAAATCAAGTTTTTGTCAAAATAGTAAGAAAACTTGCCTCTTTGCAAATCACACCATTCCCTAGATTAAATTGGTGACTTATCAGCGTAGCAAAAGCAACACCAGAGTAACAGTTTTGTAAGATTGGTTTACCTGACAGTGAAGTTTAGAAAGAGGCAAGTAACCTTTTAATGATGATGTCATGGCTTTCCAAACATGGGAATGAAAATAAGAGGCCCTGACGAAATTTTTGACTTGCTAATTATAAAAATTTTATTCTCAGTGCACCATAGATTATTTTTCTCATTATTATCATTATTTACTTGTGATCCCTGTTCTATTGAAATGAGAGAACGCGCTAGAAATTATCAACTTTTTATCCATAAAAGAGGCCCAAAATGGGTCATTTGATGCTATTTTAAACACAGATGTACGTCTTTTTATTTTTCTCAATTTTTACAGGTGCACTTTAGTAAAGCTTTGCTTACAAGACTGGGAGATTCAGAATTTATATATATCTATTGCTCAACATTCTTGATAAAATCATCTTGTGCATAGTTTGCAAATACATGTAACTTAATTTTCATTTTTAAAAGTTTTGAACATAAGTAGGATGAACATTTACATCTTCCAGTTTCTCATCTCAATGCCACAATAATTCCGGAAGTAGTCCTTTTTGAAAGTTGATCAATGCTGTCCCCTGCTTTGCCTTGATTAAGAACAGTTAACTGACAAACAGAAAATCAGTTATCATAGAAATATACATGAGATATCATTGCATTATTTTGCAACAGAAAAATATCAGGCAAGACATTAATTCTTCTACACACTGTGAAATGTTTTAGTACCACAGTAATAGGAGATTAAGTCCTAAACAGCTTTAAACTCCAATTCAAGCAAACAAACTAGTTTTAATGACACTGACAGAGATTGCTTTTGAAAGCATTGTGAGAAAGGGAGAAAATGCTGGTGACCAGCTTTTTCTCCCCTTCCCACAATGTTTACCCCATTAAGTCAAATCCCATCATTTAAGCCAAATTTAATTTCTCATCTGCAACTGCTTGCAATTTGGATATGTCTAAAATTTTGTGTTTTTTTAAAGAGTTAACTTACATTACAGAATTTGAACATAACAAAATTATGGTACTGTAGAGGTTGTGGGAAAGCGTGGAACAGGACAGTAACTGGCGAAAACTGTCAGGAACATTATAGTGGTAGCAGCCTAGAATTTGAAGGGATTTATATCTTGAAAGAATTCATATCTGTAGAAGAAGAGAAAAGTATTGTTGAAGATATTTACAAGACACCTTTTGTTGATTCACAGTCAGGGAGAAGAAAACAGGTAGATTTATTTCAAATTTGTGTATCTGATGAATGTATGAATTAACTCCGTACCACACATCAAAACTTTAACGCTGTAAATATTGCAAGTATTTGAAGACAACAAATTCAATATTGAAATGATGAAATTGGTCTTTGAAAGGATAGAAAACATCGTGGGAAATGGAGAAAATACCAGTAACCAGCATTTTACCATTTTCCTAAATGTTTTCATAAGTCTTACTTCTCATGGTCATTAAAACATAGGATTATGTGGTAAAGGCTTTCCTTTTGAAAACATTTAGAAAGAAAAAAACAGAAAGGAGGGTTGAAAGATACTGCAATATATGACTTCCTGCAGGTGACCTTTTTGTAGCAGATGACGTTACAAAACAGTGTCGAAGGGAAAGCTTGCTCGCAGTTATTAGCAGTTTATCCTTTTGCGCCATTAATTTTTAGATTTTGTTCATATATTGAACCATTATTTAATACTATTGTTTTTCAACAATGATTTCATATATTTTCCAAATTATACTCTTTTTTTTTTTCTGTTGATTATGCTGCCTTTCATACAGGAGTCTTTTTGAAAGCTGCCCTCTGCAAGCTATTTCAAGAGTTGCTGTTAGCTGCTGTTAACTTACTACCAGAGTAACCAGACAGCAATGTTTTTGGCTTTTTTCCTTTTCCCACAATGTTTTCAGAAGGCCTTTTCCTTAAGGTTGTAAAAATTTGGGATTGTGTGGTAAACAGTCAAACAGTTACAACAGTCGTTAGATGTTTATCATTCTGATTTATATTCTTTTTATGTTTTTCTTCATTGAAAAAGGATTATGGTCCAAAAGTAAATTTCAAGAGACAAAAAGTGAAAACAGGACAGTTCACTGGCCTTCCTAATTTTAGTGCAGAATTGTTCAGAAGGATGCAGACCCTAGACATTCTGTCCAGTTTTATACCCGTGGAACAGTGTCATCTAGAATACACACCTGAGAGAGGGTCAGCAATAGATCCACACTTTGATGATTTCTGGCTATGGGGTGAGAGACTTGTCACTGTTAACTTACTATCAAATACAGTCCTTTATTTTATCTGTGATGAAAAACCAGATGTTGAAGTTTGTGTTCCAATGCAGAGACGATCTTTGATTGTTGTTTATGGCAATGCTAGACATAAATGGAAGCATGCTATTCATAGAAGTGATATTACACAAACAAGAATAGCTGTCACCTTGCGGGAGTTGTCAGAAGAATTTTCAGAGAAGGGAAACAGGTGGGCAGAAGGACATGATTTACTAAAGATAGCTCTTACATTTAACGGAAGTGCAATAGGAACTCAAACCTTGTGATCTTTTGTTTTTGCACTTTTACCCTTGACAGACATATGAAATTTTCCTGTTTTCCATAAATTTTTGGTGGAGTTCAAGGAGTGCCAAATAATCCATGACCAGATGACTTTCAGAGCCATTAACTACTGAATACTGTATAGCTGTTCACTTTTTCTTCTTTTAACTCTTTACCAGAAAACAAAATCTGTTTCAGATCGAAAGGATTTGCATACAGCTGGATAAATGTGGCTCAAATGAAGGGGTTTGTTGATGAAAGGATAGAAAACCTCGTAGGAAAAGGAAAAATGATGTGTATAAGCATTTTTTCCATTAATTAAAATGTTTTCAAGGTCTTTTTGCAAAGGGTAGTAAAAACATTGTATGTTTGGTAGAGGACTGTTGAATAATTAATGTAATAGGTTGAGTGCCAATAACTGACATGGTGATTTTTTTTTTTGGTAATGTGAAAGATCAGAGTATTGGTCAGGCTATATCATGGAAGATTTGGAAGTAAGGGTCAACGATCAACCTTTGCACTGTAATCTGTGATCCTCATGGTGTTAAATGACTTTTATCTCCCCAAAGTTTACTATCCACTTCGGCTGACATACAGAGGTCATGGCTATCTTTTACATACCATACTTTTTCATAGTTTTCAAATATACATAAACATAAGTCTGGTATAAATTTCCTTTTCAAAGGAAAGTCCTTTTAATTGAAACACATTTGAATTGTGGTCTGTAAATGCTTTCAATTATGACTAGTCAAAAAATTTGTCATCTGGTACAAAGTATTTTAAAAAAAAAAAAAAAAAAAAAAAAAGGAAGGAAGGAAGGAAGCACAAACAGGTTCACAGTATTTAGCAGTATATGGCTAAAAACCAACGTTAATCTAAAAGAAGCAAGATTGAATCTGTATAATATTTTAATGTGTGAAAATAAATTTTTAAAACACCTTCATAACAAATGTTTCAGAAAAACACCTTTTTAATAAACAAGATATACGAGCCATGCTCTGAAAAGGGGGTTTAATGCATCTGCAAAAAGTATCGACCCAGGTCAGCTTGTGAGACTATGCAAGCTGACCTGGGTCGATACTTTTTGCTTATGGTCAATTTCCTGCATGTTCAAGGACCATTCTACCTCATAATTCAGTCAGTTGTTATACAAAATGGAATTTATGGATCCATAATACCATGATGACTTGCATGGTATCATGCATCGCGGAGGTGCATAAAGCACCCTTTTGCCAGAGCATGGCTCTTATTATATTTTTCTAACTTTACTATTAAACGAGTAGAAAACACAACCTTTTTCATCAGCAAGATATATTTCCTATAACTGATTTTGTCTGACACTTTCTATAGATATTTCAGATGTTATCGAATACACTGAGGCAAAATGATACCTTTTGACACAAAATTTTTTGTAAAGGAAAGGGCAAAGAACACAGGGAGTTATAGATTCTGAAGAATAAATTGGATGCACTGTTCTACCATTCCATTTCATGTCGGTAACGTATATTTTGATTCCCCAACTCAGCCAAATTCTTTCGAAGGATTGATGATAATCATTGCCACAGGATTCGTTCCTGTTTTATCCATGGACATTAATTTAACAGTGCTTTTGTGGGAAAGAAGCCAGTGGCTTGCAAAGAAAGTTGTGCAGGGTACCAGTAACAGGAATTCCAGGACGGCATGGATATGTGCACTTTCCACCATGGTATAAGTGCAAACACTTGACCCTTTACCGTGCAATGCCGCCTTTTGATGCCCCTGGGAAAGAAGCCTTTTAAAAACAATGTGGGAAAAGAAGAAAATACTGGTAACCAGCATTTTCTCCTTTTCCCACAATGTTTTCTACCCTATCTAAGGAAAGTTGCACCATTTGAGCCACATTGAAATTGTCGTCTGCAAATGCTTTCAGTTTGGACAAGGCTAAAATTTTGTTGTCTGGTAAAGGGTTAAAGTACACTCGAAATGTGCTTGCATAGGATAGTTGTTTTGCATGTTACAGGTACATTTCAGCATATCTGGCTTTTTGTTGGAAAAATATATGCATGTCTAATACAGGTTGCTTGCTTAATAAAGGCAACCATTTAAACAGGTTTGACTAAATTATACGTTTTTTTAAATGTTGCTATTTTCTCAAATAAAGAACCAGCTTATCAAAAAAAAAAATCAGGGTTTAGCATAGATATTTATCAAAACCCAAGCCAGCCGGATTCATATCTATATGACCCATGCTCTTTGAAAAGGGTTTTAATGCATCTCAAAAAAGTATCGACCCAGGTCAGCACGTGCATTCTACGCAGGCTGACCTAATTGGAAACTTTTGGCTGTAAGTTGATTTTCTGCACGCCAAAGGACCAGTTAACCTCATCATTCAGCATGTTGTTAACCCTTTCCCAAACAAGCCCTGGTTTTCATGTGTCTGCAGTACAAGTCTTTTGAAAACACTGTGGGAAAAGGAGAAATTGCTCGTAACGAGCAATTTCTCCTTTTCACACAGTGTTTTCTAACTGTTTTGAGACCTTTCTGCCATTTTCATCAAATTTAAAATTGTCGTCTGCAAGCTCTTTCAATTTGGACTAGTCCAAAATTTGTTGTTTGGGAAAGGGTTAAACAAAATGGATTTTATAGACCCATAGTTATGTGATTACTTGCTTGGTAGAGGGCATCACTGAGATGTATTAAACCTTTTGCCAGGACATGGCTCATACATATAGACCAGTTACCAATAATCCAGTGTGTTAATCACCCTAAGGAAGAATGCTTTTGAAAATATTGAGGGAAACACAGAAAATGCAAATAACCAGCATTTTCTTTTTATCCCAGAATGATTTTTATCCATTCAGTCAGAAAGCTCATTGTTTCAGCCACATTATTTGTCTGCAATCACTTTATTCAATCTTAATCCATGTTGACTATTCATATTGTCTGGTAAAGATGTAGGATTTTCAGACCAGAGGCCTTGGGCTGATTCCTCACTTGAAGCACTAAGTTTTGAAATGGGAGTATCCTAATGCAAGACATTTTGGAACTATGGCTTAGTGTTGGTGAAACCCAGGATACACATTTATAAGTGAGTTGTTGCCTTGACATGACTGAAATAATGTTGAAAGTGACGTAAAACATCACACTGTCATAAAGGCTGTCTGCATCTTTGTTTCCGTAGCTACTGAATGAACAATTACTTGTACTAACAATAACATAAAAACATTGTCATTTTGATGGCATTAATAGTGGCATAAAGTGACTATTTTGTCATTACAGAGGAACCCTCTTTGCTATTGCTACAGCACCATAGGAACCAAAGAAACATTCTCCAGATAGGGATGAGTGCATTTTAAAACGTAGAAGAGTGCTTAAAAGAAGAACCTCTGTTAACAGGAAATTACCTGTCACTTTTACAGTTTTTTTTTTTTTTAACTTTTCTGTCTTTCGAAAGGACAAACGAAAAACTTCTGTGCCACATTGAGCTTGGATGAACGGGCTATTTTTTGCGCCTGATCTTATGTCTAAACAATCTGAAAAAGAGTATGTTGTGAAGAAAGTCACATCGATAATTGGCAAGTAAAAATTCTTGACAGATCACAAACTTGATTTTCAGTCGGAAAAAATGTTATATCACATTTACAGCTGCACCAAGGCATCACATTTATACTAGGTTGCTGAGTAAGCTGGCGGAGGCGGATACGCAGGCGCATATGGAGGCGGGGCTGGAGGATAATGGTTTGAAAAATAATTCCCTTGAGAGTTGTAGTTTGGTGGTGGCGCTGATTGCTGTTCATATGGTGGCGGGTTTATCACTGAAACGGAAATGTAATAGGTTAGCCATGCGTTTTGACAGGTTCCTAAACCATTGTAGGAAATGGACAGCTTTGAAGACATCTTTGTAAAATACGAATAATCAACATGCACTAAGGATACATGAACATGTGAAAAGGTTTCTGCAAAATAACAAACTGCACATTCTTTGGCAACGATGTTTTCAAAAGTGGTTTGTTGCAAAATGAAAAAGTTAAATTGGTGGTGGTTATTGTGTCTAAAAATAACTTGGTGGTGGTTATTGTCTAAAAAATCCCGGAAAGACCTTTAACCCTTTCCCAAAGGACAAATTTTAGAACCTTGAAAGCATCTGGAGACGACAATTTTGAAAGTAGTGTAAATGAATTTCAGTTTTTTGACGGGGTAGAAAATATTGGACATTGAGAAAAGAAGAAAATGCTGGTTACTAGCATTTTCTCCCTTCACACAATGATTTAAAAAGATATTTACCCTAGGGTCAATGAAACTTTGGATTGTGTGGTAAAGGATTAAGAAGACTGTGTATTGGAAATTCAAAGCTGGTTTGTTAAAATGATTTAAATGTATATGGCATATTTTATATTGGAAATCAGTCCGTGCTGTCTGATCTTGATCTACTCTGTCCGCATCTTCACCTAGATATTTTTTTAACATGCTAGCAGAAAGTTGGTGAATACGGGTTATTGAAAAAATGAAGAAGACAAAAACTTGAGAAAGGGAGGTGTTTTAAATCGTTTTGAACGGTGCTACAGTAAGATCACGGCGACAACTCGCTTATTAATGTGTTCCTGGGTGTCCAGCATCGGACTCGCATTTTACAATATCTTGGCCAAGAACACTTTCAAGCCATAGGCGGTAGAAAGCAGAACCCGATGACAACAAATTTCACTGGCTCTAGATAACCCACCTTTGCAAGCTGGGAATGACGATCTTGCTGGCTTGTAAAAGAAAATAGAGCCCTCCCTTCTCAAACATGGAAGAAAAAAAAAAAATTATAAAAAGCAAAAATTAGCGTCTTGCCTGAAATGTTTTGTACATGGCCTACCCTCCTTGACGGTGCTTTCTGTTTTTTGGCCATTAGCAGCCCACCGGCTACGCAAATCGCTAACACAAAAATGGATGCAAGGATGATTCCAATTATAGCACCTGTTGATATTCCCTCAGAACTGTTTAAAGACAAAAATATATGAGCCATGCTCTTAGAAAATGGGGTTTAATACATCCTCGTCATACATTATACCAAGCAGCTTGTTGCGTAATTTATATCATATATCCAGTGTGTCTAGAAACCGCGTTATCAAGAGGTAGAATGGTCCCGTTTGGGATGCAGAAAATTTACCATTATCAAAATGTTTCGATCCAGGTCAATCTGCACAGACTGTACAGGCTGACACTGAGAGCAGCTTCTTGCAGATGCATTAAACCACGTTTTTACAGAGCATGACTCATAAGTTAAAATCATATTCCTATTATCATACAATAGATTATATCAGACCAGCAAAATAACACGAGTACTAAAAATAAAAAGGATGAATTTCGACATCTAAAGATGAGGAAAGAACGGCCCGTAATTGCTGCGCTTGGAGAGAGAAAACTGCTTGAGGGATGGGCTCGTGCTTTTAAATAACCTTGCAACATTTCTGTTGGTGCTATAAGGAATCACGGAGTCCGACGCTGTTCATTCCCGATATAAACAAATAAAAATTAAACAAGTAGTAGGCTACCTGTCTCTTTCTCGGTAGCAGATAAATACATCGTGTAAATGGGCGTCTATACCACGGTGGTAAAAACCTTTCCATGTGTGTGTGTGTGTGTGTGCAGTTATTGGGGACCCAAGAATAATTGCCCCTTTCCGCCTGGGGTCGTATATAACATACAATCCATACTTCCATCCCTTCCAAGCGAGGGGGTGCCCGCAACCTCCCCGAACACACTCAAAGACGTGTACACATGTACAACGCCACCTATGTGTATGTCAGATTATGACAATTGGCTATTGTTTTTGTTAAATAGTGTTTTTTCGCCGCTTTCAACATTATTTCAGCCATAGTGCGGCGACAGCTCGCTTATTCATCTGTGTCCTGGGTTTCACCAGTTCGAGGTTGGGATCCTTCAGTGTCTTGCCCAAGAACACCCCAACGAAAAATCCAGTGCTTCCAGTAAGGCTCGAACCTGGGGCTCTTGGTTACGATTCCTACACTTTCCATGCAAGACCCCTATCATACAACATAAATTAAGGCTAACCAATATTGAAAGCAGACTTCAAATTAAGAGTGACTCATCGTGATGGGATTTGTTTTTGAAACAGAAAAAAACGTTGTGGGACATTGAGTAAATGCTGGTTACCAGCATTTTCTCTTTCCATGATGTTTTAAAAAG
Source organism: Tridacna gigas (assembly GCA_945859785.2). Taxonomy (NCBI): domain Eukaryota; kingdom Metazoa; phylum Mollusca; class Bivalvia; order Cardiida; family Cardiidae; genus Tridacna; species Tridacna gigas. Next base: position 28,325,879 of record OX244042.2, on the reverse strand, counting down.
CCTTCCTCCTCGAAGTCTTTAACACAAGATTAACCTCTTCCACGATATGTTATTACCAAGAGAAACATGTCACACTTTCAAAATGTTCCTGGGTATAGGCCTACGTACCAACATCTGGTATTATTTTGACAGCAATAGTACCCGTCATCACAGTATACCTCGTAGTTACTGTTCGAGTAGTAACATACATCTTTGGCAAGACAACATACAACTGTTTGAAATAAACAGAAAACAATAATTAGCCAATTATAATCTCCCACAAGTTTGACAAGAAATATCTTTAAAAAAGATATTTATACGGCGTAAATTTGCCAGCAAATAGGCAGGAGCTCTTAGAATAACCATGTCTACATTTTTTACCACAAGGTCCCTCAGAATAAACATGTCTATATATTTGACCAATCACGAATTTTTATTTATTCATTTTTTATTGGTACCAAAAAGTAGGTCAAAAGCCAGCACATTCAGCTACGCCGGAAAAAAAACCTGCAAAGGACAGCTCCTTACGCTTATATATCGACAAAAAGCTACATGTAGGTCGAAAGTCATGACAGATCATTCAGATTTCGACTCCGTTAGTCACGGAATACTTGATCAGAAATAAATGAGCCTGCTCTGGCAAAGGGGGGCTTAATGCATCTCCATAATGTATGATGCCAAGCAACTCATCACATAATTATGGATCCATAAAATTCTTTTTGTATAACAACCGACTGAATCGTGAGGTACACTTGTCCTTTAACATACAGAAATTTGACAAAAGGCAAAAAGTTTCGATCCAGGCCAGCCTGCGCGGATTTCCAAGTGAATTGAATCTTTTTAGTAGCCTGTGGTGATGTTTTTCTTTTTGGCAAAAGTTTGTCAAAGCAAGGGCTTAGAAATTTTCAAGAAATACGTTTTTTAAGTGTACGCAGCTGCATTTTTGCGTACAGGCAGCTACGCCCTTGGTCATTGATGGAATTCTTTAACAGAATTTATAGCCTATCTCTTAAGAAAGTATTGCGTCATGGAATCGCGACACGATCGTACTAGATGACCCAAATTATTGGTATATTTGTGTACCTATGTTACGAGTTCTCTGGCCTAGTGAAATAAGGAAGTGTTCTAAGGTAAAATACACAAATATTGTGGAATAATTACTTCTTGAGACATGATTTGAACCAGACGACATTGAACACACCCATATAAAGTATGGAGAATTTCTCAGACATGGACGTAAAATCAAAACATTGTAGCAAAATTGAGAAATTGCTCGTTACGAGCTATTTCTCGTTTTTTTTTTTTTTCCCGTGTTTTAACCCTTTCAGCGCCATAAGCGAAAACAGGGACTTTTGCGGACGGCATAGATCAAGATCAGACTGCACAGAACGTGCAGTCTGATCTTTGATCTATACCTTCCGCTTGTTTGGTCAAGCCTATATGATAAAAATCTTCCGGAGACTCAGTGGATTCTATTTACAGCCATCAAAAGAAGCCGAGTTTGTTTATTTGGCGCCGAAAGAGTTAAAAGTTTGCTGCAATACAAGGAAACAGTACTTTGTAGCAGGCATAGAGTTAAATCCATTTAGCGCAGACTAGATGACGCAAACAAGGTACAGTCTGCTTTGTAATTTTAAGAAGGCCCCACAAAGTATCAGACTGTGAAGACCCACGATCAGACGGTTGGTTCGGCACAATCTGATCTTGATGTTCATTTATAATGCTTTTGATCCGCTGGAATGCCACGCAAAAAATAATGACGGTTACGGTTCAAGACCAGAGTTCATGTTAAGTGCAGGTTGGTCTCGATCTTCACACAGTCCGCAAATGAAAAAAAAATATTTCTTTTTTGGCGCGGAAAGGGTTATTCATCCTTGAAGTGAACATTAATACCCTCATTCACAGATAAATCTGCTTACATTGAAACTCGAGAATTAAACTAGGCGTACGCAGATAAAATCATATGGTTTGTTTATAATAGCAACACATGTATAAGAGGCATGGTCTATGAAAAGGGGGCTTAAGGCATTTGCAAAAAAGTTTCGGCCAAGGTCAACCTGCGCGGACCGCGCATGCTCACCTGGCCGATACTTTTTGCTTTTGGTCAATTTTCTGCATGTCAAAGGACCAGTGTATCTCATGATTCAATCGGTTGTTATACAAAATAGATTTTAGGGATGTATAATATTGTGACGACTTGCTTGGTATCATGCAGCACAGAGATGCATTTAGCCCCCTTTCACAGAGCACGGCTCATATATTTCACGTCGCTTCCGTTCATTCCTGGACCAGCGTGTTTCTTCCGAAACCAAAAAACACCTTAAGTACCGTTTCTCATACGTACAAAGAGACAATTAAAGAATGCAGTATGGTATAAGCGATGAAAGTGGACTGCTTTCTGTCGCAATGACTTGTGACTGAACCCAACCAAAATGTTGTCCGGCTCTTGCCCTGCACCCCATTTTCCGACGCTTATAAAGGTTCAGCTTGGCTATTTGTATAACTAACTACCAATGCCAAATTTAAACCTACCAAATAAATTGTCGTAAAAGGAATATTTCATTACAAAAAAAACCTAACTTCTAATGTTTTGAATTGTTTCGAAAACACAGATGGAACATAAGCGATTGCGTGTTGCCAGCAATAGCTGCTTCCACTCAAAGTCTTCTCGTTGAGTCTAAAGATTAGGCCCTACAGTTGTGTTTAAAGATTATGCCTCACAGTTGTGCCTACAGATTAGGTCCTACAGCTGTGTCTAAAGATTAGGGTACCTATTCACCAACCATTCTTAAGAGCGTTTAAACCATTTGGTTTAGCCAATCAGAAGTTGTGTTACTTTCAAACTTTGAAAATCTTGGAGAATAAGTCTAGGAACGTTCTTAAGAATGGTTGGTGAATATGAACCCAGGTCCTACAGTTGTGTCTAAAGATCAGGCCCTACAGGTTTGTCTAAAGATCAGGCCATATGGTTGTGTCCTAAACATTATGCCTCAGTTTTGTCTAAATGTTAGGTCCTACAGTTGTGTCTAAAGATTATGCGTCACAGTTGTGCCTAAAGATTGGGTCCTACAGCTGTGTTTTAAGATTAAGTCCTACATTGTGTCAAAAGATTAGGCCCTACAGTTGTGTCTAAAGATTAGGCCCTACAGTTGTGTCTAAAGATTAGGCCCCGCAATTGTGTCTAAAAATTAGGCCCTACAGTTGTGTCAAAAGATTAGGGCCTACAGTTGTGTCTAAAGATTATGCCCTACAGTTGTGTCAAAAGATTAGGTTCTACGATAATGTAACAAACAATGTATACCTAGATCATTCATCCATTCGTTGATTTGTTCATTTATTCACTTATTTATTTCGTATTCAATTCAGCTATTTTGTATTCAAAGAATTGTCACTAAAAACTCTATTTAAGGCTAGGTTTCTTCTTTCAATTTGTGTGCAGACCATATAATAGGTCTGGATAATATGCGTGTGAACGGTTAGTTTTCCAGTGTCCATTCCCAAGTTGGATCTCGGGCAAGATTCAAAGCCTTCTTAATTATTTAAGAGCATCGCCCCATACTAACATGATATGCTATCCAAAAAAAGTAGTACCGAATAAGAAAAGAAAGGTAACGTGAGGATAAAAATCTTTCTTTCCCCCCTCCCCCGACCCCTACCCCCCCCCCCCCCCACCTCAATTTCTCGATCGACTCGATTTTTTAACCCGAATAGTTTTTCGGACGCCGCGACCAAAAGCGTCTATTCAAATAAAAGATTAAATATTACCTGTGTACAAGGAAGTTTGTAAACTGTTATTTAATATAATCCTGTTACATGATCTATGGAAGCTCAAAAGAAAAAAAAAACACGCAGAACAAATTGATCCTTCTCCTTTAACCCCTAGGCTGCTAAGCGCGATTCACTGACCTCTTGCGGACAGTGTAGATCAAGATCAGACTGCACAAAACGTGAAGTCTGATCTTGGATCTACACTGTCCGGTAAGGAGATATTCTTATCCTAACAGTGAGTTTGAAATAGCATTTTTCGGGGTTTTACTACTGGTTAGAAAATTTCATTTAAGTTATTTAGCAGGATAGGGGTTAATGTGCGTCCATAATTTCAATAGCCCGACGAGCCTCCGGAGGGTTTTGCTGATGTCTATATCAAGGGTTCTATAGACGCAGGTTCGAGTCCATGTCTTGACCTAGTCCTTAACCCTTTCCCAAACAAGCCCTGGTTTTCACGTGTCTGCAGTACAAGTCGTTTGAAAACACTTTGGGAAAAGGAGAAATTGCTCATAACGAGCAATTTCTCCTTTTCCCACAGTGTTTTCTACCCTTTTTGAGACCTTTCTGCCATTTTCATCAAATTTAAAATTGTCGTCTGCAAACTCTTTCAATTTGGACCAGTCCAAAATTTGTCGTTTGGAAAAGGGTTAACCCTTAAACTGCTACATAAATGAAAAGAAAATTTCCCCGCAATACTAAAAACCCGAATATTGCGATTTCAAACTTCATTTCACTGGAAAGAAAACACTGTATCGGACAGTGTAGATTAAAGATTAGACTGCAAGTTCTGTGCAGTCTGATCTTGATCTACATTGTCCGTAAAAAGGTAAGTGAATTGCGCTTAGCAGCTTAGCACCTTAAGGGTTAAAATATCAACGATATATTGACTCTTTACCAAACGACAAAATTTCAGACCAGTTCAAAGTGATTCAAAGAATTTGCAGACGACAAATTTTACTGTGGTTCCGATGATGGGATTTGTCTTTGAAATGGTAGAAAACATTGTGAGAAGAGGAGAAAATGTTGGTTACCAGCACATTTTCTCCTTTTCGCTCAATGTTTCAATAGCCATCTTCCCTAGGTCGTTAAAACTATGGATTATGCTGTAAAGAGGGGGTTTTAGCGCAATGCAGATACAAATCAGATTGCACAGTGAAGTCCGATCTTGGAAGAGTGTTCTTTGGTATTTTAACATTATATTCTTATTAAATAATCCTTGAATACACTGATGTTGAAAGAGAAATTCATTTTGTCAAATTTTTCCAAGATGATGAATTTACACCGCCGTAATTATTTACTAGGTTCAAGGTTAGGATAGTAAGCGACAGACGGACGGATGGACGGACAAACGGACGGACAGACAGACAGACAGACTAGTTCCTATCGAAATGGTAAAAGCCTACGTCTTTGAACTGTCTGTTCAGAAATGGAAGAAATGCGAGATTGGTATGTAAAAGATTGAGAAAATCATGAAACGAAAAGAACAAAGACAAACTAGATCAGAAAAGAAAAATAAGCCTACGTATATTCCATAAATTATTATATAAAAAACAAGGTTATTAAATCGTTTAATATTATCTTACCATTCGATAAAAATAGTCCTTCAAAGAGACCTAAAACTTTACGTTTCCTGATCATTTCTGTATTTCCGAAGTTACCGTATTTTACACGATCTTGTTCCGACTTGATTTTTAGATGTTTATTTACAACAATAAAGTCATTAACAAGTTTTTACTACATCGATCTATCTATCGAATTTCATCCTGATCGAAATTTTCGTCTACCCTTTTCAGTTCTACACAGTGTTTACGTAAACCACCCTAAAAATACACTTATATGTTAACCCTTTGACAAACAATCTCGAGTTTAAACGACCAACAAACAGAAGGCGTTTGAAAACATGGTGGAATAAGGAGAAAATGCTGGTAACCAGCATTTTCTCCTTTTCCCACAATGTTTTCTACCCTTTCAAAGACAATAATTCCATCATTTGAACCAATTTAATTTGTCGTCTGCAATTGCTTTCAAATTCTGGAAGTCTAAAATTTTGTCGTCTGGTAAAGAGTGAAACTCTTTACCATTTACAAAACGATCCGTTTTATTGCGTATCAGAGAAAGAGGGCTTTTTTGAAAACATTGTAGGGAAAGGAGTAAAATACAAGTTTACCAACATTTCTTAAGCAACATCTACATATTTTGTCTACAAACGCTTAGAAAATTGACGAGGCGTAAAGGGCCTGGTCTGATAAAGCGTTGACTGTTTACCAGACGAAACAAATTAGACTCAATCATCTGTATTGGAAAGTATTTTGCAGACGATAATTCAGCCCGATTCAAAGGATGGGAGTGGTCTTTGAAAGGTCATGAAACATTAAAAGAAAAGGAGAGAGTGTTGGTAGCCAGCATTTTCTTAATTTCCAGCACTGTTTTCCGACGCCTTCACCCAAGTTCTCTTTATAAAACACGGACCCGTTTGGTAAAGGATTAATACCTGAAATCCTAAATCGATAAAAAATGTATGTACATTGTAAACCCGTCCACTGACCTTAAGATTTCGACGGGTTGACCCTTAACCACACGACAAAATTGTAGGCCCTTCCAAATAGCATTTGCAGACGACAATTTCAGTGTGCATTAGATAATGCGATTTTTCGTTGAAAGCGTAGAAAACATTGCGGGGAAAGAATGAAATGATTACCAGCATTTTCTCCTTTTCCCACAATTTTTTTCAACAGGCTTCTTCCTAAGGGTCGTTAAAATCGGCTTTGTTTGGCAAAGGGTTAACCCAATTTATATTATTACTCGGTAAATCCCGAAAACATCAAAGAAAATTGAAAAAATCCTTACAACATACAATTTTTCTATTTCCTGAGGTTGTTTTCCACCCATTACCGAAACCTTATTTTCATTTGTCTGTTTGTTTTTTAGACTAGCGAAGCTAGTCTATAGGCATCATGACTGACCTAGAGTCACAGTAAACAAAAAACCCCACAGTTGCCAAATACTGCCTCACAGAAAATACTTCTTTCTGTTAAAAATCTTAATTCTGTTACCTATGACAATTTTTACAAAAAAAACCCACTAAATCTCTACCACTCCAATTTGAACATGTCTTACAAAATAATAAATTGAACAAGATGCCATTTACGAGGTACAAGATATTTTCTTATATGTAAATTAAATGACCTATGGAAAGCAGAGACTCACTTATTCCTACACCATTGTAACATTATGAATGAATCTATAAATAGATATTACATAGGTAACTTGTGGCAAATCCCAGCTGTATGAACCCTCACTGGACAGGGAACCCTTGTCATTCCTCCAGTCATTCATTATTTAGATCATTGTGTACAGTTAAACTGCTAATCTTAAACTGTTATTTTACGTTTCGAACATTAACCCTTTACCAAACAGTCCCAACTTTTAACGGCACCAGGGAAGAATCCCTTTGAAAACATTGCGGGAAAAGGAAAAAACGCTGGTTACCATCATTTTCTCCTTGTCCCAATTGTTATCTGCCCTTTTGGAATCGGGTTTCATCAGTTTAGCCACATTTAATTTATGGTCTTCAAAAGCTTTGAATTTGGACGAGTGTAAAATTTTTCATTTGGTAAAGGGAGTTAAATAGTTAACTAGATCTTGTGCTGTTGGATATATACTAATTGATTGCATGGTGATTAACGCTGTTTTCAACATTATTTCAGTGATATTGCGGCGGCTAGAGCACCTATCCAGGCTTTCCTGGAATTTCTTTTACCAGCACTACCGCGACTGACTGACCTCTTAAGGACAGTGTGGATTAAGTTCATACTATACAGGGCGTGCAGTCCGATCTTGAATCTACACTGTCCAATAAGAGGATATATTTTCTCGAAAATCTAACTTTGAAATAGCAATATTCAGGTGTTTACCATCAGCTTAAAAGTTTCATTTAGCTTTTTTTTTTTTTTTTTTAACATTTTAAAGGTTAAACTTAAACTGGATTATAGTTAACCATCAGCACACATAGCCCCGGCAGCTCAGTCGGTAGCATAAAGGGCTTGAGAACAGGAGGTCGTTGGTTCGATCCCAGAGTCGGCAAATTGCTTTCCGATGATTGATGATCTAGTCATTGCGACACGATTCATTTCTCTCTCACGTTTTGGCAATGGTTATGTAGGAATGCAGCCAGGGGCTTGGAAAGAATATTGTGTGGAGTACTGGTAAAAGAAACTCCTGGAAAGCATGGATATGCGCACTGGCCACCGTGACATAACTGAAATAATGTTGAAAACAGGGTTAAAAACCATACAAACAATCAATCAATCAAATTCGCTAGTCTGTCAGTACTTTCAGCACTTTGATTTGTTGTGTTGATCACCAGACATAAAAAACAAAACCCAATCCGTTTTAAATAGTTAACTATTACATATACTACAATCAATATCAAATTACAAATTTTTATTTAGGTGAGAATTAACTTTTTATTCAATTCTGTTAATGATTTTCTTAGAAAGGTTAGTGAAATTTAGTCTTAATCTTTTGTTCGATCGATTTCTATAGACGCCATGCTCCGAGGAAAGGAGGTTTAATTGTATGTGCAAAAACTATTAACCCCCATAATTCGACCTCATAGGTATATTTCGACGAGCTGACCCTTGTAATACAACAATACTATCTCAGTCTCCTTCAATTTTCCATCTCGGTCTCAAAAACTTATAGTTTATATATTTTCTCATTTTCTGAATCAGATGTGCAAATCAAGTGACTCATGAATTCTATATGAATTTGGAACAATTACGTCATGTAATACTAATATCAAATTACACAATTTAAAGGGCAACTTCAGTGCAAAGCTATTTCTATATATATATATATAGATAGGTAGGTAGGTAGGTAGTCTGAGAAAACTGAGAAAAAGTCAAATAAAACAAGAGTGATGCTTTCATACTGATTGTTGCTATTTTTCTTTTTATTGGGCCATTTATTTATTTAATGATACTCCAATTAATCCAATATGATAGGCACCAAGAAATATGTTTGAATGACCAGTGCAATATATATTATCGAAATGCTGGTAAAAATTCATTATGTGTTTGTATATATACGGGGTTTTCAGTCTTCATAAAAATACTGAGGACAATTACTGTGGGAAAAAAAACAAGAGGACCATGATGGTCCTATATCGCTCACCTGAGTACCAAGCAGTAAAGGTTTACAATGAAGATAAATACCAAATATCAAAGTGCAAGGCCAAAGCTCTAGGTCTTCTTGGTTTAGACAAGAAGATAATCTTTCTTAACCAAACCCGGTTATATAAATATTTGTAAGAAGTTTGAATGATATTTGTCCAATAGTTGTTGAAAAATAGGGAGAACAAGAAATTTCATCAAATGAAAATAACTTTGTAAAAATTCAGTGAACCGTCACCAAAATATAATATGCACATTCTTGCTTGGCGCCGAGTCTCTCTAAAGTTTGAATGAAATCTGTCCTGTAGTTGTTGAGAACTAGCTCTGACAAGAAAATGCTACAGAAAGACTGGTGGATGGATGGATGGATGGACCGACAAGCTGACTCCTATATACCTCCAGAACAGAGTTTTGAAGGAATAATAACAAAGTCCTAGGCCTTTTGGTGTGTGGCAAAAAATTGCCCGATTTGAACAAACTTAGTAGAGAATGTTTGCCGATTCAAGACTTTGTATACAAGTTAGTATTATAATGTTGTTAAATACACTAACAACTACAGTGGTTGTCCAGGGACATGTTCATGGGTAATTGCTATTGTAAACACATCAACAATGTATTTACACTTGCAATAGTCTTGCACCAACCTTTCAGTGTGTCAAAGCTTACAAAAATTTGATCTTCAAGTGTGACATTGACCTTGGCCCTACCTGAAAAGATCTTTCAAATGGTACTTCATTTCATGGCGGAGTATATGCCCAAAATCTATCGGGGGGGGGGGGGGTCATAAACTTGTTTATAAATTAAGACAAACACCACAAAGTGAAGAACAAAAATTATAATGACTTCTAAGATTTACAAGATAAAATCTGTACTACAGAGTTAAATGAATGAACAAAAATGAACTCAAAATACAATGAACACAATGTTCAAAGATACATCCTAACAGCCAGAGAGAAAATGCTGTCAAAGCCTTTAACCCTTTACCACATGGCAAAATTTTAGATCTGTCCAAATTGAAAGCATTTGCAGACATATTGGCTCAAGTGACACAATATTTCTTTGATAGGGTAGAAAACTTTGTGGTAAAAAGGAGAAAATTCTGGTTACCAGCATTTTCTCCTTTTCCCACAATGTTTTCAAAAGTTTTCACAGAATGTTTCTCATCATGTGACCTAGCGCATATTGGCAAGGTTCTGCAATTTATAGCTGCATCATGGAAAAAGGGGTCTTCATGTTATATTTAATTTTCCCCAGTATCTCTTTAATTACTGGACATATCTCAACAGATTTGGATAAAATTTTCACACATCAAGTGACCTAGCGCATATTGTCAGGGTTTCGGAATTTATTGCTGTGTCATGGAAAAAGGGGGCTTCATGTCAAGTTTAAACTGCATCCGTCCGTCCTGAATAGATAAAAGGAAAAAATGATCAGGTGGGAACCAAGGCTAGGGGTATGCAAGACAGGATGTTTATCATACAGTGTAGTATTGCCTACAACACAGTCTTGAAATGCATATTACTTGGTCTATCTTTATCTCTTTACCAAACAAAAATTTTAGACTGGTCTATAATTCAAAGCATTTGCAGACAACAAAATAAATTTGTCTCAAAAAATGAACTTAGATTTGGGATGGGTAGAGAACATTATGGAAAAAGTAAAAAAAAATGCTGGTTACCTGAGTGCTTGGCCCAACTGAGATTTAAACTTGACATCCCTGCATAGCTAGCCCTGTAGGTAATGAGCTAACAGGCTTGGCTCAAATCATTAACAAACAACAAAATTTAATCCTTAAACCCAAAGGCCATTTTCATTCCAGAATGAGTCTAAGATGATAACAGCTGCGTGGGTGCCTTTTGTCTGCAGTGTTTCAACAAAGCAGACAGTATAGATCAATGATGCGACTGCACATTTCGTGCAGTCTGATCTTGATCTACACTAGAACCAAAGGCAACTATAGTAGTGAAAGGCGCTTAAAGGGTTAAGATTTGTCTAAATTCAAACCATTTGCTGACAACAAAATAAATGTGACTCAAAAATTTAAATTTGATTTTGGTTGGGTGGAAAACATTGTGGAAAAAGGAAAACATGCTGGTTACAAGTATTTCCTCTTTTTCCCCCCAATATTTTCAAGAGCCTTATTTCTCACAGGCGTTAAAAAGTTGGGATTGTATGGTAAAGGGTTAAATAGAACAAGACTTTTAAAGTTCATTCTGTATACCTTTATGTCCTGTCTTGACCCAGGAGCATCATTTGAACAAAATTGGTAGAAGTCCACAAGGAAATGCCACATACCAAATATCAAAGCTCTAGGCCTTCTAGTTTCAGACAAAAAACATTTTTAAAGTTTGCTCTATATACAATTTTGCCCAAAACTGTGACCCCTGGAGTTACATTCTTGTTACAACTTTGGTAGAACTTCACCCAAGGAATATGCCTGTCAAGTTTCAACATGATTGGTTTAGGAGGAGAAGATGTTTAAAGGAATTGTGGAAAGACGGATGCTGGACAACGATGAATCACAATACCTCACCCAGCACTTCATGCTCAGGTGAGCTAACAAAAAGGCCTAACCGTTGTCTGTGGCTTGTGATAAACAACATAAAGATGAAGTTTCATAACATTTTGTCCTGTAGTTAAAGAGATATTAATCCATAATGAAAATATATTTGAAGCCCCCTTTTTCCATGACATGACATTTAATCAAAAAAGCTAAACTAATGATATTGGCAGACTATCATAAGGAACACACGTATGAAGTTTCACAAATTTTTGTCCAGGATTTTGAGTTGAAGATACATGTATGTTGATCCTTAACAGAAATATACATGAAGCCCCTTTTTCCCATGAGACAGTATTTGATATCAAAAAGGAAAAAAAAAACAATAAATATCAGTGGACATCATTAGGAACACCTGTATGAATTTCTATTAGTTTTTGTCAAGGATTTTAGAAGATATCTGTCCTGAAAGATGGACAAACAGATGGTCATTGGTCCATGACAAAATTAAATATTTAGCCCCCTTTTTTCATGACATAGCACTTCATGAAATAAAAACAAATAACTGTTGTCTGTGGCTTGCAATAAACAATAAAAAGATGAAGTTTCATGACATTTTGTCCTGTAGTTAAAGAGATATTGGTCCACAATGAAAATATACATCAAGCCCCCTTTTTCCATGACACAGCAATAACTGGTCCTATTACATGTAGACCTACAATCAAACTCATTCGAGATCTTACGGTTATATATATTTTGATCAAGTTTGGTGCTGATTGGTTTAAATTTGTAGATGCTAGAGTGTAAACAAAGTCAAATGTAGCAATTTTTTTAATTCAAGGGCAAATAACTCCAGTCGTTCTGGTCCGATTAGACCCATAATCGAACTCATCCGAGATCTTATAGTCATATACATTTTGACTAAGTTTGGTGCTGATTGGTTAATATTTGTAGATGCTAGAGTGTAAACAAAGTCAAATATAGCAATTTTTCTAATTCAAGGGCAAATAACTCCAGTCGTTCTGGTCCGATTAGACCCATAATCGAACTCATCCGAGATCTTATGGTCATATACATTTTGACCAAGTTTAGTGCTGATTGGTTAATATTTGTAGATGCTAGAGTGTAAATAAAAAATTGTGGACGGATAGACAACGGACGGACGCCGGACGGACGATGACGGATGGTGAGTGATCACAATAGCTCATCCTGAGCACTTCGTGCTCAGGTGAGCTAAAAAGCATAAAAACTCCCATAAATGCTTTTATGAACAAAGAAGATTTGGCTGCTAGGTAAGCAATGTATGTCTCATTAAAATGCTTTGTAATTTATGTGAAATATCTAAATTATTGCTTTTTCGACAGTCCAAGAATATTATTATTTCGAAATGTACTGAAAACAGAAATATTAATTCTGATTTGAACTGAACACAAGGAAAAAATTCCTGGGATTAATTATCAAGGGATTAAACTGTACACATACCATCAGTAAGTTTAGAACTTTTAAAAGTACCGATAAATTGAAATATGGGAGAACTGCTGGTGTTCTAGCATTATGTAATTTAAGGCTAGTTTGTGGAAAAAAGGATGGCATGGTTGATGGTCTATTTATGTGAGGATTAGCTTCCATTCACTGCCACCTGCAGAAGTCATCGGTCAACTAGTTTGGGGATAAAAAGGTCATAATTGGTTCATCTATTACTGCTGAGAGCTGGTATTTATCTACTCCTGTGAGGGTTTCTTAGTTCATTTACTGCCACTGAGAGATGGCATTTGTCTACCTCTGTGAGGATTACTTAGTCCACTTACTGCTGCTGAGAGCTGGCATTTGTCTATCTCTGTGAGGATAACTTAATTCATGCACTGCTGCTGAGAACTGGCATTTGTCTACATCTGTGAGGATCACTTAGTTTATTCATTGCCACTGACAGCTGGCATTTGTCTACCTCTATGATGATTACATGGTACATTAATTACCCCTGAGAGCTTGCATCTGTCTACCTTTATGAGGATTACTTAGTACGTCCATTGCCGCTGAGAGCTGGCATTTGTCTACCCATGTGAGGAGCACTTTGTTCGTTCACTGTGTGTGAAGATAACTTAGTTCGTTAATGGCCCCTGAGAGCTGGCATTTGTTTACTCATGTGAAGATAACTTAGTTTGTTAATTGCCCCTGAGAGCTGGCATTTGTCTACCTCTGTAAGGATCATTTAGTTCATTCACTGCTGCTGAGATCTGGAATTTGTCCAACATCCTAAGGATTACTTAGTTCATTCACTGCTGCTGAGAACTTACAGTTGTCTATGTCCGTGAAGATTAGGCTACTTAGTTCATGCACTGCCGCTAAGAAATGGCATTTGTCTACATCTGAGATGATAAATTCACTCCCACTAAGAGCTAGCATTTGTCTATGTGAGAAATACTTAGTTCATTCATTTGTGGCTGAACACTTCTGTGAAGATAACTTAGTTCGTTAATTGCCCCTGAGAGCTGGCATTTGTCTACTTAACTGAAGATTGCTTAGTTCATTCACTGTCGCTGATATCTGGCATTTGTCTACCTCTGTAAGGATTACTTAGTTCACTGTGGGCAAAGATAACTTAGGTCTTTGATGGCCCCTGAGAGCTGGAATTTGTCTACCCCTGGTAAGATTACTTAGATCGTTAACTGTCCCGAGAGCTGATATTTGTCTTCCTCTGTAAGGATTACTTTATTTATTTACTGCGGCTGAGATCTGGCATTTGGCTGCCTCTATAAAGATTACTTAGTTCATTCTCTGCTGATGAGAACTGGATTTGTGTATGTCTGTGAGGATTACTTAGTTCATTTACTGCCGCTGAGATATGGCATTTTTCTACCTCTGTAATGATTACTTAGTTAATTCACTGCCACTTAGAACTGGCATTTGTCTGTGTCTATGAGGATTACTTTGTTCATTCACTGCCGCTGAGAATTGGAATTTGTCTATGCATGAGAGAAAAAATTGGTTAATTCACTCCTGCTAAGAGCTGGCATTTGTCTACCTCTGTGAGGTGTCAACACATTACCAGTTACGGATGACTTTGTGATGGGATAAATTTGTCTTGGGCAGACCAGTTTTGAATAATTGTCACAAAACGGTGAGTTACTCATAATTTTCCCATTGCCAGAATATTTTCACATGTATTCATGTATCTTAGTTAAATTCATGTTGCTCATCAATACATAAGAACCATAATGTAAAAAGGGGCCTCATGCATCCACAAAAAGTATCGACCAAGTTAAGCCTGCATAGTTGTCACAAGCTAATCTGGGTCAAACCCTTTTGCTATTGGTCAATTTTATGCAACTCGAAGGACCAGTCTACCTCATCATTCTGTGTGTTGTTGGACAATATGGGTTTTATGGATCCATAATTATGAGATGACTTGCGTGGAGTAATGCATCACAGAAATGCAAACCTCCTTTTGTCAGGGCATGGCTGAATTATTCTGGAAGGATGTTTGCTGAAAATTCAGGAACAGAAAATTCAGGACAGGAGCTAATAATTTAAGTCTTGTAAAAATTACATGGAAGCATCTTGCTTTTCTACAAAGTTTTCACAGAGCTTCTTCCTTAGGTTCATAAAAACACAGGATTGTCTGATCAAGAGTAATCATCAGTTACCTGGTAACAGTGACTAACATTTAGCAAGCAATATATTATTGCACAAAGTAAGACTTGGCTATCATGTTGATTGTTTATACACAATGGCAAAGGCAATGAAATAAGACTGCCATCATGAAGCTTTACAATTTAATTCATACAAAAATATAAAGAGAATGTGATTGCAATTCACTGACTACTTATCAAAAATAACAATTTCATTTGAGCTGTACTCTGGCAAAAGGGGGTTTAATGCATTTCCGTGCAAGTCATTTCATGGTCGTGGATCAATAAAGTCCATTTTGTACAACTGACTGAGGTGCACTGGTTCTTGGACTTGCAGAAAATTGACCAATAGCAAAAAGTTTCGGCCCAGGTCAGTCTGCACCTATACTTTTTGCAGATGCATTAAGCCCCCTTTTCACACTGCCTGGCTCATTTAGTTGTTTCAGAAAGTAAGAGGTGGTGGTGGCAGTGGTGGATAATTGATTACCAAAGGACAAACATTTTTGACTCAACCAAATTGAAAAAAATTGCAGATAACAAAATTTGGCTAAAATAATGACTTCTCTTTGCAAGGGAAGAAAACCCAGTATCTGGTTAGAACCATCTCTTCTCATCTCACAGCATTTTCTAAAGCCTTCTTTTTCAGTGTTGACAGAAACACTGTCAAATCTGTTTTACTGTTCACCAAATGACAAAATTTTAGACTTGTCCAAATTGAAAGCACTTGCAGAGGACAAAATAATTGTGACTCAAAAATTGAAATTTGTTTTGGGACAGATAGAAAACACTGTGGGAAGAGGATAAAATGATGGTTACCAGCATTTTTGCTTTTTCACACAATTATTTCAAAAGTCCTCTTTCTTCAGGGTCATTAAAATTTTGCGGCCAGTGTAGCTCAATGCACAAAACATGCAGATAATGCCATTTTACCAATATAGAATATTTTGATCTTGTGCCAGATATATTTTCCAACAAAAATACTGTAAAGAACTTCACAAATAGGAACGAAGTCAATCTTCATTCTAGAGGGTGCAAATACTGTGGTGCTGTATTTGTCATTGAAGAAAAAGTAGAAATAAAACAGCAGAAAAAAAAAAAAAAAAAAACAGAGTAAAGGTGTACAAAGAAAGTAGAAAAATAGATATCTAAACAAAGACAGCATATTCATAACAAGTTGAGCTCTCAATATTAGAATATGATAACTTTGTAATCATGGTTTGTCAATGATAAAAAATACAAGGCATAAAAATATAATTATCCCTTTACCATACAATCCTGTGTTTTAATGCCCTGAGGCCGAAGGTTTTCCAGACTTTGTTGGAAAGGTAGAAAATGCTGATAACTAGCATTTTCTCCATTTCCCACATTGTTTTCTACCCTTACCAAGACAAATCCCATCATTTGAGTCAGAGAAAGTCAAAATGATTCTGTCGAGCGAGCCGCGCAGTAACTGTTATCCTATTACTGTTTAGGGAGTGGTAATTTGATCCATCAACCTTAGGCAGTTTTTTGCTAGTATTAGATTTTGGACTATAGGTATGTATACACAAGTAGGACAGGATATATGGTACTGACAAAAGCGAGGTTGAGGTGTATTAGCTAAAACTGAAAGTAGAATGGACACAAGCAGGAATGACAGTATATTTGGTTCAGGTCAAACAGATATCATAGTACAGTCTGACTGTGCACACGTCGTTACACATGGTGTACTTGGTTATGGTCAGAACGATCACAGTAAGCAGATTTGCTGTACAAATCCGCTAAAAAAAAAATCTTCATGTTACACATGAAGAGTCAAAAACTTTCATACAAAAGTGCAGCAAACTTTGATTGTATCAACATTTTGGAAGGTACTTCTCCTCTGCTTCTACCAGTTCTTGATCATTCTGAAGACGAAATATTTCTTTGACAGACACAATCTGAAAATGATACAGGAAACATGAGTTATACATTAACCCTTTACCAGATGCCAACATTTTAGACTTGTCCGAATTGAAAGCAATTGAGGAAGAAAAATGTAAATCAAATGATGAGTAACCAGCATTTTCTCCTCTTACCACAATGTATTCAAAGCAAGCGGTCTTTAAAGCAAGGACTGTTTGGGATACAGTTAATGCACATTGGAAATAAACCTTTTGTATGCTTAGGGCAATGGTAGGTGCTTTCAAGGACCTTCCAGATTCAGATCAGACAATACAAAACATGTATTGCCTCAAGTCCAAGTGATATTCTAACCATGAAGTATTGTAGCATACACTTCCTGAAAAGTGTTTAATAACATTTACACAGAAGGAAATGAAATAATCGTTTTGTTACATGCAAGTGCTTGTTTTCCTTTTTTTCCAAAAGCTGTCTACATCAAGGATGTAAAAAGTTGTATTGAAATTGTGCAAAACTTACAAATGACACTTTGAAATGTGGCTCAAAGGATAGAATTTGTCTTTAAATCTTTCATTACCAACTGCAGAAGTTGCACTTTTTTCTGAGTTCTAAAAATAGATTTTCACTGCTATTGAAAATGACTTTTGTCATATTTCAAAATCAGGGTGGTGGATCATGATGGTGGAGATCCAAAATCAGACTGCATGTTCTTTGCAGTCTGATCTTGGTATACACCATACACAAAAGCTACTCAAATTATCATTGGTAGTGAAAGAATTAAATGAAAACAAAGACGGCAACCCTTCTTCCTTAGGGTTGTAAAAATGCAAGATTGTTTGTAAAGCGTTAAAAGGTCAGTGAGTATGCATCCATTTACATTAGGCTCCACCCCTTCCAGTGATTGGTCACTGTAAATTCTTGCAGTGGTCTCCTGCATTGCTTTAACAGATGCTCTCAGATTGTGATTGGCCCAGATTACCATAGACACACCCATATCTCGGAAAGTCTGTGTTGGGGTCTTGTAATACTTGGTTGGGACAATAACAACAGGCCCCTGCAAGCAAAGAATCATATCCCTATTAATGAAATAAACTGATTTCATATTTGCCTAATTACAATTGAAAATCAACAAGTCTTTTCCATTGAGAAATAAAATAAACAAAATTAGTAAAGTGACTTTTTACATTAAAAACAGATTTAAGATAGTGAATTTGCAGTGAAATTATAAAGGTATTTTAACTAATGGGAAATCGCTTAATCAATCAAAACAACAAGAGCATGTAAAAGCGTATATAACTAGATTGCAGCAGTCAAGGTAAATCACTTTTCAATGAGGGAAAATCAAACACATCACTTCACCTTGGGAAAAATAAGGTAAGATTGTTTAACCGTAGAGTGCCAGATAAACACAACTGAAATTTTCTGTGAGGAAAAACCATCCAAATACCTAAGCATAGTGGACAGTGTAGATCCAAGATCCCAATGCACATTTTGTGCAATCTGATCTTGATCTAAACTAGCTGCAAAAGCAATAGTAGATGTAAAAGTCACTCTGAGGGTAAAATTCAGAAAAAGCAATCTGTCATCATTGACTATACACTCAGTAACTTGGTGTAGTTAACCCTTAGAGTGCCGAATAAAACTCTAAGACATTTTCATCCTAGAAATACAACCCAAATAATTGCAATTTCATGGTTGCTTTTGTCTGCAGTGATTCAGCAAAGCAGACAGTGTAGATCAAAGATCAGGCTGCACGTTTTGTGCAGCCTGATCTTGATCTACACTGGCCGCACATGCAACTACAGTCGTGAAAGGCACTTTAAGGGTTTATATGAAGGCCTACCTGATTGTTCCAAGCCTTCATAAATGCCTCAATATCAGAGGGATCACTTTTCTTGCTGTGCATAAGGATGGCATCTGCCCCTGAATTAGAAGAAAATATACATGTGAGCTGCGCTGTAGGAAAAAGGGTTAAACCCTTTACCTCACAATCGTGTGTTTTAACAACTCTGAACACGGAAAGCTTTTAAAAACATGGTGGGAAAAAGGAAAAAATGCTGGATATCTTTCCTTTTCAAGTTGTTGCATAATACAAATTCATCTTGTCTACAAACCAACAAAGTCATGAGATGGAATGGTCCTTTGATATGCAGGAAATATTCCTGTTGCAAAGGTTTCAACCAATGTTAGCCTGTGTGGACTGTGCATGTTAAGTTTTAACCAAATAACAAAGTTGAAAAAATATATGCAGATGACAAATTACATGTTCCCTACATTATTAGTCGTACGGTTAGGTGGCAGGGGACTTGGAAACTTGTTCATGGCTGGGGCAAATCATGTCGCCACCTCGCCTTCAGTTCGGGGCGACATGATCTGCCACAGCCGTGAACAAGTTTCTAAGTCTCCTACCACCTGACCCAAGGCGAGGTTGCGACATGATTTGCCATGGCCGTGAACAAGTTTCCAAGTCCTCTGCCACCTGACCATACAACAAATTTATCATACTGCAAAGATTTACCATTCTAATGTATATTCAGTGAAATTTCCATTTTTTATTGTCTCACAAATCAAGTACATTTATGAAATCCAATTTCCCTTCTGAGTGCCCAAAACACACTGAAAAATAACATCATTGAAAACTGACATCACTGAAACCTACGTAAAATGTGCAGTTTGGTGCATGAAGTCACTGCGATAGACATTCAACATATTTTTATTTGAACATGAATTAAACAACTGCAGGGTAAGTAACTAGTCATTTTATGATTTGTTAACAAAAGTAAACAACCATTAGTTGTTTCAAACTACCACTAGTTTATCATTACTTTTTTTTAACATTACATTGCATGACCTTTAACATTTCACAGTTTGTTTTCATGACAACCTGACGCTGCCATCTTTGATTCTGCTGTGATGTACCCTGGGTGCTGCCAGTGTACAGTACTACATGTATATATTCGGAGAATATTATCCAATCAGATCGCGAGAATTTTTTTTGCCGTATAATAAGATGTTTTCTATCTTTGCAATGAGTATTCATGAATATACATGTAGATTTAATTATTATGCATGCAGTTCCTGAGATACAATTGTACAACAAAAACAATCTGACATTCTTTGGCAGTGGAGATAAAATTTAATAAAACCTGTCTAGTAAAATGTTATTAAGCTTGCCAAAGACTCTCACTTTTCCTCTTTACCACACTATCCCAACTTTTAATGACCATGAGAAAGAAAGACTTTGAAAACATTGTAGAAAAGGAGAAAATAATAATACCTAATGGTTTCTCCTTTTACCACAATGTTTTTACCCTCCCCAAAATAAATATCAATTTTTGAGTCACATTTATTCTGTTGTCTGCAAATGCTTTCAATTTGGACATGTCTAAAATTGTGTTGTGTGGTAAAAAGTTAAATAATAACATTTTTCTAGACTCATTTAATAACATTTTATCTCAAACACCATTACATGTGAGATCCTATTCATACCAGCATTTCTGTAAGCCTCTGCCCTTTTTAAGGCCTCATCCAGGCCCCAGCCTGCTATAAAAGCTTCCACTCTGGCTACAATACTAAAGTCAGGGTCTCTCTGGGAATCTTTACAAGCCTGGATAAAAAAGGTAAAATAAAATACTGGGTAGTCATTAACCCTTTACAACACAAACCCTGTTCTGACAACCCCGAAAGAAGAGGGCTTTTGACAGCACTGTGGGAAATCAACAAAATCCTGATAATCATTATTTTTTTATTTCACAGAAATGTGTTTTACTACTTCAAAGATAAAAACCATCCTTTGAGCTCCATTTAATTTGTTGTCTGCAACTGTCTTAAATTTGCTTGAGTCTAAAATTTTGTTGTCTGGTAAAGAGTTCATTCTCCTTTCCCACAAAGTTTTCTACCCTTCCAAAGACAAATCCATCACTTGAACCACATATGAATTTGCCATCTGCTAAAACTTTCACAATGGACAAGTCTAAGACTTTGTTGTTTGGGAAAGAGTTATATCTCCAAGTGGCCATGCCTACCTTGATTTACTTTTACCAGCACTTTCTACAACACTCTTTCCAAATCTCTTGCCTTCCCACATAAATATTATAGAGAAGAATAAATACTAAAGCAACAACTATCATCAGTATCTGTAATTCAACATTTACCATGGTTCAACACATATCACATCCTACCTTAATTTTAAGTGAAAATTCTTCAATGTCTGCTAATGGCTGTGCCCTTCCATCATGTAAAGAATTTGTCTTTGGGAATAATTTGTCTTCTAAACATGCACCTGACAAAAAGAAAAGTATTTCAAACTTTTAACAGTATCTGCTCCTATCTGACTTGACCCTTTGCCAAACAATCCTGTGTTTTAGTGATCTTGAGGTAAATGACTTTAGGAAACATTGTTGGAAAAGGAAAAAATGCTGGTAACAATCCTTTATTAAAATGACCTTGTGAAAAAAAGGGCTTTTGAAAACATTGTGTTAAAGGAGAAATTCCTAGTTACTATTCTTTCATACATATTGAAGCCACAATTAATTTGTAGTCCACAAAAGTCTTAAGTAGCTACTTAAGACTTTTGTGAACAACAAAGACACAAAGACAGACATGCGAATGAGTTCTCGTACTGAACTTCAACACTGATAAAAAGAGGCATAAAAACTTGACACAAAATTTTTCAAAACCAGCACATGTATCTGCATTTGTGCATCTGTTACTATGTTTTAATGATTGTGTCCACTTTTTACCAGATAAACATTACATCTAAGAAACAGATTATAGCTGTTACAGATACATGAGTCATGCTCTGGCAAAAGAGGGGGGCTTAACCCTTTATCACACAATACCTACTTTTGACGACCCTGAGAAAGAAGCCTATTGAAAACATTGTGGGAAAAGGAGAAAATGCTGCTAACCAACATTTTCTCCTTTTCCAACAATGTTTTCTACCCTTCCCGAAACAAATTTCATTTTTCCAGTCACATTTATTTTGTTGTCTGCAAATGCTTTCAGTTTGGACTACTGTAAAATTTTGTCGTTTGGAAAAGAGTTAACCCTTTACCACACAATCCTGACTTTTAACGACCCTGAGAAAGGAGCCTTTTGAAAACATTGTGGGAAAAGGAAAAAATGCTGGTAACCAGCATTTTCTCCTTTTCCCACAATGTTTTCTACCTTTCCCAAAACAAATTTCAATTTTTGAGTCACATTTGTCGTCTGCAAATGCTTTCAGTTTAGACCAGTCTAAAATTTTGTTGTTTGGTAAAGAGTTAATGCATCTC
The DNA here is from genome assembly GCA_945859785.2 of Tridacna gigas. Classification (NCBI taxonomy): domain Eukaryota; kingdom Metazoa; phylum Mollusca; class Bivalvia; order Cardiida; family Cardiidae; genus Tridacna; species Tridacna gigas. The sequence goes on along the minus strand of OX244042.2, from coordinate 28,303,672 downwards.
TGTAATGCATAATAAAGCCATCACATAATTATGGATCCATGAAAGCCAACTTTTTTCCATGATCAACTAAATCATGTGGTACAGAAAACTGACAAATGGTGAAAAGTTTCGGACCAGGTCAGCCTGAGTGGACTGCGCAGGCTGACCTGGGTCGATACCTTTGCATTAAGTCCCCTTTTGCCACAGTGTGGCTCATATATCTTTAATTTTGACAAGGTAAAGGCATATGTTCAAAACAATCATCAAACGAACTTTTAGAAGCCAAAAAAGTTTGCATTTTCATACCACTTTACTATAGTATGTGTTCAAAACTAAGACCAGCTTTGTCAAAAAATTCATTATGTTCAACATACCTGCCACACCCCTATCTTCCAGTTTCCGAACCAAGCGTCTAGCATTGTTAAAGTTGCCGTATCCAGTGTCAGCATCCAGCAGGATAGGAACGGTGGTGGCATCTGACATAAACTCCAATACTTCCATTACCTACAGTAATATCTTGTACCGTAATAAAGTTAATTAGTTTAGAGCTTGGATATGACTTTTTCCTATTATAGGTACCAGTAACCTTGACTTTTACCTTAGCATCAAAATGAAAGTAAGGGTGTAATCTGCATATCAAGATCTGTCAGTTAGTGAATTTTAGTCTTTACTATCGTAAAATTTGACAGCAAAATTGACAATGACTTAACCCTCTATCATACAATCCCAAGATTTAACGACCTTTGAAAAGAGGCCTTTTGAAAATATTGTGGGAAAACGAGAAAATGCTGGGAACCAGCATTTTCTCCTTTTCCCACAATATTTTCTACCCTGCAAGAAAAAAAATTCAATTTTTGAGCCCCACTCAGTGGGAACCAGCATTTTCTCCTTTTCCCACAATATTTTCTACCCTGCAAGAAAAAAAATTCAATTTTTGAGCCCCACTCATTTTGTTGTCTGCAAATGCTTTCAATTTGGACAAGTCTAAAGAAACCACAGTATCTGTGTATTAATTGTTATCTTCCCAAAGTCAAAGCTTCCTGTAGGTGGTTTTTAGATTTTTGAGTTATCACAGAATCCAGATTTAGGGGGACAGACAGACATACAAGTGGACAGACTGACAAAGAAAGAATAGACAAACCTGCTGACAAAACAAAGGTCTGTCTTTAGTCTCCCCCAGTGAAACTACAAGAAGGCTAATTACAAGGATATTTTCAAAGTAGTTTGTTCCAGATTTTTCAGGGTAAAATGAATATGAGCAATACCCTGGCAAAAGGGGGCTTATTACATGTATCTCCATGATGGATTGTACCAGTCAAGCCATCACTTATTTATGGATCAGTAAAAGCCACTTTTTTAACAAATGACACAATCATGAGGTAGAATGGTCCTTGGACATACAAAAAAGTGACCGATAGCAAATGTTTCCGACCAGGTCAGCCTGCACAGGCTGACCTGGGTCAATACTTTTCGCAGATGCATTAAGCCCCCTTTTCACAGAGTATGGCTCAGATTTTTTTTGTTTGTGTAGCAGAGATATAGAAATTTCACATAAAACTATAAATGCTTATTTTTGTTTTTACTTTCTGTATTTTATAAGTCAGTGTATATCAACTGTCCTATTTTTTCCATATTTCTTCATTCTCGTAGCACCTTTAGAATTTCAATGCCAAACTACAATGTCAGATAATAAATAGAACAGTGGCAGTTTATATATGATCACCACTCCCTCAAAGGTGTGCCGAGCCCAGAAAGCCCCACTGTTTCGATGATGGCTATGTGGGAAAGTGGCTTGGAAAGAATATTGTGCATAGTACTGGTAAAAGAAACTCCAGGAAATCATTGATAGGTGCACTGGCAGCCACAATACACTAAAATAATGTTGAAAATAAACACCATACAATCAATCAATCAACCCTGAAAGGTGGGGGTACAGATAAAGAAATAGCTATATGCCACACAGTGAAGGTATAGAAGACTAAATGGGAATTACTGACCTGAGTCCAAGAGGCTTCATTACTGTCTCGAACACCCATCTGGGCAGATATAGACAGACCACTACCCCATATACCTTTAAAACCTGTTTGAAGTAAATTGTAATAGAAAACAACAGATATAGCAAAATTATATTATCACATAACATCCCTTGCTTTCAGTGTAATATGCCAATCACAAATTTTCTTTCATTAGTTAACCTAAAAATTTTCTGGCTCAAATACATGTGTCACAAGCATGCCTAGTTTTTGAACCGACATAACCCACTTTCACACTCGTCCTAGATATTATGAAGACAAACATTCTGACCAACTTTCATGAGTACTGGACTGAAAATGTGGCCTATAGAGCGTACACAAGGTTTTTCTAAGATTTGACCTAGTTACCTAGTTTTTGACCCTACATGACCCATTTTCAAAATTGTCCCAGATATCATCAAGACAAACATTCTGAAAAAGTTTCATGATCAGTATCAGACTGAAAATATGACCTCTAGAGCATACACAAGGTAAAAGTTGATGACAGACGATGGACACAGCATATCACAAAAGCTCACCTTGAGCACTTTCTGCTCAGGTGAGCTAAAAAGAAATTGATCCTTTTCCAACTATGTTATTTATAACATTTGGCTCTTTACCAGATGACAAAATTTTACACCATCAAATCCGAAAGCATTTTCAAATAACAAATTAAATGTGGCATAGGTTAACAGCATCTACTCCCTTTCCAAAAATTTTCAAGAGTCTACTTCCTCTAGGTTGTTGAAATTGGGAATTGCTTGGTTATGGGCTTTATTTCTTTGCTCTTTCCTCCAAATGTTTTTCTTCTTAACTGAAGCTTTTCTAAGCCTGTGCGGTAAACAGTTATACGATAAAAGCTCCACAATTCATACCTGCTTCCTCAACAATTTTGGCACTAAGTCCATTGTGGGCTTCCATGATAAATTCCAATTCAGGTGATGTCAACATTTTCCTCAGCTTTGTTGTTTTCTGACAAACAATAGTGAAAGGAATGCCAAACAGTGAAACTAAACTGTTCAGATTTACACTTAACATACTAAGAATCCAAGAAAACATCAAACAGTTTTGCTGCCAAGCTCCTGTTACAGTGTTCTACCAAGGATTATTAACCTTCATCCTACTAAATAAAAGAAACTTTCAAGCCGAGAGTAAAAACCTTAATTTTCCTATTTCTAAAGGATATTTTTGGAGGAAAGATATCTATCGGACAGTGTAGATCCAAGATCAGACTGCACATTCTGTGCAGTCTGATCTTGATCTACACTGTCCGCAAAAAGTCATTGTGTCATGCTTAGCAGCCTGAGGGCCAATAAGGGCAAAAATTGTCCCATAAACTTGGCAGAACACTACTGGTCAGTTTCATTTCAGCAGCACCTTATTACTCTAAACCAATGATCATTTTACCGTCAGGGCTCACATGTACTACAATCATTGTAACAATTGCAGATATTTAGAGTTATGCTTTTTCCCAAAGTACCTCTGTGCTCAAATATGAGGCTGGAACATGCATTTGTACAAAGCAATGCTTAACTCTTTACCACACAATCCCGACTTTTAATGACCCTGTGAAAGAAGCCTTTTGAAAACATTGTGGGAAAAGGAGAAAATGCAGGTAACCAGCATTTTCTCCTCTTCCCACAATGTTTTCTACCCTTCCCTTTACAAATTTCAATTTTTCAATTACATTTATATTGTCGTCTGCAAATGCTTTCAATTTGGACAAGTCTAAAATTTTGTTGTTTGGTAAAGAGTTAATACCTTTCAAAAGAGTTAATACCTTTCAAAAGTGCACTAAAACATTGGCCTTATTTACACTTAATTAGTAACTCCTTTTTCCCCAAATGTTTTATCAAACAATTCCAAAATGCTTTTTCCTTGTGTTAAATTGCTTCTACTTTGAGTTTGTCGTGCTTACTTTTTGGTAGGACTAAAATTAGTAGTAAAGCAAACGATTAAAGAGCCCTGAATGTTGTAGAATAGAAACTCTGCAAACCTTTTCTTCATTAGCAGAAGACATCGTTCTGGTAAAGACCAGTGTTGCGTTTTTTCTAGGGGCTGGAAAGAAAACAAAAGAAAACAAATCTCTAACAATAAAAATAAGTCCTTTTCCTTTAAAGAAGAATACAAATGGGATAAACATTTTTACAAGTAAATCATGCTAGATGGTCAACTGATTTTTCATTCATTTATCATCTCCACCAGTTGCCTATATATCAGGGTGTCGCTGCCAGAAGGTTATGTTGGTGTGTGTGGGGGGGGTAATAGTGCAAGGTAGAGACAAAAACCCATCCTATGTAACTGCTAGTTCTTTAACCTGCTCAGTGCTGTTTCACAAGGGACCTCTGTTTAACCCTTTCCCAAACAAGCCCTGGTTTTCACGTGTCTGCAGGACAAGTCTTTTGAAAACACTGTGGGAAAAGGAGGAATTGCTCGTAACGAGCAATTTCTCCTTTTCCCACAGTGTTTTCTACCCTTTTTGAGACCTTTCTGCCATTTTCATCAAATTTAAAATTGTTGTCTGCAAACTCTTTCAATTTTGACCAGTCCAAAATTTGTTGATTGGGAAAGGGTTAACATCTCATTCAAAAAAGACTATGAGTGATTTTGCAGTTGGCCAGCAGTGGAGCTCAAACCCACATCCCCTAGATGGAGGAAATAGTTTATGATAGATACTAATAGTTTCCTTATTTGTCACACTTTTTTCTATAACCCTTAAAAAAACCCTGTTTTCTAGTAATCAGCATTGGGAATGTTTTATGGGTGTGGATCAAAGTCAGACTGTACAATATTTGCAGTCTAATCTTGGAGCTACAATTTTTAGCATTTTGTCTGATATTCTTAATTGCCAAAGTAGGCATGCAACTTACACAATTTGGCTTTTGCAGTTGATGGAAACCTATTTTTTCTTCATTCATTCAGTACTCAAGGCTTAATCCTTTACCAAACAAGCCCGACTTTTTAATAACCCTGATGAAACAAACTTTTTAAAACACTGAAGGAAAAAAAGAAAATGCTGGAAACCAGCATTTTCTCTTTAACCCAAAATGTTTTCTACTCTTCCAAGAACAAATTTCAAATTCTGAGCCACATTTGTCTTCTGCAAATGCTTTCAATTAAATTTGGGTAAGTCTGAAATTTTGTCATACAGTAAAGAGTTAGATTATGTGTTTAATAGGTATGTTTATATATTCAACATCTTTTAGCATCATTAAACCTGAGCCATCTTTACCAGATGACAAAATTGTAGACTTGCCTCAATTGAAAGCCTTAGCAGACGACAATTTAAATGTGGCTGAAGTAATGAGATTTTTCCTTAACCTTTACTAATCGAAAAAATTTTGGAATGGACCAAATTGAAAGTATTTTAAGACAACAAATTAAATCTTGCTAAAACGATGATTTCTCTTTTTGATAGGGTAGAAAACATTATCAGTAAAGGAGAAAATGCTGGTTACCAGCAATCAAATGTGGCTGAAATAATGAGATTTTTCCTTAACCTTTACTAAATGACAAAATTTCGGAATGGACCAAATTGAAAGCATTTGCAGGCAACAAATTCAGTGTGGCTAAAATGATGATTTCTCTTTTTGATAGGGTAGAAAATATTATGGGTAAAGGGGAAATGATGGTTACCAGAATTTTCTTTGTTTCCCACAATGTTTTCAAAAGCATTCCCTTTCAGGGTCGTTAAAAGTCGGGATTGTGTGGTAACCAGTTTATAGGGTAGAAAACATTTTAGGTAACAGAGGAAATGCTGGTTACCAGCATTTTCTCCTTTTCCCACAAAGTTTCCAAAAGCTTTAAAAATATTCTCCAGTGTCATTAAAACACCAGATCATGTGGTAAAGGGTTAACCTAGATATGAAGCATTGCAAGGTTTTTGGAAACACTGTAATCAGCATTTTATCCATTTATCACAATGTTTTAAACCCAGATCAAACATTTTGAGCCAAATGTTTTAATTTTGATGTCTGCTTTAAATATATGGATGAGTCTGAAATTTTGTCTCATACAGAATTTCATTAACCCTTTACCACACAATCATGACTTTCACTGACTCTGAGAAAGAAGTATGTCTTTTAAAAGCATTGTGGGAAAAGGAGAAAATGCTGGTGACCAGCATTTTCTCCTTTTCCCATAATTTATTGTTTCTATCATTTCCAAATCAAATTTCAATTGTTGGATCACATTCATTTTTTCATCTGCAAATGCTTTCAATTTGGAATGGTTTAAAATTTTGTTGTTTGGTAAAGAATTAATCCTTTATCGGACAAAAAAGCATACGATTTGTCCTATACTGACATTATTCTACTTTTGCCACATCATTTTCTAAAGTCTTTATTCTCAATGACATTAAAACCCTGGATAGTTTGAAAAAGGATTAATGAGGTTGAACCTGAATATGCTAAGCTTTTTGGGGAATGTACAGACAAGATCAGATTGAAACAAAAGAAAAACAGAGGATGACCTTTAGCACGAAAATGTGGCACTAGGTGCTTTAAGTTAACCCTTTAAGTTAACCCTTTCCAAACAATTCCCAGTTTCCATGACCCTGAGAAAGAAGGCTTTGAAACCATTGTCTGAAAAGGAGAAAATACTGGTTGCCAGCATGTTTCCTCCTCTTTCACAGATGAATTCCATCATTTGTACCACATTTAATTAATTCTGTCATCTGCAAAATACTATGAATATGGGTGAGTCCACAATTTCATCACATGCTTATGACTTAATATCACAATTGACCTTGAATTCATAAAATGATTGTATGATAAACTTGATGAGTATTATCTCACTTTGGAGGGATTGATTATTCCCTTACCCGAAATAAAACTTTAACCCCAAGAGCTCCGATTAACCCCAGTTGGCATCTTCATTCTAGAAACAAGACACTAGTAAGTGCAATTTCAAAATTGCTATTTTCCAGGGTGTCTCAGCAAAGTGGACAGTAAAGATCAGACTCAGACTGCATGTTTTGTGCAGTCTGATCTTGATCTACAATGCCTCCAAAGGCTACAATTGTTGTGAAATGAGCATTAAGGGTTGATGGATCTTTCCCAATTCAGTGTTTTTTGTTTATAAAAAAAAAGCCCCTAAATATGTCATGTATCATGATAAGCCATTTATTCCTTTGCATTGGAGAAACTTCCGAAACTTTATTTTCTGGTAAAGGGTTGCCCAAAACAAAACTTAAGACTTGTCCAAATTTCATTTGCAGATGACATATGAAATCTGTCTCAAAAAATAAGAATTTTTCTTTTGAAAATGATGTAATAAATGGTAACAAGCATTTTCTCCTTTTCTAACAATGTTTTCTAAAGCCTTGATCTCCAAGATCGTGAATTCATATAAAAGGCCTCGATCTTCCAGGTCCCAAAGTCATGGGACTGTTTGGTAAAGGGGTGACACACTTGTCTCCATTTTGCAACTACACAATGACATATGCTATCAAATATATAGGAGAAACTGTACACTGTAATCAGACAGGATTCAAGTATCTTTCCTTTATCACAAAACTACTTGATCCCTCTATATAAGTTTTTCATGGTCATTGTTCTGTATTCAAGAGGTTCAAATCCATAAACAGTTCTTCCGTTTTATGATTTATTTTTTAACTCTTTACCGAGCAACAACATTGTAGACTTGTCCAAACTGAAAGCATTTGCAGAAAACAAATGTGGCTTAAATGACAGATTTTGTCTCTAATAGGTTAGAATACATTGTATGAAAAAGAGAAAATGCATGCTGGTAAAGCATTAGAATTGTTAGATACAGTTACAGAAAATTCTGGCAGTGGAGGGGCGGTGATTATTATGAGCAATTATCCCGCTTTCCACAATGTTTTCCAAAGTCATCTATACTGCAAACGTGTGGAATTCATTAGATCTTTTTGTTTGGCAATTGATTTTACAACAAGCAGAGAACATTTTTCATTTGAAAGCATGCAATTTTTTCCTCGTACCACAATGCTTTCACTTGTATTCTGCCTGGCCAGGTAGCTCAGTGGTTAGTGTATCTGACTCGTGACCTGGTGGTTGTGAGTTTGACACCGAGTTGAGGAAAACTTTCTTTTTGGCCTTTTTTCGCCCCTCATTTCTGATGCATGTGAGAAAGGTAGTCCGTGGCTTGGAAGGATAGTTGTGTCAGTACTGATATGAGAAAGCAAGGAAACACGTGCGTAGGTGCAATGTCTGCCATGATATGACCTATTTAAGCTATAAACTCCTTACCACACAATCCCGTCTTTTAATGACCCTGAAAAAGAAGCCCTTTGAAAACATTGTGGGAAAAGGAGAAAATACTGGTAACCAGCATTTTCTCCTTTTTTCACAATGTTTTCTGGCCTTCTCAAAACAAATTTCAATTTTTGACTTACATTTATTTGTTGTCTGCAAATGCATTCAATTTGGACTAGCCTAAAAATTTGTTGTTTGGTAAAGAGTTAGAATGGTATTAATCTCCATTACAAACAAACAAACAAATTCATTGTTTTCATATAATATATATCTCTTTACCAAACAATTGCATGTTTCAATAACCCCTGTGCAGAGGGCTTTGGAAAAAAAACAGTGTGGGAAGGGCAAAAATGCTGGTTACTGGCATTTCCTCCTTCAAAAATAGTCATTTTAACTGAATTTAATGTGTCCTATGTAAGTGAGCTCAGTTTCGTCCAGTGTAAACTTTTGCTGTCTGGCAAAGAATTAACACTTAGCAGAATGTCAGACTTTTCCAAATTGAAGGCATTTGCAGACGACAAAACAATTCTGACTCAAAATATGAAAATTATCCTTTGTAGGATAGAAAACACTGTCAGAAAAGAAGAAAATGCTGCTTACTAGCATCTTCTCCTTTTCTCAAAATGTTTTTAAAAACCTTCTTTAGGGTCATTAGAACTGGAGTTAATATACGAGTTAATATTGTATAGTATCGTAATAGTAATATTTTATGCTGATTATCCTTATTTTGTAACTTGCTAACTGAAAAATTTTAATCAAAATTGATAGGATTTAGCTCTGTTCAAGCATAAGTAAATACACAAGTACCTGTTCTACCTATTAAAAATATTACTTGGACATGTCTGTTCAGCCTTTATTGTAAGGTATCTATAACCTGCAGGCTGCCAAGTGCAACTCAAGGACCTTTTGCTGACAGTATAGATCAAGATCAGACTGCACAAAATGTGCAGTCTGATCTGGGATCTACACTGTCCACTAAGGAGATATCTTCCCCAAAAATTACCTTTGATATAGCAATATTTGTTGTTGTTTTTTTTTTCTATCAGCTTTAAAGTTTTATTTCACTTATTTCGCAGGATAAGATTTAATTTGGTTTCAGGAGAAGGGAGGTATTCATCCTTTAGACCTATATACTACACAATCCTGACTTTAAGCATCCTTAAAGAAGGCTCTTGAAAACATTGTGGGAAAAGGAGAAAATGCTGGCTACCAGCATTTTCTCTTTTACCCACAATGTTTTCAACATCTTTTTGCAAACATTCAATCATTTGAACCACACTTAACCCTTTCCCAAACAAGCCCTGGTTTTCACGTGTCTGCAGTACAAGTCTTTTGAAAACACTGTGGGGAAAAGGAGAAATTGCTCGTAACGAGTAATTTCTCCTTTTCCCACAGTGTCTTCTACTCTTTTGGAGAACTTTCTGTCATTTTCATCAAACCTAAAATTGTCGTCTGCAAACTCTTTCAAATTGGACCAGTCTAAAATTTATCGTTTGGGAAAGGGTTAATTTGCTGTCTACAAAAGCTTCCAACATGGACAAGTCTAAAAAGGGTTCAGTGCTCATTATGCTCAAAATTCAGACATAATGCGAGATATATTTAGTCTACATATATGTATATGCTGCAATTTCAAGGCTGATTTTTTAAGAATGTCTGGAAAAGGTGTGATGTAGTTTTGGATCGGACTGCGGGGATAGCTAGCCCCCCCCCCCCCCCCCCCCCCCCCCACCCCTTGGCCCTTGCGGTGCGGCTTCGACCGTTACTCTCATCCACAAACATTTAATTGATTGATCTGTTAATTTTGTCTGCAAGCCCGCAGCCCTATAAATCTATATGAAAACAATCCAAGTGTATAAAAAAGAATTAAGGGAGGTGTGAGGAAGTCTCAACGGAAGAAACACTTTTTACAGTTGGGTTCATTTCAACATTTGCTTTCGGTTTCAAATGTCGTCTGCTTCAATACTTACAATACTTCACTTCAGCAACGCCCTCATCAAGGCGATCCTGTCTCTAGTTTTCAATATTGAGCTTTTAATTTTTTTCACAGATGGGTAAATCAACAATCAAAAGTAATTTTTCTTCGTAGTTGTGTAAGTTCTGTTCTTTTTCTGCAGGATAGCGTAGATCTTGAGTTCTCATCTGCAGCTGGTTAAAACACGCCTAGTACTTTCAGTTCCCTGAGATATATTGTAACGATTTAAAATTTATTCTTTACCAACGCAATGCACACACCCGTTTGCCAAAATTTAAAGAACGCACATACTAATGAATCATATTGACATACCTTTGGAAACGGAAGCAGTTTGGTCTGCAATTCCTATCAGAATTCGCCAAAGAGCGCGTGCTGTCATGGAAGCTGCCATTTTAGTTTACTTAGTGTATGTATTGATTGAAATTCTCGTACTCGTACATGTATGGGCAGACTGATCTAAAAATAGATTTCAAGCGCAAGCTATCCACACATCATAAATCTACCCATCCATGTTTTATTCGGAAAAAAAAAACATGATTGAATGTTATTTTACGCAGCTTTCAACATTATTTCAGTCATATCATGGTGACAGCTCACATATTCATGTATTTCCTGGGTTTCACCAGCATTAGGCTAGGGCTCTGAAGTGTCATGCCCAAGTACACTTGGACCACGAAAGGCTCATTGGATCCAGTGAGGCTCGAGCCCGGGGCTTCCAGGTCACGAGTCCTACACTTTACCACCGATCCACGCAAGACCCCCCCCCCCCCCAAAAAAAAATGCACCCTTTATGTTACTTGACTGGTCAATGTAAACTGTCATAGAAATCAAAAAGTTGATTTTCTGCTCATGATGGGAAATTTATTCACTTGTCCGATTTTTTTCTGGCTGCAGCAGCCTTTACTTTTCTCACATTTTTTTTCAAACGCCTCTCTCCAGAGGATTGTTTGGTATAGTGTTAATCCAGGGAATTTTGCCGTCTGGTAAAGAGACAAAGTTCATGGACTAGCCCTTTACTAAACAATCCTGTGATAAAGTAAAAAGGCTTTTGAAAACATTTTTAAAAAATTTAGCCTTGTCCTGATTTTAAGCATCTGCAGACAAATGTTATTCAAAACACAAAGTTTGTCTTGGATAGACTAGAAACCATTGTGGGAAAAGGACAGAATGCTGGTTACCAACATTTTCTCCTTTTCTCAATATATTTCAAAAGTCTTCGGAAGGCCTGCTAAGGGTCGTTAGAGGTCAAAATTGTATGATAAAGAGTTAAACAGTAGAAATAAGAGTATAATGACCCAAACGTCTGTTTATTTTCAAACATTACTCACTGAATGGTGGGATGCCATCCCTATCATTGTCAAATTTTTGGACAGGCTGGGTGCCATCAAGAAATATAATCAAGAGCACTGTGTTCCTGGTATGGTTTATACAGAACAAACGAATGACTGGATATGAATATTTCATAATAACTATCAAATTTTATGAACAAGAGGGCAATTGGCCCTAAAGCGCTCACCTGAGTAAGGTCATCTAGGACTGATAAAGCTGAAAAGATCCTGGTTGTGATGATGTAAAACACATGAGTGTAAGTGACCTAATTTTTGACCCACTAGACCTATTATTAAATTTGTCAGAGATATCATCGAGACAAACATCCTGATGATGTTTCATGAGTATCAGACAGAAAAACTGGCCTTTAGACTGCACAAGAGGTTTTTCTAAGATTTTGCCAGTGTCCTACATTTTGATCCAATATGACCTAATTTTGAACTTGTCAGAGATATCACCAAGACAAATATTCAGACCTTGTTACATGAGTATCAGACTGAAAATGTGGCCTCTAGAGTGCACAAAAGGTTTTTCTGGGATTTGGCCCAGTGACCTACTTTTTGAAGCAGCATGACCAAATTTCAAACTAATCAGAGGTATCATCAAGACAATTATTCTGACGGATTTTTTGGTGTATTTGGCTGAAAACATAACCTCTAGAGGTTTTTCTAAGATTTGGCCCAGTGACCTACTTTGTGATCTGACTTGACCCAATTTGAAGTTTTTTAGAATTATTATCCAGACAAACATTCTGACCAAGTTTCACATGTACTCGTCTGAAAATGTGGTCTCTATGGTGCACACAAGGCTTTTCTGAGATTTTGCCCAGTGACCTACTTTTTGACCCGAGATCTAAGTTTCATGAGTATCTGGCAGAAAATGAGGCACCTAGAATGCACACAAGGTTTTTTTATGATTTGGCCCAGTAACCTACTTTTTGACCCGACATGACCGAATTCCAAATTTGTCCAAGATTTTATTAAGACAAACAATTTGACCAGGTTTCATGAGTATTGGGCTGAAAATGTCCAGAATGCAAACAAGGTTTTTCATAGATTTGTTCCAGTGACCTACTTTTGACCCGACGTGACCCAATTTGAAACATGTCTCAGACTTCATCCAGACAACTATTCTGACCAAGTTTGATGAGTATCAGACTGAAAATGCTGCCTCTATAGTGCACAAAAGGTTTTTCTAAGATTTGGCCTCTAGACTGCACACAAGGTTTTTGAAGACTTGGCCTGGTGACCTAGTTTTTGACATCGTGTGTCCCAATTCAAACTTGTCTGAAATATCATCACGGTAAACATTTTAACCATGTTTCAAGTATCAGGCTGAGTGCACACAAGGTCTTTCTAAGATTTTGCCCAGTGACCTACTTTTTGAAGAGACATGACCCAATTTTGAACTCATCTGAGATATCATCAAGACAAACTCTCTGAACTAGTTTCATCAGTATTAGGCTGAAAATGTAGCCTCTAGAGTGCTAACAAGGTGTTTCTAAGATTTGGCCCAGTGACCTACTTTTTGACCTGATATGATCCTATTTCAAAAGTGTCTCAGATATCATCAAGATAAACAATCTGACCAAGTTTAAAGAGTACCAGGCTGAAAATGAGGCCTTTAGAGTGCACACAAGGTCTTTCTAAGATATTGCCCAGTGACCTACTTTTTGACCCAGTGTGACCCAATTTTAACTTGTCTCAGATTTTATCAAGACAAACATTTTGACCAAATTTCATAAGTATCTGACTGACAATGCTGCCTCTAGGGTGCACACGAGGTAAATGTTGACAACTGCATGCTGGATGCAGCACAATCACAACAGCTCGCCTTGACTACTTCATGCTCAGGTTAGCTAAAAAGCACCAGCTTGACTTATTCTGCGAACACAATTTTGAACCCCCTACACATTACCACTGAGCCACATTATGTGGGGAATATTTGACAAAATCAAAACAAAATTGTGTCCGGCTAACTTTGTTTACCTTTTACTGAACAAGCCCGAACCAAAATTTTGCCGTTTGGTACAGAGCTAGACCTTAACCCTTAGGCTGCTAAGAGCGACTTAATGGCCTTTTGCAGATAGTGTAGATCAAGATCAGACTGCACAGAACGTGCAGTCTGATCTTGTATCTACACTGCTAAGGAGATATTTCCCCCAAAAATAGCTTTGAAATAGCCAAATTCAGGTTTATACCATCGGCTTGAAAGTTTCTTTTGAGTTCTTTAGCAGAATAAGGGTTAACAAGATGACCAAATTTTAGACACAACAAAATTTAAAGCATTTGCAGATGGCAAATGGTTCGAAGGATAGGGTTTTTCTCGGAAAGATAGAAAACATCTGAAAAAATGGTTACTAACACTTTCTTCTTCCCTGAATGTTTTCAAAAGCATTCACCTCTCGTGGATGTGAAAATGCAACTGTTTGGTAAAGGGTGAAGGGCATTAAATAATTGACATTACTCAGTAGGGAAAAAAAATCAAAGAGTCAAATAACTGGACAAATGAACCTGGATTCTCAGGATTGTTACAAACAGGATTGTTTTGTACAGGTTTCACTCTTTACCACACAGCAAAATTTTAGACACTTACAAATGAAAGCAATTAACCCTTTCCCAAACAAGCCCTGGTTTTCACGTGTCTGCAGTACAAGTCTTTTGAAAACACTGTGGGAAAAGGAGAAATTGCTCATAACGAGCAATTTCTCCTTTTCCCACAGTGTTTTCTACCCTTTTTGAGAACTTTCTGCCATTTTCATCAAATTTAAAATTGTTGTCTGCAAACTCTTTCAATTTGGACCAGTCCAAAATTTGTCGTTTGGGAAAGGGTTAATAGAAGATTACAATTCTAAAATGGCTTAGATGATGAGATTTGTCTTTGAAAAGGTAGAAATCAAAAAGCAAAAATGCTGGTTACCAAAAGTACTCTCCCTCTAGGTAGTTAAAACTCAGTACCGTGTGGTAAAAGGTTAAACCACATGTAATTTGTTGTCTGCAAATGTTTTCAATAGTTGTATGGTCTAGTCTAAAAACTTTGTCATCTTGTATAAAGTTATGCATCTGACTCCTTTCAAGAGGAGGTTGCCTGAAATGTTTTCATATAGACGTGGCAAGGAGATGACAGGAAAAGAACTTTAACCCTTTTCCACATAATCCTGAGTTTAAAAGTAACTGGGGAAGAAGCCTTTAGAAAACATAGTGGGGAAAAGGAGAAAATGCTTATTACCAACATTTTCTCCTATTTAAAATGTTTTCTACACTATCAAAGATAAATCCCATCTTTTGAGCTACATTTACATTGTAGTCTGTATATTTATGCTTCCAATTTGGAAAAGTCTATTTTTTGCTTGTGTGGTACAGGGTTAACCCTTCACCACAAAATGCTGACTTTCAATGATCCTAACAAAGAAGCTTTTTAAAAACATTGTGGGAAAAGGAGAAAATGCTGTTAACCAGCAATTTCTCCTTTTCCCACAATGTTTTCTATCCTTTCCAAGATATATTCCATCATCTGAGTCACATTTGAATTGTCATCTGCAAATGCTTTCAATTTGGACAAGACTACATTTTTCTCACATGGTAAAGAGTTAAACTTTGATTGTCATACAATTATGAAAGGTAACTAATATCAAAGTGTAAAATGTTTATTGCTGTAAAGAGACAAAACATTTAAAACTTGGCCCACAAAGCTACTAACCAATTTAAACGCCCCTAACACACAAAACTAAATTTTAACCATTCAAATCATTCAACCCATCTTCACACAATCCCAAGTTTAACATCCCTGGAAGATTAGTAATCAGAATTTTCTCCTTTTCCCAAAATGTTTTCTAACCTTTCAGAAACAAATCAAATAAATTGAGCCATACTTAATTTGCCATCTGTAAATGCTTTCAATTTGGACCAGTCTAAAACGTGTGGTAAAGAGTGCATGAGACTTTAACAAGTCACGTGGCATCCTAATCATCTAACAATTTCTGTATTCATTACCCTTTATCATCACACACAGCATTGGCTCAGTCTGTTGACCCTTAACTAGACCACAAAATTTATAGACTTGTCCAAACTGAAAGCATTTGCAAACAAAAGATGAAATGTAGCTCGAAATATGAAATTTGTCCTTTAAACAGTATAAAAATTGTGGGAAGAGGAGAAAATGCTGGTGACCACCTTTTTCTCCTTTTCACACAATGTTTTTAAATGCCTGCTTCCTCATGGTTGTTAAAAAGTATAATTGTTTGGTAAATGGTCAAGGCTGTGGTAGATTCTATGTCCTGTGAGCAATATTTTTTTGTTTACTTTTTAGAGTTTCATTTTCTCCAAAATAAGACTAAACTGTCTTGTCTTAACCCTTCAACACACAATCCCGAGTTTCAACAACTCTGAGGAAGAAGCCTTTTCAAAATAATAGGGGAAAAGGACAAAATGCTGGTAACCAGTATTTTCTTCTTTTCCCATAATGTTTTCTTCCCTAGCAATGACAAATTCCAGCATCTGAGCCATACTGTATTTAATCCTTTACCAGACGACAATCAGATGACAAAATTTTAGCCTTGTCCAAATTGAAAGCATTTGCAGACGACAAAGTCAATGAGGCTCAAATGGTGCAATTTTTCCTTCATAGTGCAGAAAACAATGTGGGAAAAGGAAAAAATGCTGGTTACCAGCATTTTCTCCTTTTCCCACATTGTTTTAAAAAGGCTTCTTTCCCAGGGTCGTTAAAGGCGGCACTGTGAGGTAAAGGTCATCTGCAAATGCTTTCAAATTGTACAAGTCTACATTTTTGTTGTGTGGTAAAGATTTAATATAAACTACTGCACCCAAACTCAAATTTTGTAACAAATGAAAATATCCCATCAAAATCTAGTTGCAAGAGCTTTTCAGAAATTCAATCATGACATGACATAAACGAACAGAGGTTGAATGTTACATTTTGGTTGTTCAACCCATGGCAATGAAAACATTATTCCTTTTATTCTTTAACCCTTTACCACACAATCCCGAGTTTAACTACCCTGAGCAAGAAGGCTTTTGAAAAAATTGTGGGAAAAGGAGAAAATGCTGGTAACCAGCATTTTCTCCTTTTCCCACAATGTTTTCTAGCCTTTTCAGAATAAACCCCATTATTTCAGCAACATTTAATTTGTCATCTGCACATGCTTCTGATTTGGAAAAGTCCAAAATTTTGTCATGTGGTAAACAATTTGACTTCAAAATGAGATAACCGCATGGCCTCCATATTGACAATAAATTTCTCTGTTTTATGTTGTGGTATTTTACCAAGCACAAAATTTCACACATTATAGTATAGCCTGTGAACTATTCTCTAGGAAGCCAAACAATAGAAATGGACATTTTTAGTCAACTAAGGGAAGAGCTAATAGTGAAAAGATGTTTTTGTTAGAATTTTTCTCATCATACTGGACAGCGCAGAATCAAGATCAGACTACACCTTGCTTATATCCTTCTCTTGATAAGTTCTATTTAAAAAGTAGCAATACATTCCACTAATTAAAACCTCTGTCCATGAAACTTAAAGATCGCAATTTTGCAACACCTTGACAAAACTCTAAGAATATAAATAAAAAGTTTTAGGGGCAGCTATGTTTCATAAAATAAATTCAATAACATTACTGACACTAAGTCAGGTACATTTACACATTCCCACATTCAGCTGCAATATAACATAATAGGACTACAAAATGTATTACATGTGTGATCAGAGAAGATATCCTGAACTCTTCATCAAACAACAAAATTTTAGACAGGTCCATTTTGAAAGCATTTGCCTAAATGTGACTGAAGTGACCACATTTGACTATGACAAGGTAGAAAACATTGTGGGAAAAGGGGAAAATGCTGGTAACCAGAAAATGATAGCCCTTTCCTTCAGAGTTTTTTTACCCTTTACCACATAATCCCGAGTTTTAACAACCCTTCTGAAAAAAGCTTTTGAAAATATTGTGGAAAAAGGAGAAAATGCTGGCTACCAACATTTTGTCCATTTCCCACAATACTTTGTACCCTTTCACAGACAACTCACACTGGCTGAGGTACATTTAATATGTTGTCTGCAAATGCTATCTATTTGGAACAGCCTAACATTTTGTTGTTTGGTAAAGATCAAGTCAAAACAGGGGATAGTTTGGCGAAGGGTTAAATCCAGACAAATTACAATACAGAGCAGTACAAAAACTGTTCATGGGGAAAAGGGTTAAACAACTTGGAATGATATGAATGATAAAACATGCAAACACCTACATGAATGAAAACTACCTAACACATAGAAATCAGTTTTAGTCTATGAAAACTTACAATCAGTAATGTCAGTAATTTCAAAAACAACAACAACCCTTTAACTGTAAGATACAAATTTAGACTTATCCATATTGCCAGTAATTGCAGGTTACTGCTAGCTCTTTACCAACAACAAAAGTTTAGACTGGTCCAAATTGACAGAATTTGCAGACAACAAATAAATATTGAGCAGATGGTAAGATTTGCCTTTGATAGGATAGAAAACATTGTGGTAAAAGAAGAAAATGCTGATTACCAGCATTTTCTCATTTTCCCTCAATGCTTTCAAAAGCCTTTTTTTCCAAGGGTCATTTTGTTATGGAGTTAAATGTGGCTTTAAGTCTAAAGATGGGATTTTACTTCATATAGGTAGAAAGCATTGTGCAAAAAGACAAAATACTGATAACCAGTATATTCTAGTTATCTCACAATATTTTACATTTCAAAAGCCATCTTCCTTTGGGTTGATTAAAACATTCGATTGTTTGATTAAAGAGCTAAATCCCAAATCAACTAACTATATTCAAGCAAAAGAAAGGATTATTTCAATCCTTCTTTCCTATCTCCACCTTGGTTGGATTACTTTATACATGTATACACCTGTACAAGGATGAACAAAACGTAATAGCCCCTGAACCAAATTTGCAACATAAAAAAATGCTTATTATGTATCAACAAATGTGGCTCACGTGGTGGCATTTATGTTTGATAGGCTACAAAACTGCGTGGGAAAAGCCTTCTTCCTCTGGGTGTTAAACATGGGATTACATTGTATTTGGTACAGGGTTAAAAGAAGTGATCACAAACTGTATTTCCCCAACATTCCTCCACAATGTTCAAATTTTAAATTTTAACCCTTAAAGCACCTTTGACAAATATAGTTGCCTTTGCCGCCGGTGTAGATCAAGATCAGACTGCACAAATCTACACTGTCCGCTTTGCTGAGAATTCTAGAAAACAGCGAACTAACAATTGCAGTTACAGGACTCTTTTTTCTAGAATGAAAATGTCCCCAGAAATTATTCGGCACTCTAAGACCTCACACAAGTCATTTGATTGGTTACGACCTTCTGTCTAAGATGACTAGTCTTCGAATTTAGTGCTGGAACTGAATTCAGAATGGCTGGTGAACATGGCCCCAAACCTATGTGCAACCAGCCAAAACATGATTTTTCTTTCATCCATCACCTTTTCTGCCTATTATCATTACCTATCCACTTCCATGTCTTGTTTCTTTTTCATCCTGAATGCTTTGGTAGAATAGTTGCTAAAAAAGTTGACTGAACAAACATAACATCAACACAATGTGTCCAAATGACTTACGTTTTCATTCAGACTGGTTTCTCCATCTATCTGCATCCTAGTTTTGGAGATCAGCTGTTATCAATGTTAAAATGATAGTGATTTACTCTATACAAAGTGACATGAAAGGTTATTTGACCAAAATGTGTACAGTTTAAACCCTCAGAGCCCCAGTAAAATCAAATAAGCATTTAACCCTTTACCAAATGACAAAATTTTAGACACGTCCAACTTGAAAGCATTTGCAGATGACATATTAAACAGGATAGAAATGATTCAATTTTCCACTGAAAGGCTAGAAAACATTATAAGAGAAGGAGAAAATGCTGCTTACCAGCATTTTCTTCTTCTTCAACAATGTTTTCAAAGGCCTTCTTCCTCAGAGTCATTAAAACTCGGGATTGTGTGGTAAAGAGTTAAAGCCCTTTCACCACTATAGTTCCTTGTGTAGCGAGTATAGATTGAGATCAGTCTCTCCAAAACATGAAGCCTAATCTTTGATCTCCATTGTCGGCTTTGTTGAGACTTTCTGTACAATAACAAACAAGAACTGCTTTTATTAGGGTCATACATCTAGAATATAAATGTACATTGGGTTTATTTGCACCAAAGCCTTTGAAAAAAGGGCCATAATGGTTCGGACATATTCAATGCTTGAAATGAGGAAGGCATTGGGAAAAAGGCCATAGTTAGACCTGAGGACTTCCAATATGAGTGATCTTGGATGAGATCTGTTAGATGATGTTATTATACAAGTACCTGTACCATGTATCAGCATTTCAAAGAACATATCTTTAAAAGTTTTCATTTTCTAATGCTTTATAAAACATCTGACCTGATGTTGAGGCCCTTAACATCTGCAATACCAAAAATCTTTGTAATGAATAACTGAAAGAAGCTGTGGTCACGTAATATACTATAAAATAAGCTACCTTTCCTCATTCTAAGGAATTTGCTTAAAAAATATGGTATGATTTGGTTAGCCAACTCTTCTGAAGTTGATGGACAAATGACAACATGACATTGAGCCAACATAAAAGCTTATGTCCTGATATTGCTGTAGAAAATGCAAACTTGAACTAATGACATATCTTTTTGATATATTCATTTCAACAATTCAAGGAAACATGTCTTTGAATGAATGTGGAGGTTTTATCAAAAGAACAAAAGTACTATAATAATAAGTCACACATTTGTACATATATTCACATGAAAATTTTCAAATTGTAGAGACAGTAATTTAAAACATAATTATGCTGGAATTCTTTTACAGAAAAAGGACAAAGATAATACATGTATTAACATGATTATAACTGAAATCCAATGCAGGTGCAATTCATATATGAAAAATAAAGAAAACATTTTGATTTTACTTGGCTGTTGTATTTGATTAGAGCTATTTCACTGAAGTTCAAAGTTTTAGTATCTCAGAAATATGATGCCTAATTGAAAATGGTGATGATTTCAATTATTCAAAGTTTCCTGTGGAAAAATTATCTAGCTTTCATGTATATATAAGAAATGCGCAATATTAGCATTCAAGTTGCTAGTTTTGAAGTACAATACATGTACATCAACTTTAACATAATTAACCACAGATTTTTTTAACTATGGCAGTTCTAGTGTAAAACCATTTTTCTCATCATGAACACAAATATAAAATTGAGCAAAAACCAACTCTACTCATGGCTTAACCTATAATTCAAGGCTTGTCTGTTGTAAACTATACTGATTATGCTGCCTTCTGTAGGACAGCAAAAATTGCATAAACCTTTAGCAAACAATCAAGCCTTTTAACAACCATGAAGAAAAAGGCTTTTGAAACATTTTGTGAAAAAGAAGAAAATGCTTGTAAACAGCATTTCCTCCATTTCCAACAATGTTTTCCACCAATTCACAGAAAAATCTCATCATTTGAGCCAAATCATGCCAAAGATAGTATTGTTTCTCTCAACATTTTTCCAAAAGTTTATATAGGAGGTAAGGGCTTTATACCAAACAATCCAATATTTTTACAACCAAGAGGGAAATTTTTTTTTAGAAAATGTTGCAGGAAAAGCAGGAAATACAGGAAACTGGCATTTTCTCCTTTTCCCACAATGTAATCCACCCTTTTAAAACAAAGTCCCTCATTTAAGCCACATTAAATTCGTCCTTTGCAATGCTTTCAATATGAGTAAGTCTAAAATTTGACCACTGATAAAGAGTACAAAGCTACATGGTTGTATCTTTGTGTATTTCTTTGTTTTGTCTTTTTTCTTCACAACAAAGTTATCAAAATAGTAACAAAAATGCTGACAACACCCTCTCATACTTGACTAACATCACAATTCATCTCTAGGAACTCCAAGACTGAACTGTGTTAAAATATTCAAACGGTTTCCTATCTGTTCCTTTTTCTTGTCGCTGATTTTCCCAGATTGGAGTTTCTCGAGCCTCTCCTTCTCTTGATTCACAAAGCCCCATCCTTTCTCAATAATCTTCCACATGGTTTTGAAATACATTTCACCTGCCAGTTTGTGAGCATCAGTCTGAAGCTCCTTTGCTTCTTCTTCTGCTCTCTTTGCAATCTCAATCTTGTTACTTTCTGAAGCTTGAATGAAGAGTTTCACATGGTTATCAAACTGTTCCAGACAACCAGGTAATCCTAGCCATAAACCTGTAATGGAGAAGTCAGAGAAATTATTTCTGCTGTCTTTTAATTCCTTTGATAGAATATAATGCCAATTTAAACATTTTTCTTTTTCAATTTCATTTCAGCCACAGTGCTTTTCTATGTTTTCTGGGTAATATACCAGTGCATGACAGTCTTTGGGAAACGCTGTCAGTCTGACAGACATGTCTTGTAAAAGTCAGATCGGTCTGTCAAAATTCTTCAGTTCACAAGACGTACTGTCCAGTAAAAATCAGACACCAAAATTGAATATTTGTTTAGAATACACTTACACAGTGACTGTGTAAAGGTTACAGCATTTCCTTACATGCATGTGTTTAACCCTTCACCACACAATCCTGACTTTTAATGACCCTGAGAAATGAAGCCTTTTGAAAATGTGGGAAAAGGAGAAAATGCTCGTAACCAGCATTTTCTCTTTTTCCAACAATGTCTTCTACCCCATCCATGGCAACTTCAACAATGTGAGCCACATTTAAACAGTTGTCTGCAAATGCTTTCAATTTGGACACATCTACATTCTTGTTGTTTGGTAAAGAGTTAAAGATTACATCGAAAGGTCAAATACTAATTTTAGAACGGGGGATTTGCCTCTGCTCAACTTCAAGAGACCAATAAAAATGATGTCATTAATTGGTACATTGAGTTTCATTGGTCTATTGAAAATATGGTGTCAAAAGGAATTAAGTGACATTTATATGCGATCTTCTATCAATTAAAAGGTAATTTCATTTTCATTTTTATCAAGTTTCACATACTGATTGTCTTATCTGCATGTTTATTGTCTTTGAAATATCTGATATATTCAATTTGCAATACTTTGCGGGAGCAAGGTCCTGCTTCAAACGTAAAGCTGAAAGTGACAGTTGTAGCCTCAGTAAGAGAAATTACAAGGAGTAAAGGACTGAATGCAAATCTAATAATGCTTGGACGCAATGGTGACCTTAATTGTTATACTAAGTAATCCCTTAGGTGATTGTATGAAATGTGAAACTTGTTCATTAACTTTTCATGTAATAATTTCAATCTATTGATATTCTATGTTTGACAGAAAAACATTCGGTCTGATTAAAGATTTTTTTCACCAGGTAATGTCCAGTAAGAACTGGGCATTTTTCAGAAAGACTGGCATGAAGGGGAAATGGCCATGCCAAGGACACTCCCGGCATGATACACTCCTTTAGAGATTAAACTCTGAATATCTGTACTGCCATTTCCATAAATTAACCCTTTACTATACAATCGTGAGTTTTTCTGACCTTATAAAAGCTCTTGAAAACATTGTGTGAAAAGGAAAAAAATCCTGGTGTTTTCCATCCTTTATAACTCTTTACCAAATGACAAAATTTTCCACAGTTCCAAATTGAAAGCATTTGCAGACAACAAAATAAATATGGCTGAAAAAATGAAATGTGTTTTTGGAAGGGTTTAAAACATTGTAGGAAAAAGAGAAAATGCTGGTTACCAGCATTTTCTCCTTTTCCCACATGTTTTTCAAAAGGCTTCTTTCTCAGGGTCGTTAAAAGTCGGAATTGTGTGGTAAAGAGTTAAACAATGCTATCATTTTGACCTCTTTTAATTTGTAATTTGTCAAACCCTTTAACTCTTTACCACAAAATCCCGACATTTATCAACCCTGAGGAAGAAGCCTTTGGAAAACACTGAGGGAAAAGGAGAAAATGCTGGTAACTAGCACTTTCTCCTTTTCCCACGATGTTTTTTTTTCCCTATCAAAGACCACTTCCATTATTTGAGTCACAATTAAGTTGTTATCTGCAAATACTTTCAATTTGGACCAGTCTGAATTTTTCTTGTGTCATAAAGAGTTAATCTGAATGTGTTTGAAATTTTGTCATCTGACAGAGACTTAATCATTAGACAACTGAGGAGACCTACCTCTAATGAGATTGTATACATCATTATCATTCCTAATTCTACTTCAACTTTGAATTCTAAGACTAGCCAGCTGATTGGCAGAGACAAATCTGATGGCTACTCTTTAAATTTTGAATGACAATAATATGCTCTGTGAAAAGGGAATTTAATGCATCTGTAAAAAGTATAAAAAGTATGTTGGCTCAGGCTGACCACCTGGGCCAAAACCTTTTGCAAATGGTCAATTTTCTGCATGTTAAAGAAACAGTCTACCTCATGATTCACTAGGCTGTTAACTCTTTACCAAACGACAAATTTTGGACTGGTCCAAATTGAAAGAGTTTGCCGACAACAATTTTAAATTTGATGAAAATGGCAGAAAAGTCTCAAAAAGGGTAGAAAACACTGTGGGAAAAGGAGAAATTGCTCGTTACAAGTAATTTCTCCTTTTTCCACAGTGTTTTCAAAAGACTTGTACTGCAGACATGTGAAAACCAGGGCTTGTTTGGGAAAGGGTTAAACAAAATGTACTTAATGGATCCATAATAATACACTGACCTGCATGGCACAATGCATCACATAGATGCATTAAGCCCCTTAGACAGAGCGCTGCTCATATTTAGAGCTGTTGTTAAAACTTAATGTTGAAATACATAATAAGAATGAGAGACAAGAAGACCATGGAATGAACAAGAGCACAGCATGCTAGTGCAAACACTCTGTTGAAGGTGCTTTTTCAGTGTGAGAGATTTACGCCAGAAAGGGGGCAAAACAGTATCAAAGTATTTCAACAGTTATCTGCCTTTCTGGTATGGGTTCCCCTTTTGACACCCAACAACTAGGCAGAGTTTGAAGTTAATTCTTTACCAAATGGCAAAATTTTAGACTGGCCAAAACTGAAAGTATGAAACAGACAACAATTTAAATGTGGCTCAAATGACGAAATTTGTCTCAGATAAGGTAGAAAACATTGTGCAAAAAGGAGAATATGCTGGTTACCAGCATTTTCTCCTTTTCCAACAATGTTTTCAAAAGCAGAGTCGTTAAAACTCTGGATTGTGTGGTAAAGGGTTAAGGTTGTCACTAATGACAGATATACCAGAAAATGTCTCAGTTTTTGCAGAAAACAGACAATGACAAGGCTATAACAACACCTTGATTGTTCTTCAACAACCGTGCTAAAAACGAGAAAGAAATATCTAAAAACATACACATAATTTATAAATGTAAAAAAGAGGAAGAAAAATCTCTTACCAGATGTTGTCATGATAAATTTTAAGATTTCATCCTTATCTATAGTGTCTCCAGTGTACGTTATAGGCTCATCTTTGCCTTGTAAAAACATAAGATACTTGGGGAGGTCCTCTTTCTTTGATGAGACTCCAAACCTTTCTGCTAAATCCATGTTATCCTTCTCTCCATAATCTGAACATGAACCATACAAGATACATTTTTTTTTTTTTTTCAGTACTTATGCCCATGGAGCACTTTCACAATTAAAACTGCCATTGGTGGATTATTTCCCCTATACCACAATGTTTTAAAACATATTCATGTATTATACCTTTCTTTTTTGTGAAACAGCACCTGGTTATCCTTTATTTTACAAGGAAGTTTTAAGAGTCGTATGCTGCCATATTGGCTTTTTAATGAATATACAATACCCTTAAAGAAATATAATTTACCATCTGAGTACCAGAAATGGTATGAAAATTCTCTGTAAGTGATTTTGTATGTTACAATATTAAGACTCAGATTTTGAATAGAAAGCTTACAAAATTTATTCTTTTAAGCTGGAAATGATTCAGAGCATATCAACTAGTGCTGATCCAAGATCAGACTGTACATCTTATTTATTCTGATCTTGAATCACAATATCCATAAAAGGAAAGAAAGTTGTGTGTGGCACTTTCAGGGCTAATAGTACCTGTCTGTATCCGATTGAGGCTAAGTGAGGATTCATCTTTCTGTTCGCAAATTACTTAACCTTTTACCACACAGTCCAGACTTTAAGCGACCTTGAGGAAAAGGCCTTTTGAAAATATTATGGGAATGGGAGAAAATGCTGGTAACCAGCATTTTCTCCTTATCCCACAATGTTTTCTTCCCTATCAAAGGCAAATCCAATCATTTTGGCCACAATGAAATTGTTGTCTGCAAATACTTTCAATTTGGACAAGTCTACATTTTTGTTGGGTGGTAAAGGGTTAATCTATTTATTATCTCCAATTTACAAGGGTGTTTGAATCCTAAACCTGACAATCAAGTTTAAGCCTAGTCCATATTGAAAACTTTTGCTAACAACAAATTGAACTGGCTAAAATGATGGCATTTGTCCTTGAATGGGTAGAAAACAATGTGGGGGGAAAAAAGGAGGAAATGCTGGCTAAACTGAACTGGCTAAAATGATGGCATTTGTCTTTGAATGGGTAGAAAACATTGTGGGAAAAAAGGAGGAAATGCTGGTTACAAGCAAAATCTCTTTTAACCACATTGTTTCAAAAAGCCATATTTCTTGCAGATGTTAAAAGTCGGGATTGTTTGGTAAAAGGTAACAAGTGCTTTACTGTAGATTAATTTCTGAGGTCATAAGTAAAATAAGGAACTGCAAATAAGTTACTGTATACTTTATAATCCACTAATATGTCCAATATCTTTGGTCTTTGCTTTTTTCATACCTGCAATTTGTACCTCTGCCACTAGTAAGTCATCCTGAGCAAGGCAACCTTTGGCAACATCTTTAAAAGTGTCTTGCTTTTCACCATATGGATATGTCTCGTCAAACTTTACAAGCACAGCCTTGTGTTTAGATATAATCTGCAAAAAACAATGAGCTCTTATCAGATGGTTCAAATACCATATCAGCAAAATGTGGGGTTTGGCTGGTGTTTTTAGTTTCATTCCTCGCTTAACCCTTTACCACACACCATCCCGACTTTTAACGACCCTAGGAAAGAAGCCTATTGGAAACATTGTGTAAAAAGGAGAAAATGCTGGTAATCAGCATTTCTCCTTTTCCCACAATGTTTTCTACCCTTTTAAAGTCAGGTTTCATCAATTAAGCCACATTTTATTTGTCGTATGCAAGAGCTTTGAAATGGGATGAGTGTAAAAAATTGTGGCTTGGTAAATAATTTGTTTCCAGTTTACACTATAGTGCTGCCCATCACCTGTAATGGTCCAAAAGATACAAAGATCGGTAACAGGTAATATTGTATCGGTCTAAAAAACAACATTATTCTACAGGTGTGACATTGCTATCATCTTGCCTGTATTACTGCATGGAATCCATCCTTGAGACTATTTGTCTGAGTTTTAGATCCTGCTCGGTCATGGTCATGATTAATAATGCGCTTGAGTTACTGGGATGACAGATGACAGTTTCTTAGAGCCTCGGAAGTCATTCTCTTGAACTTTAATCTTTAACACCAAACTGACATATAAAACTTCTAGCATTACACAACATCTACAAAAGGGAACAACATGTGAAAAAAAAAAGGTTAAAGACCACAACTTTAAAATTTCTGAATGACCCCCAAAATTCCAAACAGGGAGTCACTGTAACCCCCAAAAATCATGAGCAACCAAAGAAACTGCATATGGAAATGTATGATTTCTGCAAAGAGAAATAAAATTTTAAAATCATCTGATCATGGACAAGTACGTGTTTTATTAAGTCACTCCTTTACTGGTTCATGAAAAAAATTGAATGACAGTATTGAAATTAACATGGGACGAAACACTTAGACGAAGCCGACAGAAACTAAAAGGACCAATTCACTTATCATAGAAAATAAGGTACCTTATCAAAAACGGCTGTATTCAGCTGCACTGTGCCTTTTACATTTTCTGAGCATGCTAAGCTAAACAAGCCTAGAAATACGGTAAGAACTTGAAGAATTCTTTCTTCCATAATTTTCACGAGATGTAGCGGACGATGTGTACCAATCAAATTTATCAAAAAGCTGATGTGGACCAATGAAAAGGTCTTTTTTACCGGAAGTTGGTGTCTGCTGCAGGCTGGATTTTTCGACTGCTTCCGTAAATTTAACCGAGATAAGCCGACAGGATTCAACCTGTATGTGTTCCTGCTTTTGATCTATTTGTTCAGAATTTTCGGAAACCAGCCATTATTTTATTATTTACTTCCGATACATTGTCTTAACTTGATCCAACAATTTCAGCGCCAACTCAAGGAAAGAAATAACGCACAAAGGAGATAAGAAAAATTTAGGTAATTAACGTAGCAATTATGTTTGAATTTTTTTTTTTAGGAAAGCCCTTTTATCCTTTCATTTGCGGTTTATCAGATAAATAACAAAATTCGGACTCGAAGCACTTCGTAAGCGTTTCTTAATAAACCAATGATTAGATAAATGAATTTTCTGTACAATTTCACGGAACAGATTGCGTTTTTATTTATTTATTTATTTATTTATTTTTTACAGCATATGATTTCTCTCAACAACAAAAGAATCTTTTGTGAGTAGCTGTATCCTTACCTTCTAGTCTAAATAATTAGACGTTTGCGATGCTTCTTTTCTTATTTGGACACTTACTGTGAATCGCACCGTCTCATGTCCATCATGAATTTTCTGGTAGCAAAGCCACAGCGCTGTACTGACTTTGTTTTGTTGGTTAAATTTGTACTGCAGCAAAATGCAATTGATCTTTAGTGATATACATGACCATGGACAAATTAATGTTTCATTACCTTAAGCGCTTGTGGATTGCTTTTATAAATCTTGAAAGAAACTAACAAAATTCATCATGTTTGGTGGCCATTTTATGTGTATTTTGGGGAATGTAAACATCGTGAGTAACAGATGAAAAACTGGTTTTGCTCCTGTGTAGCATTTAAATTGAAAATATATGTATTTGAAATGAAGAATTATGAATACGGATGCAACAGATATGTTCAAATTCAATTTTTATCCTTTATCTGTGAAAATAGGAGAGTTTCAAATTGATCTCAACTGATTTTTCCATGATCGTCTCTGTACCCAGATGTGACCAATCAAAAACTTAAATCGCTGTCAGGGACCGTTATCTGTAGTACTTTACCTTCTTATCTAAAGGGTTACTTCGATGTTCTTTTGTGAGTGTTGCTTCATTCCCCTTCAGGTTAGCCATTCTTCTAATGCTTCTTGAAATTTCAAACCTTACTTGTCATCTTACAGCTAGATGTTTGTGTCTCTAATCTGATTGTCAGCTATAAAATTAAAGCAGACGTTGATAGATAGATATATTGTTGAAACTATGATGTTAATAATGTTAAAACCTTAGATTAAAACCAATGTTAGTACATGGTTTTAACATCTTTTTGTATTTTACCTTTATTTTGACATAAACTCATGTAGTTACATGTAATTTGTAAACAAACACTCATTGTAAATTTGGTTAAGTGCACATTTCAGTTCAGTTTCCAGTTGAACCAGCATCTTTTGCCTTACCCAAATCAGGACAAACAGTGTTCCCACTCACATCTTTTTTAGGATGTGCATGCACTCCCTGAAGTACAAGTTCGAGAGTGCAAGAAAAATTCTAGGAGTGCACTTAATATTGACAATTTTAGACCATCAATGGAGGAAATTAAGTGTCTGTTGTATTGAAAATTTGTTTTGGTGAGTCTCACTCTGCAGTCATATGCTCTTGAAAACAATATGGATAATTTAAAAAAGAAGATGCTTATTGTGTTTCCTTACTCATGGGACCAGTTTCAGAGGGACAGATGGCTAGAAGAATTTTTCATTTCACAGTCAATTTCAGTTTTGCAGTGATCTTTTTTTCATGCCAGTTATGTTTTAAAGTATTTCCACTTTATTTGACATAGATTTGTCAGTTAGAGTAGCATTGTAACTTCAAAACCAGTAATTTTACTCTAGAAAAGGGGATTGATGCCATTAATACTTCTGAATAAATGACAACAGTTTAATAAGCGGTGATAAACAGTGACTTTCACACTTGATACCTGTTGTATATGTCAGAGTTTATATCTTTCAAATATCATGTAAAGACATTACTTGTGGTGGTAGATTCACCTGTTCTTAAGTTTTGGAGACATTTTTTCTAACTTGTCCCAATTGGTGCCACTGATGATCGACAGCGGGAGCCCTGAAACCCGTGGATGTATGCATGTTCACTTCATACTTTTGTGCGTGATTATTCAATGAACTTTTGTGCGTGATTATTCAATGAAATGCATGAATCACGCACATATGTGCGTGAATGGGAACCCTGACAAATTCGTTCACTTAAGTTACTACCAATTTTTTCATCAGCGCCTGTTTTCATCAAGGTAGAGTTGAAAATTTGTCATCTGATTTTGAGTGAAAACACACAATTTATATATGATTTTCAGATCAGACAGGATGAGTGCAGATTCAGCTGTCAGCCTGTGGGTAAAGGCTGAACCATTTAGTTATGGTGCTTTTCATATAGCCCCACATCCACGCTTGAATTTCAATGTAAGTACTAGTGATAATATATTTATAATAAGCCCATGTCATTTTTTGTGTACTGATTTTTTAATCTGTCTTCCACTTTGCACATCCATAGCTGCTTTTGTTGACAGTGTAGATCAAGATCTGACTACGCAAAATGTGCATTCTGGTTTTGAATATAATCTACCTTGACCAATAATTTGTGAAATTTGTTTGGTAAAACAGTTTTGAAAATAAGTTTTTTTTACAAGAATGACCATTTCATGTACCAAAGAGTAGCTTACAGCCATGTTTTGTGCTCTCCATCTGCAAGAAATGTAGATGGAAAACCATTGGCTTGACTAGAATTGTCTTTATTTTTTTCCCAATCAACTCTTTACCACACAATTTTTAGTTTTAGCAACCATGAGGAAGAAGGCTTTTGAAAACATTTTGGGAACAGAAGAAAGTGCTGGTAACCAGCATTTTCTGTTCTTTTCCCCACAATATTTTCTTCCCTTCAAAGACAATTTTCAGTGTTCAAAGTCATATTTACTTCATCTGCAAATGCTTTCAATTTGGAGAAGTCTTAAATTCTGTTGTCTGATAGACTTACTCATGACCTTCTATATAAATAAGTGCAATGAATAGAATAAATGAGCCCTGCTCTGGCAATAGGGGGCTTAATGCATGTCTGACTGTGATACATTGTACCAGTCAAGCCATCACATAATTACAGATCCATAAAAGACACTTTTTGAAACAACCAACCGAATCATGACTGAGATACGCTGGTCATTTGACATACAGAAAATTGACCAATAGCAGAAAGTCTTGGCCAGTGACAGCCTGCACAGACTGCACTGGCTGACCTGGTTTGACACAGATGCATTAAGCCCCCTTTTCAGAGAGCAAGGCTCAAATCGTCCCAGTGTCTTAAATTAAAAATGTAGATACAAATACTGCATTAATTTAAGGCCAGTTTTGTCGAGAAATTCTCAAAAAATATAATTATTGTACAGTGAAGATCCATGATCATTATATTGCATAAAATATGCACTCTGATCTTGATTGTTATTACCTGCTAAAGCATCTACATGTTAACACTTGCTAGGCATTCTTAGTATTACTTCCTATTTGGAGGGTAGCTGAGTGTTAGATCTTTACTAAACAACAAAATTTTAGACTTGCCGGAATTGAAAGCATTTTCGGACAACAAAATAAATGTGACTTGAAATTGAAATTTGTTATTGGACAGAAAGAAAACATTGTGGAAAAAGGAGAAAATGCTGGTTTCCAACATTTTCTCCTTTTTCCACAATTGTATCCAAAGGCCTTTTCTCCAAGGGTCATGAAAACTTAGGATTGTGTGGTAAGTGGTCAACCAATATCTAATCCCAACCACTTTGATTACCTTTTTACCTCCAGAACATAAAGAAAATTGTGATATATGCAAAGAACAAAGGCCAAACAGGATTTCCAAGGATAAGGTAAGTGTTCCAGTACATTTAATGTGTTAAAAAACAGTACCCTGAAGAGGAAGAGCATTGAAAACAATGTGGGAATGGGAGAAAATAATGGTTACCAGTGTTTTGTCCTTTTTTCTCCCTCATTGTTTGTAAAGAAAGGCAAATCATACTATTTAAGCCACATTTACTTTATCATAAACAAAATTAATGCTTTCAATTTGGAAAAGCCTAAAATTTTGTTGTTTGGTAAAGACTTAATGGATTTAAACCATTCTTTGTCAAACACTTTTAGTCAGATCAATCTCTTGCTTTAATGACCCAAAGGAAAAGAGGTTTCAAAGGCATTTTGGACAAAAGAGAAAGTGCTGGATCTTAGTATTTTCTTTTTCCCACAATAGTTTTTATCCTTTCAAATGCAGCTTCATCATCTGAGCCATAATCAATTTGTTGTCTGCAAATGCTTTCAGTATGGGCAAATCTATGTGGGGTATAGGGTTAACCATTAAAAGGCATCAAAGTTCCTTTGATTTTTCAATAATCCAAATAAACTGACAACTTGAACTAATATCAGCACTTTGTATATTCAGATTAGGAATTGATTGATCTATTGATTGTTGACACTTTCAAACATAATTTCAGTTATATCAAGGACACAGCTGACTCCTTCATGTATTTTCTAGGTTTCATCTGTACAAGGCATAGGCTGTGAAGTGCTATGACGATTCTAAGGGCACGCCCACCATGTAACTTGTTGCCTTTGGTTAGAATCAAACAAAGACCCTCTTAATAACTACTTTTAATTCAATACCTTAAATACTGAGCCATGCAGGACCCTGAAATTATTGTTATTATTACTATTTTTTTTAATGGTGTTTAACATTTAATGCCCTTCTCAACACCATTTCAGTTATACATGTACATGGTAGCTAGTGTATCTGTCCATGCTTTTCCAGTTTTGCTCAAACAGGTTCTGTGCACAATATTATTCCCAAACCACTTTCTGCTTTCCCCACATGACCTTAGTCAAAGCAATTATCAGCAGTGAGAGAGGGATTGAACCCAGCCACAATGACTATCCTCAATCCTCAGAAAGAAAATGCCTTAGCTTGGGATTCAAACAGTATAAACCTATTTATTTTACATCAATTGAGAGGCAGGTTCTTGCAACTTATACTAATCTCTTCTAATTCTGCTTCTTGGAAACTACACTAGTACTCGGGCCAAATGTTTGAGTCAGTGAACGGTCCCAAAGTTGACACCCGCTCAGGGATACCAAACTCGGGACCTTATGGTTATGAGGCTGATGATCTACCTCTCAACTACGGACACCTCACAATTCAAATTCAGGCCTTTCTGGTTTCAAGTCCTGTATGGTAACAACTGAGCTACTAGTCTCGCCCTGAAATTAGTGAGGTTGTACTGTGATTACATTATATCAACATGCTGGACATTTATTTTTTTATAGTTATTCCGTATGGAGGCATATAGCCTGCAATAAGCTGCATCTTTCTGAAGATCTTGCTTGGTTGTAAGTATTTTAGGTCTTTGTTTGTTTCTTATATGTTCATTTATAATTATGTATATGTCTTCATAACCATTGCAATTTGCTTCCATCCAATGGAAAAGAAACTGACTGAAATTTTAGAACTTAACTTTATTTAACTTTATCCTAGAGATTGCTTAGAACAACTTCACTAACTTTTCTGACCATGTAGATCAAGATCAGACTGCATATAACATGCAATCTGCTATTCTGACCTTCCTACAGTGGGATAAGGCATATCATGCTTATTGCAGTCTAGGGTTTTTACATTTACTAGAACTGAATTAGAAATTGAGTAGGCAGAAAGCTTATAAAAGCAGTGTAAGCAAATGAGCATTTGTTTTCAACTGTAGAATTGTAAAAAGTTTTATAACTACAGTAATGGATGAAATATCTGTTAACCCTTAAAGTGCCTGTCACAACTGTAGTTGCCTTCGTGGCCAGCACAGATCAAGATCAGGCTGCACAAAACATGAAATTGCAACTATTTGGGTCATATTCTAGGATGAAATTGTCTGATAGGTTTACTCTGCATCCTAAGGGTTAAAATGTATTTTTGTGTAAAAACTTATTGTATGTAATGATATGTATGTATTTTTCAGGTATTTTACAACCTGTCATTTGTTAAACGAGAGTTCATCACCTGTAGAAAGACTTGAGTGGGATTTTAAATATGTAAATGCATCAGCTGCAGAAAAAGGTACTTTTAACCCTTTTAAGACAACAAAATTCTAGACCTGCCCCCCCATGTCTGTCAAAATAACACAATTTCTGATTAGCCAAACCAAATGGTTTAGTCAATCAGAAATTATGTTACTTTCAAAATTTAGAATAGGTAACATGAGTTTGAACTGCTTGTGACTACAGAGCTAGTACATGTACATGACTTTATCTACTGATTGAGCTCGCATTCAAAAACAAATGTAAATAATAGAGAATAGTACAGCCGCAGTTCAACAGTTAAACTGGTAACTTAATTTAAGCAGTTTCTTCTTTGGTTTTCAAAAGTGATGGATGGTCTGCTGTAAGACTGAAAATATTGTCTGCAAGATGTTGTTTGTTAATGTTGAGTGAGGAATATCTGTATTCTGTTTCTATTTTGTTACAGAGGCACTGAAGAACAAAGCTAGTGTGGGCACACTGAAGTTTGTACTGTTTCTCTACATACAGCAGTTACACAAAGTATCACTGAAAGCATCACTAGTTGCTGGAGAGGAGTAT
This sequence comes from Tridacna gigas, assembly GCA_945859785.2. NCBI lineage: Eukaryota > Metazoa > Mollusca > Bivalvia > Cardiida > Cardiidae > Tridacna > Tridacna gigas. Next base: position 28,269,339 of record OX244042.2, on the reverse strand, counting down.
CCTTGTTGTTGTTCTCTCTGATAAAAGGGTGAAAAAAACCTTCATGATTTTCACTATTCATTTTGTAATGTATCATTTTCTCATTTAACCCTTTACCACATAACAAAATTTTAGATCAGTCCAAATTGAAAACACTTGCAGACGACAATTTTAGTGTGGCTGAAGTGAAGCAGCTTTTCTCTGATAGAGTAGAAAACATTGTGGGAAAAGGAGAAAATGCTTGTTGCCAGCATGTACTCCTTTTCCACAATGTTTTTAAAAGGCTTCTGCGTCAGTGTTGTTAAAAGTCGGTATTGTGTGGTAAAGAGTTAAAAATGATGAAAACTGAATAGAATAGACAATGAAATTTGATCACAGACACATGAGCCATGCTTTGTGAAAAGGGGGCTTAATGCATCTGTGAAAAGTATCAGTCCAGGTCAGGCTGCACGGTTTGCACAGGCTGACATGGGTAGAAACTTTGTGCTCTTGGTATATTTTCTTTATGCTAAAGGACCAGTCTACCCCAAACTTTCTGCTATCAGTCAATTTTCTATGGGTAAAAGGACCATTCTACCTTATAATTCCATAGGTTGTTTAAAAAATGTGGCTATTATGGATCAATATTTATGTGATGGCTTGCATCACGGAGATGCATCAGGCCCCATTTTCACAGAGCATGGCTCATATAATATAAAGTCCTTATCTGTCTTCATATTCAAGGATAGTAATTCTTTGTGTTTAAAAAAAAAATGATGATATTTGTACATCATGAGGTTTTCTTTTGAAGTTAGATTGTGATTTTTTGAATTTTTAAAGAATTTTGACTGCCTCACAGTGCTGACTAGACAAGATAATGTTGAGATGAGAAGCTTAGATAAACAAAGCAACATTTGAAAAAAAAAAATTGCTTTTTAACAGGGTACAGCTATATATACAAGTACATCTGTCTGAGCATAAACTCCAAATTGTTGAAGTAAAAATACAGGGAAAGGTATTATTTAGCAGAAACACTGCAGTAGACTTTCATTGGAAATTTTAAAATACTGTAGACTTTCATGGAAATATTAAAATACTGTAGACTTTTATTTGAAATATTAAAATACTGTAATGTAGAATTCCATTGAAAATATTGGAATACATTAGACTTAAATTGGAAATTTTAAATTACTTTTTAAGTCCGACTATAAGATTAAGCTTATAAGACACTCCCCCAACTTTGTGATTCCAAATATAAGATGCAGGTAGACGTCATACTGACCGTAAGAATGCAAAAATTGTGATTATTCAACTGGAAATATGCCACACAGATATTACGATCTATCTCCTGGTATCGGAGTCGCATCATTCAAAAAATAAATCTCCTTTGTCTTAGCCGATTGTATCTCAATTCAAGTCTTGTTTCTTTTAAAAAATGGAACAAACAACTTGACAAACTATAATGCATAGACCAAACCACTCACAGTTTTTGTTAAAATAATCCTATTGGGTAAATTAGGCCTTCTATGGTTTGCTCACATATTGTTATTTATCATTGGGTATACAAAGTTTACCTCGCTGATGGGAAAAGTTACACCAAAGTACTCTCAGTACATTTTGGCATTTAAATCATGAGCCATCACAATAGAGAAACTAATGCATGTTAATTTAAATCTAAATTATCATAATTCGCTATCCTGGTCGTAAATTAAAGCTGATTGTGTAAAACTGGTGTTATCAGCACTAATTTATCGATCGGTGGCTTGGTTAGTTCAAGCTGTAAAAGTTTGACATCAAGCTGTAAATCTCCTAAAAAACAGGTGTTGTCTGTGCTGTAAAAAATGGACTGCAATCACAACCCTTTACTTTCTTGCCTCGATAATCAACTGATTAACGCAACAAAATCTCTATTTAGATCTGAATTGCACTGTGGAAATATTTGTCTCAGATTACTTGTGTCATTACATCATCCTAAGTCGTTTCAGTGCCAAAGTTTACCAATTAAAGCATTTAATTTTGTGAAGTGATTCTTCTTTAAATTTTAGAATTGTCAAAAGGGTCAATCAATACACCATACTTTTATAATATTAACTACAGTCAACTCGAGGGCTGTATTATAACCTGACTGCAACAACAGGAATAACTGCTCAGGGTGGAAATGGATTTTAAGCTAAGCAGCTGTAAGCTAACAAGTAAAACATGAAAAATGTGTATTCTAGACTTTTATTTCTTCAAACAAAGGGTTTTTACAAAATTACTGAGTCACTTAAAGTTTTACATCAGCGTGAGAAAGTTAGGGAGGTGGTTGTATCTGTTTGTGTTGATCGGCAGATAAGTACGTTCTCCAGCTGGATTTTACAAAGTCCTTTGATTATGCACTTATAAGACACTCCCCCTACTTCAGGCTCAAAATTCTAGGGAAAAAAATGTGTCTTATAGTCAAGTATAAACGATACTGTAGACTTTCTTTGGAAATAGAATACTGTAGGCTTTTATTGGAAATATCAAAATACTGGATCAATACATTTTGAGAATTTTGGACAAAAGTTTGTAGATTGTAGAAGAATTGGTTAATTCTGTAAAAGTCACCATTCTCAATTAATAGTTTTAGTCATTTCTCATGAGTCAAGCCTATCAGAAATGGTGCTTGTTCCTAAATCTAAAATAAAATTTATGACAAAGAATTCAATTTTTAATAGTTGGTAAACGTGGGCCTTTTACAACATGTAATTCTTAACTCTAACAAGATGGCCAACAAGATCATCATCACCAGACCTAGACTCCTCCAGTGGAAGGTCAACTCCAAGAGGGAATAACAAGGTTTGCTCTAACACTTTGCTTCATGTGGACATATCATTGCACCTTTCCTACGAATGACTTAGGAAAACATTGCTCAGAATGTCAGAGCAGTTTCTCTATTTGCAACAATGTTTTCTTACATGCCCTATATCAAAGAATTACGTCAGAAATTTTGTGGTATGGTAAAGGGTTAAATTGCTTTATGTCAAACTTTTTGTGATGTTCAGATAAATTTTGATAGTTCTTCAATTTTTCTACTTTGAGATACTGTTGCAAAACAGCCTTGAGATAATACTTGCATCCTTATTTCATGACTGAATACATCACATTCATTTTTCTTATGGGTACCTTAATCAGAAAATCCCTTTTTATGACCTTGAAGAAGGTGGCTTTTGAAAATATTGAGAAAAGGAGAAAATGCTACCATCTGTGATGTTCTATCTATGCCAATCAAATTACTAATCCTGGAATATTGGAATTAAAACAATAGCAGTCTTGAGCGGGTTGTTGAATACAGCTGTAAAGTTGATTCATTAACCCCTTACCACACAATGTGGAGTTTTAGTGACCCTGAGGATGAAGTCTTTTGAAAACACTGTGAGAAAAGGAGAAAATGTTGGTAAGCAGCATTTAGTCCTTTTGTCACAATGTTTTCTTCTGTATCAAAGACAAGATTGATCATTTTCAAGACCCTGGGAAAGAATACTTTTGAAAACATTGTGGGAAAAGGAGAAAATGCTGGTAACCAGCATTTTCTCCTTTTCCCACAATGTTTTCTACCCTATCAGAGAGCTTCAGCTAATTTGTACCAACTTTGAATTTGTCGTCTGCAGATATTTTGAATTTGAAAGAGTCTAAAATTTGTTGTTTGGGAAAGGGTTAAATTGTCATCTGCAATCACTTTCAATATGGATAAAGCTTAAAATTTTGTTATCTGATAAAGAATTTGGTTTGTTTTGTACTGATCGTGTTTTTGTTTTACTATGGTAATGTAGTTTTTTCAATATATTATCCGTTTGTCATAGCAGACCCTTGATGATCACAGTCACATGGTTTTTATGCAAAACAATCTTCATGAAATACTGGAGCTACTTTTAGAGCATGGTGAGTCAATCTTTTATTACAAAGCTGCTGTTGTAGCAGCTAAACAAGTAGAGGTATTTTATCATACACATTGAGTGCTTCTTTTGACCTCAGCAGTTCTAACAATGACTGGTCTCAATAGTAGGTTCCAGTCCATAGGGGTCATAGGTAAGGGCCTATTTGATCAACTCAAAATGCACGTGACGTTATTGCTCAGTCTTCTAATGTGTTTTGTAATTCTGCTCTAATCTTAACCTTTTGCCGCACAATCCTGAGTTTTCATGACCTTGAGGAAGTAATGCTTTTAAAAACATGGTGGGAAAAGTAGAAAATGCTGGTAACCAGCATTTTTTCCTTTTTCCACCATGTTTTTTACCCTGTCAAACACAATTTCCACCATTTAAGCCAGATTTATTTTTTTATCTGCAAATGCTTTTTTTTTAATTAGACAAGTCAACAATCTTGTCATGTGTTGAAGACTGAGATAAGTGTTTTTAAATTTTTCAGTCTTAAAAAAACCCAAACACTGCAATTTCAAGGATGTTTTGTTCAGGCTATATCACAGAACATTGGACAGTGGAGATACAAGATCAGAATGCATATTCTGTGTAGTCTTATCCTGATCTACACTATCTGCAAATTAAGTTGTTTGCTGAGATCTGTAATGATTAGTCAGTGAACTCTAACGAAAATTGAACTGCAATACATGTACTTTTGCTTGAAGTAAATAGCATGGATTGGTTTCAGATAACTATGCAGTTTCCCATGCCGATCTCAGTCTGACAGGACATGCTGTTGAAGCACTTGGCAGTTTGATAGCTGGCTCTGTGGATAGATGCAAGTATGGTCATCCTAATCATTTTTGCTCTATATAGATTACTTGTGTTTAGAAGTATACCGAAGATTTATTTTTGATTTTTGTTAAAAGATTCTTTCTGAAGTGCTTCAGTAATAGCATGACAGCCAGTACACCAATTCATGGGCTCCTGGAATTTCTTTTAACCACACTTTTTAAAAGCTGGTGGCTTCTTTCCCACATTACGAAAAACGAATATGGGAAATGGGGAAAAAAAAGAATTGTACTTATTTTAAGGAATAACGAGGTAACTTACATCATTACACCTTTGTTACTTTTGTAGAACTTTGCTACCTTTACAAGACATTGCCATGTTACAAACAGTGCAGCAGAGGAGTGGTTACTCAAAGGTAACTAAAAGTTTTTTGCGTGTAGTACTGTGTATCTATATTGAAGGCAAATGAGTGTAAAATTGACCCATAGTTTAACCTTTACATCTCAATACCGACTTTTAATGACCCTGAGGAAGAAGCCTTTTGAAAACATTGTGGGAAAAGGAGAAAATGCTGGTAACCAGCATTTTCTCCTTTTCCCACAGTGTTTTCTATCCTATCAAAGACAAAAACCATCAGTTTAGCAATATTTAAAATGTCATCTGCAAATGCTTTCCATTTGGTCGAGTCCAAAATTTTGTCGTTTGGTAAAGAGTTAACCCTTTGCAATACAATCCAGTGTTCAACAACCCTGAGGAAAAAGCCCTTTGAAAACACTGTTGGCAAACGAGAAAAAGCCGATAACCAGCATTTTCTCTTTTCCCAACAGTTTTCTGCCCTTTCAATGACAAGTGCCTCTATTTGAGCTACACTTAACATGTTGTCTGCAAATGCTTTCAATTTGGTCTAGTCCAAAATTTTGTCATTTGATAAAGAGTTAACACATTACCATATTTATATGGAAGGCAAATGAACATTGTACATGGTTTAACTCTTTACCAAACGACAAAATTTTAGACTAGTTCAAATTGAAAGCATTTGCAGACAACAAATTAAATGTGACTTCAAAATTGAAATTTGTTATGGGACGGGTAGAAAACATTGTGGGAAAAGGAGAAAATGCTGGTTACCAGCATTTTCTCCTTTTCCCACAATGTTTTCAAAAGGTTTCCTTTTTAGGGTCGTTAAAAGTCGGGATTGTGTGGTAAAGAGTTAACTCTCTACCAAGGGACAGAAATTTGGACTTGTTCAAAATGGAAGACTTTCAGATGACAACTTAAATGTTTCTAAAAACATGAAATTGGTCTCTCAAAGGGCAGAAAACATTATGGAAAAAGGAGAAAATGCTGGTTACCAGAATTTTCTACTTTTCCCACAGTGTTTTCATAGGTCTATTTTTCCTAAGGGTCATTAAGTCTGAATTGTCTGGTCAAGAGTTAACACATTACCACCTGCACAGGACACTTTCATCTTGCCACAAATGACATTTGGAACATTGTGGCAAAAGGGAAAATAATGCTCTTTCAATTGATTTTCTGTTTCCATGATTTAGCAGTTAAAGGATTAAACTCTAGAAAAATTATTCCTGATCAAGGTTTGCATCACAGATAATAATTGTAATTTGAACATATATATAAGAGCATTAGATATGATTCTACAGTTACTGATTTAAAAGTATTTGTGACTTTCAATGTGAATTGTCATTACAGACTTTTTATCTAATTCACCTGGAAAAATTGCTGATACTTTAAAATCAGATAATTTCATTTCAGTTAATGAAAACATTTTCATTACGCTTGTTCCAATCTTGGGTGAAAGACTCTCTAGTTCAAAATCCTTTTGGTATATCAGCCTGTATTGCAAGTGGGCGAAGACTTTCTTGGCCATTGGGAAGTGAGTTGTTATTTATTGATTGGATTAGAAAACTGTCACAGAAAAAGAAAAAATCAGGCTTGACAAAATACAAAGATTGATTAGATGGATTAATTGAGATACAATTAGTAAAATAATACTTGCATGCCACTTTTTTCAGCTTATAGAAAGTTTAAAGGCCATCTTGCCTAAATGAGAAATTTGCTCATTACAAGCACTTTCTCCTTCTTTCCAACAATGTTTGCATTTATGTTTATTCATTAAACCTTACTTAGCCCTTTACTTCACAGTGCCGAGTTTTAACAACCCTCAAAGAAAAATGCTTTTAAAAGCATTGTGGAAAAAGGAGAAAATGTTGGTAACCAGCATTTTCTCCTTTTCCAACAATGTATTCTACCCTGACAAATATCCTCTCATTTGTACCATATTTAATTTTTCTTTTGTAGATGTGTTTAGTTTAGACTAGCTTAAATTTTGATGTTTGGAAAAGTCCTTGGATTGATTTCAATACTTTAGTCAAATGATTTCATATTTATCTGTTGTCAATTTGTTTCATGAGGTAATGAGTCAACTGACAAATATGCTTAGAGTAAACATGTATATTGTAAAGTGTTAGAAAAGCGCAAGACAAGACTTTTAGTGTTTCGGGTAATTTGCTCTATTACGTATTGATTGTTGAATTTTTATGTTTAGTTGAAGAAAGTAAAGATGGGGGAAAAGAGAATCAAACTAAAAGAGGAAGAATTGCCACCAATGCTCATGTTGTTCCAAAAGAACATATCAAAGGGTAAGGTATAATATTTACATTAGGTTTCATAGCACAAGCTGACATGGGTCAAAAGATTTTTTTTTGTTATTTGTAAATTTCTGCATGTCTACAGACCATTCTACTTCATGATTCATTCGGTTGTTACACAGAATCGATTTTTTAGATTCATAATTATGTGATAACTTAATTGGAATAATGAATCACAGAGATGCATTAAAATCCTTTTCCCAGAGTGCTACTCACATTATATTATGTAATCTTTAATTAGAAGGAATCCTTATCCATCCACACATAAAGAAGTATCAAACCCCTTTACCAGTTGGCAAAGTTTTAGACTAGTTCAGTTTGGAAGCAACTGCAGACAAACAAATTCATATAGCTTGAATGACAGAATGTAACCCTAAGAGGGTTGAAAACATAGTGGGAAAAGGAGAAAATGCTGGTACATGTTACTGGTATTTTCTCATTTTTTCAATTGTATTCAAAAGCCCTTCATTGTCAAGGTCCTCAAAACAAGGGTTTGTTTGGTAGAGGGTTCAGCTTACCATCTATTCAAATATCATGTAGAAGGCTTAACTTTTGTGCAACAGCTAACCTGTGTAGCAGCAACGTTCAAGAATGCTGCTCTTCACAGCTAGACTGAACATTTGACACTTCTGCAGGTGAAAACCTGTAAAGAAGAATTGCTGAACTCTTTACCAAACAAAAAAATTTAGGACTTGACCAAATTGATAACATTTGCAGATGACAAATTAAATGTAGTGCAAATGATGATTTCTGTCTGTGATAGGTTGGAAAACATTGTCGGAAAAGATGAAAATGCTGGTTACCTGCATTTTCTCTTTTTCCCTCAATATTTTCAAAAGAATTCTTCTTCAGGATAATTAGAAGTCACGATTGTGTGGCAAAGAGTTAAAACAGGTAATTTCTCAGTTTGTCGAAGTGTTTCTGCAGTTATCACTAGTTCTATTTAAATACAGGTTATTCATACAGATACTTTTAGTTTGAACAAGCTGCTGAAGGAAATTGGTTAAATATTTTTAACTCATTATTTCCTGTGATGACTCTTAAAGTATTTTTGTAAGATATGGATAATACATTTATTAAGATTTAATGCATGGATATAAATGAAAACATCAGGTAAAAATGCAGTGTTTAGCAATTTCTCTACTGCCTCAGTTTCACAAAATGGCAAAATATGCTAGAGCAATTCCGTCTTTTGCCACATGTGTATAAAGCGTTCAAAAGTTGTCTTCTTCATAACTAAAAAGTCATCAGCAGGTCTAAATCCGTTACCATACAATCCTGAGTTTTTACAACACTGAGAAAAAGGCCTTTTGAAAACATTGTGGGAAAGGAGGAAATGCTGGTTACCAGTGTTTTTTCCTTTTCCCACAATATTTTCAACCCTTTCAGAAATAGATAACATCATTTGCATCACATTCAACTTGTTGTCTGCAAAGGCTTTCATTTTGAACCAGTCAAAAAATTTGTCATTAGGTAAAGAGTAATTTTTGAGTACATAAATGTATGTAGAGCAATATTCTGGATTACCTGCCCCTACCACTACGTTATAGGGTCAGGCAAAGTGCAATAATTGCGGCCTCCTAGCGTCCTCAAGCGTAACCTACGTGCTTCCCTGTTTTTCCCAATTTCATGTGATCCAGTTTGATCAGTGAATAAAATTAGATCAATTTTGTACAAAATAATACATTGCAGAATCTAAAACGTACTGTTGGGGTATACTTTAAATATGAATTTGACTTTGAATCATTTTAAAAGTAGCCCTGTTTTCAGATGTTATGTAGGTCCATTGACATTTCAGATACTCAAAGCATTTCCGATATGTAGCTTTTCTTGCTAAATAAGAACGGCATGTGGAAAAACTCACTGCCATTACCTGATTGCAAGGGATCTGTTTTGAATTCAGTCTATGATCCGATTTGATCGTGTGAAATAAGAATATCCCGTCTCCTCTGCATATTACCAATGGGGGCGGCCATTATTGCATTTTGCCTGACGTACCCTTGAAGTACAGCAGGGTACCAGACCAGTAGAGCAAGGGGTTTAATTAACTATGTGGCAGCAGATTGAGATAAATAACTTGTCTTTGTTTCAGAAACAAAATTATCATTATGAGCCAAGTGGGAAAGCAAACAGTACCAAGGGTAAGTGTAAACTCCCACTTTTTTAACATCTTTTCCAGACCTCAAAATGTAAAACCATCCCAAATAGAAAGCATTTCCAGATGTCAAACTAAATGTCGTTAAAGTGTTTATAATGGTCTTTGAAAGGGTGGGAAACACTGTTGGAAAAAGAGAAAATGCTGGTTACTAGCATTTCCTCCTTTTTGCACAATGTTTTACACAGCCATCTGTTTTACGGTTTATAACTCGGGATTGTGTGTTAAAGGTTTAATTGTTCTTTGGTTATTTTTTGTGATGTAACTATTAACTCTTTACCAAACAACAATATTTCGGACTGGTCCAAATTGAAAGCATTTGCAGACGACAAAAGGTGGCTAAAATGATTGCATTTGTTTCTGAAAGGTTAGAAAACGTTGTGGGAAAAGGAGAAAATGCTGGTTACCAGCATTTTCTCCTTTTCCCACAATGTTTTCAAAAGGCCTCTTTTCTAAGGGTCGTTAAAACTCGGGATTGTGTGGTAAAGATTTAAGCAATGGTATCACTGCTTTAGCTCAGTGGTTACAGTTTTGGATAGAAACAGAGGGGATGCTTGTCCAGACCTGTGACTCATGATGGAGCGTTTACAATGCACCTGCAGAGTCCTGGCCAAGGTCTCATGGGAGTCACAAATTTGTGAGCTTTCACTGTGTTATGGCTGAAATGCTGCTGAAAATGGAGTAACACTATTCAAATCTTTACTTTGAAATGTCTGTTTCATTTATGACCCTGATTAAAAACTTTGACAGTTTTTTTTTTTTTTTTTAGCTCACCTGAGCACAAAGTGATCAGGATGAGCTATTGTGATCACTCACCGTCCGTCCGTACGTCGTCCGTCCGTCCACATTTTTTTGTTTACGCTCTAGCATCTACAAATATTAACCAATCAGCACCAGACTTGGTCAAAATGTATATGACCATAAGATCTCGGATGAGTTCGATTATGGGTGTAATCCGACCAGAACAACTGGAGTTATTTGCCCTTGAATTAGAAAAATTGCTATATTTGACTTTGTTTACACTCTAGCATCTACAAATAGTAACCAATCAGCACCAAACTTGGTCAAAATGTATATGACCATAAGATCTGGGATGAGTTCGATTATGGGTGTAATCGGACCAGAACGACTGGAGTTATTTGCCCTTGAATTAGAAAAATTGCTATGTTTGACTTTGTTTACACTCTAGCATCTACAAATAATAACCAATCAGCACCAAACTTGGTCAAAATGTATATGACCATAAGATCTCGGATGAGTTTTATTATGGGTGTAATTGGACCAGAACGACTGGAGTTATTTGCCCTTGAATTAAAAAAATTGCTATATTTGACTTTGTTTACACTCTAGCATCTACAAATAATAACCAATCAGCACCAAACTTGGTCTAAATATATATGACCGTAAGATCTTGAATGAGTTTGATTGTAGGTCTAATAGGACCAGTTATTGCTGTGTCATGGAAAAAGGGGGCTTGACGTATATTTTCATTGTGGACCAATATCTCTTTAACTACAGGACAAAATGTCATGAAACTTCATCTTCTTATTGTTTATTGCAAGCCACAGACAATACTTATTTGTTTTTTATTTCATGAAACGCCATGTCATGAAAAAAGGGGGCTAAATGTTTAATTTCGTCATGGACCAATGACCATCTGTTTGTCCATCTTTCAGGACAGATATCTTTTAAAATCCTTGACAAAAATTAATAGAAATTCATGCAGGTGTTCCTAATGATGTCTGCTGATATTTATTGTTTTTTGTTTTTCCTTTTTGATATCAAATACTGTCTCATAGGAAAAAGGGGCTTCATGTATATTTCTGTTAAGGATCAATATTCATGTATCTTCAACTCAAAATCCTGAACAAAAATTTGTGAAACTTCATACATGTGTTCCTTATGATAGTCCGCCAATATCATTAGTTTAGCTTTTTAGCTCACCTGAGCACATAGTGCTCAGGGTGAGCTATTGTGATCGATCGTTGTCTGGCGTCCGTCCGTCCGTCCGTGAACAATTACTTAAAAAATTTTCTCCTCTGAAACCGCCCAACAGATTTCAATGAAACTTCACAGAAATGATCCTTAGGTGATGCACTTTCAGAATACTTCAAAGATTTGAATTCCATGAAGAACTCTGGTTGCCATGGCAACCGAGAGAAAAAACTTTAAAAATCTTCTTGTCCCAAACCGTAAGGGCTAGAGCTTTCATATTTGGCATGTAGCATCATCTAATAGCCTTCTACCAAAATACTTCAAATTATGGTGCTGTTGTTTAAATTGGCCCTATGTTGTGGGTTCTCGGATTTCACATAGAGATAAAGAGGGAAATCTTTAAAAATCTTCTTGTTTACACTCTAGCATCTACAAATATTGACCAGTCAGTACCAAACTTGGCCACAATGTATATGCCCATAAGGTCTCGGATGAGTTTGATTTTGGATCAAATCCAATCAGAATATCAGGAGTTATTTGCCCTTGAATTTGCAAAAATTACTGAATCTGACTTTGTTTACACTCTAGCATCTACAAATATTACTCAATCAGCACCAAACATTGTCAAAGTGTGTGTGGTCATAAGATCTCAGATTAGTCCAATTATGGATCTAATCGGACCAGAACTGTCTGAGTTGTCTGCCCTTGAATTAGAAAATTTGCCATATTTGACTTTGTTTACACTCTAGCATCTGCAAATATTGACCGATCAGTACCAAACTTGGTCAAAATATATATTCCCATAAGGTCTCGGAAGAGTTCAGTTATGGGTCAAATTGAACCAGAACATCCAGAGTTATTTGCCCTTGAATTGGACAAAGTTTCCATATTTGACTTTGTTTACACTCTAGCATCTACAAATATATACCAATCAGTACCAAACTTGGTAAAAATTTATATGACCATAAGATCTTGGATGGGTTTTGATTATGGGTCTTATTAGACCCAAACAACATGAGTTATTTGCCCTTCAATTAGAGTTGCTGTATTTGACTTGGTTTACTCTGTAGCATCTACATGTATATATAATGCAAACTGAATGTTTAAACCCAAAATGCCTAGAGCTATGATACTTTGCATGAAGCATCACCTTGTGGACCTCAAGAAATTTTGCACACAAGATGCCCCTGGGATCATTACAGGTCCAGCCGCGGGGCTTAGACGTTTGTACTTAGGTATCTTTCGTGCAATTATAAGAAAATTTTCTGGGTTACCAAAGGCCTAGACCTCTATTAAAGTTGTGAGTTGTCTCTCTTTCATAATCATTTGGCCTTGAACTTCAGTATTTGGTATTTATCTTCATTGTTAACCTGTACTGCTTAGTACTCAGGTGAGCGATATAGGACCATCATGGTCCTCTTGTTTTTTACATCAGACTGCTTTATTTGAACAAAGATTTGCTTTTCAGAAATGCTCTCATTTTACTATTGGAAGCTTTATGTGAATCGAGGAAAATTAATTTGCTTCATGTATGGATTGTTTCAGAGTTCAAGCACGTTAGAGAATAGTAGTGTGAAAATCCACAGATGTCACTCGGCATATTTGTATCTCCTTTCTCCATTACGGTAAGTTTTCAGTCTAGAAGTTTTTTTTTTTGAAGTAAATCACATTATTCTTTGGATGTCACAGATTGTCCCAGTGAGCATCCTCTCGTTCGTAATGCACACAGGGGTGGGTGGGGGGACTTTGTCTGTTTCAAATTTATTCAGAATTAGTTGTTGAAGTGCATTTGTGAGTAAAATATCTTTTATTGGACAGAAGTCTCATCTCTTAACACTTACGCTGCTAAGCGCAATTCAGTGAATTTCTGCAGACGGTGCAGATCAAGATCAGACTGCACAGAACGTTCAGTCTGATCTTGGATCTACAGCATCCGATAAGGAGATATTTTTCTCCAAAAAATAAGTTTGAAATTGCAACATTCGGGTTTTATACTATCACCTTGAAAGTTTCATTTAACTTTTTTAGCAGGTTTAGGATAAATAGTCCTTGGCAGAACACTGCTATTTAATGCTACTTTTATACATGCTGTGTCAACTATTGTTTGCTCATTTCCTCCTAGAACATGTTTGCAGCAGAATTCTTATATTTAGCTTATCTGTCTATCTTACAGAGTTAAGCTGTCAGTCATGTTTCAAAATATTTCAGATCTGTAACGATTGAAAAATGTCGTAATACAACAGTCGTGTTGGGACCAGTGGAGACAGTAGTATACCTGAGTCATTGTGAATCTGTCACCTTGATAGGCTGTAGTAGAACAGTTACTGTCAGGTAAAATTTTATAGCAGTGATCATGAAAAGATGAACATGGATACTTTCAGTTTGTTTGTGTAGTGTTTGAAGCTAACTCCATCTATGTCACAGTGGCCAGTGAGCCTATCCATGTTTTCCTGTAGTTTCCCAACCTGTCTACTACATAATCCTACACATTTACCACCTGGAAGAAGGATCTTGAAAACATTTTGGAGAAAAGGAGAAAATGCTGAATTTTGGATTTTGATTAAAGAAAATAAATCTCAACATCCTTTGGCATCTGGAAGAGCATATTCTTTTGGTCTTTGCAGCATAACACTTTGTTGCTAAAGGAGAAATTGCTGGTTTAGAGCAGTTCCCCATTTACAATAATGTTTTCTCATGTAGTAACTCTTTACCAAATGACAAAATTTTGGACAAATCCAAATTTAAAGTATTTGCAGACAATCATTTCAGTGTGTCTCAAATGGCATAAATTATTTTTCAAAGGGTAGAAAACATTATAGGAAATATAGAATAACTGGCAGTTTCTACAATTTCCATGTTTTCAAAAGCCTTCTTATCCAAGGATGTGAAAACTTGGTATTGTGTGGTAAAGGGATAACCCTTAATCTGTAATGATTCTCCATTGCTTTCAAATTCACAAACTGCGCCCACCTAATTCGCTGTTGGAGAGGTATTCAACTACAATCTAAATTTTTACTGTATTTTACAAATTTACTTACTCTTTTTTTTTCAGTGGTTGTACTCTATGTACATTACATGTTTTGTCCCCAAATCCACCTGTAATACTAAGCAGTAATGACTCCATATTGTTAGCACCATATCATACATACTATCCCAAACTAGAGGAACATATGGCAGAAGTTGGTATTGGTATGTAGTTTTCGTCTGATTCGTATCTTGTAATATTATTGAGGAATGACATGACAGCTGACTGAAGTCTACCTTCAAATAGTAGGTCTGACACAGGCCTCTTTTATTGTCTTCTCAAAAGATTGTTTATTTCCAATATTTGTGATAATATACTAAAACAGAAAAAGATATGCAGGGTAAACATTTTTTAGATAACTTCTGAACTGCTTGAAATAAAATACAAATACATAGAGGATGTTTTTTTTGGGGGTAAAAGATCATCATTTATTTGATTGAGTGAACGTCATTGGTAATATTTTTACGAGTGGCACAGCCACACGTGAAAAGAGCACCATATGATGTTCACGAGATGAAATTTCGATGTTTCATGGAAAAAAAAAATCTATTTATTTTATGCTTTTAACTCCTTTTTTGTTGGGACTTGCAAAGTACAAAGGAGCTCTTAGTATTTCTGTACCAGTCATTTTATTAATCAGTAAAATATTCACTGGTTGAAAGGGTGAAATTATCATATCAAAGTCCACCATTATTTCCCATTCTGTTCTATGGAAAAGCATGAAATAGAAGTCTACAAATACTAGTCATACTGAAATGAACTTTTGGCCACTTTTCAAAAAGTGTTATGTCTAGCAGTAGGCCAAATACTGAATAAAACAACACTTTTCATTTTAGCATATAAGTATTTACTTTGCATTTCTTTTTCTGTTTAGTATACTGAAGTCAATCAGCAGAGTTGTTTCAAAAAGTCATGCAGTTCATCTTTTAACATTCTCCACTTGCATCTTGGGATAAATACTGTTTTTTAAAAATATGGTTTTATACAGCAATGACATTTTATGGTATTATGGTATAGTGAAAATCAAAAATGTGTGAACCCTTCTCTAAATGCAAAATTATCCATGGGTTGAAAGCAGGATCTTGATTGGCTGAGAGAAAGATCATGTAAAGGGAACCCTTGGATCTACCTAGTCACATGAATCAAGATAGAATATCCTGTATCTTAAAACTAAATACATGTAGCATGTAAAAGTTTGTAATTTTGAGGAACAAGTTTGAAATGCACATGTTTTAACTTAACTGATCTAAAATTGGACCTATTGCATTTTATAAATTGTTGAGGAATTTTGTGGTAGGGCAGATATTTGCATACCATATTAGTTTTCTAATGAATAGTTGTTAGACTCTGCTATTACGTGTTCATTTTACATGTAATTTATACATTTTGTAGGCCCAGAGAGGAATATGTGGGACCAACCATTGTGTATAGGTCCAGATCATCGAGAAGAATCCCCTGTGTGGGAACTTTTATCCCCATCTGAATTCTTTACTTTCAACATTCCTTTTGAAATGGAAGGACCCACCTGCTCTATCCCTGGGGGACTGCCTACTAAATACCAAAGAGCTATATCACACAGACATAAACAGATTGACTCCTGGCAAAAAGCTGTCAAAGATGCAGGGCTCACTCGTGACCAAAGAAAAGAATTTCAGGGTTTAGTGGAAAGTAGATTTCATGTGTGGTTAGCTGAGATGGGACATAAACGAGAATTAGATAGTTTGGTTGTGCCAGCTACGCAATCTGCAAAGAAGTAATCAGATTTTTGGCCTCTGGACAAGTAATGATTTGTGACCTGTTTTATTTGAAGATGCTTAGTGCAGATTTAGGCAAGCAGCGTTCAACTAGGTTAAGAATGTTTTAACTATTCTTGATGATTAAATGAAACATGCTTTTATTAAGGGCTTTGTCTTACATTTCCTTATCAGCAACAAGGAGAGAATCACTAACCCCTGGTATTGTAAGACAAATTTCATAGCCCTGTTGTTGTATGTCCCATAGTTATGCAAAAACTTCTACATTTTCTGTTATCTTTGTCATGATTGAAGATATTTAATTTAAACCAGGGATAGTTGTTAACTAACAAAAGGGGGAACCCATACTAGTTTGCCAGGCAACCCTCAAAAAATGACAATTTTGTGCCCCTTTTTTGACTTACAGTTTTCGGAGAATTTCCTTTGAAAAAGCTACTGCAGCCAAGCATCAGCACCTGCACACAGTGCTCTTGTTAATCTTACAGCAGACAGCTCTTTAAAAATTGTAGTTGATGGTGAAATCTCCCATTAAGTTGATAACCAATTTGGCCTGTTGCCAAAATGTTTTCACATGAACATACCAACATGCAGTCTGATTCTGGCTCTACACTGTCCACATATTTGTCAGGTACTTTGACATAAACAGTTTTGAAATTGCAATATCTGCATATTTATTACTGATGTAGAAGGTCCATTCCTGTAGCCCCCACAAGGGATAAAACCAGCCTTGCTTTTGAGCCTGCTTGTACAGCGATATGGCTTGGTACATGCATCTTTGTGGTCATTTAAGCAATGTGTTATGTGTTTTGTAATGATTGACCAAACTGATGCAGGGCTACACTAAGTAGACCAAAAAGGTAAAAGTAAGTTTCAAATGCACTTCTGATTAAGTATATCTGCATTACATTTTGAAATGAATGATATGAGCCATGCTCTGCAAAAGGTGGGGCTTAATGCATTGCAAAAAGTATTGACCCAGGTCAGCCTGTGCAGTCCACGCAGGCTGACCAGGGCTCAATCTGTTGGCATTGGTCAATTTTCTGTATGTCCAAGGACAGGTCTACCTCATGATTAAGTTGGTTGTGAAAAAAAGTGGCTATTATGGGTTCATAATTGTGTGATGGCTTGATTGGTACAATGCATCACAAAACGGCATTCAGCACCCTTTTCACTGAGCATGGCTCATTTATCCTTGTCAAACAATACAAAAGAGGTCTAATCCCTTTTCGCTCAAGAGGGCACAAAAAGAACACACACCTGACTAAACATAACTATATTTATTTTGATATTCAACAAAACTGCTCACAATAACTTAAGATGTACAATATACATTTTGAATGATCACATAACTTGCTTCATTTTTATGTCTGGAATTCAATTTCATATGGAATGACAAAGCCAATTAAGGAAATACAGTACTTATAAAAATATATAAATTAGAAAAAATCTGTAACAAAATATGAAAACTGTTTCTTAGTCCAAAGAAGACTGCTGGTCAAGTGAACTTAAGCCATTACCATAACACTCTAACCTTAACTCTTTACCAAACCACAACATTTTGGACTTGTTGAAAATTGAAAGCATTTGCATATGACAAATATTGCACAAATTAAGATATTTGTCTTTGAAAGGGTAAAATACATTGTGGAGAAAGGAGAAAATGCTGGTCACCAGCATTTTCTCCTTTTCCAACAATGTTTTCAAAAGGCTTCTTTCTCAGGGTAACTAAAAGTCTGGATTGTGTGGTAAAGAATTAAGCTCCATATTCCACAAACAAAGAAAGAGAAAAAATACAAATGATGAAACAGCTATTCTTATAAATGAAGATATTGCTTGATTTGGGCTATCTCTCCATTTGTCACATTTTCAATAGCTATCAGAGTTAGGACACTTACAGTTTTTTTCTTTAAGTCTTGCATAGGGTGAACACAATACAAACTGGAGACCTTTTGGATGCAAGCATTTTTTTTCTGTTCATGCAGTGTTTTCAAAACCTGTCTATGGGTATGTAAAAAGAAGTAAATGTGTATGTATTTGTATGGTTAACCCTTAACCAGACAATAAAAGTTCAGATGTCTTCAACATTCTTGTCCAAATTCAAAGAACTTGCAAACAAATGTGGTTCAGATGTTGGAATCAGTGAAAGGATAGAATGCATTGTGGGAAAAGGGGAAAATGCTAGTTAACAGCATTTTCTCCTTTTCCCCAAGATGTTTTCAAAGGCCTTTCCCCAGGTTCATTAAATCACAGGATTATTTGATAAAAGGTCAACTTAACTGATCTATTCAAAATAAACAAAAAAATAATCACTACTGCAGTCTACAAAAACTTCATTTAAAAAAGAACTTTTGAAATTGAAATAGCCTAGGTCCACTAACTCAACTTGTTACAGATCAAAACAAGAGTACAGCATGTGGGTTACAGCACTCCGCTGTCAGCAAGTTGAAAAAGGGGCATAATTACTTTGATCATTACCTGCCCATGTTGTATAGATTCCCCTTTGAATAGTTAAATGTTCAAGTTTGAAGTAAATATCTTCAGTAATAACAGAGATATTATAAAATATCAAAAGTTTTTGCACGACGACACAGATGATAATGACGCCAGGGCTACGACAGTAACTCAACATTTTGTTTGAAACAGCCAAGCTAAACATTGGGGAAAAAATCATGCATGTGGATACTTCACTTTCGCTATTTGTTTTATGCCAGCACTTGGTCCATTTTATATAGCTGAAGACTGATTAATTGACTGTATTGTTTTTTATGCCATTTTCAACGTCATTATAGTTATATCATGGCGACCAGTGCACCTATCCATGCTTTCCTGGAATCTCCTTTACCAGTACTTCACACAATATTCTTTCCAAGCCACTTGCCACTTTCATCAAACATTACTTTCATCAAAACAATGATCAGTGGTGAGAGAGGAATGAATCCTGTCATGTTGATTATCATCAAAATTGGCTGAGCTGGGGATTTGAACCAGCAAACCCCTGAACTCCTGTGCACTACTGACTGTGCTAATTGGGCTTCGTGTATACAGATGAAGAGGAAATACTCTACTACATGTATAAAACACTACATTTGTGATTTTGTGCTATGTCTGAGTGGGAGGGTTATGTAGATCTTCATTCACCTGAAATACAAGTCCCATAACAATCTGCCATCCTACTGGACAATGATATTTGTCATGTGACTTAGTCCATCTTCACACAGATTTAGTTTCAAACCTATCTTACAGAAATATTAAAGCCTTTAGCATTTTGTTACAAATGCAACTTTTTGCTTCACTACTGTATATGCTTTTGATGAAACTATGGGGAGAGACAATTTCTAGTTACAACCAATTGCTGCTTTTCCCATAATGTGTGTAAAAACGTTGAAAAACAGTATGTCTTTTTCTTACAAAAGTGTCTTTGTTCAATTGCAGTACAGGATTATATCTAAAAATTGAGTGTAAGGCAATGGGTCATTCAATAACTCTACATACCTTCAAACATAACAGAAACCAAAATTTCAGTCTTTTCAAACATAAGAAAACCTTTGGAAACTTCAGTTGCTCACCTGAGTTCAATAACAATGTTAGCATTCACATTCATTAGCTGATGTCTGTGCTTGGGTTGGAGGCAGCCCACTGAAGAAATGACTACTTAACAATCGTCTGTTTAACCCTTCACCACATGGCAATATTTTAGACATTTCTGAATTGAAAGCATTTGCAGATGACAAAATGACTCAAAAATTGAAAACTGCTTTTGGAAGGATAGAAAACATCGTGGGAAAAGGAGAAAAAGCTGGTAACCAGCATTTTCTCCTCTTCCCACAATTTTTTCAAAAGCCTTGTTCATCAGGGTCGTTAGAATGCGGCATTGTATGGTAAAGGGTTAAGGATGAAGCTTTTCAAAACATTGTAAGAAAAGGACAAAATGCTGCTGACCAGCATTTGAGACTCATCTTATGTGTTGTCTGCAAATGCTTTAAATTTGGACTAGTCTGAAATTTTATTGTGTTGTATAGAGTTAAGGACACCTAATGGAAAGAAAAAAAAAAGTAGCCTTTTTTTTTTTAACTGAGCAAACCGTCATTCCAGATTGATACCAAGATACTAAAAATTTTGTCTAGTCTTCCTACCAGGGTGACTTGCATCTACAGACTGATGTCCTATACATTGTCAAGACTAAAGTTCTGCCCATGTCTCGTTAAGACTTTGGCATAAATGTAACAGTGTAATGGTAATAATAACTGTTCACTAAGGTATTACTTAAATCTTTAAAAAAGGGTGACCAATATTTAAATCCATCTATACATTATCAAAACAAAGAATCCAACCTAGTTTCTGATGTAAGAAAAGTTAATTCTACAAAATGTTTTCAAGAGGAACATTTTTTTTTTTTAAATTTGAATTAGTCAACAAATCTTGGAGAAACATGGATAAAAATTTTGTGGAGTCAATATCAAGAAAAAGGTCCTGAGTTATGTTTCATTAAGGTTAGTGTGTGCTTAACCCTTTACCAAACAAGTTTTACACAACTACAGACACAGCAATTATCACAAAAGCTCCTCTATAAACAGCTATGTTCAGATGAGCAAAACTATTCATAGCTAAAAAAAAAATCTATACTCAGATCTACAATTTTTCTGGCTAATGTTTATGCTACGATGAAGTGAACAATGTATATACTACAATGATTCACATATTACAATGGACAATTGCACTTTGCCCTCACTAGTGGAGAACATACCAATGGCTTCTTTCATACTACTATTTCTACTGGATTTCAAACTTTGCCATTTCAGAAAGCATACAAGGGTTGTCCGAAAAAATATGTGGACTTTTATCATAACTTCTGTATTTTCTGATGTACAAACACAAGACTGCACCATTTCACGGTTAAAACATTTTCCTACAGTAGAGTTCACTGTTGACCAATTTTGTACATTCAGTATACATGTATATTATTCCTACAGAAACGCATGGGGGGGGGTGTGAATAGAAGTGATTGCTTATGATATGTTCAATGTCTTGATGTTGCTGGAGACATAAATTTTGGGAAACAATGTTACCATCATTTAACTATGTCATGATATGTTATGACATCATTTGGACAGTTGTAATTCAAATAAAGCTAAACTCAAGTAAGATGGTTATCAAATTTCACATCATGACGTCTCTTGTGAGAACAGAAAGGCGGACAATTATCAAATTTTGTTCAGAATAAGGGAAAATGCCAACACAAACTTTGAAGCTGATGAGACAAAATGAAAGTACCAAAAAAGTATCAAGAGTGCTTGTTTCTAAGTGGCATAAACATTTCTATGAAGGGAGAAATACACTCAAAGATGATGCAGGCCACAGAAGGAAATGAATTGTTCATGACTCCATCATCAATAATATAGTATCACGTGGACAGCAGACTTTCTTTTATTGCTGAGATGATAGGACTAAGCCACGGAACTATTCACAAATTCTTACACATAATTTGAAGATGACAAAAGTATATGGTCGATGGGTACCACTATTTCTTAGCAATTCAGAGAAGAAGTGGGCAGCAGATTCAAAGTTATTCCCACAGCATGTTAAGAAAGACCGTTTCCTAGATAGAATTATCACAATGGATGAGACATGGTTATAGTTCCGCTTCACCACCAGTGAAGGCTCGTGTAAACAAAAAGGGAGAAAACACATATTTATTACATTAGCTGACAGATACGGAATGTTGCTGTGTTTTGCGGTTCCAATAGGCAAAACTGACAACTCTGAATATTATTCAAAGGTAGATTTTAAACTAACTGGTATAGGGGAAAAATTGACCAGTGGGTGTCTTGGCATCAAAGGTCTGTGTCCTACAATGGAGATTACTTCAAAAAGAAGTAAATGCCACAGTACATCAATGTCGGTGCAGATCTGCTGCAGAAGGGCTTCAGGTGGTGTTTTAAAATGTAAAACAATATTGGTACAAAATAAAGTAATGAAATTTTAACAGTTTCTTACAAAAATATTTTTTTCTGGCTGAAAGCAGTTTTTTCTTTGTATTAGTGCAAGTCACTCAGGAGCCATTTAAAAAGTCTATGTATTTTTTGGACAACCCTCATACACATAAGTTTTCTTATCACCGTCTGCGTTAAGCCTTTACACTAAGGACAAGCATTTAAAGGAAAGGAACTTAAATATGTGCTAGTGGCCACCTATATTAAGCAGCCACCAATATCAACACTTTATCAACATTATTTTTTTGACTTGTCAAATTGGAAGCATATGCAGGTGACAAATTGATTCATGGCTCTAATAATGGGATACTAGTATTTCTTTGAAAGTGTAGAAAACATTCTGGAAAAAGGAGAAAATGCTGGTAGCTAGCATTTTCTCCTTTTCCCACAATGTTTTCAAAGGTCTATTTCACAAAGTTGTTCAAACACGTGATTTTTTGGTAAAGAGTTAAGCAACAAATATTTTACGCTTCCTAACACAAGTTCTAAAAGTTGATTAATCGAATGGTGTTTTACCCTGCTTTCAATATTACTTCAGGTATACACATTTCACCTAATATATGAGCTATGCTCTAGAACAAAAGGGGGGCTTAATGCATCTCTGTGATGCATGATACCAAGCAAGTCATCACGTAGCCATGGATCCATAAAATTCAGCCTGTGAAGGCTCACATGGGGCAATACGTTTTGTAGATGCATTAAGCCCCCTTTTAACAGAGTGTGGTTCATTATGTGCTTGCTGGCTTTCAAAACTACTGGACTTGGACTACGGGCAATCTCAGTTTTAATATACATATTTTACTCCTAGTATTAAATAGCCACTTGCCTTCATCTTAGGACATCTTTGTTCCAATTACTGGCTGCAAAAGTCAGATTTGACAATGTTTCTCAATAATATGGAAAACTATGTAGAAATAGAACCACATGTTTGTAAAAAAAGTTACTTCTTTTCCTTCCATGTTTTCCAAAGATTTTTTCTGAAAGTATATTTAAAATGGTATTTGTACAGGAATGAGTAAAATCTTTATCCTGTCAAAGTAGAATCATTAACAGAATAAACCTGTCCATAGGATTAACTCTTTGCCAAATGACAAAATTTTACACTTGTCTTAATCGAAAGCGTTGGCAGACGACAAAATAAATGTGACTCAAAAATTGATATTTGATTTGGAAAGGGTAGAACACATTGTGGGAAAAGGAGAAAATGCTGGCTACCAGCATTTTCTCCTTTGCCCACAATGTTTTAAAAGTGCTTTTTCTTCCAGGTTGTAAAGGATTAACTTGTATTTCATCTTTGCTATTTTTTCTAAATTTCATTCTCACTCCGCTCCTGTACAAATTGCGTTTTGATTTTAACATGTCTTTTATTTTTTAGCATAATACTAAACTTTGGGCTATAAACAACTATACAACATTTTCCAGCAATGAGGTATCAATCATTTGCTATGTACATGTTAAAGACAAGTTCATCAACTCTTTACCCTATGTAATTTTGGACTTGTCCATAATAAAAGCTTTTGAAGATACCACATTAACACTTAACCTGCTAAATAAGTGAAATGAAAATTTCAAGCCGATGGTAAAAACCAAAATTTTGCTCTTTCAACAGTAATCCTTTTGGGAAAAAATCTCATTAATGGACAGTGGACCAAGATCAGACTGCACATTCTGTGCAGTCTGATCTTGATCTACAATGTTGGCAAAAGGTCATTGAGTCCTGCTTAGCAGTTTAAGGGTTAAATGTGTCTCTAATGATGGAATTATTATCTAAAAAAAATAGAAAACATTACTGGAAAAGGAGAAAATGCTGGTCACCAGCATTTTCTCTTTTTTCCACAAGGTTTTCAAAAGTTTCTTCCATACTATTATTAAAAACACTGAACATCTGGTAAAGGGTTCACAACAAGCACTCAACAGCTAGTTTTAATTATTTGTTGTCAATCAAAGTCTGTTGTCGGAGGATTAGGTCTCGTGCTATCTTTAACACTTGTTTTGCATCATGTCTCTCTGCCATTTCTGTAAATATCAGAAAATTGATCAATAAACCCTTGTACTGAAGAAAGAAAAAAAACTTATATACACTTGTACCCCTGCACTTGACAAGTGTATAGAAAATTGTTGGGAGTAAGCAATGTACTTTTATTTCCTAACAATATTTTCCATACTGTTGGAAATTGCTTCCCTTTCATTAAAGAGTTTTATCCTTTGATTTTTGATAGTTACAGGCAGGTCTTAAATGGCTTGTATAATTATGGACTAATAAGGATAATGATGTCTATTAAAATAAAACTAAAGAATAACAATCCAAGGCTTTTATGGGCTGGATATTTCAAATATACATGTATTGGAGAGAGTGGATCTTAGATCGGGTTATACATTTTGTATAGTCTGATTTCTATCTATACTGACAACTGAAGTTTATGTTCTTGCTTTTCTGCAGGCACTGGTACATAAATGTCTTTGGGCAAGGCACTGCAGAACCTTAGCCTAGTACTGTTGAAACCAATGAAACATGTGAACAAGTGACTTGCATTTATGACATGACTAAAATACGGTAAAAAAAGGCAGGAAAGTTTTACATGTGTTGCACAATTATTGTTTAGAAGTGGCATATACAGTCGTGCCGCGTTAATATGGACATCATTAATCCGGAATATTCAAGATCCAGAAAGAATTTTGTGGGAACGGATTTTTTATTTATAAATTGTACCTTTTAATCCGGAAATTCGCGTTCCGGATCCGGAAAGAAAAAATCAGGAACGAAATACTCAAAAACCGCACAAATATGCTTCAATAATCCGGATTAAGTGTTGAACATCCAAATAGAACCTGTTATAATTACTAACTGTCATAACCGTTTTGGTAGGATTAACGAATTTGTGGTCTAGATTGACTGCTTGACAGGCATGAATAAACAGTGTTTATCTGGTAAAACTTGATAGTAGACAGTTTTCACACCTTACAAACAACTTAACTAGTGAAGCGTGTCGGAATGACTATGTGACAATTAGCATTCTGCCCACCAGATACCTGAAACAACAGCAATAAAAAAATCAATAAGGTCGGACGAGACCTAGCTTGATTTGCTTATCCGGAAATACGCTTACTCCGGACACCACCATAGGAAACCAAAGTGTCCGGATTAACGCGACACAACTGTACATCTTTCAAAAGTGTGACTGATCACAAAAATTTGAACTTAATACACAGAACCCTAGGGCTTACCATTAAAAAACTTAATAATATCTGTGAAGTCCATGTTATTGTCAAGAATAATATCCCTGTAATATTCAACAAGGGCAAGAGCTATAAACAGCACAAAGTGTGTAGAGCTAATGTGCTTAGCTGCCCAGATTGTCTCCCAAACCACAAAAATGTCATCATATACCAGCTCTGAAACAATACAAACACATATGAGATGGGCTTAATGCATCTCTGTAATGCATTATACCATGCATGTCATCACATAATTATGGATCCATAAAATCCATTTTTGTCTAACAAGACTGAAATTTTTTACAGAAAATGGCTCATGTATAGAAACAATTTCTGTCTGCAATGTCATATTTTGGCTTCTAGTACTCAGCAAAACCTTTTTTGAAAAGATGCAATTTATTATACATTGCATATCAAATCATTTCTGGTTTATTTACAAAAGTCAGTCTAAAACTCAAAGTTTAATTATCTTATCTGATGTGATCTTATCCATAAGCAGGGCAAAATTTACACCAGATATGTGCTGTACAATCATAGCTAATATTTAACCCTTTACCAGACAGCAAAATTTTAGCCTTGTCCAAATTGAAAGCATTTGCAGATGACAATTACAATGTGGCTCAAATGGTGCAACTTTTCTTTGATAGGGTAGAAAACATTGTGAGAAAAGGAGAAAATGCTGGTTACCAGCATTTTCTCCTTTTCCCACAATGTTTTCAAAAAGCTTCTTTCCCAGGGGCGTCAAAAGGCGGCATTGTGCAGTAAAGGATTAACTTTAACCAGCCATTTAACTCTTAAAAGTGCCTTATACTCCTCACCACATGAAATGATTATAGACTTGTCCAAACTGAAAGCCTTTGCAGACGACAAATTAAATGTAAATCAAATCATGAAATTTGTCTTTCACAGAGGAAAAAAACATTGTGAGAAAAGGAGAGAATCCTGGTTGCCAGCACTTTATCCTTTGCCCACAATGTTTTCAAATTTTGGGGTCTTTAAAATCAGGATTGTATGGTAAAGAGTCAACAACATTTGTTGTCTTTTTGACCACTAGATCAAGATCAGACTGCATAAAACATGCAGTCTGATATTTCATCAACACAGTCCGCTGTGCTCAGACACTCTTGACAAATACAATCTTATTGCAATTACTTGCAATTACTTTGGTCTTATTTCTAAAATGAAAATATCTGTTTGGTTTATTTGGCAATCAAAGGGTAAAAATGACAAAAAAATAGGCTGTTGGTGAAATAAATTCAACTTTCAGTTATTCTTTAAGTTACAGTATAACCTGTCCTAGAGGCAACCTCTTTTAAGCCAGCAACCTGTATTAAGCAAGCACATTTTGAGCACCCAGGGAAGGCAAATACATGTATGCTGAAATGTACCTGTACTAAGCACACACCTGTATTAAGCAAGCATCTGTTTTGAGTGTCCCTTACATACATGCTGAATACAGGTTTTACTGCAGTTTATTTCTCAATTTAAGAATATGACCTATTATTTCAGCTAATAAAAGGGGAACATATCTTTTTGTTTATTCATTTCAAAGAAAAAGATAAGAAACAACAGAACTGACAGAATATCCACAAATTATACGGTAGTGCAGATTTAAGATTCCAATCTCCATTTCACACTGGTTTACAACAGGACAGATATACATGTGTGGCAAACAGATATGGGGGGGGGAATAAGTAACCATTATTACCCCGTTTGAAATCCAGAAGAAACCAGCGATAACAGAAATAAAAGTGTGTATAATCACCATGGTGATGCATATGCTCAAACAGTTCTGAATCCAGAATCTGAAACAAAAACATGACAATTATGTACTTTGAAATACTGCATATTTTCTGAACCATACTAACCATCATTATTGCAACCTCTGTTGCCCTATACAAAAAAATGGAGACTCAGAACAGTTTGTGTATCTTTACAGTCTGAATGATATTCTACACCCTTCAATACTGAATTGCTATTTCAACTCTTTACCAAACAACATTACACACTCGCCCCTACTGAAAGAATTTTTAAACAACAAATTATATATGACTCAGATGATAGGAACCATGCAGGTGTAGTAAAAGTATTTTCTCCTTTCCCACAATGTTTTCAAAAGGCATCTTTCTTGGGTGGTTAAAACATTGGATTGTTTGGTATAGGGTTAAGTATAGAAAGATTCCTTATTTGGCATTCCGAAGATTCAACACATACCGGTATAGTTTGAGTATAAAAGAACTGCATGTTCTGGACAGTCTGATTTTAAACTTCTTTGTTTGCAAAAGCAGCCTAAAATGTGCTTGGGGATCTAAATGTTAATCCACATTCCATAATGAAATTTTGTCAAGAAGAGATTCAAACAAGACACTGTTGTATGCTAGTCACCCTACCCTGGTTGATAGTTACACAGTACCAGCAAGGCTACTAAGCTAGGGATAGTGAGTTGGAACTCCAAAATGCATCAAAAGTTCTTTCAGAAGACTGTTGAAGTCAGAGTGACAGGTATTATACCTCTCTCCTCTTGACTTCAATTAAATGAAAATGAAAGCGGACTTGGAAAAAATGTTTTGCATGGTACAAGTAAAGTATTAACAGAAATACCATATTTTCTCTATTCTATGCACCCATGGGCATTACATTTTCAAAAAGTGATGTAATTAATAGAGGTAAAAAACAGAGAATTTTTCCCAGGATTATGACAACACTGACGTCTTGGTTTTAGTCAGAGTAAATAGCAATATAATCATCTTGTTAGAAACTCTCTGTATTTACTGCAATTCTAAAGATTTTACCTTTGATTGTGATATTGTTTCATATTAAATAATATTAGTGACTAATCTGGGACACTGTCTAAAATTCTTTCTTTTTCTAAAAGTTTTTCCAAATTCCTTGACAGGCTTTATGCTAGCAAAAGTGCATCATAATCAGAAGTTCATTAATACTTGAATAGTTGGGGTTAATGACATCAATTTGTGAAGTAATAAGAATTACCCTATGTTGACATCATTAATTTGTTCCCGCAGGGTTAATGTTGACTACAGGGAGGGGCATGTAATAAAGAACTCTCAGTACTTAGAATGCAATGGCAGCCATGGTTTAACTGAAAAAACTGTTAATCCATAAAATGCCTTTCACAACTAAAATGCAGTCTGATCTTTGATCTACACTGTCCGCTTTCCTGGCCTTTATAGACAAAAGTAACCTTGACCTTGCATTTATCTGGAGCTTCCTTCTAGATTCAAGATGTCTGCTGGGCTTATTCGGTCTTATATTTAAGAACAGAGTTTAACACTAAATAATCAAACAAACCTGTATAAGAGATCTCATGTTGGCAAAGTGTGTGTCCATGGCTCCACCATGTGGGAAGTTGCTGGACATTCTCTTCATGAGTTCACAAAAACAGCTGTATGTCTTTGCTTCTGTAATAGAAAAGAAAATAAGATAAGTTTTAGTTGTCTCTCTTGGAATGCTGTTGTTCTAAATGGTAAAAAAGGAACATAATTCATACTTTTCCAAAAGGTTTTTTTGTTTTAATATGTTAAACACTGTATCACATTAGAAAATTTTAGACCTGTCTAAACTGAAAACATTAGCAGAAAACAAAATAACTGTGGCTGAAATTAAAATTTTTGTGTATGAAAGGGTATAAAACAATGTAGAATATGCAGAAAATATGGAGCAAATGCTGGTTTCAAGCATTTTCTCCCTTTCCCACCATGTCTTCATGTGCTTTCTTTGTCAGGGTCGTAAAACCACCAGATTGTTTGGTAAAGGGTTACATGCTTTTTGTAACAATCTGATTTTGTGTTCACACATTTCATGAAGAGGTACCATTTACTGACAATTTTTGTAATTTCATCTGACACATGGAAAATGATGGCAATCCCAATGTTAACCTTTAATTGAGCTCTTGTCATATTTTCAGTTGCATCAGCAGAGTTGATTAAGATCAGACTGCACTGTACATACAGTCTGGTCTTCCTTTCACTTTGTATTTCATGAAACATTCCAGCCTTGAAGTTGTATCTTTTGGGCTTCTTTT
Organism: Tridacna gigas; assembly: GCA_945859785.2. Taxonomy (NCBI): domain Eukaryota; kingdom Metazoa; phylum Mollusca; class Bivalvia; order Cardiida; family Cardiidae; genus Tridacna; species Tridacna gigas. The sequence goes on along the minus strand of OX244042.2, from coordinate 28,239,925 downwards.
CACATCAAAAACATCCTTTTCATTCATTCAGGGTTCTAAGGATTTATCTGATACCTGAATATCTTGTTTAATGTTTTACTAGACAATATTGTGTATGAAGAAAATTTTGGAAGCATTTGCAAACAAGAAATTGAGCCATGCTCTGTGAAAAGGGGGCTAAATGCATCTGCGAAAAGTATCGACCCAGGTCAGCTTGCGCAGTTCACACAGGCTGACCTGGGCCAAAATTATTCACTACTGGTCAATTTTCTGTATGTCCAAGGATCAGTCTACCTTATGATTCTGTCACTTTTTAAAAACAGTGGCTATTATGGATCCATTAATTATGTGATGGCTGGATTAGTATAATGCACCATGGAGATGCATTAAGCCCCCTTTTGCCAGAGCATGGCCCAATTATATGTGGCTCAAACAAAAGTATCAGGCTTTGAATGAAAAAAATAGTAATTATTGTAGGAAAAGGAAAAAATGCTGGTAATCAGTATTTTCTCCACAATGTTTTCAAAAGCCTTTTTCTTCAGAAAAAATGCTGGTAATCTGTATTTTCTCCACAATGTTTTCAAAAGCCTTTTTCTTCAGAGTCATTAAAACATTAAAACATGGGATAGTGCAGTACAGGATTAGAGCCCTTTGATAAAGGCTAAACACAAATGTCAGGGCATGCTCAATTTTTAACAACCATGGCTAAAATTCATGTCCAAATGATAAATATATTTCAGCAATGCTCTGTGAAAAGGGGGCTTAATGCATCTCCGTGATGCATTATACCAATCAAGCCATCACATAATTAGGGATCCAGATTAGCCACTTTTTTAAAACAACCAACTCAATCATTAGGTAGACTGGTCCTTGAACAGAAAATTGACTAATAGCGAAGAGTTTCGGCCCCAGTCAGCCTGTGCAGGCTGACCTAGGTCAATACTTTTCGCAGATGCATTAAGCCCCCTTTTCAGAGCATGGCTCATTTATTACATATCCATTATACTAGAAAAACTTTCCATTTATAGACTGATTCAAGATTTGCTTTTAACTCTTTACCACACAGCACATTTTTGACTTGAAAGCATTCGCAAGGAGTAATTGAATTTGACTTAACCCTTTACCGGACGACAAAATTTTAGCCTTGTTCAAATTGAAAGCATTTGCATACGACAATTTCAGTGTGGCTCAAATGGTGCAATTTTTCTTTGATAGAGTAGAAAACATTGTGGGAAAAGAAGAAAATGCTGGCTACCAGCATTTTCTCCTTTTCCCAGAATGTTTTCAAAAGGCTCCTTTCCCAGGGGCGGTAAAAGGTGGCACTGTACAGTAAAGAGTTAAATAAAGACCTTTATCTTTCAAAGGATAGAAAACATTATGGGAAAAGAAGAAAATGCAGGTTACTAGCATTTCTAGTTTTCCCACACTATTTTCAGAAGCTTTCTTCCTAGGGGTGTCCTTAACACTCGGAACTATGTGGTAAAGGGCTAATTTTTTACAACAATAATCCCAAGGTTTAATGACTAGCAGGATAAAAGACTTTTGAAAATATTGTGGGAAAAAGAGAAAATGCTTATCACCTTTTCCCCCCACAATGTTTTCTTCCTTTTCAAAGAAACATTCCACCATTTTCATATTCGATTTGTCATCTGCAAATGCTTTCAATTTTGTCTTGTCTGAAATGTTTTTATTTTGTAAAGAGTTAACAAACCAAATGACAAAATTTTAGACTTGTCCAAATTAAAAGCATCTGCAGATGCCAAAATAAATTTGACTCAAAAAATGAAATTTGTTTTGAGAAGGGTAGAAAACTTTGTAGGAAAACAAGAAAATGCTTGATACCAGCATTTTCCCCTGTTCCAACAATGCTTTAAAAGGCCCCTTTCACCAGGGCTGTTAAAACTCAGGATTGTGTAGTAAAGATTAAACAGTTAGAACCCTACATACCCTCATCCATTATGACTAGTATTGGTGCAAGAAGATCACACATCCCCTGTACATATCCAACATCTAAATGTTCCCAAACATAGCTGTAATATAAAACAAAAACAACGCTCTTTTAGCCCATTCAACACTTTATCTTCTGCTGACAACTTTTTTCAGACTATTTTTTAAAAACATTGTGGCAAGAGGGGTATTTGCTTTTAACAAGCAGTTTTTCCTTTTACCACAATGTTTTTAAAGGTCTTGACATTTTAACCATTCACCAAACTATCCCTAGTTTCAACAACCCTACATAGTAAGGTTTCTGAAAACACTGTGGGAAAAGGAGAAAATGATCGTAACCAACGATGTTTTGTAACCTTTCTCTAGCAAACTCAATGATTTAAGATACATTTCACTTGTCACCTGCAAATGCTTTCAATTTGTTTCTGGTAAAAAGTTAAACTTGATTCATGTCAATTCTCCCAACATGAGGAGAAAGGGTTTAGACCTCATCTACAGCAAGTTTATTTCACATGCAGTTACTAGTCAATGAATTAGCAACTTATTAGCAACTTTTACACCAATAGAAAACATTGCATATTAACCCTTTACCGCACAATGCCGCCTTTTAACAACCCTGGGAAAGAAGCCTTTTGAAAACATTGTGGTAAAAGGAGAAAATGCTGGTAAGCAGCATTTTCTCCTTTTCAAACAATGTTTTCTGCTCTATCAAAGAAAAATTGCACCATTTTAGCTACAGTGAAATTGTCGTCTGCAAATGCTTTCAAATTGAACAAAGCTACAATTTTGACATCTGGTAAAGGGTTAACAGTTCATTGCTGACGACAAACTGAAAGCGACTAATACAGTGTTTATAATGGCATGGAAAACACTTGGAGAAAACGAGAAAATGTATGTTATGGGCCATTCTTCTTTTTCCTGACCATGATTTTAACAAGAGGGCCATGATGGCCCTGTATCGCTCCACTGGCTTATAAATATAAACCACGAAGAAAAGTCTTCACTATATAAGCCCTTATAAAACTTTGACCTCATGGCTACAGTCTGACTAAATGGGGAATATTGTATTAGAAGAATAACATGCCAAATGTGGGAGTTCTTGGCCTTATGGCTGGTAACAAGATGGTTTCTGAACTTTTCACTCCATAAACCCATGTAAAACTTGTGATCCCTGGTGCAGGGCCAAACTTGATCCTAGAGCTGTAACTTGGGCCCTCTTTGTAACTGTCCACTAAATAATGCTATAATTATATGCAAAATTTGGTAGCCTAAGCCTTATGGCTATGTACACCAAGATTTAAAAGTTTTCCCTATGTAAGCCTATGTAAATCTTGTGAACCCCCCCCCCCCTCCAAGTATGAGGCCAAATTGACCCCAGGACTATACTTTGGGCACTTTTGGTAGACTCCAACTAGATCAAGCTAAATGCCAAATTTGGTAGCTCTAGGCCTTATGGTTTCAGACAAGAAGATATTTAAAGTTTTCTCTATATAAGCCTATGTATAAAACTTGTGACCCCTGGGGAAGAGCCAATTTTGACCCCAGGGCTATAATTTCAAGAAACATGATAGACGTCTACTACATAAAGCTACATGCCAAATTTGGTAGCCCTATGCCTTATGGTTTCAGACAAGAATATTTTTAAAGTTTTCTCTATATAAGCCTATGTAAAACTTGTGACCCCTGGGGAAGAGCCAATTTTGACCCCAGGGCTATAATTTCAAGAAACATGATAGACGTCTACTACATAAAGCTACATGCCAAATTTGGTAGCCCTATGCCTTATGGTTTCAGACAAGAAGATTTTTAAAGTTTTCTCTATATAAGCCTATGTAAAACTTGTGACCCCTGGGGAAGAGCCAATTTTGACCCCAGGGCTATAATTTGAAGAAACTTGATAGAGGTCTACTACATAAAGCTACATGCCAAATTTGGTAGCCCTATGCCTTATGGTTTCAGACAAGAAGATTTTTAAAGATTTCCAATATTTTTCAGTTTTGTTGCCATGGCAACCAGAGTTTTTGAAGGAATCAAATTCTTTCAAGAAATTCTGAAGAGGACCATGTCAGGATCATTTCTGTGAAGTTTCGTGAAAATCGGATGGGTAGTTTCAGAGAAGAAGATGTTTGAAATAAAAGTTAACGCACGGACGGACGGACGACCGGACGGACGACCGGACGGACACCGGGCCATGACATAAGCCCACTGGCCTTTGGCCAGTGGAGCTAAAAACTGTCTTCTGATGGAAAAAGAAATAGGAATACAGGTTCAGTACTGGTTACCATCAGTGTATAAATTTTTTTTTTAAAACAATATTCTTACTGAAAATGAATATCTATTTTAGAAATACATGTACATCAATACATTCTTTTGCTATCAGAAATATGGAGAAATATATAAAGTCCAACTTTAATCAACACTTTTCAGCATATAATAACTATCATATTCATCTCTAACACACTATAACATCTCATAGACAAGAAAATATCTATATCTCATTGCTGGCATATTACACCATCTCAGAGACAAGGAATTACCTAAACACTTACGTGCACATGATATTGCGTAACTTTTCCAGATTTTCTGGAGTAAAATACCAGTAATTTCTGTCACATCTTTGCACATCTTTATCTATTCTATGTAGATTCAGGGCCACATTGTCCAAAAGCTCTTGCTGAAAATATGAATAGGAAAATGAACTCTGCTATTCAAATGAAAATGGAACCAAGAATTTGGCAAGAAATAATAAATGTGGCATGTAGAGATATATTGTATAATGATAAAGTTCTGTTTTCCCAACGATATCACTCTATTTCATGTATCAAATCCCAAATTCATATTTTATGGAAATGTTTCAAATTTGCCAGAATATTTCAGCCATGCTCTGGCCACAATTAGGGTTTAATGCATCTCAGTGACACATAATACACAGCAAGTAATCACATTATTACGGATCATTTTGTCTATCAACCAACTGAATCATGAGGCACACTGGTCCTTTCACATTCAGAAAGTTTATCGAAAGCAAAAAGTTTCGATCCAGGTCAGCCTGCACTGACCTCGCAGGCTGACCTGGGTCAATACCTTTTGAAGATATATTTAGCTCCGTTTTCACAGAGCATGGCTTATATGTTTCAAGAGGTTACAATTAATAAAAGCAACACTTACAGAATAAACACCTCCATTTGAGGCTGGAGAGGCCGGAGACATCAAACTTTCTTTAGATGTTGATAGATGTCTGGTGTGTTCTGAAAACAATTTACACGCGGACTTTCAACCCTTTATCAAACAATTTCATGTTTTAACTACAGTAAAACCCCTCTATTAAGACCACCTGTCATACTTTTGAAAATTGGTCTTATTAGCGGGGTGGTCTGATTTCCGGGTTTCACCCATCTAGATTTTGAATCAAACCCGGACTCTGTGTAGACTTATTTAGACTTAAATTATGTGCCAAGTAATGTACATGTATTTTAGTCAGAGAAGCCTATGCCCACACATTTAAGTGACAACAAGAAAATTTTCATGTTTATTGAAAAGTTAATATGTTGCTTGAATTTTATGAATAGATCCACATGGCAGTGCATGTCCATTCATAATTGCCTATTTAAACTCCTACAGCAAGATATGAACATTAACTAAGAATATGAACTTAAAGACTACATAATTTAATGTAACTGATAGAAATCGTCATATTCCCTGTTTTAATCTGCTTTTTTTTTGTGTGTGTGAAGTCTCAAGAACTCCTATTCCACATGCTCATTTTCATTTTTAAACAAAGAATTTTGAATATTATTGAAGAGCCTGACGTTTACAGTTTTTTTCCCCATTTTGATTCGAGTTGAATGTTTGAACAGTCCTACTAATCGTCGATCGCAAAGTTGAAGTGTTCCCCAGTTCACAAATCGCATATTCTCTACGATATAAGTATGGCTTTAATGTGTAACAAAAACCAAATAATTATCCCATCCCGATCACTAGATGTTAACCCAAGCATCTCAAATTACGAAAGCTGGATGTACAAAACAAATCGTAATTACCCGGATGTCAACACGTTTTTCACCCGGATCAGCAACATGTGATAAATGCCTGATTACCGAATGAAAGCCGAATTGATTATCATCATTTGATTATGAAAGGTAACACCTTGATCACTTAACATGATTGTGTTACTGTAGTTAACAGATAAACAAAAGACCGATAATTGATTGTCTACTCCATCGGACCCAAGAATATTCGTACATGAAGCACGGCCTCCAGTTCGCGATTATGGACGCATGAAAATTACCTGGTCGTAAAGAAATTGTGAAAATTAGTGGTCGTTTCACGGGGCTAAAATCTATTGGTAATTTCTCATTGGTACTGAAAATGGTGGTCATAATTTCAGAATAGTGGGGTGCCCGTATTTCCAGGGTCGTGGTCATTGATTATGAAGAAGGAAAAATTCCGTTCTGACAATAATCGTTCATAATAGCGGGTTGCTCGTATTACCGGAGTGGTCATGAGGAGAGGTTTTACTGTATTTACTAAACAACTAAACTTTAGACTCATCTAAATTCAAGGCAATTTCTGACGACAATTTAAACACGATTCAAATGATGAAAAATCTTTTTTATCAAGTAGAAAACATCATGGGAAAAATAGAAAATGCTAGTTACCAACATTTTCTCCTTCCCCAAAATGTTTTCAAAAGCCTTTCTCCCTACGGTCATTAAAACACGAGATTGTGTGATAAGGGTTAAAGACCCTAGGAAACATTGTTGGAGAGGGAGATAGGGCTGGAAGCCAGCAATTTCTCCCTTTCCCGAAATGCTTTCAATATGCACAAGGTTTAGCGTGCAATTTTGTTGTGTAATTCAGCTTTTTCTATGCTGGTTTCAAAATATTGGTGACCTAGCAAGAATTACATCTTGTACTTGTTGTCATAATATTGGGCAGTAACCTTACCCAACAGAAATTTTGAAGTCAATTTACAATCATCAAAAAATAACTAATACTGTCTTACCATCTAGAGCAGGTGCTGTATTGTCCACTTTCAATGTGACAGTTGGCTGATCCACATCTTCAACAGTTGAGATATCTTCCTCCTGTTCATCTTGTTCCATTTCCTCCTCTTCTTCATCTTCCCCTTCATCATCTGCTTCATTCTCGTCTTCCTCTAGCCCTGAACTTTCTACAGACATTTTAGTTCCACTTACTCCTCGCTCAATGCTCCCTTCTCTATCTGTTTTAGAGATATCTGTGCTTTCTGAATCCCCTGCAGAGTCTAGTTTATTGCGTTCTTGAGAGCTCTGTCGTGCAATGGAATCTCCGAGTCCATCATCTGGACTGTCAGTAGTATATGATGTTAAATATTCACGCTTCTCAATTAATGGGCAAATTTCAGTTTGTGTTATCTTATCTGTTACTTCAAAATGCAAGTCCATGCTCTGTTTTCTGTCTGGAGTGCAGCAAGTGGTACCTGTTGCACTACTTTCTTCAGGTACAGTCTCTGGATGTGAGAATTCATCTGAGTCAAAACTTTGTGACAAGAACACATCATTATCCAGACTTGAGTCCTTTCTGACTAGAGGTATATTTCCATCCGTGCTTTCTGAAGACATTTTAGCCAGGTTGGCTGCTGTATTTTCTCTTTCTCTCTGTTTGACAATAGCTTCCACAGCTAGCCATTCTGACATTGTCTTCTCATACAGATCATGTGTTTTCTTGTCTAGATAGTCTCGATCTTCCTGGCTACTATCAAACTTATAGTGCCCTAATAAATAAGGCCAAACCTGAAGGAAATGACAATATCAATATACTGAATGTCACAAGCTGTGATGGTCTTAACTGCTGCAAAAATGTTAAGGCAGACATGACTTGGCTACAAGAACAAAAATCTCTAACAACATCTTCTTCTTTGCCAAATGATGAGCAGGATCAACAACTGAAACTGCCAACATCTTTAAAAGAGCACTTGAACCAAAATTTTCTTCAATATGAAACTGTGTCTAGCAGATAAAACTGATAACTTGTGTGTGATAAGGCCTCCAAGTAAGGTAAATAATGCATGTAATTATCCTTTAAAGTAGCCTATTCCTGTCTAAAACTGAAAGGAATAAACCTCTATGAATACCATTATTTCTAATTTCATTAAATGTTTAATTCTTGATCAGTCAAATTGTTAAATACATATCGTATTTTGATAAATCAATAGCAGACAAATAATATACAAGGGAGCAGTATTCAAATGAAATAAAACTGGTTTTGGGTTTACATAACTTTTAGTGCACTGATAAAAACATGTGGAAAAAGAAGCAATAGCCATTGCGGGGTTTTTTTTAAGGTGTTTTCAAAGGTGTTTTTGAAAGCTTTAATTTCTCCTGAGTTCTCAAAAGCTGTATCAATATGCTGAAAGAAGATGTATTTGAGGATACGGTATCAGTATGTTATACAGTGTTATTGAATAGAACAGAAAGGTCCGGGGTTTAGTTTACCTCTTTTCTGATTTCATGTTCAATTCCACCATAATACACGAGTCTGTATACTTCAGGATAGCCAGTTACCTGAATAAACATGTTGTTGGGTTGAAGCAGACAGGAGACAATTATATGTTTAGTGTTTCATGCAGTTATTTCTTTAATAGTATTCCAGCCATGTCAATACATCTTTCTATACATTCCTGGAGTTGTTTTTAAAAGTATCATGCAAAATACTCTATCCAAACACTTGACTCTTTCCCATAAACACATGGGAAAATATGTTAAAAAATGAGACATCAATGAGTCTTGTTGCAATCACTTTTAACAGTCAGAAAGATTTTGGATTTGAATTCATATTCAATGGATCACTACCTTAGACTGTAGCTAATGAGTGATCTGAACTTGGCCAAAATTGAAATATGTGCATACCGGTAACACAAAACAGAGAAAATGATTATAGATTAAAAAAAATTATGATTTAAAACTTGATTAGATTTGAATGTGAAGAGAGAGAGAAAAAAAAGTTTATGACAAAATTCAAATATGACTCTAGATTAAATGAATTGTTTTTCCTGTTGGCTCACTTTTTTCAAACAATGCTACCTTAGATGTAAACTTCACAAAACTTATAAATGGCCACTTTATAAAATTTGATTTGCTCAAAAAGCATTGAAAAGTCCTAATACTACCCAATAGTCTTGTACTCACAGTTCCTGTTCGAACCATTTCACTCCATGCAGCCACTGTCAGCCCCTTAGATGCATCATGTGGCTGATCTATGGGAAATATTCTGTGGTGAACCAATCCAGAAAGATGGGTCCTCACTGTTTTTAAATGTCTACAATGGGCTAACCCTAAATGGATGGCAAAGTTTAACAGATTACAAAACAACCCAACTTTTTACAACCCTGCTGAAGAAGGCTTTTAAAAACATTGATGGAAAAGCAGAAATTACTGGGAACCAGCATTTTCTCCTTTTTCCACAATATTCTTCAAAGACAAATACTATAACTTGAGCCACAATTTGTCTTCCACAACTGCTTTCGAATATGGATTGGTCTACAATTCATTCTGTGGTAAAGAGAACTTTTAAACCATTATGTCTGCTGCATGCATTTCATTCTTTTCATCATTTACTGTATTTGAGCTGTCCCACAATTGAAACAAAGAGAAAAATCATGTTTAATATTGTATCATCAATGTAGAAGCATGTGATAATAATAAAAAGAAAATACTTATTGGAATGAATTGATCTGACAGAATGGACGCTAAGTGAAATATTTTTGTGAATAGAAATATTGGAGGCAGTGGAGTTATCTCTTCATTCATTCTGATATTTTTCCAACATCCTCTTTAACCCTTTAGCACACAATCCCAGTTTTAATGAGCCTGGGGAAGAATGTCTTTCGAAATTGTGGGGAAAAAAAGAAAATGCTGGTTTCTTCCCTTCCAAAGACTAATTTCAATTTTTAGTCACATTTAATTTGGCGTCTGTAAATATTTTCAATCTGGATAAGTCTAAAATGTTGTCGTTTCATAAAGAGCTAAAAGTATCAAATAGTATCAAAGTAAATTTTACCTCTTCTTCAGTGAAAAGTTTAAAAATCTTCTGATGTTCAACTTATGTTGCTTTTGCAGACAGTGTGGATTGATATCAGACTGTACAAAACATGAGGTCTGAACATCAATCAAAACTGCATTCAGCTTTTTGACATATTCTGGGCAAGCATAATATAATGTATTTAAATTGTACATGTATATTCTTGATTGAAAACCTCCATTTTTGATATCAGTACTCTACAGGTTATTATTTCGTTTTGTAGAAGAAAAACTACACAGGAAACATCAGAAGTTATCTGCTACAAATGTGCCTCAAAGCACCCAATAACACCCTGGGGTTAAAAAATCTATACAGACTGAAGAGCACCATAGGCTATGTAACATAAACTTACATCCATAAAATGCCCTTGAGATGATCTGCCGTCTCATTGTATCACACAACTGCTTTATTGTATTCCTAAAACAGAATGAAGTTATCTTTTACTCTTTACCAGACAAAAAATTTTAGATTTGTCCAAACTGAATGCAATTACAGATGAGATATTAAAAATGTGCTTCAAATGATAGGACTTGTCTGTGTAAGAGTACAAAACATTGTGAGAAAAGGAGGAAATGCTGGTTATTGATTAAAACACAGAACTGCCTGGTAATGAGTTTGAGCACCAAGTAAACTTTAGTAGCAAATGCCGACTGCAATGATCAAATGCAGCAAAAATAAGTGCATCTCTCTTTCTCTCTCTCTCTCTCTCAAAAGCTTGTAACCTTGTTAGTGTGTAACAAAGTTGAATCTAAAGGAGCTTAAAATTAAGTTTGTTACATACTTACAGGGTTACAAGCCTTTGAGAGAGAGAGAGATGAAGAGAGAGATGAAGAGAGAGAGAGAGAGAGAGGGAGAGAGGGGGGAGGGAGGGACAGAGAGAGTAAGCAAAATTGTCTCAACTCTTTACAAAACTGCAGAATTTAAAACTTGTCCAAATTGAAAGCATTCACAGACCACAAATAAAATGATACTCAAATGATGGGATTTGTATCGGAAAGGGTGTTTTCAAATGCCTTTTACCTCAGGGTCATTAAAACTTGGGTTTGTGTGACAAAGGGTTAAAGCTTATTCCAGTTAGATTTTAGAGCCTTGCATCTGCTATGTCCATTCGATCAAAAGAGTGAAAAAGGATGAACACATTGATTCTGAAATGAAGTAATTGCTCATACTGAGTAATTGCTCTTTTTCCTACACTATTTTCAAAATTTACTTCATTTGGATACAGTAAAGAATTGCATTTATCTGCTAGATAGGTTTATATAGCAAACACTGACAAAAGCTTGAGATATTTGATGTGGATGAATTGTTAGCTACTGAAACTTTGTTGAAGCAGAACACTTACAGGTGCATTGCATGAATGTAAGTAAAAACATCATGGCAAAAGGAGAAAGCACTCATCAATGTAATTTTATCCCATTGCCACAGTATTTTCAGATTTGGTGTCTGCAGCAAGACCAACAAACTTGCTGGCAGTCAAGTTAAGTGTTAAAACAAGCAGATACAAACCCTTGCCTATTCTGTCCACTTCCCAGTTTTGTAATACATGTGTTGTTTTGTTCTTCTTGTACTTTAGCATAAGTTTGTACATCAGATTTGGCTAAAGGACTCGGCCCTCTAGGTAGTCTGTTCAAAGCCCAGGGTAAGAGATCAGAGGGTCTGAATTTGGCTTTGGGATCTAGAACCTCAGGTGCTGAAATACAAATGCATGTCCCCTAAAATAACTCTTGCACATCTGTTCAAAGTATCTTATAAAAGTGGCTGCTGAGCTATTTGCAAAAATTTTTCATTTTTTTTCTTTTTTCTAAATTTTGTTTAACATTTTTTCATAATGACATCATCTTTTTCTGAGATATTTCACAATGTTCTCCTTTCTCCATAATGTTTTCAAATGCCTTCTTTTTCAGAGTCTTTTAAACATCTGGTTGTTTGGTTCAGACTTAAATCAAGATAAAGACCCTTGACTTGTGTTTTATTTTTCTTGTCCAGGAATGGTTGATATTTAACTCTTACCAAACAACAAAATGTTAGACTTGTCTAATTTGAAAGCATTTGCAGATGATAAATGTGAATCAAGTGATAGAATTTTCTTTGACAGAGCAGACAACACTGTGAGAAAAAAAAAGGAAAAAGCTGGCTACCAGCATTTTCTCCTTCTACAATTATGTTTCCAAAAGTCCTTTTCCTAAGGGTTGTTAACTCTTTACCAAACAACAAAAATGTAGAAATGTCCGATTTGATGTGACTCAAATAATGGAACTTGTCTTTATTGGGGTAGAAAATACTGTTGGAAAAGGAGAAAATGCTACTTACCAGCATTTTCTCTTTTTCCCACAATGTTTTCAAGAGGCTTCTTTCTAAGGATCGTTAAAACTCGGGACTGTGTGGTAAAAGGTTAAAACTCAGGATTGTTTGGTAATGGATGAAGTAAAAAGTCACATAATTCAAACTTCAATGCTTAGTGGGGCTTTTTTGATGGTCAGTGAGGATTAAGATCAGGTTGAACAGATAATGCAGTCTATCTTGGATTTACACAGTCCCACATTTTGCAATATATTCTGACCAAAAGAGCCTTTAAGTTGCAGTGTCTTAATTTTTTTTTTCATAGGCAAATGTCCAGATGATTTGGCACTCTAAGGACTAAGTTTAAACTTTTACACTGTGTATCCTTTGACATGAGATTCTTAGTGTGCCACGTAATTATTGGGTATATCCAGTCTGTAAAAGCCCTTTTCAGTCTGATTATCTAATTGCAAATTCTTAGACAATAGAGCACATTTTGTGCGGCATTTAAACTGACTAGAAAATTACCTTCATTTGTGGAAGGTAATCTCAGAGTACCAGAAAGAAAAATCTGAAAGAAAAAGTAAGGGAAAAAAAATTACGGATATTCTCTGGCTTGAACACTTTGACGATTCTGAACACATAATCAGTGGCTTCATCCTCCATGTCTGTACTGCTGGATGTAGAACTTGTGCTGCCCTCTTTACTGCTTGTAGACAGGTTTGACAATCTACTACCTTTCCGTTTTAGTTTTGGAAACACTTTACCTGTAATGGACATACTTTTTTCAAAATTCAATTACATTTGAGCAGTGCTTTGGAAAAAGGGGTTTTAATACATCTCCATGATACATCATACCAAGCAAGTCATCATATAATTATTGATCCAATCCATTTTGTCTAACAACGTCTGCATCTTGAGGTAGACTTGTCCATTGACATGCAGGAATTAGACCAATAGCAAAACATTTCCACCCAGGTCAGCATGAGCAGATTGCACAGGCTGACATGGGTCAAAACCTTTTGCAAAATGCACTGAACCCCTTTTCACAGAGCATGACTTCAATAAAAAATCGTATCTGTGAATTACTTGGTGAAAAAGGTTTCTGTTTTGTTCATCACAGGAGTAGCAACACATTTCAAGGGAACTAATTTGTTAGATGAGATAAAAAATATATATATCTTGTACATGTGTATGTTATGACTGGAGTTTGTTTGTGTGTTTTTTCAACATCATTTCATTTATGTGGCCGTAGCACCTATCCATGCTTTTGGAGTTTTTTTTATTGGTACTTTGTACAATATTCTTCCCAAGCCACTGGCTACTTTTCCACATTACAACAATCAAAACAATGATCAGCAGTAAGAGAGGAATGAATCCTGTTGATTATCATCAATCCTCAGAAAGAAATTCACCGAGCAGGGTATGTGAAATAGCAACCCCCTGATTTCAAGTCCTGTATGCTACTAACAGCTACCGAGCTTGGCTAAAGAAATCATTTACACCTTCGCACTTTCTTCCTTTTCCAATTAACCCTTTCCCAAACGACAAATTTTGGACTGGTCCAAATTGAAAGAGTTTGCAGACGACAATTTTAAAGTTGATGAAAATGGCAGAAAGTTATCAAAAAGGGTAGAAAACACTGTGGGAAAAGGAGAAATTGCTCGTTACGAGCAATTTCTCCTTTTCCCATAGTGTTTTCATAAGACTTGTACTGCAGACACGTGAAAACCAGGGCTTGTTTGGGAAAGGGTCAAGTATTTACCAGAAAACAAAATGGTTCAAATAATGGGATTTGTTCATAAAAGGATAAAAAAAAACATTGTGCGAAATGGAGAAAGTGCTATTTACCAGAATTTCTCCTTTTCTCACAATATTTTCAAAAGCTTTCTTTCACAGGATTTTTTGGTAAAGGTTTACTCATCTCAGATACAAGGTAGAATCAAATTTGTAAATTCATAATACAATATCCAAACTTATGAGATAAAGTTAATTGCCCAATTGTTTTCCATCTTTCTTTTTGCATCTTTGAGAAAAAGAATTTCAAAAGAGTTGTTGGCATGAAAGACAGTGTAATTCTCTCCGTTGTTACGAAGCCTTTTAAGAGCATTTCAAGCTCCAAATCAGGTCCTAAAGGAACTGTCACATCATTTACAAATACAGAATATACCTTTACCGCGTTGTGACCACAAGGGAGGGTCCAGCTGGCCATGGGGAAGTAATCCAGTCTCAAGACAGGATAAGAAAGCAAGTAAGTGACCTCCCTTTGGGAAATGGATTGGAGGGCGCTGTACTCCATCTTGGCCTACTAGTACAATGGTGCCCCTACAGTCAGCTAAGCACAAAGACAAAAAGAATCATATAAATGATCTACTTGAAGAACATTTTCGAGCAGGAACTAAAACAACTTCCAATAAGGCTGATTACCACTGTCATATTTAAAAAAACTTTATGAAATTCCATACCTAATAATGAGCATGCTAACAATCATCAAAGTAAAATGGTTGAGTACTGCTAACAATCATTGAAGTAAAGTGGTTGAGAATTAAACTTACATAATTCAAACGACAAAATCTTAGAGATGACCATGTTGAAAGCATTTGCAGACGACAAAACGAAAGTGACTGAAATTTGCTTTTGGAAGGGTATAAAACATTGTGGGAAAAGGAGCAAATGTTGGTTACTAGCATTTTCTCCTATTCCTACAATGTTTTCAAGGGGCTTTTTCTTCAAGGTCATTAAAACCTGCAAGAGTGTGGCAAAGGGATAATTAAGAAAACAGTCAAATTCTAGACCTATCAAAATCGAAAACATGTGACAGGAGAATTACGGTACATGTATTTCAAGGAAAGCCAAATTTCGTTTTTAATCTTATGGAAAATGTTGGAAGAGGAGCAAGACCTTATAAAACACATTTATTGCTCCTGTTCCAAACATATTTTCAAAAACTGTCTATTTTAAGGAGGTACAAGTTTTTTTGTTGGAATAGGTCATGTTGCAAGCGAGTAAAGAACTGTAATACTTACGTTGCTGATGACAGTGAATGTAAACAATCTCATCCAGGAATATGGTTAAAGCAAAATCCCAGTAATGACTGAAAAAAATGAATAAAAAGAAATAAACCTCTAGTTTGGGAGAAAAAGATACAGTCCAATTTGTGACCAACCTGTACTAAGCAAGCACCCACAGTATACTCAAAATGTGCTTGTTTATTACAGGTACACTTTCATTATACCACATTTGCCTTCTCAGGCAAACTGAAGTATTCTTGCCTAATACAGGTTGTCTCCTTAACCCTTTTACCACACAATCCTGAGTTTTACCAACCCTGAAAAAGAAGCCTTTTGAAAAAATTGTGGGAAAAGGAGAAAATGCTGGTAACCAGCACTTTCTCCTTTTCCTACAATATTTTCTACTTATTCAAGGACAAATACCACCATCTGAAAGAAATTTGAATTTTTGTCTGAAAATTCTTTCAATATAGAAAAAGTCTGAAATTTTGCTGTGTGGTAAATGGTTAATAAGGCTAACCTCTCTGACAAGTTTTACTATATTTATGTATCTAAGTGATTTTTTGTTACCATTATTATCATTTTCTCCTCTTTTAAAAATGGCTCAAATATTGGTTATGTTACTATACTGATTTAACTCTTCAACATGTGATAAAATTTTAGACTTGTACATTGAAAGGATTTGCAGATGACAAATGTTACTGAAAAATTAGAATTTGTTTTGAGAGGGGAAAAAAACACATTGTGGGAAAAGGAGAAAATGCTGGTTACCAGCATTT
Organism: Tridacna gigas; assembly: GCA_945859785.2. Classification (NCBI taxonomy): domain Eukaryota; kingdom Metazoa; phylum Mollusca; class Bivalvia; order Cardiida; family Cardiidae; genus Tridacna; species Tridacna gigas. Next base: position 28,223,868 of record OX244042.2, on the reverse strand, counting down.
TTTCCTTTTCCAACAATGTTTTCAAAAGTCTTCTTCTTTGGGGTTGTTAAAAGTCAGGATTGTGTGGCAAAGAGTTAAACAATTTTAGGGATTAAACAATTTTATTCCCAATCAGACAGGGTGAACTTGGACTTTGAGGAGGGCTGACCTCAAAATTCCCCAGAAAATCTTCGAAATTTCATATTCTTAATCAGTTTAGAGCTCATGTGACCTTATTATGCAACAGCAGAATCTATTTAAACAATTTTAAAAATGGACCACAATGATATTATTTTTTATTGGGCTTACTTTTCATAAGTTTGATTGGCACATCAGTGGAGAAGTTTTATTGAAATTAGCCCAACAGGTGGGGAAAATGTTTGAAGAAAATGTTGAATAGGGGCGACAGAATATGGACCAGACTCCACTCTAAAACCTCCCCCTGACCACTTAATGCTCAGCAGAGCTGAAAATAATTCTGTTTATGTTTCTTTTTGCCCCTATGGGCCAAACAACATGCTATCTATCATCCATGTAAAATGACAAAAACATAGACTCGTTCACATTGAAAGTATTTGCAGAGGACAATTTAAGTGTGACTTAAATGATGGAACTTGTCTTTGATAAGGTAGAAAACATTGTGGGATTAGGAGAAAATGCTGGTTACCAGTATTTTCTCCTTTTCCCACAATCTTTCAAAAGCCTTCTCTTTTAGGGTTGTTAAACTCCAGATTGTGTGGTAAAAGTTAAAATTTCACCATAAATTAGGACTATGAAATAGTCTAAAAGGAGCTCTGTAAAACTAGTAAGACTTATATTAAGACACAACAACATAAAACAGAGACACAAAATGTCAATACCAGCCAATGAAACCATAACAACAAAGTCTAAATGAGCTGTTGTGATGCTATATTTGGCCGTAAGTGACAACTAGCAATCATCATTAGGACAATGCCCTCTTGTGGTACCAATAATTGCAAAAAAAAAACCCACTCTAATGATCTAAATTCTGACCATACGATTGCGCAACACACAATCCTCTTTCCTGGCAACTTGCATTTATAATTGCTTCATCCACATAAAGCAATTAACTCTTTACCAAACGACAAAATTTTAGACTAGTCCAAATTGAAAGCATTTGCAGATGACAAAACATATGTGACTGAAAAACTGAAATTTGTTTTTGTACGGTCAGAAAACATTGTGGGAAAAGGAGAAAATGCTGGTTTCCAGCATTTTCTCCTTTTCCCCACAATGTTTTCAAAAGGCTTCTTTCTCAGGGTCCTTAATAGTCAGGATTGTGTGGTAAAGCGTTAAAAAAAAGATCAGCAGTGATCCAGGAAAATCTTTTGTTGCAATGAAATTGAATAACAGTTAATTTATCCTCTGCAAATGCTTTCAATTAAGACAAAGCTATTATTTTGTCATTTAGTATAGAGTTAATTCATACTGACAATCTATTTTACAAGTAAGCTTTTGAAGTTGTCTGCTGCAAATTTGTTTTGGGACACAATGAATTTACCCAACACTCCCTTACAGAACAATCCTGTGTTTGAATAACCCTTATAAAGAAGGCTTTCGAAAACATTATGGGATAATAAGAAAATGCTTGATACCCGCATTTTCTCATTTTTCCACATTTCTATCATTCCAAAGACAAATTCCATCATTTGTTCCTCATCTAAATTATCATCTGCAAATGCTTTCAATTTGGATTTACTCTTTACCACACAATCCTGACTTTTAACGACCTGAGAAAGAAGCCTTTTGAAAACATTGTGGGAAAAGGAGAAAATGCTGTTAACCAGTATTTTCTGCTTTTCCCACAATGTTTTCTATCCTTCCCAAAACAAAATTCAAATTTTTGTCACATTTACATTGTCATCTGCAAGTGCTTTCAATTTGGACTAGTCTAAAATGTTGTTGTTTGGTAAAGTGATAAAGTTTAAAGTTTAGTTGTCTGGTATAGCTGTTTGTAGTCCATAAAGTTAGGTAAAGCTGAAACAGAGAAATGTAGCAAAAAAAAATCCCTGCACCTTTAGTAGTTAAAAATAACTCTATCCTTCATGCAAGCATCTCTTAGCACCTCTGTTGGAATTGGCATTAACTCTTTACCAGACAACAAAATTATGAACTCTTCCACATTGAAAGCTTTTGCAGATGACAAATCGAACCTAGCTTAAATTATGGAATTTACCTGTGATAGGGCAGAAATCACCATGGGAAAAGGAGACAATGCTGATTTCCAGCATAATTTCTTTTTTCAATCAATGTTTTCAAAAGCCTTATTTCTTAGGGTTGTTGAACTCAGAATTGTGTGGTAAAGGCTTAAATATCCTTGTGACACGTCAAATTGTTATCTATGAAACTTTCAACCTTCACCAAACAATACTTGTATAAGCAACCTTGTGGCAAACTCCTTTTGTAAACATGGAAAACTGTTGGTAACCAGCATTTTTTCCTTTTCCCAGAATGTTTTCCACAGTTTCAAAAGTCCAATCATTTTGGTCACATTCTGTTTGTCATCTGCAAATGTTTTCAATATGAACCAGTCTAAATTTAGCCATTTGGTAAAGTGTTAATTAACCCTTTACCAGACAATCCCAACTTAATGACCTGAGAAAGAAGCCTCTTAAAAAAATGTGGGAAAAGGAAGAAATGCTGGTAACAAGCATTTTCTCCTTTTCCAATGTTTTCTACCCTTCCGAAAACAAATTTCAACATTTCAGTCACATTTATTTTGTGGTCTGCAAAATGCTTTTTAATTTGGACTAGTCTAAAATTTTTTTGCTTGGTAAAGAGAAAATCATCATCCCTCCAAACCCTATCAATTTAGTGTAGGCCAAACACGTCAGCTTCCTGGTTGCTCCATTATTGTTGACTTTTTATGTAGACACAAAGAAAACTCATTCAGAGGAAAGGAAAATACTTTTGTTTTTAAATGATATTACAAAAAAAAATAGAAATGAAGATCAAATGCTAAGAAACTGTTAAATTGCTCCTTATCCCACAATGTTTTTAAAAGCTTACCATTAGTTTACCATGATTCGGCACTATAGCAGCCCAGGAATAAAGTACATGTATTATGCATGCCTATGAGAACAGTGGGCACTACCATTATTTCATTGTGAATGACATTACAGCTAACATAAAATTTTCAATTAAACTCTTTACCACACAATCCCAGCATTTTCTCTTTTTCACACAATGTTTTCTACTGTAAACAAATTTCAGTGTTTGAGTCATATTTATTTTGTCGTATGCAAATGCTTTAAATTTGGACAAGTCTAGAATTTTGTCGTTTGGTAAAGAGTTAATCAATTGGTTTTGAATGAAGCTGGGTTGCTAGCCATAATATCATTATACACAAAGGATTTGTTCTCATCCCAACTCCCTTTCTTTATACAGTAAATGATAGATATTCTGTTTATTCATTGTAGCCATCAGTTGCCCATATAGACTAGACCCATCCTAAATTATGAGTGGTTCTTAACCCTTTCCCAAATGACAAATTTTGGACAGGTCCAAATTGAAAGACTTTGCAGACAACAATTTTAAATTTGATGAAAATGGCAGAAAGTTCTCAAAAAGGGTAGAAAACACTGTGGGAAAAGGAGAAATTGCTTGTTACAAGCAATTTCTCCTTTTCCCACAGTGTTTTGAAAAGACTTGCATTGCAGACACGTGAAAACCAGGGCTTGTTTGGGAAAGGGTTAAACATGCTCAGTGTACAGCACCTTCACACAGGACCTTGCTCTGACATGTCATCTAAAAGACTATTAGTAATAGTAATGTGGAGCTAATTCCCACACCTTCAAGAGTCCTGAGATTTGTAGGTTACAATTCTCACAGCCTACCATTTGAGCTATTCATGCTGACTTTTTATACAAAGCTTTCTGAGACTGTTTTAGTGCAACTATTAAAACATTTCTAATGCAGGGGGAGTAAAATGTTTTTATTTAAATGATAACTGGTTAACCATGAAACAAAACAACCATCACCATTAATTGTGTGAAGATATTCCCAAATACCTGGGTTTTGTACCTGTAGGACTCGTCTTGAGCGACTCCACTAGACAGCGAGGACAGCGGTCATCTCTAAGAGATTGTAAATTAACATCACCTTATGTTATCCTTGATTTGCGTTAAATGCCATATTGATCCTTCTACAAACATTCTATTGTTTTCACAACTCAGAGAAAATGGTTTTGAAAACATCATAAGGAAAGAAGAAAATGCAGGTAACCAACATTTTCTCCTTTTCCGATAATGTTTTCTAACCTTTCGAAGACAAATCCCACCATTTGAGCCATATTCAGAATATTAACCCTATACAACACAAACTCAAGTTTTTACAACCTTGAGAAAGATGGCTTTTGAAAACACTGTGGGAAAATGAGAAAATGCTTGTAACCAGCATTTCTCCTTTTCCCAAAATGGTTTCTACCTATTCAAGGCTAAATACTGTCATTTGAATTGTTGTCCTTCATTATAGATGAGTCTAAAATTTTGCAATGTGGCAAAGGGTTAACTTCTTTGGAATTGTACAATCTGAAATTTTTGGCAAAGGATATAACATATCGAAAAATATTTGAAAATATACTAGTACATGTATATCCTAGATCACAATGCAATGGTCTATGCAGTCTGATCATGATCTGTGCAGAAAGTCACATTTACCCCTAAACAAACAATAATGTAATTTAAATGACCCTGAGGAAGAAGGCTTATAGGAATATTTTAGGATAAAGCAGAAAAAAACTGCAACCAATAGTGTCTACCCTTTCAGAGACAGATCTCAACTTTTGAGCAATATTTACTTTGTTGTCTACAACTGAATTGTATTTGGACAAGTCTAAAATTCTTTCGTCTTGTAAAGAATTATTTTGTGGCTAGCTGGCAAACTTTTGATCCTATATATTTCAGTCATGTCCTGTGAAAAGGGAGGGCTTAATGGATCTGCAAGAAAGATTCCATCCATGTCAGCTTGCGAAGTCCGTGTAGGCTGACATGCTCCTTGTAAATTCTCTGTATGTCAAAGGACCATTCTACCTCATGATCCGGTCGGTTGTTAGAGAGGATGGATTTTACAGATCCATAATTATGACTTGTGATGATATGGTTGGTATACTGCATCACCGAGATGCAGAAAAACCCTTTTTGCCAGAGCATGGCTCATTTGTATGCTATGTATAATTTTCTGTCCACTTTTCTGCATTTGGTCTCCAAATCTTTACCAGGTAACATACTGAAAGACATTAACTTTTTGCCAAAGGATAAAATGTTAAGACTTTTTAGTCTACAATAAAATCTTTTACAGACAGCATATGAAATGTGGCACAAAAAGCTAATGCTTGAATTTGTATCAGAAACTGTCTAAAATATCATGGGAGAAGGAGAAAATGCAGGTTTCCAGCATTTTCTCCTTTTTCCACAATGTTTCAAAAGCCTTCTTTCCCAAGGTTGTTTAAACACGGAATCATTTGGTAAAAGGGCCAATTATTGAAAACATTTGCAGTCACCAAATGAAGCATGACTAAAATGATGGGATTATAACTTTAAAAGAGTATTTTCTCCTTTTCCCACAATGTTTTCAAAAGTTTTTTTTTTTTTTTTTTTGCTCAGAGTAACAAAAACATTGGGATTGTTGTGAAAAGGGTTCCGGGTTCAATGACATCACAGATCCAGAATGGTGACACCTACAGTAATTATGATACTGAAAATTATGTGCTGTTATACAACATAATTATAGGATATTACATGAGTGGTTGTTTTTTGTCTTTGTTTTACAAGTCATTCTCAAAACGATAACATGAGCATCGCATGCCGGTACCAATACTTGGCTGCAGTTGCTTGATTTTCAGTGTAAATTATAAGTTGAAAAAGGGGCATAACTGTGTCAAAAATACTTTGGCAGTTATCAGCCCCTGTTGTATGGGCTCCCCTTTTGATAGTGAACAACTTGTCTGAGTTTGAAGTAAGTATCTTCAGTAATAACAGAGATATAATAAAATGTCAAAGTTTTTGCACGGTGACACAGACGCTGACGCAGAAGCAGACGACAAAGTCAGGGCTTGACATGTTCTTTGAAAACAGAAGAGCTAAAAACATGGCTTTGCAGAGTATTTATTGTTTTTCAAGTGAGAGTTAGAAACAAAAAAAAGTGCAAAAACGTTAAATTCTATTTTATACTGTATGCCACTAAATTGCATACTTCTCAGGGTCATTAAATCACAAGCTTGTTTGGTAAGGGTCAAAGCGCCTTTCACAATTGTATTTACCTTTGGAACTACATGTAGTTTAGTTCAGTCTGATCTTTGATCTGAAATGTCGGCTTTGCTGCGATCTTAGAGACAAAACCCCAAAATTTGACTGAAATGGGTCTCATTTCTTAATTGAATTTATGCTAAATGGGATATATTTGGATCTTTGAGGGTTGTGATCAAAATGATCAACAAGAAGAAGCCTGTACTCTGAGTTCGAAGCATATCCTAGTACTTGCTCATTGTTAGCCATTAACTTCAAGAGCTACATCACAATTTCACTCCTTGTAAAAGAGTTCTGACCAAACCAAGGTATGAACTTGCACCCTCTGGATTAATGGCCCCGTCCTTTACCACAAGCATACCAGACTTTTTTGTAAATTTCACAGTAACACAATTTCTGACTGGCTTAACCAAATGGTTCTGCCAATCAGAAAATGTGTCACTTTCTTACTCTAATTATACCCAAAATTCAATATAGAATGGCTGAATGGGTGAATACAGTCTGTGGCTGCGCTATAGAGTTTATGAAGTGAGGATTTAAGGAAAAGACAAATCAGAGCCTAACCTTCGGTCCAGATCCTCATCTGTCTCTTCACAACAGCCATTCATCAGCTGATTGGGTGTCCACATAATGGTCAATCCATCCACAGTCTGATGTAAGGATAGATACCCTTGTAATGCTTCCACCCCTTCTTTCTGAAACACAAAGAATTAACCCTATACCAAACAATCACAAGTTAAAAGTAGACTAGCTTCTGAAAACATTGTGCAAATAAGAGACAATGCTGGTAACTATCATTTCTCTGTGACTCACGCTGTTTAATATCCTATGAATGAAAAATCCCACTACTGAAACTACATCCAATTTAATGTCTGCAATTGCTTTAAATTTGGGAAAGTTCTAAATTTTTGCCATTTGCTAAAAAGAAAAGTGAATCCTTCGTTACTTCTTTACCAGATGGCAAAATTTTAGATTCATTTACCTTGAAAGCACTTGCAGATGTAGACACTGGTCTGGCTAGATACAGGCCCCCTAAATACTCTAGCTATGTTTGGTATGGACCATCTAAGAGAAAACAAACCCTAAGTTTTCTCAAAAAAGGACACAAAAAAAATCTATTACATGCCTAGTTCAGAGCCCTGATAGAAAAGAGGCTACCTATAATTTCCAAAACAGACCATCTCTCCCTGAGTGGCAAACACAAGGTATCTCTAAAAATCCCACAACTGCATAAAATCCCACAAATGCTTCACCCATAAGACAAGGATAATTTCAACTCTTTACCAAATGACAGAATTTTGGACTAGCCCAAACTGAAGGCAATTGCAGACGACAAAATAAATGTGACTCTAACAAGGAAATTTGCTATGGAAAAGACAGAAAACATTGTGGAAAAAGGAGTTAATACTAGTTACCAGCATTTTTCCTTTTCCCACAATGTTTTCAAAAGCTTTCTTCCTCAAGGTCGTTAAAACTTGGGACAGTGTGGTAAAGGACTAAGGATTTTACTAATTGGCACTGTCGGTCAAGAAAGAAGACCATGACGTATCACTTTCAAGGCTATGATGCATAAGAATTTCTTCAAAAGACGGCCATAATTGCGTATCACTCAACTGTTGTACTTTCCATACACAAAATCTGCAGTAATCAAATGGTTAGAAATCTACACTGCAATAAAATTTCATTGCGAAAATAAGCTATGCCTTTGAAAATGTCATGTTTTTTTCACATGCCACAAAGTTCGTTATAACCCTTTACCAGACAACAAAATTTTAGCCTTGTCCAACTTGAAAGCATTTGCAGACAACAATTTCAGTGTGGCTCGAATGGTGCAATTTTTCTTTAATAGGGTAAAAAACATTGTGGGAAAAGGAGAAAATGCTGGTTACCAGCATTTTCTCCTTTTCCTACAATGTTTTCAAAAGGATTCTTTCCCAGGGTCGTTAAAAGGCTGCATTGTGCGGTAAAGGGTTTTAATGTAAACAAGCGATCAGCTCTGACAAAGCGTATTTCTATAAGATTTCTGACAAAAAGGCAAGAATAACTCTTACCTCTTTACCAAACGACAAAATTTTAGACTAGTCCAAATTGAAAGCTTTTGGAGATGACAAAATAAATGTGAATCAAAACTTGAAATTTATTTTTGGAAGAGTAGAAAACATTGTGGGAAAAGGAGAAAATGCTGGTTACCAGCATGTTCTCCTTTTCCCACAATGTTTTCAAAAGGCTTCTTCCTCAGGGTCGTTAAAAGTCGGGATTGTGTGGTAAAGGGTTAATTGCTCACCAGAGAACAAGTTATAAACCATTTGGTTTACCAGTAGTTTAGTCAATCAGAAATCATGTTACTTTGGAATTTACATAAATTCTTCAGAATATGTCTATGAGTGTTAACTCTTTACCAAACAACAAAATTTTGGACCAGTCGAAATTGAAAGCATTTGCAGATGACAAAACAAACGTTACTCAAAAATAGAAATTTGTTTTTGGAAGGGTAGAAAACATTGTGGGAAAAAGAGAAAATACTGGTTACTAGCAATTTCTCCTTTTCCCTAATGTTTTCTTTCAAAAACTTTCTTTCTCAGGGTCGTTGAAAGTCGGGATTGTGTGGTAAAGAGTTAAGAAGAATGGTTGATGAACATGGATCCAGGGCTCTATAAAAACATGTGTAAGCAGAGAAAGAAGTTCTAGTTGATACTAACTGGTTGCACAAGGACATTGTTTTTGCCATAGAGTAAAGTTGACCTGGAGTTTTGATGCAAGGATTCTACATATTCTCGTGCTGAAATGTGGATGTTTTTGGAACTTTCTTCACTACTACTGCTTGCATTGCGTCTTATCTGAAAAAAGAAAGAGAAAGGTTAACCTTCTCAAAAAAAATCTTGTTTTTTAAAAGCATTCTGTTCTTTTAAAACCAATTACTGCAAAATTAAACCTTTGTCAGTCACTACAGGCAACAGCTTTGGACAACGTTATGGAAAAAGGAAAGCATTTTTCTTTACCTTTGGAAAACATGATACTTCTCTTTCTTCAAATGTTTGTCTTCTAAGTAGTTTTTTATTTTGAAAGAGCCATCTATTTCCTGAGAATATTTGTTGTAACGTAATTTATTTGCAGATTTAATTGCTTCTCTTGATAGTGTAGATAAAGATCAGACCACACAGAACATTTCAGTCTGATCTTGGATCTACACTGCACATCTTTGACAAAATTCTGACAAAAACAGCTTTGAAATTTCAGTATCTTCATCTGTATTACTGACTGAAAATGTCTATTTCATATACATGAGTCATGCTCCATGAAAAGAGGGTCTAATGCATCGTTGGCTCACTAGATAAATTCCTCTGCCTTGCCCGATAAAATTAACCCATCTAAGACACCAACCATCTATTCTCTATTTATCTCTTAGCCTCAGGGTGAAGCAGCAAATCAAGTGGCACTCAAAACTGTTGTCTTTTTGCACAGCATAAAATTCATTAACTCTTTACCACACAATCCCAACTTTTAAGAACCCTGAGGAAGGAGCCTTTTGAAAACATTGTGAGAAAAGGAGAAAATGCTGGTAACCAGCATTTCCTTCTTTTCCCACAAAGTTTTCTAGCCTTCCCAAAACAATTTTCAATTTTTCAGTCACATTTACTTGGTCGTCTGCAAAATTAATGCTTTCAGTTTGAACGTCAAAAATTTTGTCATTTGGTACAGAGTTAATACAGTACCTCATACTTGGGTACAGAGCAAAAACAAATAAGACCTCATTATATCAAAATCCTGATGTACTCAAAATTAGTCAGATGGATCAAAAATTAGTTTAAATCAAATTCAAAGTTTTAAAACTTACCAACACTTGTAGTGCTTAACTTTTAACCAAACAATCCAGAGTTTTACGACTCTGGGAAAGAAGGCTTTAAAAAACAATGTGGAAAAAGGAGAAAATGCTGTTAACCCACATTTTCTCCTTTTCGCACAATGTTTTCTATCCTGTTAAAGACAAATCCCATGATTCAACTTGTCATTGGCAAATGCTTTCAATTTGAAGCGGTCTAAAATTTTGTCATTTGGTAAAAAGTTAATAAACCAAATGGACATTCTCAGTCAGTACTAGGGAAAAAGATATTGCAAATTGCAAAGCTGTTTTTTGTGAGTGCACCTGGTAGGGAAGCAAAGAGTGTAGATCCAAGATCAGACTGCACATTGGATAAAGTCTGATCTTGGGCTTGGCACTACAAGGATCACCCTGTTGCTGATAAGTACAAAGGATTAACATGGAAAAAACATCTACAACTGTCACAGGCCCATTAACCCTTTACCACATAATCCCGAGTTTTAATGACCCAGAAAGAGAAGGCTTTTGAAAACATTGTGGGAAATGGAGAAATTAATGCTGGTAACCAGCATTTTCTACTTTTCCCACAATGCTTTTTACCCTATCAAAGAAACCTTTCATTATTTATACCCTGGTTAATTTGTCATCTACAAATGCTTTCAATTTCATTCTGTCCAAAATTTTGTCATTTGGTAAAGAGTTAACCGGTTACCACACAAACCTGAATTTTAACGACTCTAAGACTGGAAAAGCTTTTGAAAACATTGTGAGAAAAGAAGAAAATGCTGGTAACCACAATGTCTTCTATCCTTTTGAACACAAATTTTGTGACAAATCACAAAATTGAGCCACATTTGATTATGTCTCTGCAAATGCTTTCGATTTGGATGTGTCCAAAAATTTTGTCGTTTGTCACAGAGTTAATAACCCCAAACCAGTTCCCTTGTCACTGGATCAGAGGGAAAAAAAATCAAAGGGTCATAACTCCTGTAATAGTAGACCAATTATAATGAAAACTGCAGGTGAACAAGTTTTCATAGTAGGAGGGGTTTCATTATTTTCAGTCATATTGGTGAAAACTGTAGGAGGCTAAGAGGACACAAAATTATGTCTATGGAAGGATCGAGGACTGCGACAGACAGACAAACCTTGTTCAAGTATAACCTCCAACTTAGTTGGGGGAGGAGGGTGGAGGTGGCGTGTTGTTATAACAACTTTCATTGTGGGGGTTAAAATTAGCTGAATGACACACAGTACAGTATGGAAAGTCCTCTACATCAGGTGCATAAAGAGTCTACAAATTGGGACAGTGTTAAATAACAGATTTGAAAATGAAATTAAGAATAAAAAGTTATTCATTACCTTATACAACAAATTTGCAGAGATTAAAACAATGTTGTTAATTTAATAAAAATTAAATAGATTTTATGTACAGTATATGAATAAAAGCATTACAACAATTTTTTCTTTTGCCACAATGTTATCTAAGCCATCTGCAAATGGTATTGATGGCAAATTTATAATGCTATACGGATAAAGTATTTTGACTCAATAATGCGAAAGTTAAATTACCCGTATTGCAAGTCCATGGCAATATAGCAAGGGTATCTAGGACACTGTAGATCCAAGATAGGACTTCACATTCTGTGTAGTCTGATCTTTGTTCCACACTGTCTTGAAATGCAAGTAAAGTTGTCTTCCTGAAATCATTCTGTAGTTTACCATACTGACAACTGATAAACCAGTTATCTGCAGGGTAATTCTAAAAATACTGTTACTCAGAATAATTTCTTGTTTAACAGTTTACTACAATCCTGACTATACATGACCTTGAGTAGAAAAAAAAAATATTGAGAAAAATGTGGGAAAAGCAGAAAATGCATTTTATCCTTTTCTCATAATATTTTCTACCTTTCTAAGACCAATTCTAGCATGAAAATGTTTTCAAGATGGACAAGTCTGCAATTCTGATTCATAGTAAAAGGTTAAATGTTAGGAAAAAATTGTGGAGAAAAGTTACTTTTGCATGTTACAAGCAACCACTCCTTTTCCCACAATGTTTTTAGAATTTCCCTATTGCAGCGGCATACACAGTCACAATCATATGGTAATATGGCAAAACTGCTGGCAGCATAAAAAATGCCACGATGCTAATAAAAAAAGTAAATCAATTATCTATCTGCAGTATTTCCCACACATTGAGGGGGTCAGTCACAATCTATGCTGCGGTTTATTGATCTACATCTTCACTCTTTACCAAACAACAAAAGTTTAGACTAGTCCAAATTGAGAGCAAGTGCATATGACAAAATCAATGACTAAAAGACTGAGTTTTGTTTTGAGAAGGGTAAAAAACATGGTGGGAAAAGGAGAAAATGCTGGTTACTAGCATTTTTTTCCTTTTCCCACAATGATTTCAAAAGGTTTCTTTCTCAGGGTCGTTAACTCTTTACCACACAATCCTGACTTTTAACGACCCTGAGGAAGAAGACTTTTGAAAACATTGTGGAAAAAGGAGAAAATGTTGGTAACCAGCATTTTCTCCTTTTCCCACAATGTTTTCTACCCTTCCTAAAACAAATTTCAATTTTTCAGTCACATTCGTTTTGTCGTCTGCAAATGCTTTCAATTTGGACCAGTCGAAAATTTTGTTGTTTGGTAAAGAGTTAAAAGTTGGGATTGTGCGGAAAAGGGTTAGCCTATTAATTGCCAAAATAAACCCAACAAACATTTTCAGTCTAGAAGGAAAACCTTTAAGAGTGCAATAAAGGTTGCTTTTGTCTAGAGTGTCTCAGAAGAGAAGAAAGTGTAGATCAAAGATTATACTGCACATTTTCGAATTCTGATCTTGATCTACGCTGGCTTTAATGAAAACAAAAGTAGTGAAAAGGGTTTTAAGGGTTAACTTTGGGCATATTGCATTCTTGCAGCATACCGCTTTTAAAATAGCAAAGGAGATATATCCTTTTGCCAGAATGTTTTCAAATGTATACATGCATTTAACCTTGGCTAACCCTTTACCAACCAATCTTGTGTTTTCACAATCCTGAAGAATAAAGCTTTAGAAAATATTCTGAGATAAAGATAAAATGCTATTTCCCACAATGTTTTCTACATTTCAAAGACAAATTCCATGATTATAGCCACTTTTGATCTGTTGTCTGCAATTGCTTCCAATTTGGAGCAGTCTGAAAATTTTGTTGTCTGGTAAAGGGCTTACATTCAAGTATCCCTATTTGACAGTAATAATTCCAAAATGATATGCTGCAAATTTGTTTTAGAGGGTATCGACCTACTATCACATGCTATGTGTGTATGTATATAATGGTTATTGGTGGGGTAAAAACATCTTTTTTCCTCACTTATGAGCCGACAACTTTCAGTAGAAAATACATGTGGGTCATGCTCTGTAAAAAGGTGGTCTAATGAATCTGCAAAAACTATAGATCACTGTCAGTCTGTGCAGTCAACAGGTAAATATTCTGTATGTCAAAGAACCATTCTACCTTATGATACAGCTGATTTTTTTAATAGAATGGATAAGACTTGCGTGGTATAAAGATGCATTAAACCTTTTTTCCCAGAGTGCCACACATGTATATTACCATGCAATATAAAACAAGATGTCAAGGATGGGTCCCCTACTTCTCAGTGAAAAGAATTTAAGGGGGCTTAATGCATCTCCACGATGCATGATACCAAGTAAATCATTACGGTTTTGTGGATAGATAAAATCCATTTGGTCCAACAACCAACTGAATTATGAGGTACACTGGCCCTCTGAGCCGCTGAAAATTGACCAACAACATAAAGTTTTGGGTCAAGTCAGCCTGACCTGAGTTGATACTGTTTGCAGATGCATTAAGCCCTTTTTTCACACAGCATGGCTCTTTTTTCATATTTTCTATTTCTAGATGCTCAGAAATGTTTCATTATTTGTACTCTAAAGTTGTTTCAGTTACAAACCTGACATTATCTATCAACACTACACAGCATATCAGGGGAAGATAACTTATGTAGGTTTGTATCACTCTTAAAAAAATCATGATCTATCACACACTATAAGACACAATATCTTCACTAAAATGGACAGACTGCTCTCTAGTCAACCAGATATACTCACCCCTAAAACATTGGCTCGATGGGGCACTTTCTGAAATAATTGCACCATTGAATAAAGCCTTCTCATAATTTGACGCTGAAGTTTATTTAACTTAATCCTGACGCATCTACCACAGAAATTTTTTGAAAAAATTGTGGCAAATGGGTGAACTGCTCAGAAAGAGTAATTTCTCCATTTTCCACCATTATTTTCTTGACTCTCTCTACATTGTGATCATCAGCATCAGTATATAATGATCTTCTTCTTGAATACTCAGATCAGACTGTGCAGAAAAGGTTGACTTATCTTATCATATGAAAAAGAAAGGCCAGAGATGGTTGTAAGAAACAATCTACAGGATAAAATCAAGCACTTAATGCTGTGACATGACATGATGGACATCTAAGACCACAAATCAGGCTTCATCTGTAGCTCACAAAGGCATGAAATTTATCTCCCTTTGAATCGAGAGACACCCTTAGAAACATCAAGGTGAGACATACAGTACAATCCCCCATCAAACATCAAGAGGACACATAAAACTGTTCCCATATGAACATCAACAGAAATAAACAAAAGAGTACAAAATTACCCCCATATGACCATAAAAGGGAAATATAGGGATGGTACAAATTTATCTCTAGGTCAACATGAACATCAAGAGAACATGCAACTATGTCCCTTATGAACATCAATGGAAACACACAGTAGGTCCCCCTTCCCCACCCCTTGCAATTAAGACACACAGTTGTTATACAGGGCTTAAAGTTGAAAATAGTGCCATTTTATATCTTCTTTTCCTATATTTTCTGAAAAGGATTTTTTCTTTCCAAAAAAGGTATTTAGTGAGTGTCCTCCCAGTAATTCAAATGTAATACATATATGTAAATTAACATTTTTACAGTGATCCCTTTGGCCTAAGTAACGCACATTTCACATAAGCCTAACATTTTTTCAGAAAAAACTGTATCAATAGTTATGGTTGACAAAAATTTAATGATCACTTCATTAACAATCTTAACTACAAAGGCTATTCCAATGATGGTAAAAAAAGAAGTAAAATTTTAAGTGAGAGTTTGTACTACCAGACAAAACAATTACATCTAACTCAAAATGCTGTGCAGATACACAGCCATGTCAAAAGTTTCCTGATAAGCAGTATACCTGTAAGCCTGGTCTCCTCGGTGACCCTGGAGATCCAGCTCCAGAAGTCATGTGATGTCCCCCTGAGTGAATTCGGTGCCTCTGCACCAGCTCGTCTGCTGGTGGGTCTGTCCAGAAGTGATCTGAGGTTTTCATCTTTGTATAGTCTAATGCACATGGTCCAACTGTAAAGATTTTTGCCACCTTATAAAAATAATTTCTGTTATTTTATGCAAGATTCATACTTCCCACACCCCTTTCAAAAGTTAATTAAGCCTATATGATTGATTTCACACAGTTAGACCAAGATTCCTCACATAAGGAAAGATATGAAAAAGATATGGTGAAGGGGGAATTCCTTACACAATTTTTTTTTCCTCAAAAAGGAAGGGGGAAAGAGAAAGATTGTAGCATATTTGCAACAGTTTATATCAAAGAATTTTTATGATGTGCTGTGCAACATGTTTTAGACTGGAACAGTCTTTCTCCACCTTGTATTTGAAAAATTTCCATACAAAAAGCTTAAGCCTTGCATTTCAGTAGTATCGCACATGGTTTGCAACTCAAAGGATGCCAGTTTAAAACCTGAGCAAGCAAAAACCCTTTCCAAAGGTTACCGGACAGATATCATCAAGCCTCTCTAACCTCTGACCACTGTGTCCACTCTATTTCAAAAGGACAGCAAACAGCTTGAAGAGAATATTGTGTTCAGTGATGGTGATCATGCATTTCAGAATAAAAAAGAAACACATTGTACATGTAATAGGTCCACTGGCTGCCACAATGTTACTGTAATACTGATAAAAGGTGGCTAACAGCATTTAGTTCTTAATTTAAAAATCTATCAATAATTTGCAATACTAAATAACTTGACAATAGACAATACAGAAAAGCTCTACATTTACCTAGCAATGATGCCAGAATGGGTCCATCCACAGGGTCTGAGATCAGGGCCCAGCTTTCATAATACTTGCTAAAAAAAATTATGAACATCATTATTATCCCCTAGCCTACATTAAATCTAATCAAAAGACTGCTGGAAATCCATTTATAGAACAGTTGAAAGTGAACATTTTTTTAGTTTGTAGCAAAACTGAGGTATATAAAAGATATTTGTTGTTGTTCTTTTTCTATGAAAGAGCAAAATTCATTTCATCCTATGAACATCATCAGTAATATTTTCACGAGTGGCTGTGCCTCTTGTGAAAATATTACCGTATGATGTTCATAAGATGAAAGAAATTTTGATCTTTCACAGAAAAAAACAAATATTCTATTTATGTCTTGCTCCTAACCCCTTTTTTATTGGGACTTGCGAAGTAGGGGGAGCTTTCAGTATTTCTGTACCAGTGAGTTTACCAATCTGTAAGTTCACTGGTCAAAACAGTGAAATTATCAAACCATAATCCATCATTATTTCCTGATAAACTACCAAAAAGCATGAAATAATACTTATTCTCTTCATTTGTCAGTAGTGTGTCTCTCAAATGTATCCTGGAAATCAATCAACAGTACATCTGAAAACCCTGACTGTTTGTGGTTGAAACAATTAGAACAATTCAATTAGAGAAGATTAGTTACAGAATTTTGTATGTAACCTAGAACAGTTTTACCCCAAGGGTAAGACAATTTACTGGAAAAAATATTAACTCTTCACTTTAGACAAATTTGAGGCATCTACCAAGAACGGCTTTTGAAGACAATGTGGCAGGCCGTGAAATTGCTCAAAACTGTTTTCTTGGGTGCCCTTACATCAAGATCAAAGCGTGTGGCAGTTTCTTAATTTCATTCAAGGATCTACGTAAGGCTGACCCTTTACCAAACTATCCCATATTTTAACCTTTTACCAAACAATCCCATGTTTTAACAATCCTAGGAAGAAAAATTTTGAAAACAGTGTGGGAAAAGGAGAAAATGCTGGTAACCAGCATTTCTCTATTCTTCATTGTTTTGTACTCTCTCAATGACAATTCCTTTAAATTGATCCACATTTCATTTGCTGTCTGCAAATGCTTTAAATTTAGATAAGTCTGAAATTTTGTTGTTTGGTGAGTTAACATTAGGAAAGAGCTTTTAGTAAACATTGTGGGAAAAGAACAAAACATTCCTTTTCCCACAATGCTTTCTATCCTTCCACAGCCAAAGTGTTTGCAAATGTTTTTGATTTGGACAAGTCTATAACATTATTGTCTGGTAAAGAGGTAAGGTTTTTCTTAGAGGTTTAATTGCAATGGTAAGTTGCCAGTTTCTACACAAGAAAACCAGAAGCAACAGTTGCTGTGAATGCTGGCCACGGCAATTGCAATCTGATTGTAAAACAGCACAATATGATCTTAGATCTTACTCCACCTACCATGCTTGAATTCGTGTTGATTGGATAGCTCCTATCTATGGAGTAATACTTGAACCCTTCACCACACAATCCTTACTTTAAGCGACCCCAGGAGAAAAAGCCTTTTGAAAACACTTTGGGAAATGGAGAAAATGCTGGTAACCAGCATTTTCTCTTTTTCCAACAATGTTTTATACCATTTAAAACAAATTTTATTTTCATCAGTCACATTTATTTTGTTGTCTGCAAATGCTGTCAATTAAGACCAGTCTGAAATTTTGTTGTTTTGTAAGAGTTAAATAACTTCATTTATGAAGGCAGAAAAGATCAAAATCAGACCTCCCAAAACCAACTATTTGATCTTACGACTATTTTACCCAGTATGTTGCCAAAACCCTAATTCCTCCAAAAAGCACCAGTATGTAAAAAAGTTTTGGTTCTTACCTGTTATTTTGCACTAAATGATCAAGTATTTTAGCCAAATGCTTCTCAAAGATAGCCACTCGCAACCAGAGGTATTTTGGGCTGAAGGAAATTGATGTCTGTCGCTTCGTCTGATTTTTGTTAGTATCCAATGACTTCCTATTTAGCAAATGCAGACAAAAAAACTTGTTTTCAATATCTTTACTTGACTCTTTATCAGTCGATAAAATTTTACACTTGTCTAAATTGAAAGCATTAATTTTGCAGGTGACATATTAAATGCTACTCAAAATATGAAATTCTTAATTCAAAGGGTAGAAAAATGTGAGAAAAAGAGAAAATGCAGGTTACTAGCATTTTCTCCTTATCCCAGAATGTTTCCAAAACCCTACTTCTTCAGGGTTGCTAAAACTTAGAGACATTTCTAACCTTTATACACTTTTGTAGAAGCAAACCTAAGCACTGGTGACTTAGTTATCAACTTACAAGACTTGTAAACAGAGGATGTGGGTTCAAAGCCTAGCAGAACCAACATTCTGCCCAGGATTTGATCATAGTCATTTTAACAAAAGTAATTCCTTTCTCACAGCTGTGTATTGTACTTTGAGACTTTGTTTAACTTATAACCCCTGACACAACTTTGGAAACAACCTATAAACAAGAACTGTCATCAGACAGCACAGCTCACCTGGAAAATTTGATTATGTGGGGTGTCAGTGCCTTGAAACAGCAACAGGATACCAGCCAATGACTGAAGACCCAACACCAACTCCAACGCAAGGGTTAGTGCATTAGCTTTTCCTAGACTTTGTCCAGGAAACTGCCTATGGCCTTCTCCTTTTGGCCACAGGCATGAGCAGGGGTATAGCTGAATGAAAATGTGGACCTACATCCATCATTATACTAAATATGAACCAGAACATCCCTTCGTTCTGGAAAATAGGAGCTAAGAAAAACTTAAAACATGAAAATTTTATTGTGACCTTGACCTTGAGAATATCTCCATGGGCATGGCTAGGGTATTGCTCAATAATACTTTGGCCCTGCATTTGCCATGAAGCCAATACAAATCAAATCCATCACCTAGTTTTAAAAATATGAACTCTTAAAAACTTTAATGCAATTTTAAACTTTGAGGTAAAATATCAAAGTCTTTGACCTTGACCTTACAATCATTGGCATGGGCTGGGGTATTGCAGTCACTGCCTTAGACAGCACATTGTATTCAGTTCCTTTAAACTATAAAAGTACAACAGGAATCTGTTGATGAGTACAACTGGTCACCATATCATATGTGGTTGATACCAAAGGTAAAAAAAGAGCATGTGCAATACTGGGTAAAAGCTAACACATACAAACCAATATAAATCCAGTGTCAAAAGTATCATTGATTCAATTTTTTCTATTGTCAGCATGTTCCACCTACTGTAAATCATTAATGTATGTCTTTACAAAGGCAAAGGGCTCAACAAGACAACTTCATTGACAAAAACCAATTACTTAAGCATTGGAGTCTGACGCAGCATTTCCCCCAGTGTATTTAATGGACATCTAATTTCAATAAAGTCTGCTTTATCCTAAAGTCACCATGCTTTCCAGCCATTCATCAATCCTGTTACTATAGCAACCAATTTGTAGTGTTGAAATCAATTACGCTGACGAAAATCAAAGCCCTATTAGGACTTAAGTAATAACTGCCCTAAAAAGTCTAAGAATCCTTTAGGCCATAATAGCTAGCATCAGCTCAGGAAGGTTATTTCAAGCATTCAAATGAGATCAGCCAAAAAAGCTACTGTCATTTAAACTGTTACTGTGTAAAAAAAATAAAACTTTAAAAACCTTTACCAGACAATCCTGAGTTTAAATGACTCCCAAGAAAGAGGCTTTTGAAAAGCTTGTGGGAGAAGGAGAAAATGCTGGTAACAATCATTTTCTCCATTTCCCACAAAGTTTTTGTACTTTTTCAAAGACATATTCCATCACTTAACCACAATTTACTTGTCTTAAAAGTCGATAAATGTTCCTCCTTTCTGTTATCTTGGGAATAATTTACTCTTCACTACATGACAAAATTTTGCTTGTCCGAGTAGAAAGCATATGTGTAAATGAGAGCTTAACCTAATATCAATTGGTAGGACTTCAAAAATGGTTGAAATGACTGTGGAAAAAGAAGAAAATGGTGGTTAATTGCATTTTCTCCTTTACCAGCAATGTTTCATCAAAAGCATTTGATTCTTTAGTAGAGGGTTAACATAGTTTTGAACTAGAATTGTTGCAGACTAACTAACAGCTGCCATGTCATTTGATCAGTAAAGAAGAGGGCCATGATGGCCCGGTATTGCTCCACTACCTATTAAATAAGTGTATATTACACTAAATTGGCATTGACAGAGACATTAAATCATGAGCAGCCTGTATGGTAATTAACGTTCATAAAGAAAAAAAGCCTATCCCCCCCCCCCTTTTTCAAATGCAAAGGTGATGTCAGTGAACACAAGCAGATCTACTCAAGTATCTAAGTATCTTTCATACCAAATATCAATGAACTCTACCAAAGAGTGCTTTGACAAGAAGATTTCGAAAACTTTAGTAGCAGAACATATTTTTTTTAATAAAAAAACTGAATGAAACAAAATTACATGTACATCATATCAAATATTCAACTCGTCCGAGAATAACAATTACCATCAAAATAAATCTTTCTCACCAACTAGAGGCCCTTGAGCGCCTGTAATGCTCCACAGGCCTGATATTTCTATAATGGCGAAAAGAAGTTTTTAACAATTACCATTCAATCCTGCATTTTAGCTCACTGAAGAAAAAAGGTATGGAAAAAACTTGTGAGAAAAGAAGAAAAAAATGGTAACCAACATTTTCTTAGTTTCCCACATTAATTTCTATCCTTTTTTATATATGTCTTACTAATTTGAAGATATGTTGTCTGCAACAGGTCCTTTCACAAACCATTTTGGGTGGGGAAACATCAAAATATAGAAAATATGTCTTTCTCAGGGTCGTTAAAAGTTGTGATTGTGTGGTAAAGGGGTAATCTAAAAGAACAGCTAGGAGGGCAAATGAATGAATGTTATAGCAATATAGATCAACTTACATCAATACACCAGATAGAATGAAATATGCTGGCATACAATGAACACCTAATCCCTAATAATCAACTTTTCACAGTCACAGTTAGAATGTCTTCTGTGGCAAACAACACAAAATGGTCTACAAATTCTGGTGTACTGAAGCTGCGGGATCAGTTTGACTGGATAACATTAATGCCTTATCACAAATGTAAAGCCCTGTCCCACTTTGTACCAGGTCACCAGGATTTACACCCCTTCTGTCCACTCTGCATTTACTCATTAGTAGGTCAACAAACCTTTACCAGAACTAATAAAAGTGCAGAGGTTCTCTTGTTCTATATCAAAAGGACTATAAAGTACCTACAACATGGGGGTTTTGTTATTAAAATACTTTTTCTTTTTTATCTTGGCATGGTTACTCAGGCTTAGTAATAAGGCAAAATTGAAAAGCTCAAGTTGTGAAAGGTGCTCAAGCTTTTATCTTATTTATGGCCAGTGATATTTTATTACTAGTACTAACTAATAGCATATCATTGGAGTAAATTGTGATCTTAATACCAAGGAAAATGTGTGGGCTTAAATAGGACAGCCCTGACTAGGTCAAGTCAATCCAATTTTCTTCCTTTTTCTTTGTTAGTCGATAAAACTAACACAATAAATAGTTTTGGAGAAGAACATTTTTTTGAAATATAAGCCTTGTCTATAAAAAAATGTGTTTTTAGGTGTATCATTTTTTTAAAAGGAATTTGGTATACAACCACCATAGAAACAATTTGGCAGACAACCACCATAGGAACTTACCTGCAAAACAACAATGAAATCCAATGAATACTTTTAGAGAAGAAATTTTTCAAAGATTTTACTTTATACCATAAAAGGAAAATGAGTCTCCCATAAAAGCCATGTTTTTTGACAGATCATTTTTTTTTAAAGGAATTCTGTAAACCTGTATCTAAGGAACATTCCTGCAAAATAATAATGCTATCCAAATAGCGGTTTGGGAGGAGAAGATTTTTAAAGGTTTTTTACTTTGGTTGCCATGGCAACCAGAATT
Organism: Tridacna gigas; assembly: GCA_945859785.2. NCBI lineage: Eukaryota > Metazoa > Mollusca > Bivalvia > Cardiida > Cardiidae > Tridacna > Tridacna gigas. The sequence continues at coordinate 28,201,663 of OX244042.2, read as the reverse complement.
CTTCATGGAACACAATTATTTGAAGGAATTTGAAAGAGGATCACCAACGGAACATTCCTGTGAAATTTGGTAAAAATCCAGTCAATAGTTTCTGAGGAGAAGTTTTTTAAAGAAAAAGTTTACGGACGCACGCACTGACGAACGGACGAACGGACGTGCGGACGGATGGACGGACGCACGACGGACACAACGCCATGACAATAGCTCGCTGGCCTTCGGCCAGTGGAGCTAAAAACTGAACATTTTCTATCCACAAAGCTTGAATCCCTTATACTAATCATGTAATAGTACAAACTGAAAATCATGGAAGGCAAGTGGTAATGAACTACATGTATTATGAGTGAATAGTAGTTATTTCCCTTTATCAGTACACAGTCTCACCAACCCCCCCACCCCACCATGGATTGACCCCAGGGCTATAGTTTTTACAATCTTGCTACAGGCCCACTAGATAAACTTTAGTACATCTAGACCTTACAGTTAGGAACCAGAAGATTTTTTTAGTTTTCAATACAGAGGCCCATGTAGAACTTGCCACGCCCTGGGCCAGGCCAATTTTAACCCAGAGAAATTTGAACAATCTTAACAGAAGTCTACTAGATGAAGCTGTATGCCAAATTTGGTAGCCCTAAGCCATAAGGTTCGGAAAAAAGAGGACTTGTGAAGTTTTCACTATGTCAACCCATGTACAAATTGTAACCCCTTGGGGCAGTGCCAATTTTGACCCCAGGACTATATCTTGAATAATCTGGGTAGGGGTATACTATATAAAGGTACATGCCAATTTTGTAGCCCTATGCTTTATAATTAGAAACAAAGTTTTTAAAGCTTTCATTATATAAGCCAATGAAAAACTTGTGACCCCCCCAGGGGTGGGACCAATTTTGACCCCATGGCTACAATTTGACGACTTTTGGTAGGAGTCAATCCAATGAAACTACATGCAAAATTTGGTAGCCCAAGGCCTTACAGTTTTGTACAAGACAATATTTAAAAGTTTTGTAGGCATGGCAACCAGAATTTTCACTGGAATCACATTCTTTGAAGAAATTCTGAAGGGGCCATGGCAGGATCATTTCTGTGAAGTTTGGTCAAAATTGAATTGGTAGTTTCAGAGAAGAATAAAAGTTAATGCAGACATGCACTGACACATGGATGGGTGCATACATGGATGTACAACAGATACAGGGGCCATGACATAAGCTTGCTGGCTTTTGGCTAGTTGAGCTGAAAAGTTAAAAGAGCTATAAGTCCTGTAATAAGCTTCCAGTAAAATTTAAGCCAACTTGAAACCTGTAGGAGAAGAGGAGAAAATTGCATCTACAGATGGACAACTTGGTTCAAGTATATCCCCTGGCCACTGACTTCATAGTAGGGGGTATAATTATGACAGTTATTCACTCTCCTGTCTTCAATAACCTGGTGATCTTACTTTTGTTTAAATGTCGTTTGATGTTTGGATTTCAGAACTTGTCTCTTAATTTAAAGGAGAGGAAAATATTAAACCCATGACAATCCTCTTGAAACTAATTTATGGCAGTAAACTTTAAAAACATCCTTTTGAAATGAGAAAATTAACATGAATTTGGCTTAAATTGACAAAGCTAGGCAAAAAAGTTGTAGCATAGGAATACAGTGCTGGTTATGAGTATTCAGTTATGCCTTACAAGTGATATCATTACAAAATATGAATCTGCCTGATCAGACCGCAAATTCTGGTCCTTTTCTAACAATGATTTGATACATTTTATCCAGCATCCACTGTATGGATGTTTACTCTCAACCACACAACAAAATTTCAGACTTATCCAACATGAAAGCTTTTCACTTTAAACAGAAATATGTGACTATTGTGACTGAAACTTACTTTAGGAAGAGTAGAAAATGTCGTGGTAAAAGGAGAAAATGCTTGTTACAAGTATTTTCTCCTTTTTCAATCGTGTTTTCAAAAGTCTTCTTCCCAAGGGTTGTTTAAACTTGAGATTGTTAAGTACAGGTTAAATCTTTATCACACAAGAACAAGAGGACCATGATGGTCCTAAATCGCTCACCTGAAATGCAACTCAGCTCAACACCATAATGCTACATGCCAAATATGAAAGCTCTAGCCCTTATGGTTTGGGACAAGAAGATTTTTAAAGATTTCCTTCTTTATCTCTATGTGAAATCCGAGAACCCACAACATAGGGTCAACTTTTAACACCAGGGCCATAATTTAGAGTATTTTGGTATAGGGTCACTAGATGATGCTACATGCCATATATGAAAGCTCCAGCCCTTACGGTTTGGGACAAGAAGATTTTTACAGATTTCCTTCTTTATCTCTATGTGAAATCTGAGAACCCACAACATAGGGCCAATTTCAACACTAGGGCCATTATTTGAAGTATTTTGGTAGAGGGCCACTAGATGCTACTACATGCCATATATGAAAGCTCTAGCCCTTATGGTTTGGGACAAGAAGATTTTTAAAGATTTCCTTCTTTATCTCTATGTGAAATCCGAGAATCCACAACATAGGGCCATTTTCAACACTAGGGCCATAATTTGAAGTATTTTGGTAGAGGGCCACTAGATGATGCTACATGCCAAATATGAAAGCTCTAGCCCTTACGGTTTGGGACAAGAAGATTTTTACAGATTTCCTTCTTTATCTCTGTGTGAAATCCGAGAACCCACAACATAGGGCGATTTTCCAACTAGGGCCATAATTTGAAGTGTTTTGGTAGAGGGTCACTAGATGATGCTACATGCCAAATATGAAAGCTCTAGCCCTTAAGGTTTGGGACAAGAAGATTTTTAAAGATTTCCTTCTTTATCTCTATGTGAAATCCGAGAACCCACAACATAGGGCCATTTTCAACACTAGGGCCATAATTTGAAGTATTTTGGTAGAGGGTCACTAGATGATACTACATGCCATATATGAGAGCTCTAGCCCTTATGATTTGGGACAAGAAGATTTTTAAAGATTTCCTTCTTTATCTCTATGTGAAATCCGAGAACCCACAACATAGGACCATTTTCAACACTAGGGCCATAATTTGAAGTATTTTGGTAGAGGGCCACTAGATGATACTACATGCCATATATGAAAGCTCTAGCCCTTATGATTTGGGACAAGAAGATTTTTAAAGATTTCCTTCTTTATCTCTATGTGAAATCCGAGACCCTACAACATAGGGCCATTTTCCACACTAGGGCCATAATTTGAAGTATTTTGGTAGAGGGCCACTAGATGATACTACATGCCATATATGAGAGCTCTAGCCCGTATGGTTTGGGGCAAGAAGATTTTTAAAGATTTCCTTCTTTATCTCTATGTGAAATCCGAGAACCCACAACATAGGGCCATTTTCAACACTAGGGCCATAATTTGAAGTATTTTGGTAGAGGGTCACTAGATGATGCTACATGCCAAATATGAAAGCTCTAGCCCTTACAGTTTGGGACAAGAAGATTTTTACAGATTTCATTCTTTATCTCTATGTGAAATCCGAGAACCCACAACATAGGGCCAATTTCAACACTAGGGCCATTATTTGAAGTATTTTGGTAGAGGGCCACTAGATGACACTACATGCCATATATGAAAGCTCTAGCCCTTAAGGTTTGGGACAAGAAGATTTTTAAAGATTTCCTTCTTTATCTCTATGTGAAATCCGAGAACCCACAACATAGGGCCAATTTCCATACTAGGGCCATTATTTGAAGTAGTTTGGTAGAGGGCCACTAGATGATACTACATGCCATATATGAGAGCTCTAGCCCTTAAGGTTTGGGACAAGAAGATTTTTACAGATTTCCTTCTTTATCTCTATGTGAAATCTGAGAACCCACAACATAGGGCCAATTTCCACACTAGGGCCATAATTTGAAGTATTTTGGTAGAGGGCCACTAGATGATACTACATGCCATATATGAGAGCTCTAGCCCTTACGGTTTTGGACAAGAAGATTTTTGAAGATTTCCTTCTTTATCTCTATGTGAAATCCGAGAACCCACAACATAGGGCCATTTTCAAGACTAGGGCCATAATTTGAAGTATTTTGGTAGAGGGTCACTACATGATGCTACATGCCAAATATGAAAGCTCTAGCCCTTAAGGTTTGGGACAAGAAGATTTTTACAGATTTCCTTCTTTATCTCTATGTGAAATATAAGAACTCACAACATAGGGCCATTTTCAACAATGGGGCCATAATTTGAAGTATTTTGGTAGAGGGCCACTAGATGATACTACATGCCATATATGAGAGCTCTAGCCCTTATGATTTGGGACAAGAACATTCTTAAAGATTTCCTTCTTTATCTCTATGTAAAATCCGGGAACCCACAACATAGGGCCATTTTCATCACTAGGGCCATAATTTGTAGTATTTTGGTAGAGGGACACTAGATGATACTACATGCCATATATGAGAGCTCTAGACCTTATGATTTGGGACAAGAAGATTTTTAAAGATTTCCTTCTTTATCTCTATGTGAAATCCGAGACAATACAACATAGGGACATTTTCCACACTAGGGCCATTATTTGAAGTATTTTGGTAGAGGGCCACTAGATGATGCTACATGCCATATATGAGAGCTCTAGCCCTTATGGTTTGGGACAAGAAGATTTTTAAAGATTTCCTTCTTTATCTCTATGTGAAATCCGAGAACCCAAAACATAGGGCCATTTTTAAACTAGGGCCATAATTTGAAGTATTTTGGTAGAGAGCAACTAGATGATACTACATGCCATATATGAAAGCTCTAGCCCTTATGATTTGGGACAAGAAGATTTTTAAAGATTTCCTTCTTTATCTCTATGTGAAATCCGAGACCCTACAACATAGGGACATTTTCCACACTAGGGCCATAATTTGAAGTATTTTGGTAGAGGGCCACTAGATGATACTACATGCCATATATGAGAGCTCTAGCCCTTATGGTTTGGGACAAGAAGATTTTTAAAGATTTCCTTCTTTATCTCTATGTGAAATCCGAGAACCCACAACACAGGACCATTTTCAACACTAGGGCCATAATTTGAAGTATTTTGGTAGAGGGTCACTAGATGATGCTACATGCCAAAATGAAAGCTCTAGCCCTTACGGTTTGGGACAAGAAGATTTTTACAGATTTCCTTCTTTATCTCTATGTGAAATCCGAGAACCCACAACATAGGGCCAATTTCAACACTAGGGCCATTATTTGAAGTATTTTGGTAGAGGGCCACTAGATGATACTACATGCCATATATGAGAGCTCTAGCCCTTACGGTTTTGGACAAGAAGATTTTTAAAGATTTCCTTCTTTATCTCTATGTGAAATCCGAGAACCCACAACATAGGGCGATTTTCAACAGTAGGGCCATAATTTGAAGTATTTTGGTAGAGGGTCACTAGATGATGCTACATGCCAAATATGAAAGCTCTAGCCCTTAAGGTTTGGGACAGGAAGATTTTTAAAGATTTCCTTCTTTATCTCTATGTGAAATCCGAGAACCCACAACATAGGGCCAATTTCCAGACTAGGGCCATTATTTAAAGTAGTTTGGTAGAGGGCCACTAGATCATACTACATGCCATATATGAGAGCTCTAGCCCTTAAGGTTTGGGACAAGAAGATTTTTACAGATTTCCTTCTTTATCTCTATGTGAAATCCGAGAACCCACAACATAGGGCCAATTTCCACACTAGGGCCATTATTTGAAGTATTTTGGTAGAGGGCCACTAGATGATACTACATGCCATATATGAGAGCTCTAGCCCTTACGGTTTTGGACAAGAAGATTTTTAAAGATTTCCTTCTTTATCTCTATGTGAAATCCGAGAACCCACAACATAGGGCCATTTTCAACAGTAGGGCCATAATTTGAAGTATTTTGGTAGAGGGTCACTAGATGATGCTACATGCCAAATATGAAAGCTCTAGCCCTTAAGGTTTGGGACAAGAAGATTTTTAAAGATTTCCTTCTTTATCTCTATATGAAATCCGAGAACCCACAACATAGGGCCAATTTCCAGACTAGGGCCATTATTTAAAGTAGTTTGGTAGAGGGCCACTAGATGATACTACATGCCATATATGAGAGCTCTAGCCCTTAAGGTTTGGGACAAGAAGATTTTTACAGATTTCCTTCTTTATCTCTATGTGAAATCCGAGAACCCACAACATAGGGCCAATTTCAACACTAGGGCCATTATTTGAAGTATTTTGGTAGAGGGCCACTAGATGATACTACATGCCATATATGAGATCTCTAGCCCTTACGGTTTTGGACAAGAAGATTTTTGAAGATTTCCTTCTTTATCTCTATGTGAAATCCGAGAACCCACAACATAGGGCCATTTTCAACACTAGGGCCATTATTTGAAGTATTTTGGTAGAGGGTCACTACATGATGCTACATGCCAAATATGAAACCTCTAGCCCTTAAGGTTTGGGACAAGAAGATTTTTACAGATTTCCTTCTTTATCTCTATGTGAAATATAAGAACTCACAACATAGGGCCATTTTCAACAATGGGGCCATAATTTGAAGTATTTTGGTAGAGGGCCACTAGATGATACTACATGCCATATATGAGAGCTCTAGCCCTTATGATTTGGGACAAGAACATTCTTAAAGATTTCCTTCTTTATCTCTATGTGAAATCCGAGAACCCACAACATAGGGCCATTTTCATCACTAGGGCCATAATTTGTAGTATTTTGGTAGAGGGACACTAGATGATACTACATGCCATATATGAGAGCTCTAGACCTTATGATTTGGGACAAGAAGATTTTTAAAGATTTCCTTCTTTATCTCTATGTGAAATCCGAGACCCTACAACATAGGGACATTTTCCACACTAGGGGCATTATTTGAAGTATTTTGGTAGAGGGCCACTAGATGATGCTACATGCCATATATGAGAGCTCTAGCCCTTATGGTTTGGGACAAGAAGATTTTTAAAGATTTCCTTCTTTATCTCTATGTGAAATCCGAGAACCCACAACATAGGGCAATTTTAAAACTAGGGCCATAATTTGAAGTATTTTGGTAGAGGGCCACTAGATGATGCTACATGCCAAATATGAAAGCTCTAGTCCTTATGGTTTGGGACAAGAAGAATTTTACAGATTTCCTTCTTTATCTCTATGTGAAATCCGAGAACCCACAACATAGGGCCAATTTCCAGACTAGGGCCATTATTTGAAGTATTTTGGTAGAGGGCTACTAGATTGTACTACATGCCATATATGAGAGCTCTAGCCCTTATGGTTTGGGACAAGAAGATTTTTACAGATTTCCTTCTTTATCATTATGTGAAATCCGAGAACCCACAACATAGGGCCATTTTCAACACTACGGCCATAATTTCAAGTATTTTGGTAGAGGGCCACTAGATGATACTACATGCCATATATGAGAGCTCTAGCCCTTATGATTTGGGACAAGAAGATTTTTAAAGATTTCCTTCTTTATCTCTATGTGAAATCTGAGAACCCACAACATAGGGCCATTTTCAACACTAGGGCCATTATTTGAAGTATTTTGGTAGAGGGCCACTAGATGATGCTACATACCAAATATGAAAGCTCTAGCCCTTACGGTTTGGGACAAGAAGATTTTTAAAGATTTCCTTCTTTATCTCTATGTGAAATCCGAGAACCCACAACATAGGGCCAATTTCCACACTAGGGCCATTATTTGAAGTCTTTTGGTAGAGGGCCACTAGATGATACTACATGCCATATATGAGAGCTCTAGCCCTTATGGTTTGGGACAAGAAGATTTTTAAAGATTTCCTTCTTTATCTCGATGTGAAATCCGAGAACCCACAACATAGGGCCATTTTCAAACTAGGGCCAAAATTTGAAGTACTTTGGTAGAGGGCCAGTAGATGATGCTACATGCCAAATATGAAAGCTCTAGCCCTTAAGGTTTGGGACAAGAAGATTTTTAAAGATTTCCTTCTTTATCTCTATGTGAAATCCGAGAACCCACAACATAGGGCCAATTTCCACACTAGGGCCATTATTTGAAGTATTTTGGTAGAGGGCCACTAGATGATACTACATGCCATATATGAGAGCTCTAGCCTTTATGGTTTGGGACAAGAAGATTTTTAAAGATTTCCTTCTTTATCTCTATGTGAAATCCGAGAACCCACAACATAGGGCCATTTTCAAGACTAGGGCCATAATTTGAAGTATTTTGGTAGAGGGTCACTACATGATGCTACATGCCAAATATGAAAGCTCTAGCCCTTAAGGTTGGGGACAAGAAGATTTTTACAGATTTCCTTCTTTATCTCTATGTGAAATCCGAGAACCCACAACATAGGGCCAATTTCCACACTAGGGCCATAATTTGAAGCATTTTGGTAGAGGGTCACTACATGATGGTACATGCCAAATATGAAAGCTCTAGCCCTTAAGGTTTGGGACAAGAAGATTTTTAAAGATTTCCTTCTTTATCTCTATGTGAAATCCGAGAACCCACAACATAGGGCCAATTTCAACACTACGGCCATAATTTCAAGTATTTTGGTAGAGGGCCACTAGATGATACTACATGCCATATATGAGAGCTCTAGCCCTTATGGTTTGGGACAAGAAGATTTTTAAAGATTTCCTTCTTTATCTCTATGTGGAATCCAAGAACCCACAACATAGGGCCATTTTCAACACTACGGCCATAATTTGAAGTATTTTGGTACAGGGCCACTAGATGATACTACTTGCCATATATGAGAGCTCTAGCCCTTATGGTTTGGGACAAGAAGATTTTTAAAGATTTCCTTCTTTATCTCTATGTGAAATCCGAGAACCCACAACAAAGGGCCATTTTGAAGACTAGGGCCATAATTTGAAGCATTTTGGTAGAGGGTCACTAGATGATGCTACATACAAATATGAACGCTCTAGCCCTTCAGGTTTGGGACAAGAAGATTTTTACAGATTTCCTTCTTTATCTCTATGTGAAATCCGAGAACCCACAACATAGGGCCATTTTCAACACTACGGCCATAATTTGAAGTATTTTGGTAGAGGGCCACTAGATGATACTACCTGCCATATATGAGAGCTCTAGCCCTTATGGTTTGGGACAAGAAGATTTTTAAAGATTTCCTTCTTTATCTCTATGTGGAATCCGAGAACCCACAACATAAGGCCATTTTTAACACTAGGGCCGTAATTTGAAGTACTTTGGTAGAGGGCTACTAGATGATGCTACATGCCAAATATGAAAGCTCTGGCCCTTACGGTTTGGGACAAGAAGATTTTTACAGATTTCATTCTTTATCTCTATGTGAAATCCGAGAACCCACAACATAGGGCCAATTTCAACACTAGGGCCATTATTTGAAGTATTTTGGTAGAGGGCCACTAGACTACATGCCATATATGAGAGCTCTAGCCCTTATGGTTTGGGACAAGAAGATTTTTAAAGATTTCCTTCTTTATCTCTATGTGAAATCCGAGAACCCACAACATAGGGCCATTTTCAACACTAGGGCCATAATTTGAAGTATTTTGGTAGAGGGCCACTAGATGATGCTACATGCCAAATATGAGAGCTCTAGCCCTTACGGTTTGGGACAAGAAGATTTTTAAAGTTTTTTCTCTCGGTTGCCATGGCAACCAGAGTTCTTCATGGAATTCAAATCTTTGAAGTATTTTGAAAGTGCATCACCTAAGGATCATTTCTGTGAAGTTTCACTTAAATCTGTTGGGCTGTTTCAGAGGAGAAGATTTTTTAAGTAATTGTTCACGGACGGACGGACGGACACACGGACAGACGGACGCCGGACAACGATCGATCACAATAGCTCACCCTGAGCACTATGTGCTCAGGTGAGCTAAAAATTCAGACAATGTCCAACTTAAAAGCACTTGCAGATGACAAATAAAAAGTGGCTCAATTAATGGATTTTGTCGGTAGAAGGATGGAAAGTATTGTAGAAAAAGGAGAAAATGCTTGTTACCTTTGCTAGTACTGAGTTTATGTCATATTGCCTTGTGCTTTCTTTTTTGGCTCAATCCATCTAAATACTGGTCATTTCAAGATACAAATATTTCAAGGACAGGAAAATATTGGTTTAAAAACAGTATCAAAAACAGTGATGGGGATGGAGCAGATACCTATTACAAGCAGTTGCTCTTCTTCCCACAAAATTTCATAAGCCATCCATACAAGGTAGAATGTCAAACATTTATCAGAGTATGCATTCATGGACTCCTATGTCTACAATTGAAGTATGCCCCACAAAAAAAGGAAGGGGTTGTTTTCAACATTTTCAATTTAGATGATTACATGACCCAAACAATTACAATTTCCAGTATCATCTTGATCAAAATGCCTCAGCAATACAGACAGTGTAGATCAAAGACCAGAAAGCACATTTTGTAAAGTCTTATCCTGATCTACACAGGCTACACAGGCAACAGAGGTTGTAAAAGGCATTTTAAAGCCCCATGCCTCCTTTTTTTGCCATTTTTTGCCATTTTCTTAATGAGGGTAAAAAAATCAGAATAAGTAAATAGAATTAAAGATATCAGTGACAGCACACCAATAAAGCCAATTTTTTTTGCAAAGATTCTGTTGTAAAAACACACCAGAAACTGAAGAAGAGATGGAAAGATAATGCACATGGAAGGTGACAGTTTCTTGTAAAAATCAATATGCTGGGTACTATCCTGTTGCTCATGGGAATGGAATCACTCTGGTTTTACTTACAGGGTATCATGTAGTTCATGCTTAACCATTTCCCACACGGCAAATTTTAGACGCTTCCAAATTCAAAACATCTGTACCACAAATTTAAAATTGGTAGTTACCAGCATTTTCCCCCGTTATTCACAATATTTTCAAAAGCTTTCTCCTACAGGGTCATTGAATTGTTTGTTAAAGGGTTAATCAGCCATGAATTACAGCATATAAACTTTTAAGTAAAACCTAAATCATTCAAATGCAAGATGAAGCAAGACCTTAGTGCCAACTTCAATGTTTAACAATACAGTATTTGGATAACCATCAACTCTTTACATGATGACAATAGCTTTCAGACTTGTCCAAAATGAAAGCACTTTCAGATGACAAATAAAATGTAGTTCAAAAGATGGAAATTGACTTAGAAAGGGTAAAACTATAGTGGGAAGAAGAGAAGATGCTGGTTTTTGCATCACAACAACACTGATGATTCAGCAGACACAGAGGCTGACATGGCTGTGACAATAACTCCATGTTTTCTTTCAAAACAGCCGAGGTACAATCTGAACGGTGTTTTCTGCTGTTTTCTACATATTTCAGTCACAGGGCTTCTGTATTCCATGGGTTTCACTGGTACAAGACAGAGGTATACCAGTGCCCTGCCAAAAGACACTCCCATTGAAAATCATGGCCAAAGATGGCAAATAAAATGTAAAACAAAAAAAAAAATCTCAGCCAAAATGAAGAGCTACAAAACTTCAAATAAAGCAAATGGTTAAGGCTAAGTAATTACATGTCAGCAGCAGAAAATCTTCTACTGTTTCTCATTCATCTCACAAATCCCCTATTCCTTGTCCTGTCCTGATTAATTCTTATCATTCCTCCAATTACTCTGACTTAATTCTTTAGTCTTTAACATACAAGAAACTATCAGACTTTTTCGAAATAAAGCATTGCATTTTCTCACAATGTTATAAAAAACTATTTTTCTCAGGAATGTTAAAATGTGTTTGTTTGGTAAAAGGTTTTAAATCCTTACATTGAGCAAAACAGAAAAATCTCTTCCATCCATTACCACAAAGGCTACATTAACCCTTTGTAACACAGTCCCATGGTAAAACAACCCTGTGAAAGAAAACTTTTGGAAACATTGTGGGAAAAGGTGAAAATAACCAGCATTTTTTCCCCTTTTCCCATAATGTTTTCTATCCTTTCAAAGACAAATTTCATAATTTGAGTCATCTCTAATTTGTTGTCGGCAAAGACTTTCAATCTGAACAAGTCTCAAATTTTGTTATTTGGTAAAGAGATAACCCTTTACCATACCATCCTGACTATTAATACCCATGAGAAAGAAGCCTTTAGAAAACATTGCGGGAACAGGAGAAAATGCCGGTAACTCCCTTTTTCTGCAGTCTTTGTTTTCTACCTTTCCTAAAACAAATTTCAATTTCAAAGTCGCATTTATTTTGTTGTCTGCAAATGCTTTCAATTTCAACCAGTCTACAAGTTAACATTTAGGAAGGAGGTAACACAAAAATGTACCATACCACTAAGCAAGACAGGTGGTGGAAGGAAAGATTTTTTTTTATTTAACCCTTAAAGCACCTTTATTGATCATAGTTGCCTTTGCGGCCAGTGTAGATCAAGATCAGGCTGCACATTTTGTGCAGCCTGATCTTTGATGAACACTGTCCACTTTACTGAAACACTGTAGACAAAAGCAACCATGAAATTACAATTATTTGGGTCGTATCTGTCGGATGAAAATGTCTGATGGGTTTATTTGATACCCTTAGGGTTTATAATATATAGCTCGCAACATGCAAAATGAGATCTTCGGACATTTGACATTTTAAAGTGTCGTCCCGGATTAGACTGAGCAGTCTGCACAGGCTAATCAGAGACGGCACTTTACGACAACATAAGATTTTTTCATACAGTAGGCTGTTCGTAAAACAGAAAACCCCAAAAAAATGGGAAGTGTCATCTCCGCTTAGTCACAGACTGCATATGCTGATCTGGAACGACACACTTTTAGGTATATATCCGAAGGCCCCTTCTCGTAAGTTGCACGCAATATGGAAAACAGTCCTTGTAACAAAATATTATAATGCTTAATGATAGAATTTGTTTTTGGATGTTTCGACTTTTCTGCTACCCTTTCTGAGACAAACACCATCATTCCAATCACATTTGTCATCTGCAAAAGCTTTTGAATTGGACATGATTAAAATTTCATTGTCAGCTAAAATGTTAACTCCTGTTGATAATTTTTATTTTGCAAGGATGTTTTCAACATTGTCTGTAGCAAATTGCTTTCAGGTAAAAATCTGTATGTACCCCTAATTATACTTCAGTTCATGTATTCAAATAGATTCTGAAGATATCTTACCTTGATGGATCATTGTTGGTTTCAATTTCATTGACCAGTCTGACAACTTGTGACGCGGGTTCAAATGACTTAGAGACTTTCTGTAAAAGCGCCGTTGTATTACTGAACTTGAACAGACCCAAGGCTCGCTTTCTAAGTCCATGAAGCAGACAAGCTTCAACTGCCCCTGCAAAATATATCAAAGTTTAACCCTTTACCACACAATCCAGAGTTTTAATGACCCTGATGAAAAAGCCCTTTGAAAACATTGTGGGAAAAGGAGAAAATGCTGGTAACCAGCATTTTCTCCTTTTCCCACAATGTTTTCTACCGTATCAAAGACAGAAATCATCATTTGAGCTACTTTCAACTTGTCGTCTGCTTATACTTTCACTTTGCACCATTCTGAAATATTGTCGTCTGGTTAAGAGTTAAAATTGAATAATCTCCCTTTTATCCGCATACACTTACAAAAATTTCCACTGCCTGTACCTAGCATGCAGTAATCCTGATAATGTAAGTTGATAAAACAAGCATGTGAAGGGATATCTGGAGACAAAAGTGTAGCTGGCATTCTGATTTTGTGACAGCTGATGCTATATTGTTTCCTAAGAAAATCTGCCATCCACATTTGTATATAGATATTGATAAGTAAGACCTGAAGAATACATTAACTTATCTCTCACATTTATTTGGACATTTCGAGTGGCATTTAAAATACCATCATAACTTGGACCCTTTTCATATCCTGCTTCTGTATTGTGCATATGTTGTATGTATAGTTAAGATCTAATGTTGGACGTTGTCAAATCAAGTTGAGTTAACTTACCACAAAGGGAGGTAATACTGCTACTTTCTTCATGGACAAACTTGCGAGTCACTGCCTCTTCCATGATTTGTTTGACCTGAAACAATAACAAAGAAATTCATATGAATAAAGTTTCAATAAATGAAGTGATAACCTCCATAAATTTCCTTACCATTTTGTCATCATTGATTTGATGTTTGTTCATGTCGTGAAAACTTTGGACTGTCTGGTAAACTGTAAAAACTTAAAAGGTGACCGTGTGCAGAGAAATGGATTAACTTCATTGAAAATGGACACAGTGACAGAGTAGTGACACTAAAATCTATGACCCCCAGAACATTATTGAGGTCTTATATTACAATTTCCTAGCATTTATGATATTGATCTATAGACATGAATACAGAGCACAGGGGAAAAGCTTAACCTGACCACACATTTTAACCCCTAACACATTTTCTTCTTGCAGAGCACTTTTTAAAACATAGAAGTTAAAGTATAATTTGCTTCAAAAGGAGAAATTGCTTTTAAGAACAACAATTTTCTTACATGTACATGTATTAATAATAAACTAGAGGCCCTTGAGGGCCTGAATCGCTCCACTGGCATGATTGTGCTGTTTTTCATAGCATACGCTATGAATTCATGAAGTGAAAAGGAAAAGCAAACACACAAAAAAATGGGGGAAAAGGTTGTTGCAACTGTGCTTGAACCCACTAAGATAGCACAAGTAGGCATGGTGAATTGAACAAATTTAATAGTGAAAAAAAAAACTGTAAGTACAATTTCTCCTAGCCAACTGTTTGGAATCCAGTCAAATTTGATAGGGTTTCAGTACTCACTGTTTTAAACAATCCATGCAAGTTTCAAAGAAATGTGACCAATAATGTGGACTGTGTTGAGTAAACAATACTAAGTCATCAAATGGCTGCTTTTCCTAAACCGATTGCAAGTTCAATACCTTGATGATACAAATAATCTTTGCAAGTTTCAAAAGACTGAATCAAAAATCTGACTTAATTGCATAAACAAGAAATGTCAGTTTTCAATTTTAAATGGCTCCTTTTCCCATACTGATTTTCAAATGTTTTGTTTTTACTTTTTAAATCCAAAGGGTTCAAACTATTGATAATATAAAGCATCTATACAAGTTTCATGAAAATTCAACCACAAATGCTGACATTATCGCATAAACTAGAATTATAAATTTTCAAATTTAAATGGCTACTTTTCCTAAACCAAGTGTCAAATTTTTTTTCAAAATCAATAGGGTTCAAGCTGTTGATGATACAAAGCAACTACAAGTTTCATGAAAATCCAACCACAAATACAGAATTTATTGCGTAAATAAGAAAAAGGAAATTTGACCTTTAAACAGCTACTTTTCCCATACTGATTGTCAGATTTTTTTCAAAATCAATAGGGTTCAAGCTATAGTTTCACAAAAATCAGACCACAAATGCAGACTTTATCACTTAAACAAGAAACTGAAATTTTGAAATTTAAATGGCTACTTTTCCCACACTGATAGTCAGATTTTTTTCAAAATCGATAGGATTCAAGCTTTTGATGAGATTAATAAACTGTGCAAGTTTCACGAAAATCCAACCACAGATGCAGACTTTATTGCGTAGACAAGAAATTAAAATTTTGAACTTTAAATGGCTACTTTTCCTACACTGATTGTCAGGTTTTTTTCAAAATCAATAGGGTTCAAGCTATTGATGAGATAAACAAACTGTGCAAGTTTCACAAAAATCTGATGACAAATGCAGACTTTATCGCGTAAACAAGAAACTGAAATGTTGAACGTTAAATGGCTACTTTTCCCACACTGATTGTCAGATTTTTTTCCAAATCAATAGGGTTCAAGCTATTGATGAGATAAACAAACTGTGCAAGTTTCATGAAAATCTGATGACAAATGCAGACTTTTATCGCGTAAACAAGAAACTGAAATTTTGAAATTTGAATGGCTGCTTTTCCCACACTGATTGTCAGATTTTTTTCCAAATCAATAGGGTTCAAGCTATTGATGAGATAAACAAACTGTGCAAGTTTCACGAAAATTCGACCATAAATGCAGACTTTATTGCGTAAACAAGAAATTGAAATTTTGAACTTTAAATGGCTACTTTTCCCACACTGATAGTCAGATTTTTTCCAAAATCAATAGGGTTCAAGCTATTGATGAGATAAACAAACTGTGCATGTTTCACGAAAATCCGACCATAAATGAAGACTTTATTGCGTAAACAAGAAAAACGGATAGACAGACGGACGGACAGACGACGGAAACAACGCCATGACATAAGCTCTGCTGGCTTACAGCCAGTAGAGCTAAAAATGAATTCATGTCAATTTGATTTACCCATTATTATAATAATGTTTCAAAGTAGTGTGCTGCAAAACTCTTTCAGAAGAAATTAATCAACTGTTTATTGAATAATTCTGTGTTTTAACGACCCTGAAGAACCTTCTTGAAACACTGTGGTAAAACTATAAAATCCTGGTAACCAGAATTCTGTCCTTTTTCCATATTTTCTACTCTTTCAAATACAAATCTCAATCCTCATTAGAGGCAGTTATATGATTTGTCATCTACAAATGCTGTCAATTCAGAGGATTCTAAAATTTTGTAATCTAGAAAAGGGTTGATGGGATCAATAATCTTTCTGAGAGCTTTTGTGACCTAAAGGTCATAATGTCTTCACCTGAAATGAGAGATCCAAGCCGAAATGAGGGGTTCAAGGTCACTACCTAACAAGGTCAAGCAAAATAAATTGTATTCAACTTTACCCAAGCAGAGACTTAGTGTCAGACCTGGCTATGCAAATGATGCATGAGGTGACTGTGTGACTCATTTGAAAGGTGTAGACTTGTAACCTGGGTCTGTCTTCACCAACCATTCTTAAGAACAAATTGACTCTTTTTCTGTAGAATGGTTTGGCCAATCAGAAGTTGTGTTACCTTTAAATTGGTAAAACAGCAAAGAATGTTCCTCAGAATGGTTGGTGAACACATACGGACCCTAGGGGCCTCACCGAAAGCACCAGTTTTTTTTATTGTGAGAGTGTCTTAATGGGCAAGACACATCAGAGCCCTAGCCTAGTACATGTACTGGTAAAACCCAAGACACACATGAATGATGTGAGCTTTTGCCATGAAATGTCTGAGATAATATTGAATGTGGCATAAATTAAAATTCAATCAATCAATCACTGAAGTGATGCAAGTATACATGCAGAAAACAAAAATTCTCATCCAAAAACAAATTACACTTAGAGTTCCAGCTTATACATGTAATTATGTTCGAACTTTTTTTCACGAACAACTCTGTGGCAAGACGAACAGGTTGAAGACCCTACTTATGTAATAATGGACTTGCCAATTTCTTCCCTTGCATTTTTTGGATGATTCCATATCCATTATATGTAAAGAAAAGAACTTAAAGAGCAGAAACTACAGTTTGGGAAAATATACATGTGCAAAGCAGGAACAATATGTTGTGGCCACTGAAGAGGATTTTCATTGTTCATTTTAACCCTCAGATGGGTTGGGATTTGGTAATGTATATAGATAAAAGATGTTATTTATCCCTTTACCACACAATCCTGACTTCTAACAACTCTAAGAAAGAAACTGTTTGCAAGCATTGTGGGAAAAGGAGAAAATGCCGGAAGCCATTTTTTCTACCCTTCCCCAAAAAAATTCCAATTTTTGAGTCACATGTTATGCTCTCAATGCTCTCAATTTGGACAGCTCTAAAATTTTGTGGTTTAGGTAATAGTTAAGCAAGAATAGCAATCATGGTTTTTCATGTTTTGATATTTGCCAGGTCCGTAGGAAGGTGCTGAAATCCTTGCTTCAGCTTATATAGGCTCGAACAAATATCCTTCTATTGAGGCTGTCTTGATAATAACATCTCATGAAATATCTAAAACAGTAGATCAAGCAACAGTGGGATCTGTGATACTTTGTTAAAAACCATATATTTGTCGAAAAAAAGATCCCTAGCCCTGACCCTTAATTACAGTACTCTAAAGCAGACAATTTGTGTCTCAAATCTCCATCCCAGACAGAGCTTTTCATTAAATAAATCTAGAAATATAGCAATTGGTATCTTTTAACATACATGGATTTCGTCAAAACACCTTTTTGACGAAATGTCGTGCGCAGGCAACAGAGAGCACTCTTTGCAGTCTATTCTTTGAATTATGCTGTCAACAAAAATATCTTTATGTCCAAGGTTTTAAGATAGATACATCTATCGGTATTCCCATTTTATTTTACAGCATGCACTTACATATTGTGCGTCCCTGATATATTGTGTAATGTGCCTCTGCTATGGGTCAAACAGTCATGACTTGCCATAAGTCATGTGATTTTAGAAAATTTGCACACTGGGATATCAGATCTGAGGCTTTGTCAGGCTGTTTAATGTCAAGACTAAATTAATCAAAACTAATAAATATGTTGATATGGCAATATTCTGGAGGAAAAATCAATACTGTTCTTGCTATCTCTCAGGTGAACTTTCCATATGCAATCCTTTGACCACCAGTATTTTATTCTCTAAAAACACTTTGTTCATCCCTTGACCTTATAATGAGAGATCAACAGAGGCTCTGCAGATGATCCCTTCCAGTTAGGAGACAGTGTTGATGGATTAGCCAAGCTTGGCCTCCTACACCAGAGGTTCCAGTTTCAAATGCTGAGATATGTGACCTTTAACTGGAACAACCCACATCAGCATGCAAGTACTGGCTAAGATTTCCAGTATGCAACCATCAAGAGTGATTAATAGATAGAAGTTGTTTCACAATCAATGAACGGTAAATAAATAGAGGATATTCGTTTTTTTTTCCAGTGAAAGATTGAAATTCATTTCATCAACTGAATATTATCGGTAATATTTTCACAAGTGGCACAGCCACGGGTGAAAATATTAGCATGTGATGTTCGGGAGATGAAATAAATTTCAATCTATCACCAAGAAAAACAAATACCAGTACTACTATTCTATCTATTTCATGCTTCTAACCTCAAATACTAGTATTCTGTTTATTTCATGCTTCTAACCCCTTTTTTGTTGGGACTTTAATCAAAATCAGTACAGTTTTTACGGCAGTTCCCCATGGCGTACCCCTCACATAAGACCGCAATACAATAAGAATGTATATTATACCAGTACCAGTTCACAGAGAAAACAATTTGTTGATATAGACCAGAATTATGACAGTATTGTGTTTTAATCAATTTGAAAGAAAATCATGTACATTGAATTATTTAAACAAGACAAACATCCATTCTCACATATTTTTTAATCTTTATTTTCCCATTGCCAAATATATCCTTCCGCGTTAATGTCATTTGGTGTCCACCATTTATCGACATTCAAAGTGACACACCAAATCAACAAAACTCTAAATTTAACAAGATTAATAAACATTTTGAGGACATGGGTTTTTTTTAGATTACTAGATTCAATTACAGTCTAAAATAGATCTGATGTGTTTGAAAGCGTTAAGTACAGGGGAGCTCAGTTCTAAGCACACTGATCTGGTCTGATGGTGATGTAGCTTTTCACATTAACAATTGGGATTTGTGACAGGGTTTGGGTTCCAGATACAACAATGTACGGATTGGTATTTTGTTTTTTAATATAACCTTTACCTCCCTTTTCGGCTAAAATATGTAATCTTACTAGTCTAAGTCAGCTGAATAATTACAAATATTGTGAAATATGGACAAACGGGAAAAAGTAGTTCCGTACCAGTGAATTTATCAAATCAGTAAACCCACTGGTTCAAACCATAATCCACCATTATTTCCTCATAAATACCGAAAAGCATGAAATAAGTTTTACCCTTTACCAGACGACAAAATTTTAGACTTGTCAAAATCGAAAACATTTCCAGACAATAAAGTAGTTCTAATTAGGCTCATAAGGTGAGAATTTTTCCTGTGAAAGGGTAGAAAATATTGTGGGGAAAAGGAGAAAATGCTGGTAACTAATGTTTTCAAAAGCCTTCTTTCTCAAGGTCATTAAAAGTCAGGATGTAGAGGGAAAGGGTTAACTCTTCACCAGAAAGTAAAAATTAAGGCTTGTCTATAATCAAACATTATCACTCATCACAACTCAGCCGATTCCATACCGTCATCTAACCTTGTCCTTATAAAGGAGGTTTCCATTTTGAACTTATAATATAACCAATCACATGATCTCAAACATGGAGGCACCTATGTTAATTGCTTAGCAATGACAGGAACAACCATGGTAAGGTTGTTCACATCTATTGATCTGTCGATGAAAGCTCCCATGGAATTGATAAACCATGCTAAAAATTGAGTGTACAAACTGTTTGGTGATGAAAATATTCCTAGACATCGATAGAAAAATGTGACTTGTGTTTTCTTTTTTAAAAGGATCCTTGCAATTTCCATAATGGTAAAAAGGTGTACTTCCAGCGAAGAAATGTGCCGTGTAGGTGCATATCAAGTTACGTGATACAGCTGAGGGACTTGATCACTGGATCACCCGAGGTTTGCCGAATGTAAACATTATAATACAGAATGATGGCAAATCAAATGTGGCTGAAATGGCAGGATTTGTCTTTCAAGGGTAGAAAACACTGTCAGAAATGGAGAAAGTGCTGGTTCCCATTTTTTTTCAAAAAACCTTATATCTCAGAGTATTAAAATACAGGAATGGTGGGTAAAAAGTTTATATATCATACTGTAAATGAAAATTATAAAACCTACTTTGTTAAACTTAGTAGGAATTCTGATTCATTTTGCTTTTCAGTCAATTGATCAACATTAGATTACCGAGACCAACTTTAGAACAGATCAAGATCAGACCACACAGAACCTACAGTGTATTCAGGATCAGACTGTACAGAGCTATGTAAGTCTTATTTTGGGTCTACAATAATGTTTTGTCCGATACTCTGACAAGTTCAGATTTATTTTATTGAACAGTTATTACCATTTTCCTTCCTGGTTTTCCAAGATTTATAAAGAAATTGTCAAAAATGAAAGAAAATGTCAGAAACAGTAACAATAAATGTTTTGGGACATAATGCCCATAAACCCATATTTGTGAAATTGATATTCCACGATAAAGAAGACTTTATTGGTTTTACGTCAATTCGTGGGATTGGCCTGCTACCACAACTCAGTCAACAGTGGCAACAAAACAATATGACCTCTAGATTGCTTTAGTGACGTCTGTTCCAGAAAATCCATTACAAGTTCCTGATTGGTTAAACCTTTACCACAGAATCCTGTGTTTTACTAATCCTTGAGAAGGAGACTTTTGAAAACATTGTGGAAAAAGGAGAAAATGCTGGTAACTACCATTTTCTACTTTTCCCTCAATATTTTCAATCCTATCAAGGACAAATTACATCTTTTGGACCAAATTTAAAAAAATTGTTGCCTGCAAGTGCTCTAAAATTCCGTTGTCTAATGAACAGTTAATTCTTATATGGCCTACGAGCTCAAAGTCACCATTGCCAACAGTGTTGATCACACTCAGACAGCACAGAACATCCAGAATAACTTGGACCCACGCTGTCCATTATTTTGTGAGATGATTCTGACTAAATTCTAGCATAAAGTTTTCACTGGCGGACAATGTATTTTATCTGGCATGCTTAACCTGCCTTTCTTTAATTCTCCCAATGCAGACAGCATTATGAAAATAAAATTGTGCATAACATGAAGTCTGATCTTCAATCTATACCATCTGCTTGTTTAGTCAAGCCTAAAAGATAAAAATCTTCCCAAATAACAGTAGATTGTATTTCATCCATCAACAGACAAGTGAATCGTCTACTGTATATTGAAAGCATTTGCCGCCTGCAGATAATTTCATCCATCAATTCTAGACAAGTGAATCATCTATATTGAAATCATTTACAGCCTGCAGATTACAATAAACTTTCCTGCAGATTACAATAAACTTTGTCTGTGAAACGGAAGAAACTGTAATGGTTACTAGCATTTTCTCCTTTTCTCGCAATGTTTCAATAGGCCTCCTTTTTCAGAGCCATAAAAACAACCAGACTGTTTGGACTGTTTTATCATGTGGTAAAGCATTCAAATGTGACTGACCTCATTTAACCCTTAGAGCGCAGAATAAATCTGTCAGACATTTTCATCCAAGAAATACGACCCAAACAAATACAGTTTCATGGTTGCTTTTGTCTACAGTGCTTCGATCAGCAAAGCCGACAGTGTAGATCAAAGATCAGGCTACACGTTTTGTGTTGCCTGATCTTGATCTACACTGGCCGCAAAGGCAACTACAGTTGTGAAAGGTGCTTTAGGGATTAATACTGATACAAACAATACAATCATTACAAAATATGGTTTCACTTGCATTCTTCGTGTTTCCATGTTCCAACTTCGGGAAAAGTAAATTTATTTCATGAGCTAGCTTTTGGACAGGACATTGTTATATGCTAGCTTTTGGATGAGTCAATTTCATATGCTTTCTTTTACACAAATCAGTTTCATGTGCTAGTTTTTTGACTGGTCAATTACATGTGCCAGCTTTTTTATTTGTCAATTACATGCGCTAGCTTTTTGACGGATCATTTTCATGCGCTAGCTTAATTACATGTGCTAGCTTTTTGACAGGTCAATTACATGTGCTAGTTTTTTGATTGGTCATTTACATGTGCTAGGTTTTTTTGCCTTTTAATTCACAATTGTGGTTTATTGAATGAAAAACCATGATAAAAAATTTATTTTTTAGATTCCAAAATAACCATGGTTATGTCATGCAACACTTGATCAAAGGGAAACAAAGGGTGGACTGATCTGATTTTTTTTTACAGTACTCTGACTGCACTGGAGCAGCATGCTAAATCAAGTGAAACCGAGCAAATGGCGTACTCTCGAGATAAATCAAGAGATAGGAAGAATTAATGATGGCTGAATATGATAGCAATATTGTTGTTTCAGCTCTATTTCAATTAATGACTTGTAAATTACAGTTTGCAATACACACAGATGTCTTCTGAAGACTTCCATATCAAAACTAGAGGCCCTTCAGGGCCTGAATTGCTCCACTGGCATGATTTTCTAGCATACACTATGAATTCATGATGCAAAAAGCAAAAAAAAAAAGCAAACACACAAAAAAACTGGGGAAAGGGTTGTTGCAACTGGGCTTGAACTACTAAGACAGGACAAGAAGGCATGGTGAATTGAACAAAATGATAGTGAAAAAGAGCCTGAAGTACAATTTCTGTTTGGAATCAAGCTAGATTTGATAGGGTTTCAGTACTCACTGTTTTAAACAATCCCTGCAAGTTTCAAAGAAATGTGACTGTGTTGTGTAAGCAATACTAAGTCATCAAATGGCTGCTTTTCCTAAACCAATTGCTAGATTTTCTTCATTCTTAACAGAGTTCAATCCCTTGATGATACAAATAATCTTTGCAAGTTTCAAAAGATTAAATAAAAAAAGTGACTGAATTGTGTAAACAAGAAATGTAAATTTTCAACTTTAAATGGCTCCTTTGCCAATACTGTTTGTCAAATATTTTTTTTTTTTTTTTTTAATCCATAGGGTTCAAGCTATTGATAATATAAAGCAAATGTGCAAGTTTCATGAAAATTCAACCACAAATGCAGATGTTATTGCGTAAACTAGAATTGTAAATTTTCAAATTTAAATGGCTTCTTTTCCAATACCGATTGTCAATTTTTTTTTCAAAATCAATAGGATTCAAGCTGTTGATGACACATAGCAACTGTGCAAGTTTCATGAAATTCTGACAGCAAATACAGACTTTACTGCGCAAACAAGAAAAGGAAATTTTGATCTTTAAATAGGTACTTTTCTCATACTGACTGTCAGATTTTTTTCAAAATCAAAAGGGTTCAAGTTATCGATGAGACAAACAAACTGTGCAAACTAACTGAAAATCAGACCACAAATGCAGATTTTATCACATAAACAAGAAACTGAAATTTTGAACTTTAAATAGCTACTTTTCCCACACTGATTGTCAGATTTTTTGCAAAATCAATAGGATTCAAGCTATTGATGAGATAAACAAACTGTGCAAGTTTCATGAAAATCTGACCACAAATGCAGACTTAATTGCATAAACAAGAAATTGAAATTTTGAAATTCAAATGGCTACTTTTCCCACACTGATTTTCAGATTTTTTTTCATAATCAATAGGATTCAAGCAATTGATGAGATAAAAAACTGTGCATGTTTCACGACAATCAGACCACAAATGCAGACTTTATTGCGTAAACAAGAAATTGAAATTTTAAACTTTAAATGGCTACTTTTCCCACACTGATGATCAGATTTTTTTCAAAATCAATAGGGTTCAATCTATTGATCAGATAAACAACCTGTGCAAGTTTCACAAAAATCCGACCATAAATGCAGACTTTATTGCGTAAACAAGAAAAACGGACAGATGGACAGACAGACAGACAAACAGATGGACAGATGGACAGACTATGGAAACCACGCCATGACATAAGCTCAGCTGGCTTACAGCCAGTAGAGCTAAAAAACCATCCTTTGCAATCTTCATGTTAGAAAACTGTTTTCCTTTCCACAATTTTTGAGGGGATTAGGTCATGTGACTGCTCTGCTCTCAACCGCACTAACTCTGATGATGGGGTACTCCGGAGTGCGCTGGTGCAGCTACTCTGTTACACTTGATTATGAATCTGCATGCTTGGAGAAAAAAGAGTGCTCAAATCAGCTAAATCAAGTCCGCCTTAGGTCAAAAACAAAGAACTTTTTGTCTTCATTAAACACAACTTTTTCCACAGATAAACATCATTTTGAAAATATTATGGGAAAAGGAGAAAATGCTGGTAACCAGCATTTTCTCCATTTCCCACAATAATTTCTACCCTTTCAAAGAAAAATTTCCTAATTCTTGCAACATCTGCAAATGTTTTCAATGTGGACCAGCCAAAAATTTTGTAGTTTAGTAAAGGGTTAATGAGGTTTCCTTGACTGAAACCATTACAGAGAGGCATAGAGTTTAGTTAAACCCTTTACCACACAATCCTCAGTTTTAACAGCCCTGAACTTACAGGTTTTGGAAAATATTGTGGGAAAAGGAGAACCAGCATTTTCTCCTTTTCCCACACTGTTTTATATTCTTTCAAAGACAAACCACAGCATTTCAGCCACACTAAATTTGCATATGCTTTTAATTGATTTGGAGAAGTCCAAACATTTGTTGCCTGGTAAAGAGCTAAAACAAGGCGGCACATAATGTGCACGTTAATCTCTCCAAAAATTACACAAAAGTCATGTTGATCTACTGCAAAATGAAGCTTGAAACATTCTTGGTCTAAAACAGCATTTTATAGTTAAATGAAACAACTAAAAACTTTACGGCAAAACTCAAAAGAAATAATCTTTAATTGCTCCTTGATATACGCCGAGATGAATTAACAAAAATTTACCATATAATTTTAGTAAAGAAGTGATAAACATGTATTAAATTTGTGAAAAAAATAGTTACTTTTTCCTGAAACATAAGTAGCTTTTAAAACATTGAGGAAAAGGAAGCCAGCTTTGCCTCTTTCAACTAATAAATGTCTTTCTTCTTCATAAAGTTTTCAAGATATTCAAGCAAGATATTTTAATCAATGAGAAATGGTTTTCCTTTGTGTCATGAAAACTTTCGTTAGTTTGTATGATTGTAATCAGTGGTAATCAGTTACATCATTATGTCGTGCCAGCTTAACCCTTTTATACCAAACAATGAAATTTCGGTCATGTCCATATATAAAGCACTTGTAGATGAAAAATTAGATGTGCCTCATATGACTGGATTTGTCCCTAAAAGAGTGGAAAACATTACCAGCATTTTCTCATTCTCTCACAATGTTTTCAAAAGCCTTCTTCATCAAGTCAGTAAAAACATGGGATTGTTCTGTAAAGGGTAAACTGATATTAAATATCAATACATCATAAACCCCATTCAAACAAACAAATCAGAGGGATTAAACCTTTTCCTTCACTTTGTTTAGCATAGAACAAATGCAGCCAATTTTCCTCCACTTATTCTTCGTAAACACAGTCATAATTGTGCAGCGTTCTACCAGAGATTCTAGAGAAATTTCTCATCAAACAAACAAATGGGAGTTAACCCTTTAACACACAATTACAAGTTTTAATGACCTCCCGGAAGAAAACATGAAAACATTGCAGACAAAGGAGAAAATACTGGTAACCAGTATTTTCACCTTTACCCACAATGTTTTCTACCCTGTCAGTGACAAATTTCATCATTTTAGCCACATTTTATTTGTCGACTGCAAGAGCTTCCAATTTGATTAAGTCAACATTTTTGTCATGTGGAAATAAATGAGTTCACTTAACCCTTTCCCAAGCGACAAATTTTGGACTGGTCCAAACTGAACGAGTTTACAGATGACAATTTTAAATTTGATGAAAATGGCAGAATATGTAACAAAGGTCAGAATGCATGTTCTTTGTAGTCAGATCTAGATATACACTGCCACAACAGCAAGTTAAGCCGACTCCAGCACTTCAAGGGTTAAAAACATGCATGTAAAGTACAGAATCAACATGCATTAACATTATTATTGCTGAACTGAAACAAATCGTACTTCCGCACATTCTTCATCCTTTTATGACAAAACCTGTTTTCTGTGGTCTTTTTCAGGGTCATTTATGTCACCTGTCCATGCTGTCCTGGAGTTTCTTTTACCAGCTTTGAGCTGCAATCTTTCCAAGCCACTTACATGTATATAAATGAGCCATGCTCTGTGAAAGGGGGCTTGATGCATCTGCAACAGGTGTCAACTCAGGTCAGCCTGCACAGTCTGCGCAGGCTGACCAAGACTGATACGGTTTCCCTTTTGCTTTCCGTAAGGTTTCTGCATGTCAAGGACCAGTGTTCCTCTTGATTCAATCTGTTCTTAGACAAAATGGATCTTATGGATCCATAATTATGTGATGACTTGCTTGGTATCATGGATCACAGAGATGCTTAGGTTTCCTTGTGCCATAGCATGGCTCATATGGTTGTTTTATCTCATTTCTATAACTTGCTGAAATAATGGTCTGAGGTGTGCACATGCAGGCATTCATCTTGTGATGAACTTTGCCATCTACTGTATATAATGTAATACATGTATATAAGACATTATAAAGTCCATCACAAAACGAACACCTGTGGAGGTGAGAGAGGAATGAATGTTGTTGCAATTATGGACTATCATCAATCCTTTGAGATAATTTGTCCTTGCTTGGAATCTAACCAGTGGCCTATAGCATGGGGTGCAAATGCTGTGTGGTACTGACTGTGCTACCAGGCTTGACTAAAAGCATTTTTAACCCTTTCCTGAATAACATACTTTAGACTTTTCCAAATTCAAAACATCTCAAGAAAGCAATTTCAAAACTGGGACAAATGAGCTTAAGTTTTCTGACAGGGTAGAAAATACTGTGGGAAAAGGAGAAAATGCCGGTTACCAGCATTTTCTCCTTTTCCCAAAATGTTTTCAAAAGGCCTCTTTCTCAGGGTCATTAAAACCCTGGATTGTGTGGTAAAGGAATGAAGAAGCAGTTAGAAAATTCAGATCACAACCACCACAAAAGTTGTCTATAAGCCATAGAAAAAGGCTTATCCCATGAGGTCCCAGTCACAACTATGGCTGTTTAACAGACAATGTAGACCAAAATAAGACCCCACAATATTTTATCTACACTGTCTTAAGTTTTGTGAGGTTCTCTGACAAAAACCAAGTTGACATTGATATGAATAATTAAGCTAAATTTGTAAAACTCCTTGGGTTCACAACTTTTTACATTTATATTCCACTTGCAGTTGCTTCCCCTTACAAACTCACTCCCTGAAAACTGAATCTAAATTAACCCTTTACCAAACATGTGTTTGTACAACCCTGTGAGAAGACAGAGAAAGCTTTTAAAAATATAGTGAAAAAGGAGAAAATGCTGGATACCAGCATTCTCTCCTTTGTTCACAATGTTTTCTATCTTTTCAAAGGCAAGTCCATTATTTGAGCCACATTTAATTATGGTAGTTATCAACAAATGTTTTCAAAATGGACAATTCTAAAGTTTTGTTGTCTGCTAACACGTTAAATATGATGTTTCCACAACAAAATTCAGGTTCCCTCGGGCATCTTCCTCAGGCTTTAACAATTTTAGTATTTGTAGACTTCAAAAATGGTAACATGAACAATTTATAACCTCCTCACATGTTATCAATGGTTAATTTCATTGTGGCTATCTTCATAAGGCTATTCTTTGCATAAGACAGGTTTTCGATTGATTGACTGGCTGATTGATTTTATGTTGTTTAACTCCATTTTCAAGATTATATCAACTATATCGCAGCGGCCACTGCAACTATCCTTGCTTTCCTGGAGTTTCTGTTACCAGTTCTTTGCACAATATTCTTCCCAAGCCACTGGCTGTTTTCCCAAATCACCATTGGCCAAACAATGATCAGTATAGAGACAGGTATGAATCCAGTCTTGTCACAATGACTATATCATCTCTCCTTGAAAAGAAATTGGCTGAGCTAGGGATTTCATCCAGTGAACCCCTGCCCCCCTGCCCCCCACCTCTCCATTCTCAAGTCCTGTACACTGCTGACTGAGCTGTTGGGGCTTGGCTAGTTTTTTGGCATTAAGTTATCACTGATCGATCTTTACAATAATCTATGCCATTTTCCCTTCTGGATATCAAAATCCTGACCATGACATAGAGGTTGTTATGGACCACAATAGCAAATGAGATCTAGTTGCTGCATTTAATTCAGTCAGTCTGGAGAGGTTGCCAACTGAATAGGTACTTTGCAGTGAGAAATTACATGGCTATTCATATGGCAAATTGAAGCACTCAAAATTTTACAGCTAAATTAAAAGCAGTGCAATGCAAAATCTTTCTTGCATTTTGACATGGCAAAGTCCAGTGGTACTTTCAAAGTTATAATAGTATACTGTATACATGAAACTAATGCTGCGTTACACTGTGCAGCTTCTCATTTGACAGTAGCCAAGGGCATGATGTCGTGTCAAGCAAACTTTGCATTTTAATTAATCAAAATGAAATACCTAAATTGCATGTCTCAAAATGTACTTAAACAACAACTGTTGCAGCATAATTTAGCAAATATTATAACTGTTCTGCAAGGCAGTTTTTATGCGAGCAGACTCATTCACAAACATAGAACGAGTGCCAATTCTGAATTATTTATGTTCATTTGGTAATCAATATAATACAGCTGCTAAATCAAATCTAAACAATCCTACCTCTTTCTTGACAGCTCGCAGCAGAGTCTGTCGTGTGTCGGAGTCCGGAATGGACATAGATCGCTTTGATAACAGACCTGACGACATTTTTTTTTGCATCAATTTGTTTAGAATCCCACACAAACCCACTGCTCTCCACCGAGCCCCATCACCATCTGTAACTCTGGCGATGCACGCAGAAAAACGCTTAATGGAAACATTGCGCATGAAAAAGTAGAATCAAAACTGAGAGAAAGAAAAATCATAGAAAAAAAAAATGCATCAGGTCTCATTAATAAATTTTTTGATCAGCTCTAAAATAAAAAAGATAATATGTATAAAAAGAGAATTGTGTGAATGAAAAGGTGTATAAAATTCGCATTTGAAAGCCGATCTATATTCAATGGGGCACGTTTCAAACCTGTTAACTTTTTATCTTAGCATTTAGGACTGAAAACCTCCTGAAAGGATATCAAAGGACTGTAAAGAGCTTTTTATATACCAAAATCAACTGTTTTTTTACATGTAAAGCTTTGGTTGGAGGAGAAAAACTAATTATCCATAATGACAGATAATATATTGTCTGAGATCGCCCCTCAAGAGACACAGCCTCCAAGATGGCCGCTTCCGGTGCAAGTCACTTGGGAAATGGAAAGATAAATTTGGGTACTTTACGAGATTACTACAGAAGAGAGCTGTTAGAATGCCTTGAGAAATGCAGTGGAACTAAGGTACATTTGAAAGTTAAAGATACAACATCAGACACTTTGTAAAACTATTGCTAGCCAATTAAAACTTCATCAAAATCTGTGACTTCCTGCTTTGAATGTGGGTGGAGAGCGACACTATTCGATGTTTTTCTAAATTCTTTATGCTCTTACCCACACTGCTACATTACAGTCTTTGATTGGCATGTTTCGTGACCCAATATCGAAAGTCAAACAAGAAAACTAGATTACACTTTAAGAAAGACATAAATGACAGAATTTCACATTGTCAATGAATAAGTTTAAGCTGTGAAATCCCCCAACATAGCCTAGGGTTAGACATTAAGACACATACGAACTACATTGACTAGCAAAGCATCTGTTTGGGTAAGAAGAGACTGTATTTAGCTTATTGGAATGGTCTTGTGAAAATGAAAAATCAAAGAAAGGTTTTTGTTTTTTAATTAATTTCATGTTTTGCATCATTGTCACCCCACAACAACAAGTTTTAACAACCTTGAAGAAGAATGCTTGTGAAAACAGTATGGGAAAAGGTGAAAATACAGGTAACCACAGTATTTTCTACCCTCTCAAATTATCAGTGTTTTCTGCCCAACACAGAAATTGTCTGACATTTGAGCTACATTTAGGTTGTTGCTTCTATTTGATCAAGTTAAAAAAAAAAGTCAATGGTACAGAATTAAGGGATGGTAATCATTGTATATACCATTCACTGAAAAAGATACCTAGCACACTTTATATTTTTTTTTTCAGTCTTCAAAAATAGGCAACAATGAAATGTATAACAGGAAAACTGTCAACTGTTACATATGAGTAGTTCATGTAATTCAAAATAAACAAATATCCAACTTGATTTAGAGTTAATAGACTGGTATTTTTCTTCATGGCAACCTCTTTGCAACACTTCTGGAGATAGTTCTTAATATTTCATAGGCTTACCAATTTCTGTTTGTTCTACTATGTCTTAATTCAACTTGTCTGAGGTGTGAAACTGGAAATGGATTGATAGGCATGATTAAACTTTATGTTGATACCTGATTTAGCACCAGGTTTTCATTGATCTTATTGCAATTTACCTTTTTCTGACATGAACAACTTAAGATGCATATAGGACTCCTCATAAACAAGACTCATTCTGTATATCATTTTCCTTTGTCATGCACAAATCAATAAAAATAAAGGCAGTTGATAAATTGTGATAGAGAAGTGTCAATTTTACTGACCTGACTTCCCAAATATGCACAGTGATGTCAGCACCATGCTCTTATTTCAGAATGCAGGGTTTTCATTTTGAAATGAAGCAACCGATTGCTTGACAAAAACAACAGGCCGAGGGTCAAGGGGGCCGCCTAGGCTTTGGCGTCCATGATTACCAAATGGAGATCGGAGAAATGTATCATCGCCTACGATTGGATAATTGGATGCAAGTATCCAATGAATGACCGCGTAATATTCATAAACCAATTATCTCTGGTTTCGCGGTAAAATTGAACCGGTGTCGCAGTACAGTTACCAACGCGTGAAATATTTTCGATATAAACAACGCGATCGATTTTTCAAAGATCCAGCAAAAACAACCGATTAAAGGCCGATTTCAACCGATGTTTTTGATCGGCAATCGGCTTTAAATGAAAACCCTGAGAATGAGTAGGTAATTTGTTTTCGACACTGAAAAAAAAAAGGGACTTACAAGGAGGTAATTTGAACTTTTTGTCTTGGTGTTTATAATATGAAGATCAGTCATTAAAGTATTGATCCAGGACCTTATTATTAAAAGATATGAAAATTAAAAGATAGACACATAAAGTCATTTGTAACAATGCCAGTATGATAATCCTCTTTGTGGGTTATGCTTCGTCTAGCAAAGGGTGTAAAATTGCTCTAGTTACTTCAAGATTGAATTTTATGAAGGTTATCATTTCAGGCTCTTGTATGGGATGAAGTTCTCACTGGTCCATTTGGTCTGATAGCAGAGTATTCCTTATTGAAGGTAATGAAATCCAAAATGAAAAACAAACAAGGCATGCAGTAAGGTTTTCAGTATTGAAAAAAGAAAATTGCTGACCATTGATTTCTTTACTCCAATATGTTGTTGCAGTAAAACTTAATAGACTTGTTTGATTATGAAATGTATACATTTCAAAAGGAAAACAGCTGGTTATCTTATGTGATGTATCCTTCAGCATACAAGACTTTTTAGTGTTGAATACATTTGAAGAATTGATATGGTACAAAGGTTGATAACCTGTATAAAGCTGTTTCTATATTAATCCTGAGTTTTGATGACACTGACATGGAAGGCTATGGAAAACTAAGTTGGAAGAGGAGAAAATGCTGGTAACCAGCATTTTCTCCACCTCCCACTTATTTTTTACCCTTTCAAAGACAAATCCTATCACTTGATGGATTGATACGGTACCTAGGATTACACGACCTTGTATGTAGCTATTTCTTTGTTAACCATTTACCACACATTCCAGTGTTTGACAACATTGAGAAAAAAGGCTATTGAAAACAAATTCAGAAAATGAGAAAAATGCTAGTAACCAGCATTTTCTCTGTTTCCAACAATATTTTCTACCCTTTCAAAGACAAATCCCATTATTTGAGCCTGAGTTTTATTGTCATTTGGTAATAATTTCAGTTCTGACAAGTCTCAAATTCATATGCGTGGTTAAGGGTTAATCAATTTCAAAGTACTGTTTGTTTATTTGAATTCCTGTGGGATGTTTTAGTTGATTATTTACAGATATTTCAGCTTTGATTATTCGTAATAACATTGTGGGAAAAGGAGAAAATGTTCTTTCTTCTTCAGGGTCGTTAAAACTCAAGATCATGTGTAAAGGTTTAATTAATTTGTGCTTACTCTGTAGGAGAGAGATGTTGAGAAAATGATGTTACTGCCAAAACCTGGTCAGGGCCTGCCTCAAAACACCAGTAAAGCACAAAATATTATATTTGTCACAAGGCCGAAGTTGGAACTAATGGATTTGATAGCTCAAAGTTTGCATAAGTAAGTTTTAATATTTAAATATATTGAATCAATCTTCTTCCATGCACATATAACTTTTTTTTTTCTTCTTTAAGCCTTTACCACACATTCCCGACTTTTACCACTGTTAACGACCCTGAAAAAAAGAAGCTTTTGAAAACATTTTGGTAACCAGCATTTTCTCCTTTTCCCACAATGTTTTCTATCCTATCAGACAGCTTAAGCTCATTTGTATAAATTTTGAATTTGTCGCATGCAGATGTTTTGAGTTTGGGAGAATCTAAAATTTGTAGTGTGAGAAAGGGTTAAAACATTGTGCCTATGGCACCTTACCTGAAAGGGATTTACCAATTTGACTTGTCACATGTATCATGATAATCAAATCTTATGATTTTGGTGAAGAAATGAAACTTTTGGATACTTTTACAAATAGTTTTGTATCATTTGCTGTGAAATTTGAATTGGTTGTGAACATTTTCTAGTGCGCCTGTCTTCTAAATGAAATAGAATCATAACAATCATTGCATGCATGTAGCTGATATTTTTATTAATTAAACTTTCAACCATGACTGGCCAGGTAAAGTAATTGCTGAAACTAATGAAAACCAGAATAGAGGTAAAATAGTATAAACAGTATTAAAACTTAACAGAGTTCGATGATTTCTAACAAGTGGCATTTTTTTGTGATTTTCTTTTCAGGGAAGACCAAAGAGGAGGCTTTAGGAAAGAATATCACATAATTTTTGTACCTCGTAAAAGTCTGCTTTGTGAAAAGAAGCTGAAGGTTAGTGCTTTATACGTTTGGGAGGATTGAGATCCTATCATTTATTTGTTAACTCTTAACCAAACGACAAAATTTTAGACTGGTCCAAATTGACAGCATTTGCAGACAACAAATTAAAGTTGGCCCAAATGAGGAAATTTCTCCCTGATAGAGTAGAAAACATTGTGGAAAAAGGAGAAAATGCTGGTTACCAGCATTTTCTCCTTTTCCCACAATATTTTCAAAAGGCTTCTTCCTCATGGTTGTTAAAAGTCGGGATTGTGTCGTAAAGGGTTAACTAGATGACACAATTTAACTCTTTACCAGACGACGGAATTTTAGGCTTGTCCAATTCCAAAGCATCTGAAGATGACAAATTATTTATCAATCAGCCGATAGGATTTGTCTTTGAAAGGACAGAAAACATTGTTGGAAAAAGAGAAAATTCTGGTTACCATCATTTTCTCTTATTTCCATAATGTTTTCAAAAGCCTATATCCTCAGGGCCTTTAAAACTTGGGACCATGTGTTAAAGGGTCAAGACTCAAGAGTCCAGTGAAAGGATTTGCAGAAAACAGATTAAATATGTCTTTAAATGGTGGGATTTGTCCTTGAAATGGTAGAAAACATTGTGAGAAAAGTTTTTTCTCATTTTCCAGCAATGTTTTCAAAAGCCCTCTTCCTAAAGTTTGTAAAACTGGGGATTGTCTGTAGTAGGTAAGGTTGTTAATCTGGTATTTAGCAGTGCCCTGTTGAAGAAGGCTTTTTAAAACATTTTGAAAATGAAAAAAAGGAGAAAATTCAGGGTACCAGAGTTTTCTCCTTTTTTCAAGATGTTTTCTATCCACAGAAAAAAAATCTATCATTTGAACAACAATGAATTTGTTTTTCTGCAAATGCTTTGAAAATATACAAGCCTGTTGGCTGGTAGAGAGTGTAAACCCCTTACCACATCACACAATTCTGAAGTTTAACAGTTTTGAGAAAGAAGACTTTTGAAAACATTGTGGGAAAAGGAGAAAATGCTGGTAACAAGCATTTTCTCCTTATTGCACAATGTTTTCAACTCAGTCTTGCCTCTCACCTCTGCTGAAGCATGTGAGAAAAGTAGTCGGTGGCTTTGGAAAGAAAGTTGTGTTAGTACTGGTGTGAGAAATCCAGGAAACACATGTGCGTCACCGACCGCCATGATATGACCTTAGCTGTTAAAGTGGCGTTAAACCCCAATACAACCAACTACAACCAGCTCAGTCTTTTAAAGACAAATCCCACCATCTGAGCTACATGTATTTATTTTTTGCATATCCTTTAGATTTAAACAAGTGTAAAGTTTTGTTATCTGTAAGAGTTGGTCATTTATTAGAGCAATAAATAATTATCAATAGTCTTTCTGTATTTATGTTCTTTTAGACTTGTTTGCACCATGAAACATTTATTTTTTTTTTTATTCTTTTGAACCCAGTATACTCCTGAAATAAACTTGCAGCAGAAAGCTTATAACCCTTAACCCTTTCCCAAACGACAAATTTTGGACAGGTCCAAATTGAAAGAGTTTGCAGACGACAATTTTAAATTTGATGAAAATGGCAGAAAGTTCTCAAAAAGGATACAAAACACTGTGGAAAAAGGAGAAATTGCTCGTTACGAGCAATTTCTCCTTTTCCCACAGTGTTTTCAAAAGACTTGTACTGCAGACACGTGAAAACCAGGGCTTGTTTGGGAAAGGGTTAACCCTTTACCAGGCGACAAAATTTTAGCCTTGTCCAAATTGAAAGCATTTGCAGACAACAATTTCAGTGTGACTCAAATGGTGCAATTTTTCTTTGATAGAGTAGAAAACATTGTGGGAAAAGGAGAAAATGTTGGTTACCAGCATATTCTCCTTTTCCCACAAAGTTTTCAAAAGGCTTCTTTCCCAGAGGCGTTAAAGGCGGCATTGTGTGGTAAAGGGCTAAAGCACCTTTCACTACTATAGTTGCCTATGCAGCCAGTGTAGATCAAGATAGACTGCACAATACATACATTCTGATCTTTGATCTACACAGTCCTCTTTGCTGAAATACTACAGGCAAAAGACAGCCACAAAATTGGAATTATCTGGGTTGTATTCTTGAAAAAAATTTCCATTGAGTTTATTCTGCACTTATAGGTTAAATTGATTGATTGTATGTTGGTTAATGCTGTTTTCAGTGTTATTTCAGTGATACCGCGGTGGCCAGTGCACCTATCCTTGCATTCCTAGAGTTTCTTTTACCAGTACTACACACAATATTCTTTCCAAGCCATTGGCAGCTTTCCCACATAGCCATTATCGAAACAGTGGTTAGTGATGAGAAAGGAATGAATTTTGTCGCAATGACTTATCATCAATCCTCGGAAAGAAACTGGTCAAGCCGGGGATCAAACCAGTGACCTCCTGTTCACAAGTCCTGCATGCTACCAACTAAACTACCAGGGCTTGGCTTTAAGAGTTAAAATATCAGTTGAGGATATGGATTCTAAACCGTTTGGAATAAAGGTTTAACCCTTTACCACACAGTCTTGAGTTTTAATGATCCTGAGAAATACAGTTGTTGAAAGCATTGTAGGAAAATGAGAAAATGCTGGAAACAAGCATTTCCTCCTTTTCCCACAATGTTTTCTAACCTTGCAAAAGGGAATCAAATCATTTGACCCACATTTAATTTGTAGTTTGTAAATGGTTTCAATTTGGATGGTTTAAAAACTTTGCTGTGTAGTAAAGACTTTTAATACATGACATAAGCAAAAAGATCCTGGTAAATGAAGAAATTGCTCATAACCTGCAATTTCTCCTTTTGCTGCCATGTTTCTAAAAGTTGCAAGTTGATAAAAAGTTTTCTGAGGTATTTATTGATCTTGTAACAGGAAGCAGGGGTACATGGTTCTCTCACCAATATAGATGAGTTTGGTCTAGCTCTGATGCCATTCGATTCAGACTTATTGTCTATGGAGATGGACAACTCTTTCAAGGTATGTGAGTATTGTAAGATTACACCTCACACCTATTACACCTATCCCAACTTTTAACGACCCTGAAAGAGAAGGCTTTTGAAAACATTGTGGAAAAAGAGAAAATGCTGGTAACCAGCATCTTCTCCTTTTACCACAATGTTTTCTACCCTATCAAAGACAGAAATCATCTTTTAAGCTTCATTTAATTTTTCATCTGCATTATGCTTTAAATTGTGGCTAGTCCAAAGTTTTGTCATTTGGTAAAGAGTTAACCCATTACCACACAATCTTGAGTTTTAATGACTTTAAGGAAAAAGGCTTTTGAATACATTGTGGGAAAAGGAGAAAATGCTGGTAACATGCATTTCTCCTTGTCCGACAATGTTTTCTTTTAAATGCAAATTTCAATATTTGAGTGAAATTTATTTTGTCTGCAAATGCCTTCAATTTGGACTTATCTGAATTTTAGTCATGTGTAACGGGTTAACTAATTAAATCTATCAGGGAGTTGCTCGCTGGTAAACATTATGGATTTGTAACCCAGAGTTTCTTATTTTTATCCCCACTAGCAACAATGGTTTATGCAGGGATTGTGCCTTGACAGGGCATCACAGTGTCCAGCTTGGTACTGCTTAAAGCCTAGAAATACATGAATATGTGAGGCAGTGTTATGATATTAGTGGATTACTCCTGAAAGGAGCATGAAACACCATTCAAACAAATATCTGTCATGAGTCTTTATGATGTACATGTGCTTCCATTTCTGTTTCACAAGTTGACTAAAACCTTATGATACAAGCTTTGGGGAGAATCATGTATATTTTAGCCAGTGAGTTTTTCGAATAAAAGTTATACTACATAAACACCAATATAAGATCCTATTTCTTACATGAATCAAATGATAGTCAGTCAAGCCTTTTGCATCATTACCTTTTAAAATTAGGCAATATATTGTTCATGGATCCATCTGTACATGTTTAGTTTGTACCAAATGTATTATAGCTCAAGGAGATAGCTGTGTGACATTTACATGAAAATTGGAATGAAACTGTGTCTTCAAGAAGGACTAAGTTAAGTAAAAATTTCAGTAGGTTAACATCTTTTTAACAGCCATTCTCAGTAAGTAGGAACATGGCAGGTGTACAAATGAAATACATATGCCATAATGTCTTGCATGCAAGTAATGCATTCATGCTTTTAAATCTAAAATTTTTAATGCATAGCTTTCATGATAACGAAGTTACTAAGGATTAATGATACTGATCTCGTAAAATGGGTGAAAAATTGAATATCCGTTAAGTGCATTCCTATGAATTCGACATCAAATAGCAAGTACTAAATAGACCAGTGCACACATTAACATGTAGGTTCTGTTCCACTGCTTCATGGTTATCTATAGAAAATGTGTATCTACCAATCTACCTGCATAGCACAGCAAACTTAAAGTATTTTATGTATTTATTTGAAACTCCTTTAACATTGAAAAATTAGAGATATTGTTATATTTAAGATATTTTAACTTGATAGATTGAAAGTTAAATTCTGACACTCTCAGATCAAAATTCAGAATATACTGTGTATGTTGCTTTAATTTTAGAACAATCTGAGTGCACTCTGCAAAGATACGTCCAGTAGAAAATGTAGTTGTTTTGGTAACAGAGATTTCATTCTAACATGAAAACTGTACAAAAGCATCCAGTCGTGCCATTCATCGCATGTCCACAAACAAAAAGTGATTGAAACAACAGAAAAATAACTGGTGTCACTTGATAATAGTATACCATTGTAGATGTCCTTGTAAATCCCTTGTATATCAGGTGTTCAATCAAATGATGTACAAATATTTATTTTCACTGCTTATAGGCTTTAAATCACCCTATATGAACATAAACCTAGTCACTTATTGGTATTGGCATACCTTTCTTACATAAAACACTTTCATGAAACGAGACTTGCTGTTGGATTTCTGCCCTTGATTTTTGTTCCAATTTGTTCCCCGGAAAAAATGAATATTTCCATTACCAAAGCTAGTTTCTGTTACTGAAATAGAATGCAACCCATGTGGTAGACCAAATTCTCATTTCAGTACAAAGCACTGACTACCTAATACCTATTTTTATTTGATTATTGGACAAAAAAGTGAAATTGTGCTTCCAGTAGTTTTATTTTGGAATATGAGTACCTTTAAACGAGGGATGCACATCATTCTTGTCTCAGTATGGAAAAGAGGTGGTTTTTATTTTTAGAAAATGCTCTGAAAGAATAAGTTTTACGGAGGCAACAGTAACAGAAATTTGAATTATAGAGGTATGAAACCAAATAATTACTGTGTATGGTGTTATAAATGGCCAATACTCTATTCAAATGTTGTAAATAGTGTGTGGCTACAAATTAAACTTAAAAATGAAAATTTATAAGGCAATGTGGCTCATATATATTGGACAAAAGATGTGTTTCTGCTTATTGATTTATTGCATCATGTTTTAGTAATCTGAGACATTGTATATATTTTACATGAATGGTATTAAAAGGATATTTCTGTATTAATAAACATCTTTTAGGAATGTTATCTAGAGAACGATTCAACAAGCATGTTCTATGCAGCCCAGTCCCTAGTCACACTACAAACAATTTATGGAATTATACCAAACATCTATGGAAAGGGAGAATGTGCAAAGGTAAGCCTCTGTGTTTCCCCTTCCTCCAGGAAATCAGAAACTATCATATTTAAAAAAGTGAAGATCTGAGTTTGCTTTCAGGGAAAACATTACTTGTTGGTGTTTATGAAATACTGATAAAATGAGAATGATGACTTGAATATTATCAGACATGGCTTGTCATTTCGACAAACAAAGTTATGTGCTACCAGTATAAGAACAATGCAAACTGCATTGTAGGTATTTGGTGAGGTGGAGGATCTAATCTACCAACCATCTTGTTGAATACTAAAAAAAGTATCATTTTCTTTCCTCTATTCTACAACTCTTTATGTCCTTGCAGAGCCAAGCTTCTGAAACATGATGGAAGAGTAAGCACTTGCACATAATATGCTGTAGCTCACTTTCCCACAATGTTTTCTCTGAAATTATTAAAGAAAGATAGTTTTGTTTCCTCTACTTTTTACCAAACAATCCTTTGCTTTAATATCTCTAAGACACCTCATGAAAATATTGTTAGAAAAGGAGAAAATGCTTTTCTAACAATGTTTACTACCCTTTCACAAATAATTCCCATGATTTTAGCCATATTCAGTATGTCATCCAGTCAGTGGTTAACACTTTAACATACAGTCCCAAGTTTTAACAATCCTGAGGAAAAAGACATGAAATCATAGTGGAAAAAGGAGAAAATGCTGGTAACCAGCAGTTTTTCCTTCTCTCATCATGTTTTCTATCCCTTCAAAGGCAAATTTCATTATTAGAGTCACATTTAATTTGTCGCCTGCTTGTAATTTGGACAAGTCCCAAAATTTTTTGTGTGGTAATGAGTTAAATGAAATCGGCTGGATCAAATGATTGGACCTTTTATCATGAAGGCTGTTAAAACATTACACTGATTTGTGCCACTTTCACAAAGCAGAAACCTCTGAAGGAAAAGGAACTGTCTTTATTTATTTATTTACCTTACCTTACCTTACCTTACCCATTACCTTTACCTTACCTTAGCTTCCATTTACCCTTTACCTTACCTTACCTTACCCTACCTTACCTTTCCTTTCCTTACATTACCTGACCTACTTACTTACATATTTATTTGGGGGGATTAATATGCTGGTACTCCATTTAACACCATGTTTTCTATAGTTGTCTTCTGTAATGGCATAAAAAGTCCTTCTCATGATGAAACTTGTTGGATTTTGATAGCTTTGTTTACATTTCTAATTGAATAAAGTCATTACAACAAGATATAGCCTGCTCATACCCCTTAGAATTATTTTGACATTGTAGGAAAGCAGACACTGGCTTGGACAGAAAGTTTTGTACATATATAGTTTTGGTAGAAAAACTTCAGTAATGTATAGATTAGTGTTACCAGCCTCCATGACAATAGCTGAAATACATGTATGGTAAAAACATAGAATATAACAGATAACAAACTAACGTGTTACATGTATGTTATATATTCTAGCATGTGGTCGACATGATGATGAGAATGAGACGAGAGCTGGAGGGACAAGAACCACAGACCACTCCCGAGATTGACAACCTGTTAATTATAGACAGAACGGTAGACCTTCTCACCCCATTGCTGTCACAACTAACGTATGAGGGGCTTATAGATGAGATATTTGGAATAAATAACAGTAGGATTATTTTTAATGTCACTTATTGACTCTTCACTAAACAATTCCGAGTTGTAACTACTGTGGGAAATTAGGCCATTGAAAACATGTTGGAAAAGGAGAAATGCTTGTAACCGGCTTTTCCTCCTTTCCAACTATGTTTTTTTTACTCTGTCAACCATTACCTGTGCCAAATTTAATCTGTCATCTGCAAATGCTTTATTTTGGAGTGGTTTAAAATTTTGGCATCAACTGACAAAATTTTAGACTCTTCCAAATCAAAACCAATTGTAGACCAGACATTAAATGTGGCTCAAATGATGGCATGTATCTTTGAAATGGTAGAAAGCAGTGTGGGAAAAGGAGAAAATGTAGCTAACCAGCATTCTGTCCTTTTCCCTCAATCTTTTCAAAAGCTATTTCTTTGGGGTTTTTAACTCCTTCAATGTCATTGTCGCCTTTGACAGCTTTTGCGGATGGCGTAGATTAAAATCAGACTGCACAAAACATGCAGTCTGATGTTGGATCTACTCCATCCACTATTTGATGCTTACCTTTGACCAAATTCAGCTTCAAAACCAATGAGAGTATACCAGTATGTTTAGTCTTTGAGAAATGTCGAATCCATTCATTTGGCAGCCAAAGAGTTAAAACACAGGATTGTTTGGTGAAGGGTTAACTTCTATCATTAGTGCAAGAAAATTATGAGTTGATTACATGTAACCCCACATGTTTACATGCAGAGGCTACTGAAAATTGTTTACCATCTCAAAGAGAAGAGAAGATGTAAAGAAGTAAAGAATGAAAACTATAATTTGAGAAAAGACCACTGAAAATAATTATCCATCAATCCTAGCAGTTGCCAGGACCAGTTTTACTTGTTATGACATTCTAATCTTTTCAATAGAACTTTTCAGTTAGTATCCAAAGAAAGGACAAGAGAAAACCTAGGAAAGATAAGTGGTTTCACAAATTAGCGCAAATAATCCTGCAGATTAAAAAGTTAAAGTTGGGTTAATGGGCTGTATTCACCAACCATTCTGAATTATGTTTTATTTCTTATATTCAACTTTTTTTTAGATTTGAAAGTAACACAATTTCTGATTGCTGGTTGGCTAAACCATCAAAAACTGTGTTTCTTTATAAGTTTGAAATTAATCTTAGAATGTGATCTGGAATAGCTGGAGGATACAGGCCCAGGGCTTGTTTGATCAGCGTACCTCACAAAATAGTGAAGTTACATGCATATCCTGTGCAGTATGATTTGGATCTTGAGCCTCGACGATGGCAACTGAAATTGTGATTGGTATCTCAAAGGTCATGCTGTTTTGTTTATCTAAACAGCTACAGTGAAGTTACCGCCAGAGAAGTTTCAGAGCAACAAGGAACAGAGCGGAAGTACATCAGACATGGAGTATAAATCAGTTGTGTTGAATTCTGCAGATGAACTGTTTGCTGATTTGAGAGATAGAAACTTCAGTGCTGTTGGAGAATCTGTCAGCAAAAAAGCAAAAATTATAACTGCACAGTTTGATGTATGTATATAGTGTATTCTTCTGGAATTTATAGTTAAAACCTTGTTTCCACTTTTTCTTAGATTCAGTTTTTGTTTGATAAGAGGCAAATCTACCTAGTTAAAATCTACAAAGAGCTTCATATTCTGTTACTGGCTCAGCGACTAAAGTATTAGGTATGTAATTAGGTGCGATGCCCCCTCCCCCGCTCCTAGTTGTGATGTTGACAAGTGAGTGTCCTTTAGTGTGGTACTGCAGACCCAAGCCTATTGTTTGTAAAACAAATTAAAAGCATGATAAAAGAGGTTAAAAGTGATACAGCTGAATTACTGTTGAAAATAGCATAAAAGTCCATTTAAACAAACAAAAAAATAAGATTCAAACCAATAAGAATTATTCAACTATTAGTGTTGGATACATCTATAAGCATCACTAAGTTTTCTTAATCCTTAAAGCACCAAATAGACCCAGCAAACATTTTCAGTCTAGAATAAGACCCAGATAATTGTATTTCATAGTTTCTGTTGTCTATAGTGTAGCAAGTGGATAGTGTAGATCAAAGGTCAGACTGCATGTGATGAGCTGTCTGAACTTGATCTACATGACCACAAAAGCAACTAAAGTAGTGAAAGGCTCTTTAAAGGTTAATCAATGTACTATAACTGAGCTAATGATACTTAGATGAAGTGTTGACACTTGTTTTTCATTTTCAGTATACTGTCAGTTATAACATATGCAATTTTAGAATTATACATGCTGTTTAATGGGTTTTTTTTTTTCTGCCTAGAAAATGCTCTGAAAAAGGTTGCCTGTTGTGAATACACTGTAGTATATATAAGCCAATGGATTCCTCACTGTTGCTAAATTAGAATGTTAGACTATAATAAATGATGTACACTGATGGAGGCCAATTAAGTAAAATAAGGCATCATAGCTTAAAGCTATGTTTTCTGCTTTTGTTTTCTTTGTTTTCAGGAAAGGCATGCAGCAAAAACTGTTGGAGAAATGAAAAACTTTGTCTCAAAATTACCTCATTTACAACAAGCTAGAGCTTCTCTGGCAACACGTGAGTAATAGTAGGAATTTTCTTACTACAAGTTTTTCCAATTGTTATAGTGGAAATACACTACTCATGCATTGGAACATTGTACAGAAATACCAGAGTATAAAGCACCAATTAGGCAATAATACACTATATAATACTATTCTATGCATGTTGAATTTAACTCATCAACCTCTCGAGTTTTTTGCACTTCCTCTGTTGCTGTATTCTGATTGTTCTGTAAAAAGAAGTAATTTTTCTCTCTTATATATTTGACCAGGTATTATGAATTCAGAAAAAAAAATGATCATTTTGATTGTGTTAGAAATTGACAGAAAAAAAGAATATTTTAAATATGTCATACTCTAAAGAATTGTTATTTATTAAGGTTTGTTGTGTTGAAAAAATAAAGGGTACCTTGAAATTGCATAAGTTGTGTATAACAGGAAATGTGAGATTTTTCTGATAAAAGAAAAACGAAATTGGTCATTGGACATAATAACACACAATTTGTAGATCTCAAACTGGAACACAGTTTATAATAATTATTCTGTATGCAATCTGGAGCCTTATTTATGGAACATATCTAAATTCAATTTTCAAATATGAGACTATCCATGGAGCAGATATTCTGTTAGACATTGTGTTTCAGCCGACCAGATGTTTTGCCTAGGAATTTAGAGGTCTACAAGATTTAGAATGACAATTTAACAAAGCACTTGATCTTTTATGTACCATGTCATCAAAAGCAACTAAAGCTGGTCCTTGGCATTCTCAAAATGTTAGTTACTTATTAAATACAGACACATCAATAGCTGAACTGATCAAAGAAGTAACAGATTCAGACGAATTTATGGACTGTTTACGATGTCAACAAGAGCTATATAAGGGGGAAGATACAGATAAAGTCAATCCATACATTGAAGATTGTATTGGTAAAAGGGACCCAATTTCTAAGGTAAACTGGATAAATTCCTTACAAAACCAACCTAGTTTTCACAACCCAGAAAGAAAAGGCTTTCGGAAACATTGTTAGAAAGGAAAATGCTGGTATCCAGCATCTTCTCCTTGTACCAGAATGTTTTCTACCCTGTACAATACTAATCCCATCACTTGAGTCATATTTCATTTGTCTCCTGCAAACGCTTTAAACTTGGATGGGTCTGAAAGTTTGTTCATGAATAAAGAATTATTGTCTGGACCAGTTTTTCAACAGTTTTCTCCCTGGAGTTGCAATAATAATATCTGTTGAAATTATATTGGTTCACCTCAAAGAAGAAGAGGAATATTACCTTGCACATGTCAGTTAGATGGTCGTTCTAAGAGTGGTCTGAACATGAAGTATACACTTGTTTGAC
Organism: Tridacna gigas; assembly: GCA_945859785.2. NCBI lineage: Eukaryota > Metazoa > Mollusca > Bivalvia > Cardiida > Cardiidae > Tridacna > Tridacna gigas. The sequence continues at coordinate 28,156,839 of OX244042.2, read as the reverse complement.
TTAGGATCTTCAAACTTAGCACGGTTATTCACTAAAGTGGAGTGGATTTCAAGATGACGAGATCAAGGTTACATTGCCTTTTATTAACAAAGCTCTGAAGAGGATGGCCTGTATATTTACTGTAGAAGTCTTGTTTTGTTACATTTTGATTAGTTGAAATATTAATGATTCAGTGTAAATTGTCCATGATATGAGGCATGCTGTGTGAAAAGGGGGCTTAATGCATCTCCATGATGTGTGATACCAAGCAAGTCCTCACAGCACTATACATCGCTCAAATCTGTTTTGTGTAACATCCTTCTGAATCATGAGGTAGACTAGTCCTTCGACATACAGAAAATTGACCCAATAGTGAAAAGTTTCGTCCCAGTTTGGTCTTCATTTTGAAATTTTCGAGAGACCTGTCCAGTTAAAAGGTCACTTTTCATTTTCTAGAATCGTGTAATTCAAATGTTTCGCGACAAAGAAAGTCACAACTTGCAGAATGACCAAAATTTGAATTGAAAATAATCAAAATATTATTAGAAGCATTGCTTTTTTCTTTTTTGAAAAAAAATCTGACTAGAGTAGAAATCAGTTGAAATAGATGACTTCATTGTTTGTTATAATGAATTCTGGCTTTTCTCTGCACTGTAGATTGATTTTTTGAAATCAGTACTAATATTTGAGGAAGCTGTCAAATTAAATTTGTGTATTTGGTCAGATATAGATTTATTCTAACACAGATTCACTGTTTTTGGATTTCCTTTCACTGTCTTTCAGGTGTTAAGGCTAATATGTATCCAGTCTTTCTGCAACAGTGGTTTAAAGCCTAAAGTGTTGGACTTTTACAAACGAGAGATAACCCAGGTAGATGAAGTAGACAGATCTTGCCGGTATTTGGCAAGCTCTCCTTTTTTTTCACCATTTATATGTCTCGTCCTTTTATTGTTTAACCCCTTACCAAACAATCTGGGGTTTAACTCCTTACTAAACGGCAAAGGTTTAGACTAGTCCAAATTGAAAGCATTTGCAGACGACAAAAGAAATGCGACTTAAAAGTTGGAGTTTGTTTTTGAAAGGGTAGAAAACATTGTGGAAAAAGGAGGAAGTGCTGGTTACCAGGACTTTTGCCTTTTCCTACAACGTTTTCAAAAGGTGTCTTCCTCAGGGTTTTTAAAAGTTAGGACTATGTAGTAAATGGTTAGACAACCCTTGAGAAAACGGCTTTTAAAAACATTGTGGGGAAAGGCGAAAAGGCTGGTAACTATAATGTTTTTTTACCCTTTTGAAGACACATCCCATAATTTGAACTACATTTAAGTTGTTGTCTGCAAATGCTTTCAATTTCGCCTTGTCTAAAATTGTGTCATTTTGTAAAGAGTTGATGGACAATATTTTGTTCTTTATGTCAGATTTTGTGATTAACCGAAGCTTTTTCCAATATATTCATTTGTGTTTTTTATTGTAGATCAACTCAGTACTTGCTGAGCTGGTAGTGCAGTCACTAGGATACAGGACTTAAAACTAGGGGGATCACCTGCTCTAAACCCCTTCACAGCAAATTTCTTTCTTAGGATTAATGATAGTAATTGCAACAGGATTTATTCCTCTCTCACAGCTGATCCTTGTTTCGACGATGGTTATATGGGAAAGCAGCCAGTTGCATGGGAAGAATATTGTGTAAAGCACTGGTAAAAGAAATTCCACAGAAAGCATAGACAGGTGCTCTGGCTGCCATGATATATGTGAAATAATGTTGAAATAATGTTAAAAACCATGCAAGCAAACAAAAACCAAAAACCCTGAAAGTTATTATATGAAACTGACCAGTAACATGTATTAGTTTCATGTTTAGTTTAATCATTTTATAAAAAAAGAAGCTATTGTATGTTAAGAGCGATTTCTTTTCTTCCTGTACCGATTTTGCAGGGGCATAAATAGTTGTAATTCTACAGTAATAACCTGACTGCTGGGGACAGATCACACTGGCAGGATGTTTGATTGTATAATTTCAGACCTATGGTTTCCAACACTTAGTTACATTAACAAATTTAGAAAAAGTTGGTTTACTGCGTCCTCACACTACAAGAACATACCAAGTGATACGAAAGTCTTTAAAGTTGTCAGTGGAAGATGTCAATGAAACAGTAAGTTTTGAAATGAATTTTATCAGAGGCTTGGGAGAACTGTACCTTATATAGTGTGTGAACTATCTGTTCAGATATTTATGTCTGTACCAGATGACAAAACTGTAGACTTGTTCATAATGATGACAAATTAACTCTATCCCGACTTTTAATGACCCCAGGAAAGAAGCCTTTTGAAAACACTGTGTGTAAAGGAGAAAATGCTAGTAACCAGCATTTTCTCCTTTTCTCATGTTTTCTACCCTTTCCAAAAAGATGCAAACTTTCAGTCACATTTATTTTGTCTTCTGCACATGCTTTCAATTCAGACTAGTCTAAAATTTTGTTGTTTGGTAAAAAGTTAAGTACAGCTTTGTCTCTGAAGGGGTAGAAATCAATGTGGTAAAAGGAGAAAATGCCGGCACCCATGATGTTTTTGAAAGCCCTTTTCTTTAATGCAAAGGATGAGCAATAGATGGAAAGGAGAATGTGCTTTTATGCTATGATATAAATATGATTTTGGAAAAGGAGCCTTTGCATAATAAATGCAGTTTTCTTTCTTTGCATTTTTGTTGAAATGGTCTCCTGGAAGATAAAAATTTTGTTTTGAGAGTCATGGATGAAGGGAAGAAAGAAAGGATGAATGAAGAGAAAGTTTGTGTAGTTTTGTATCTGTTTTCAGGGCCACAGTTAGCTGCTTGTCTTTGTATTCTGCCAGTTGGTTTCATTTTCTGTGTCCGGTCAACTGGTAAACCATCCATAAAGTTGAATGAGATTGTGATGTGTAAGCACCAATAACTGCTTTTATTGATGTAATAAATTTTAGATCTTTAAAATACATTTTACTCATTTTATGGTGTTAATTACAAAAGATGTCCTCAAGTTTTAAATATATGTTACCTTACAGAATCCCAATGACATATCCTATGCATACAGTGGTTATGCCCCTTTAAGTGTAAGACTTGCCCAGTATCTTGCCAGGCCTGGCTGGAGGGGTATTACAGAAGTTCTCAACTTGTTACCAGGTCCCACATTTGACGAGGTGCAGCAGATACCAGTTGCTTTGAGAAAAAGAAGTAAGTTAAGCAGCATGTTCAGTGTTTGTCTACGATAATGTTACACTTATTGTAAATCATTTTTTCACGAGAACTTAATTTTCGCGAATATTGGTGAGTTTTTCTCTTCGCGAATTCAAGGTTCTAGCAAAATACTGATAACAGAAATAGACTTTCCGGAAGTTTATGTACTATCCGGGAGCTATCATGTCCGAAACTGCATCTACATATTACTGTACCGATAGACCACAGCTCAGGATTTTAATAAGAAACAGCTCCGAGTTTGATAATCCCTACATATATCAAAGTATTCAAAACTTCACAAAAACTTTTTTTTTATTTCTAAATGAAACAACTACAATCATGTTTCGAAGAAATAGATGCATTGTAGCATACACCAAACAAAATGCAACTCTTAATACTGGCCTCTTAAAAAAAAGTTATGTCCTCTTCAGTCACTTTCAATGCCTGCTTGAACCCATCCACTCCTGATATTCTTTCATCGTTTCCAAGCAAAGTGATTTTACAAATCATTTTGCATGCTGTAGTTTTACCCTAGGCAGACGCATATCAACAGACAGAGATTCGTTACCAGTTATTTGTTTATGATCTCATTGGCATAGAAGTCTTCATGATATGACTTCATTAAAGATATAATTTGCGCATTAATTGACGGCCAAATCTAATGGCTGAAAACGGTCTGTGCAACTTGCAGAAACGTAAACCATTTGAATGTTACTTCTTTCCATTATTTCTCAAAGTTCTCCGCCTTAATAAGCCTAGAAAATACCAAAGATGCATAATGCATGCTGTCTCAGTGGTAGGTGATAGTTATATGGGATAATTATCTTCTATACAAACCTGTGAAATAAAGACGAAATTGTAACATGTGAAAAACAAACCAATCAAAGTGACAAACAATACACAGAATGGGTGAATGCAATATCAATCTAAATAATTTTATCGGAAGAATCTAGTTAAACCCCTTTTGCATTTACCATAGATCTAGGGAAGTTAATGTTTGGGTGCTGGTGCACTTTACCTAGCAGTCTTGCTCTTTCTGTCTTAATAAATGAAGAAGCTTGAGAAACATGGTAGAAAGCAAAGAAAAAACTTTCTTGGTCACTTTTTCTTTTTTTTGCAAAAGTCATCTGCTAAGATATGCTAACGGTCATCTTTGTGTGAAAAATATTGTATCGGATTGGAAGTTTACCTCTTCATGTATTCTGCATTAGGCCAATGTGACTTAGTTTGAAAAATACAGCATTCTTCAGGGAAACTATAATCAGCGTGGCACGAGTCATTTTTTCCCTGGTAAAATAGCTTGGATGGTAACAGCTTCCTAGATTTTGTGCTGTTTATCGACCATTTTTGCTTTTTGGACCCTACAATAATCAACATTTTTTTTTGCATGATACTTCTGGAAATAAAGGACCCACTTCTGGTTTTGTGCACATTGGGAAGTCGCAAATTCAACATCACTTGAATAAATAAAAGAAGGAAAATCGGGACAATTTCGCTAAATAAAGTTCTCGCTGATTTAAAGTGATTTACAGTAACTTTTTACCAAATGACAAAATTTTAGACTGGTTCAAATTGGAAGCATTTGCAGATGACAGAATAAATGGGACTGAAAAATTGAAATTTTGTTACTGTAATTGTAGAAAACATTATGGGAAAAGGAGAAAGTGCTGGCTACCAGCATTTTCTCCTTTTCCCACAATGTTCTCAGACAGCTTCTTTTACAGGGTCGTTAAAAGTGGGGATTGTGTGTTGAAGGGTTAAATCTCTATTACCGAAGGCCAAACTTTTAGCTTGTCCATATTAAAAACATTTGCAGATCATACATGCAGTGACAAAAATGAATGTAATTGTCTTTGAAAAGTTGTCCTCGGAAAAGGAGAAAATGCTTGTGTCTAGCACTGATGCCTTTTTCCACAATGTTTTCAGAGTCCCTTTTCCTCAGGGTTGTTAAAAGAAGATAAGTTTTGTTAAGGATGAAACTTGCCCTGATACTCTGGTTTCAGATTTGAATAAATTTTGCACAAATGCCATTGAAAACAGCCTTGTTAAATATAGAAATTCTAGATGAGTGCAGGTTTGATACTTGGAACCCAAAAGAAAGCTTTGTGGTATGTGGGAAACCACAGGAAACAATGTCTCTTTTTGTTGCAAGGTTTAAAAAACTGGTCTGCTGCAAAAAAGTTTATAGCAGAAATTTGTGTTACCAGTGAGTGGAACAGTTTGCTGTGAGGTAGATTTTGGATGAAGTATCATTGATATATTACAGGGGGTTCCATTACATCTTCACATTCCAGTTTTGCTGACCAGAAAGTGACTTTAGTGTTCTTCTTAGGTGGTGTAACATATGGTGAAATAGCAGCTCTTCGATTTCTGGCACAACCAGATGATGGTAAAATTCTTACTTTTTTTTGTTGTTTTGTCTTTATTTCAGATACTATATTTCTCTGTACTGCATGTTAACACTTTTACTTTTTTATTCCTTTACATGTCTTTGGCCTCTCTTAATTTTCAGAAAATCATACAAAGGACAAATTTGGTAAGTCTTGTCCTTTACTCTACCAAATGGCAAAAATTTAGACTTGTTCAAATCAAAAGCCTTAGCCGATATACTGACTTAAATGTGGGGCTTTGTTTGTGAAAGAGTAGAAAACATTGTGGAAAATAAGGAAAATGCTGGTTACTAGTATTTTCTCTTTTTCCCACAGTGTTTTCAATAGCCTTCATCCACAAGATTATAAAACTTGAGATTGTCTGGTAAAGAGTTAAGATAGGTATGTCATTTATTAATTCATTCTTTCCAAGGAATGAAAGCTTGCTGATATTCTTATCTATTGCACTATAATAATTTATCATGGAAAGGTACGTTTTTGTTACTGTAAAGGGAATTCTGTTTAATGTTTGTAAGAGGACTGTTTGTTCTCAATACAGGTTTAGGGGATTGCATTATAGCCACCACCAAGTTAATCACAGGGAAGTCCTTATTGGAATCCTTGTACGTGGAACATGAGCATGGTCAACTCATGGACGGTCCAATCCTGCGTCCTCCCAATCATTAGCATGGTTATAAGTAAAACAGACTTGTGAATGACTCACATGATTGTAAGACCTTGTTATAAGTCACCTTGACCTTTCCCTGACTCGTTAGAATAACCTTACCCTTTGTAATCTGCTAGCTCAAGTCAATTTCCTTTTCAACACTACACATATCCACTTGTAAAAGAACTGAACAATAATACAGGCAATATGATTTCTGTAGGGGATTCTTAGGTTAGCCCTTTGCCACACAGTCCCAAGTTTCAACAACCCATATGTAGATTTAGGATATGTAGGATTTTGAAAACAGTGTGGGAAAAGGAGAGAATGCTGGTAATTAGCATTTTCTCCTTTTCCCAATATGTTTTCTTCCCAATCAAAGACAAATCTTTTGAGCTACATTTGATTTGTTGTCTGGATATGCCTTCAATTGGGTCGAGTGAAAAGTTGGTCATTCAGTAAAGAGTTAAAGCTGTAAACTTTTCTGCCGTAATCTCCAGAATATAAATGCAATATACATTAACTGTCATTTTCACATTTTCTGTACAGGTTGTCTTTAAAACCTACAAAAACAAGTGAGTGATGGTCTGTGAAAAGGGGGCTTCATGCATATGCAAAAAGTAGTGACCTATGTCAGCCTGCGTGGTCGGCACAAGCTGACATGGGTAGAAACGTTTTGTAAATTTTCTGCATGTCTAAGGACCATTCTACCTCATGATGCGTTTGGCTGTTAGACAAAATGGATTTTATGGATCCATAATTATATGATGACTTGCTTAGTCACAGAGATTCATGAAACCACCTATTGCTATAGCATGCCTCACTTACAAATTACCTGTACACAAATGGCAAATATTTTAAGGAAAGTAAGATATATTCTTTTTCAATAGTATGGAAAACATTGTTTGAAAAGCATAATTGATCATAAAAAGTAAAATTATTGTTCCTCCTACCTCATTGTTTTTAGAACTATCAACTCCAAGGTGTGAAAAGTACTTTTTGTACAAAAATGGAATATATGCAATATCACTGATTTTACAGATTTAAAACAAGGAAGAATATGACTTGAATCATGCACATGATATTGAATCTCATTTACCCTGTTCCTGTACCACAAAATTTTAGACTTTTGCTGCTGACCAATTTAAATTTAGTATAAATGAGCTGATGTTCTCTGATAGGCAAGAAAACAGTGTAGGAAAAGGAGAAAATGTTGGTTACCAGTATTTTCTTCTTTTCACACATTTTCAAAAGATTTCTTCCTGTGATTTTAAAACTCTGGATTGTTTGGTAAAGGGTTAAATGAATTGTGCTTACTGATATGGAAATTGGATAAAAACTTAGCTTGTTTATATGTTAAATTTGTCCTAGCTTCCCTTCAGCCAGTAACGAAATAAATACCTTTACCCTTAACCAAAAACTTTTATTAGGTTTTGAGAACACTAGGAATAATGGCTTTTGGAAAAATTGCTGAAAAAGGAGAAAATGCTTGCTACCAGTATTTTTAGCAGTACTGGCTGAAAGCCAGCAGAGCTTATGTTATGGTGTGGTTTCTATCCTCCTTCGTCCTTCTGTCCATCAGTTAGCCTTTTTCTTGTTATATATGTGATAAAATCTGTAGTTGTGGTCAGACTTTCGTGACACTTGCACAGTTTGTTTTTCTCATCAATAGCTTGAACCATATTGATTTGGGAAAAAAAAAAATCTGACAATCAGTATTGGAAAAGTAGCATTTAAAGTTGAAAATTTACATTTCTTGTTAACAAGATAAAGTCAGCATTTGTAATTGGATCTTCATGAAACTAGCACAGTTGCTTTGTATCATCAACAGCTTGAATCCTATTGATTTTGAAAAAAAAAATGACAATCGGTATGAGAAAAGTAGCCACTTAAAGATGAAAATTTACATTTCTTGCTTATGCGATAAAATCAGCATTTGTGGTCATATCTTCATGAAACTTACACAGTTACTTTATATCATCAAAAGCTTGAGCCCTATTGGTTTGAAAAAATCTGACAATCATTATGGGAAAAGAAGCCATTTAAAGTTGAAAAGTTAAATTGTTTGTTATGCGATAGTCAGTATTTGAGGTCGAATTTAATGAAACTTGCACAGTTGCCTTGTATCATCAATAGCTTGAACCCTATTGATTTTAAACAAAATTCGACAATCAGTATGGGTAAAGTAGCCATTTAAAGTTGAAAATTTACATTTCTTGTTATGCAATTAAGGCCACATTTTTTATCCAATTCTTTGGAAACTTGCAAAGATTATTTGTATCATCAGAGGTTTGCACTCTATTAAAAATGAAGGAAATGTAGCGATTAGTTTAGGAAAAGCAGCCATTGGATGACTTAGTATTGCTTATTCAACACAGTCTATATTATTGTTCACATTTCGTTGAAACTTCCAGGGATTGTTTAATACGATGAGTACTGAAACTATATAAAATTTGGCTGGATTCCAAAACAACTGGTTTTGAGAAATTGTACTTCAATTTTTTTTTCCACTATTTTGTTCAATTCACCATGCCTATTTATGCTGTCTTTGTGGGTTCAAGCCCAGTTGCAACAACAGTTCCCCCCCCCCCCCCCAATTCTTTTATGTGGTTGTCTTTTTTCCTTTTTGAATCATGAATTCATAATGTACTCTAGAAAAAAAGCAAAGTCACTTCAGTAGAGGGATTCAGGCCCTCAAGGGTTTTTTAGTTTCCTTAACCCACAATTATTTTCTTCCGTGTTAAAGTCAAATCCCATAACTAGAAAAAGGCTCTCATAATATTCCTGTCTGCAAAATGTTTTCAGTATCGAACCAGACTAGAACTTTTACTTCTGGTAAAGGGTTGAACATATTTTGCAAAATGCTGTTAGTTCTTTGACCGAATTCACAGCATCCACTATAGCTTCATTTCTAACTATACACACCAAGACTAGCCTTCTGGTTGGCTGGTCATTACAATTGCATATTAGTCCTGGAATTGAGGATTAGAGCATTATTTAGAAATGTTCTTGAATGGTGCACATGTATTCATATGCAAAGGATTGCAATTGATTTTGACACAAAGATTAATAGGAATCTCCGCAATAAATACAGCTACTCTTCCAAAAAGGTTTTATACTAGTAACCTTCTCGTTATCTGCCTTCGTTATTAAAAGATTTTACAATATTTTCTGGGAAATAATGTCCAGTTGCAAGTCTCTTTGATGTAAATTGATGTCTTAAGTGACTTTCAAATACAGGGATGATTTTAACCAATGCAAGTATTTTGGTCAATTTGTATTTCCATTCTTCACGTCATTCTGCATAATTTAGTAATATCACCATAATTACTTTTGCAGATAGTGAAGATCAAGGTCAGACTGCACAGAAGCTGATCTACACTAACATCTACTTAGTAACATTTTCTGGCCAAAACTATGGTGGCATATTTCTGCCACGAGATACGAGATAGCTATCATGATAATTTTAGAGAACTGTCGCGATAAAGCAAACTTTCCTGGAAATATTATCTAGATAACAAAAAGTTTCACGATAGAAATATAGCGAAATTTTTAACTGTAATCAGGATTTTTTTTTACGCTTGTAAATTAGATACGGTTTCGGATCATCTTTGTCTCCTGTACAGTCAAAAACTTCCGAGTTCATCCAAATGGTGATTTTTCTATTTATAGATATCGAGAAACAGGTAGAACTATCGTGATAATTTTACCTCGATGTCAGCTTCGTGCATGAATGAGAAATAATCAACATAAAATTTTCAAGATAACAAAGTTTATCGTGATATTTTTTTCAGAAATCTTTTCACTGTCTTGATAAAATTTCCAGGAAACTCCGAATTATCGTGAAAGTTTTCTAAAATTATCACGATAGCTATCTGGTATCTCGCGGCAGAAATATGCCACCATACAAAACAGCCTTGAAACTGCAATATGTTGGCTTTTTTTTTTTTTTCGAAATCATTAACTCTTCACCAAAAGACAAAACTTTATACCTGTCAAATTTGAAAGCATTTGCAGACGAAAAACCAAATGCGTTGAAAAATGATGCAATTCTTCATTTGAAAGAGTAGAAAACTTCCAGGGAAAAGGAGAACATGCTGGTAACCAGCATTTTCTCCTTCCCCAAAAATGTTTTCAAAAGCATTCTTTTTTCAAGGTCATTAAAACTGAGGATTGTGTGGCATATTCAGCATTCAAAGGTTTGATCAGCTTACCAATTAAATAACCTGTTATTTTGTTTTCAGGAGGAACAGACTACATAATAGCAACAACAAAAATTATTAATGGCAAAGACCTGCTTGAAAATCTTACAGCAAATATTGAACCAGTTAAAATTAACCCCTTTATGTAAAGAGACAGTTAAATCTAGATAATGTTTCAGCTTGGGATAATTCAAATATATATCAATTATTGCCTACTTCATTTAACCTGATACTGACCTTTATGCTGAATATATAAGTAGGCATATAATTAGAACTTTAACTTTTATTTGGAAAGTTTAGTTCACATTCGCTGAAGTTGCAGAACACTTGAGCGATTTCCTTGTTCTAAAAAAAATAAAAGGTACTTACACAGGTAAGCAAATTCGCGCATACTGTACGAAATATTTTCATGACCATTCAGAACATATGCTGAAGGCAGCCCCATGCAATGCCGAGGGTAAAAAATAGAATTTTGATTCATGTAAATGATGTTTACCTGGGTCAGGTTAAATGATGTGGGCAATAATGAAAGGTATTGGCTTGTTCCATGATGCCTTTTAAAATGTTTGGCTGGATTGCACATGCAGGCAACCCAAAACTGCTGCTGAACTGTTTTCCAAGGTATACAAGTGTTCATATGAGATCTTGACTCATCACCAGATGACAATATTTTTTTTTTAAATTGTTGGGAAAGGAGGTAATGCTTGATCTACACAGTCCAGAAAAGCAACCTAAACTAAGCTCTCAGGGTGTGTAGCTTTAACTCTTTGCCACAACAAGGAATTTAAGACTCATCCAAATTGAAAGCATTTACATAATGACAAATGTGGCTCAAATGGAGAAATTTGTAAAAGGGAGGAAAACATTTTGGGAAAAGAAAAAAAAATGCTGTTTACCAGCATTTTCTCCTTTTCCCACAGTGTTGTCAAACACCTTCTCCAGGGTCATTAAACTCTTTATTCTTTGGTAGAGGGTTATCCTGACACAAGCATGTGCTTCAAGGACATTAAAGAAGTTAACCTGTGCAAACTATTAGAAATATGGAGCACACATAATTGATCACCACAAAATCTTTTCACTTGCTTTATAATACTAAAGAGACATGTAATGGAATTATATTAACCATTTGATCATATTTTCTACATAAGATAGATAAAGATCAGACTGCCTCTTATGGACTGTGTAGAACAAGATCATATATGACAAGACTGTCTGATGAACACAAAGCATCCTTGAAATTGCCATGCTTTAGCCTGTTTTCTTATTTGAGAAAAATCCGTTTCAGTTATTTAGCATGTTAAGGGTTACAAAAACCTTTTTATATATGAGTCACACTCTGTGAAGAGGGGGCTTAATGCATCTGCGAAAAGTGTTGACCGAGGTCAGCCTGTGCAGTCTGTGCAGGCTGACCTGGGCCGAAACTTTTCACTATCGGTCAATTTTCTGCATGTCAAAGGACCAGTTTACCTCATGAATCAGTTGGTTGTTACACAGAATGGATTTTATTGATCCATAAATTATGTGTTGACTTGCCTGGTATCATGGATCACGGAGATGCATTAAACCCCCTTTTGCCAGAGCATGGCTCATATACTGATTTATTATTGTGTGATGTTTTGCAATTACATGAAATGAAGTTTTGCCTATTACCATATTTGGCAAACACTTTTTAAACACACATAATGCAGATAGCATTTGAAAACATTGTGAGAAAAGCATCAGTTGCTTGGGAAGAGCAATTTTGTTGTGAGTTTCGTAGCATCAAAATCAGGTTGAACAGAAATAGCACTCTCATCTTTGATATATACTGTCAGCTTCGTAGGTATTTTGACAAAACCATCTTTGAAATTTCAAAATTGCATATTCACTTTGACATTTCATTTATTTTACATTGCAAGAGTTAACTCTTTGTCACACAACAAAATTTTAGTCATTCCCAAATTTGAAGCATTTGTTGATGAAAAATGTGGTCAAAATGATGGTTTTGTCTGAGAAAAGGTAGAAAACAGGGTGGGAAAAGGAGAAAATATGGGTTATCAGCATTTTTGGGTTGTTAAAACAGGATTGCTTAGTAAAAGCTTCTGAACAATGACTTGTTACAAGGTGGTATAAAACATTTGGTGTTATAAAACATTTGATGTAAGTTTATTTTGAGGACTTGTTAATTATGTGCTTCTAAACAGATGGGTGCCGTTTATGTATTTAATACATGAAAGCTACTTCATTCTGTATTAAAGCTTTAAATGTAAACCTTATTACCACCTTTTTGTCTTTCTTTCATCTTTTGAAGTCCTTTTGTATTTTATTCCCTTTTAGTACACACCTAACTTTTGAACATAAATGCCGCGTTGTAGCGCAGTCAGTGATATAAGGAACTAGAAAGCAGGGGGTTGCTATTTCCGATCTCCAGCAGAGCTTATTTCTTTCAAAGGACTGATGATACTTATCATGAAAGGATTCATTCCTTTCTCACCCCTGATCATCGTTTTGACAATGGTTATTTGTGAAAGCAACTAGCGGCTTTGGAAGAATGTTGTAAGAAGTACTTGTCAAAGAAACTGAAGGAAGCAGGGATTGGTGTATTGGACGTGGAGTTAATGTTGATAATTACTGAAATAATGTTGAAAATAGGGTTGAACACCATACAAACAAAAAACTGGAACGGATGAAAACGTGTACTATCTGCAGACATGTTTTTATTAAACAGACCACATTTGAAAACTGTGGCAAAAGGAGTAACTGATTTTAATTGTTAATTCACCATTTGTCTCAATATTTTCATATTTGAACCCATGCATGAATTATATTCGAATGCATGTTGAATATATTCTTACTTTATATTTGTCTGCTGCAAATTCATTTAACCTTTAACCACACAATCCCATGATTTAACTACAGTTCAGAAGAAAGTTTTTAAAAACATTTTGGGAAAAGGAGAAAATGCTGGTATTCAGCATTTTCGCCCTTTTTCCATGTGATCAAACCTTTCAAAGACAAATCTCAATATTAAAGCAACATTTTTCCTCTGTAATTGCTTTCAACATTGATCATTCTAACATTTTGTCATCTGGTATACAGTTAAGGAGGTAAGGAATGAATATTGGTGTGCAGGAACGTGGATAAAGAGATGTGCATACATACATACCTTTACATAAGATTATGATATTTTAAGTCTTAGGTATTTTGTAGACCTGTCTGATAGTTATCAACCTTTGATAACAATGTGGCCAAAGCAGGAATTTCTTGTGATGAGCAGTTTCTCCCATCGCCACATTATTTTTCTTTCAAATGGGTCTCCTACAAGACAGAAATATGCCTAAGTTTTCAATTTTTTTTTTTCATCTAATTGTATGTGTGTGTTTGTTTGTTTGTGTTGGATTTTAATGCCATTTTAACAGCTCAGGTCATATCATGGCGGTCAGTGACGCACCCATGTGTTTCCTGGCTTTCTCACACCAGTACTGACATAACTTTCCTTTCAAAGCCACTGACTACTTTTCTCATATGCATCAGAGGTGAGAGGCGAAAAATCGCCAGAAAGAAAGTTTGCCTCAACCGGGTATCAAACTCGCAACCACCAGGTCACGAGTCGAAGATGATGTTAGTTATGGACGTCCAAAATCGTCTGTTACATTAGAAAACGTTGTGAAAGTCGGAGGACTTTCGGACAAAGACCACCTTACCAATGCACGGGAAATTAAAAAAGTGAATTGATTGTAGCATTAGAACAGCTGTGCATTACTAACTTAACATGAGGAGAATATGCGATAGATAGATTCTAGTCAGATCCACAGCAACAATTAACAGAAATAATTGTTGCGAGAAATGACATCATGACTTTTTGCCGACTTTGTGGAGGTTTGTTATAACAGTTGTCTATTTCGCGTAACCAATTATGTATTGGCTAAAAGTAAGTTGCATCTATAGCATAACCAAATCTTGACAAAGCACTCCAATTAGTACTATTGATACTACAGAAGTTTACCGTGTAAATATTGAACACACAGGTTCGTTTGCAGAACAACCGATCTTTCACCATACAAATACGAAATATAGGCGGATTGAAAACCTCATGAAAAAGTAAGCAATTGTGTTTGCATCATGAAACCTGTTTCAGAGCCCATGTTTTTGATATTATTCAAAACTAATGTTTCTTTATCTGCAAATTTTTCTTCTTGGTGTTACATGCACTTATTTGTCTGAAAACAGTCTTACGATTAGATGAGCCTGTCCAGGTAGCTCAGTGACAAAATGTTTTCTGCTTCTAAAGTTTTGACTGTCTTCTTGGCAAAGCACTCTTTGTTAGAGTACACTGATATTCGGTATGAACGATACTTTATTTGACCTGCTTGACATCGTCTTTGCATTGAAAAAAAAAAAAGATTTTTTTTTTTTTTCAGAGGGGAAAGGGGGGAGGGGGGGCTGGGCTTTTTCTGTATTAAAGTTTATTGCCATATGAACTTCTTACGATTCATGTCTCTGTCAATGCTAATTTTAAAAGTGCATAAAACGCATGGGAGCGATACAGGGCCACCATGGCCCCCTTGTTTGACATCGCGCAAGAAACGTTTAAACAGTTTTTTTTCCTTCATAATCATCATTGGTCATCTTTAGCTTATGTACTGTCTCTTTATGGGAATCTCTATTAAAACGCGAAGTTTTATCGCACACCTCTGTTTAAAGCACATTTTCTAAGAAGGTGTCTGCCAAATTGTCGGATGAATTAAGAAAACAACACGACTACACCAGCATAACGTCGAACATTCGCGCGTTATTCACAAAATTTTTTATTACAATAGGCCTCAATAATGAGACGTTTATGATGCTTCTTCTCATATTTGGACATTACTTGTGTGTCGTAAGTCTTAAGTCCCTCCTGAATTTTCCGGGCGAGAAACTTCTGCGCTATACTTACTTTCTGTTTCGTCGGTTTAAACTGAATTGCGGCAAAATGCAATTAATACTCAGTGACACACATGACCAGTACAAATTATTAAACGTTCCAATATCAATTTTGAGCTTTAAAGCGCTTTCAGAAGTCGTATATAATATCTAAAAATCGAGAAAAAAAGAACAACGAAATTTATCTCGTTTGGCAGCCATTTTGTGTCTATTTTAGGAAACTGAAAAACATGTCGAATAGAAGATGAATTTAACTGTGTTTCTTATGGTTAACCTATAAATTTAAAATATTTGTATTTGAAATGAATGATTATTGAATACACAAGCAACAGGTATGTTCAAATTCTAGTTTTGTCGCCAATTTTTGAAAATGTGAGTTTAAACGTGCGCACAAAATCTGTGCGGAAGTTTCTCCAACTTTTTTAGCGATCGTCTCTGTATCAGGATGCGACCCGTCAAAAACTAAACCCGCATTCGGGGACAGTTAGATCTATCTATATAGTTTACAAAAGATGGGCGTCATTTCTGTGAGGTGTTCTTGAAAGTGACAGAAACTTCTACAAAATCTGGGTCAGGTGACATAACATACGCTACTGTAGAAACCTTCATACAAACTAACTATATACAGATATATAGAGAATAATTGTCTGTTTCGATGAATGATCGAAATTTCGTTCATCGGCTGAAAAGTAAAGGCTATATTTTCACGTGTGGCGAGTGAAAATATGACCTTTGCTTTTTCACGAGATGAAGGAAATTTCGCTCATACACTGAAACAAACAATCATCCTATTTCTTTCATGCGCTTCTGAAAGCAGCCAGTAAGTTTTAGAAAGAATATTATACGATGGTCTGCTAAAAAGAAAGTCCAGGAAAGCTTGGATAGAAAGCTTGGATAGGTACACTGGCGGTCGCGACATAACTAAAATTATGTTGAGAACGGCGTTGAACAGCAAAACAAGCAATTGATTCTGTGCTGTAAAGCTTGAATCTGATTGCCTTTGTTCTAAATATGACAGCTGTTGTGTATCAGTTTGGCATGAGATGCAACACTTGTAATTTAGGCGATATTTGTACTTAACTCTTCACCCGACGACAAAATTTTTGGGTTGTCTAAATTTAACCCCTAGACTGCTAAGCACGACCCGGGCGCTTTTGCGGACAATGTAGAGCATGATCAGACGGCACAAAACGTCTTTGATCTACACTGTCCGATACGGTCTTTTCTTTCCTGTAAAATCAACTTTGAAATCGCAATATATGAGTTTTGTACTTTAGAGTAGGTATTTTCGTCTCGTTTATTCAGCAGTTTTGTACTATGGAGGAGATATTTTCGTCTCGTTTACTTAGCAGTTTAAGGCCTATGGTATTTGCAGACGACAAATCAAATGCGGCTTAGATGCTTGGATTTGTATTTAAAGGAGTAAAACACATTGCGGGGAAAGGAGAATTTGCTGCTTAATAGCATTTTCCCTTCTCCTCTTCCTATATTTTTTCAGAAGTCTTCTTTCTCGATGTTGTTAAGCCACACATCAATCTGGGTCTGTATTCAATAAACTATTCTGAATTCTAGACTAAGAATAAAAATTATTTATCGAGTCTAGACTTTCCCTAGACAGTTCTTAAGTACGTATTCACCACTGCAATTTAGGACAGTCTTAATTTAGAATGGTTTGTACAAGGCGTAAACGGCCGCGCACTTACGCCGGTTCCCGAGAATTGAGAGAGCGAACACGTTCCTCAATTCGCCAAGAATGATAATAAATTGGTCTCTGCTACGCGTAACCCTTATCACAACTGATACTACTTTAGACTGTGCATAACACGCAAATTTATGTTACATGTACACCGTCTAAAATCAGATGTGACCATCTGGGTCCGTATTCACCAACCATTCTTTATTTCATTCTATGTCTAAGCCTAGAATTAGAAAGTAACACAACCTCTAATTGGCTCAAACAAATTCTGATTGGCGAAACCATTTGGTTTAGCCAATCTGATGTTGTGTTAGAGCTCTACTTTAAAATGTGGAAAACTCTTGAGAATAAGACTAAGAATGTTCTTAAGAATGGTTAGGGAATACGGACCCAGGGCCCATATTCTTATCAACATTGTTAGTCTTATTCTCCAGAAATTTCTAAATTGGAAAGTAGTACAACGTCTGATTGGCTAAAATATATATTTGCTTTAGCCGGTCAGAAGTTGAGTTACTTTCAAATATAGAAAATGTTGGGGAATAAGACCAAGAATGATCTTAACTCACGGATGGTTGGTGAATACGAACGTTGGTGTTTTAAGATCACCAGGGCAATGAGTGTTCTTGAAAGTTGAATTCTTGTAGTTTTGATATGTCTGCTGTCTTTCATCAAGTCATTCATCGTCAATTTGTACCTTATGGTGTCTTTTGAGGCCACATTTGCATTCAGATGCCCATGAAAATGTATATGGTCAGAATATTTGTATTCATAATATCTAGGATCAGTTCGAAAATGGGTCAACAGGGGTTGTGAAGTAGGCGACTGAGTAAAACTGAAGAAATTTTAAGCGTGTATGCACTATGTAGACCACATTTTCATTCCACTGTTCATAAAACTTGGCCCTAAATCTTTGTCCCTCAAAAAATTAAAGTAATTTCGTGACAGGGTCACCTAAGGGAAAAAAAGGCAGGTTACTGGATCAAATACTAGAAAAGTTGTGTTGCATTCTAGAGACCACATTTTTAGCGCAATGATCATATTACTTAGTCAAAATGTTTCTCTAGGCAACTTCTTGTTCGGCGTAGCTGATAAATAGACGATAATTTGCGATTCATAAAAAATATGCACTATGTTTATTCGACGGGCCCCTGCTGGCCCATTTGCTAGCACATTTACAACATTAATATAGAAAGGTTGGTACCGCTAATCCATATAGTTTATCGTCGATAGAGTGTCACCTGGTTAAAGGTAAACCATTGGAACAAAACAGGTACAAATCATGCTTTGACAGTATGATGACAAAGTTGGTTAACCCTTTACCACAGTTCCGAGTATTAACGACCCTGAAGAAGAATGCTATTTAAGACATTTTGGGGAAAAAGAGAAAATGCTGGTAACCCAGCATTTTCTCACAATGTTTTCTATCCTTTCTGAGGCGAATTTTGTCATTTGAAACACACTTGATTTATCGTCTACAAATGCTTTCAATTTGGACCAGTTCTAAATGTTTACGTATGTAAAGAATTAAGTGATTACAAATGATGACATAAAGACATACCCGAGTTACCCGTTCTGTGCTTTTGTTTTTGACTTTTGTTTGTATACAAGTGACACGGGACCGCCGTTTAAGTATACCCTATGGCCTTCATAAACGCCGAATCAAACCAATATGACAGGGGATGATCCTCTTCTTGCATTATTTGGCAATTTGCTAAGCACTACCCAAAATCCAATACTAGGTATATACAATACCTATATATAATACCAGGGTACCGTTTTACTAACAATTCGGTAAGTTTTTGCGTAAGAATTTTCGTAACTTTACGCCTAAGTTCAGATTCACGAAATTCGTAAATCCGTTTTACCAAACTTTCGTAAGTTTGTGAATTTGCGTAAGTAAATATTTCCGTAGCTCTTCAATTCGTTCAACCTGAGAGAAATATGACGTAATTTACGCGGATTTACCCTGTATTTCTCGAGCTTTACGTCATCTAAAGTCAGCAGGCTCAGTCAAATATGGAAACTGTACGCGTGAAGGAAAAAATAATTAGACAAAAATGAAATTTATGACTACTGCGAATAGCTATATAAGGATAATTATAATGTCCTCAAATTTCTTCCTCTAAAACTACGAAATACAGAAAAATGCCTCCAAGCATCTGCCCAAGTTCTTACTTACGACCGATATTTTTGTACGTAAAGTTACTCAAAAACTGACGTTCGTACTTTGCTATGCAATTTCTAGTTAAACGCTAAAACTTACGATTTTTTTTTTTTTACTTAAGTTTGCTCAAGTTCTGTAGTAAAACGGTCCCCAGGTATATAGATTGTGCCTACACGAGTGTAACTGGACCAACCTCGTTAGATTTCGGAATGCATGTATGCGTCATGGACAGCGATCATCAATATAATCATCACTTAAAGCAGATGCAATTATGCAAGTACCTGTCACAGCGGTATGTTATGCTGTGCGGCACACCGATGAAGCTAAGAGACTAGTACCTAGGTTAGTGCTTAGATGGGTGACCAACTCGAGATGCGATAATGAAGCATGTCCAAACTTGTAATTTTTAACTTTTTGTCATTTTACAAACATGATTGGGATTAACTTATAATCTTGAAATATATGGCTAAATCAAAATTCCTCTTTCAACAATTGAAAAAGAATGTGGAAAAAGGAGGCAATTGTTGTCGAGGTTATTTTTACTATCTGTCTTCATATGGAGCCACAAGAAAGTTCCTGAAAGTTCTTACCTCTTACGCCGTCTATCTTGTTTGAATAGATTTCTTGTTTCTCTTGACGATTTTTCAAACAGCTTGATAATAAGTTGCCGCTACTTGTTCATTCAGTCAATCTGCAGAAAAGCCTTGCGTGCATTTTCACTCCAGTGTGGATGAAATTTTGGTAAAATTGTTTGCCTTGAGGCTGATACTGTGTTTGACAAGTTTGAAACTGAGTAAACCCCAGCCGAAATGTAGTTTGATTAGTCAGATATTAGAAAATTCTCCTCTTCAACTGACCACATTAATTTGAGCCATACTCTGTGAACAGGGGGATTAATGCATGTCGGTGACGCATGATACCGAGCAAGTCATCATATAGTTATAGATTCATAAATTCATTTAGTCTAACAATTGACTGAATCTGGAGGTAGAATGGCCCTCGAACATGCAATGCAGAAAATTCAAAAATGGCAAACTGTTTCGGCCAATGCCTGCGCGGAGTGCGCATGGGAAGCACTTTTGCAGATGCATTTAGCCCCCTTTCCACAGAGCACGGATCATTCATCTTGATAATATCTTGGACAAGTTTGAGCATGGTATGTGCTATCTTGGCCCAAAACTGAAAAAGAGATCAACATAACAAATCTTTGAAAAACTTGTCAAGTTAAAGTGCTCTGGAGGCAATATTTGTAGTCCACTGTTGATGAAACTTTACAAGCGTTTATGCAAGTTTTTTTTTTTTATACACTGGCTGATTTTAATACGGAGCATTTTGGGTAAAAAAGTATGCCACTAGATAAGACTTACGGTAATCCTTCTGTGTGCTCTAGATGCTATATTTTCTCCCAGATACTAAAGTTGCTTGGCTGCATCGTTTGTCTTTTGAATATACATGTACTAGTATCTAATTTAAACTTGGACAAGGGCCAACCCGTGTCAAAATAGTAGATCACTTGGTCAAATATTGGAAAAGTTTTATTTGCATTGCAGAAGCCAAATTTTCAACCTTATATTCGTGAATCGTGGTCAGAATAATTGTATCAATAATATCTCACATGGTTGAATACGAGTTAAAACTTATTTGTTTTACATCAATTGTGAAACAAGTTTTTACAACTTATATTTATAAATCTCGATAACAGCTACCTGGAAACCTTAACTGTTCCAAGGGTTGACCCGCTCATCACGAGATTCAAACCCAGTACCTTTGGCGTGAGAGGCCGACGCTCTAACAGTACGCCACTGTCACCCACCGCAGTGTGTTTGAATACGAGTCAACCTGAAGTAGACAACTTTGCCACTAAGAAAAATCTTACAAATAAGCCTTTTAAAAGCCATTCTTTTCACATAACATTCATGAAACACAATCGGAATATTGGTCTTGATAGCATCTTTTGTCAACACTTTCAGCGTCATCATGCAACAACAGAAGCTTTTGCAGACAACATAGATCACGACAAGACTGCACAAAATGTGTAGTCTAATCGTGAGTCTGCACACTTCACTTGTTTGATGCAGCCTTTCAGTTTCTGTGTTGAGTATTTTCAGCCGTCCAAAGGGGCCAAGTTTATAGAGTTAAAATAATTTAGTAATGTTCTCTCAAGGATACAATGGCCCAGATGGGCGATAATGGGCCTTCAAAGTTCTCTTGTTTTACTTACTGAAAGTGTTCGGGTCATATTTGTAGCGTTCTTGGTGTTTGACTCTAAACAGTGTGAATCACAACTGCTGTTGCTCTTGCGTATAATATCGACCAAGTAGTTACTGCACTTAATGTGCAGTCTAATCTTTGATCTACTCCGTCAGACATTTTGTGAGGTGTTTTGACTTAAACAACCGTCAGAGTAGGCTACTATCTGTAGTTTCCTGATTGAATGTATCTATCTGTTAACGAATGCATAATCAACACAAATGATACACTATTTTCAGACACAATCAATCAATGTTTAAAAAGGTAACATCTAAATTGACGTAAGTTTAATGTGTTAACGCACTTTACAAATTATCTAGTGCATGATAAAACATTTCTTTTAAGTATGTATGCATGTCATACACACGATCAGAATTTGTTCAGTAGAAGCTATGTAAGCGGTACATGCACTAAGTAATTCTATATTCACCGCCGGAAATGAATACAAACGATTTATGGCAAAATATGTATACACACGTATACTCCTCACAAAAAGTCAAGCAACAAAATATTTCTTTTTTTTAGACCTGTGAAATATTTGATCAGTTAACTTTGAATGCGAAGAAAAACACGCCATTTGCATATGCAACTGGCCATTTACTTTTTACATTGTTACCATAAGAATATAACGTATTTTTCTTCGCATTTAAAATTAACTGGTCAAATATTTCACAGGTCTAAAAAAAAAAAAGAAATGATTTTGTTGCTTGAGTTTCTGTGGGGAGTATAAGTGCATTTGATTCCCAGTGCGAACAATTTTCAGTGATCTAGAGATCGATTGTTAACCTGAAGTTACGGCGCCACAGGCAAAAATCATAGGCACTGGGTTTCCAAAAATTTCAGTTTCTTTACGTTTAAAAGTCCCACTTTACTGTGGTACCCGTATTGGCTATGTCCGATCTGCGACGGTTCTTTTATATGGTAAAAAAGAAAACATAGCGGGAAAAACATTTTCTCCTTTTCCCACAATGTTTTCCAACAGTCCTTTTCATCAGGATCGTTAAAACTCGGGATTGGGTGGTAAAGGTTTGAAGTAATAGGTCCAGAGCTAAACTTTGACAAAGAAAATGGAGAGTGTAGAATAAGACCACACTGCGCTCTTAACTTTTGACAAAATGCATTTTTGTCGCGAAAGGTTGCATCAGGTTTGAACAGGTCAGCTCATTAGTCATGAAGATCAGCAGGGTCCGTACTCACCAACTATTCTGAAGAACATTCTTAGTCTTGTTCTCAAGAATGTTCCAGGTATATATTTTAAAGTAACAAGACATCTCATAGCCTTAACGAAATGCTTAAGCCAATCAGAAGTTGCTTTACTTCATAAATCTGGAAATATACAGTAAAACCTCGATAATTCGAAGTCCTGAGGGACAAGTAAAATACTCGAATTATCGCAGTTCTCGAATTATCCACAATATCAGTGAAAACAAAGTTGCATTCCGTTTAAGATCGGCAATCAAAGTTTACTTCCCCAAGCAATACAACCGAATTTGTGTTCCTTTTTTCATAACATTCCAGGAATATCACATCGAGTGTGTTATTTTTTTTTTTTGTAAATTCACGTGTGTTGATCATATGAGTACTTGGAAATCAATCACTCTAAGTCACTTTTTTTTTTCCAGGAAGGTCGGTACTTTTTAAGAAATCGTAAAATCTCGCCTTTTGCATTCGCCCCAAATAACTGTCACCCCACAGGAAAGTATGCAAACTTTTATTTGTTTACCGAGAAAATGTTTTCAAAAGGCTTCTCCCTCAGAGTAGTTAAAAGTCGGGATTATGTGGCAAATGGTTAAAAGAGACGGCTACTAGGACATGTTTTACTAGTATGGCGTACATGTATATGAAAAGTTCCGCTTCATTTATCTAGCAGAGGATTATTAAAAAGTACCTATAAAATTTAATTTACTGTTTCGCCGACAAATAAACAGCGTTATAGGCCACATAACTCATGAAATCAACCGACTAAATCACAACGGCAACGCCTTCCTAGAGTACGAATGCAGACACTGAACCATTTACTGTACACTCTTTACCAAACGACAAATATTTCAACTAGGACAAACTGTGAAATCGTTTTTTTTGCAAACAACAAGTATTTATGTAACGTAGCTCAACTTTTGGGATTTGTCTTTATTGAGGTGGATTACATGTGGAAAAAGGAGAAAATGCTTGTTACCGACGTTTTCTCCTTTTCCCACAATGTTTTCAGACGCCTACTTCCCCAGGATCATTAAAACTCGAGATTGTTTGGTAAAGGGTTAATCTGCATAGAGAGCTAATTCAATGAAATATACCTTTAAAGTAGGAAACTGAAACATTACTATTTTTAGTCCGTCTTCGCCAGAAAAAGTAACTTTGTAGATGCAGGATAAGATTGCACGTTCTGTAATCTAGACCGTCGGCAAAAGCAACTTCAATACCTAGTACATATAACTGTCACGGAAGGCGAATTTAGTTCTTGACTGTTTGCCTCCGGGTACATAAACGATCTGGAAAAAAAAAAAGAGGGCCATTGACCCTAAAGCGCTCACCTGAGTAAGGTCATCTAGGACCGATAAGGCTGGAAAGATCCTGGTCGTGATGATGTAAAACACATAATTGTAAGTGATCTACTTTTTGACCAACTTGACCTATTTTTTAATTTTGAAATTGGCTCAAAATGTGGCCTCTACAGTGCACACAAGGTTTTTCCGATATTTGGCCCAGTGAATTACTTTTTGACCCGACGTGACTATATATCAAACTTTTCCGAGATATCATCAAGACAAACATTCTGACGATGTTTCATAAGTATCAGGCTGAAAATGTGGCCTTTAGACTGCACAAAGGGTTTTTTCTAAGGTTTGGCCCGATGATCTACTTTTTGATCCGACGTGACCCAATTTCAAACCTGTCCGAGATTAATCCAGACAAACATTCTGACCAAGTTTCATGAGTATCAAGCTGAAAATCTGCTTCTTTTTTGACCCGACGCCACCCAATTCCGAACTCGGTAGAGAATGTGTCAAGACAAATATTCTGACCACGTTTCATGAGTATCAGGCTGAAAATGTGGCTTCTTGAGTGCACACAAGATTTTTCTAAGATTTGGCCAAGTGATCTACTTTTTGACTTGACGTGACCCAATTTCCTACCTGTCCAAGATTTTATCAATACAAACATTCTGACCAAGTTTCATGTGTATCAGACTGAAAGTGTGGCCTCTAGAGTGCACACAAGGTTTTTCTAAGATTTAGCCCAGTGACCAACTTTTTCACCCAACGTAACCCAATTTTAAACTTGACGGAGATTTTATCAATACAAACATTCTGACCAAGGTACATGAGTATCTGGCTGAAATATGGCCTCTATAGAGCACACAAGGTTTTTCTAAGATTTGGGCCAGTGACCTACTTTTTGCCTCGACGGGACCCAATTTTCAAACCTGTCCGAGATTTTATCCAGACAAACATTCTGACCAAGTTTCATGAGTATCAGGCTGAAAATGTGGCCTTTAGAGGGCACACTAGGTTTTTCTAAGATTTGGCCCAGTGACCTACTTTTTGACCCGACGTCACCTTTCGAAGTTGTCCGAGATTTTATCCAGAAAAACATTCTGATCAAGTTTCATTAGCATCAGGCTGAAAATGTGGCGTCCAGAGTGGAGTGCACACCGGGTTTTTTTTTTTTTTTTTTTTTAAAGATTTGCCCAGTGACCTACTCTTTGTCCAAGATTTTATCAAGACAAACATTAAAAGTTTCATGAGGGTCTGGCTAAAAATGTAACCTCTAGAGTGCACACAAGGTAAATGTTGACGACCGCACGACGACGATGTACGACGGACGACGCATGACGAACGCCGGACACAGCACGATCACAAAAGCTTACCCTGAGCACTTTGTGCTCAGGTGAGCTAAAAATAGTTGAAATCTACGCACATATTTTCTTCACACTTTGAAAATCTCGTATTTGAAAATCTGAAATAAGGGATAAAACTAGAATCTGAGAATACCTGTTGCTTACATATTCAATTATCCTTCGTTTCAAACACAAATATTTCAAATTTAAAAGCTACATATAAGCAAAAACAGTATAATTCGTCTGTAAATCGAGACGTCACCTAAACAGACACAAAATGGCCAGAAACACGACAAATTTTCTATTTTTTTTCCTCGAGATTGCATGTCATAAACGACTTCTACAAGCGCTCTAGGTGATGAAACGTTTGGTAATTTTTCCTTGGTTATGTGTGTCACTAAATAAGACTTGCATTTCGCTGCGATACAGATTAAACCGACGAAACAGCGCTGTAGCTATCGGAAAATTCCGGATGGACTTGAGACGGTGCAGTGCACAGTAAATGTCTAAATGTGAAAAGAAGCACCGTAAACGTCTCATTGTTGAGACTACTTCAAAGCCAGGTAAAAGTATGACGGCAAAGAAAAGCGATCTGTCAAAGCAATACTCAATCACTCGCTCCCCTTTTTTCCCGTTTTATTGTTCAGGTTAAGGTCAAACTGTTTATGTTTCTTTACTTGACGAAGACAGAAACGATTAAAAAATCTTTTACAAAAACCGCACATAGACTACGCGATTTTTTCCTTTCAGTAGGACACCTGAAAACGATGCGGAAAAAAATGGTAGTAACGATCAAAAACGACTTTTTAATTTTACTAGATCTACAAAAGTAGCTTTAGGAAATATTCATTCTAGATTTGTCTTGGCTTTTTTCCCCGTTTCGAAAAAGTAGGTCAATAGTTGAATAGAAATAACTTTTTA
Organism: Tridacna gigas; assembly: GCA_945859785.2. Classification (NCBI taxonomy): domain Eukaryota; kingdom Metazoa; phylum Mollusca; class Bivalvia; order Cardiida; family Cardiidae; genus Tridacna; species Tridacna gigas. The sequence continues at coordinate 28,130,646 of OX244042.2, read as the reverse complement.
CGAAACGCCATTTCTTTACATTTCCTAATAAGATGCATTTGCAGACGAAAAAAATTATGTGGCTCAAGTAATGGAGGCTGTCTTCAGAAGATTTGGAAACATTAGGGGAAAAGGAGAAAGTGATGGTTACTAGCATTTTTTTCTTTTACTACAATGTTTTCAGGTTTTCTTCCCCAGGGTTGTTTTTTCCTAGGGGTCCTTTCACCACAATGTTTGTCATAATGTTAAAAGAATATTTGAGCCATGCATTCGCAAAAGGGGGTTTAACTCTTTACCACACAATCCGGACTTTTAACGACCCTGAGAAAGAAGGCCTTTTAAAACATTGCAGGAAAAGGAGAAAATGCTGGATACCAGCATTTTCTCCTTTTCCCACATTGTTTTCCACACTTCCCTAAACAAATTTTATTTTTTGAGCAACACATATTTTGTCGTCTGCAAATGCTTTCAATTCGGTCCAGTCCACAATTTTGTCGTTTGATAAAGAGTTAATGCATCTCCATGAGGCATTATACCATGCATGTCTTCACGTTATTGTAGTCATGAATCCATACTATCCATTTTGTCAAACAAATGGACTTGATCGTGAGGTAGTATGGTCCTTGGACATGCAGAAAATTTAAATTTACCAACAGCAAAGAGTTTTGACCCACGTCAGCCCGCGCAGACTGACATGAGTCGATTCTTTTTCCAGATGCATTAAACCCCTTTTCACAGGGCATGACTCACTTGTATTTCTCTCAAACAGTTGATTTCTCTGTAATTTGTGAAGCTGTAAAAATTAATGAAGAGAATGAATATACATGTATGTTAATTTTATGTATCATACCTCTGCATATTCTAAAAATTTAATTCTACATGACTATTTAGATAATGGTCAGTAACAATCTTGTACATACATGTATTTGAATTTTTTCATCCCTTGTCAAAAGGAGGAGGTATATTATTCAGAAAATTTTATTTTCTGTTCCTCCTTCCATACAATTTTTACTTGGTACAAAATTTGTGTTGGTCTGGTACAAAAAAAATGTCGTCTTTGGTATGAATATCATGTGAATGCAGTGATCTGCTTTCCCCAACGTTTGCCAGTAACTAGAAAATTTGAGTCATGCTCTGTGAAAAGAGGGCTTAATGCATCTGCAAAACGTATCAACCGATGTCAGACAGGCTGGCCTGGGTTGAAAATTTTTGCATTTGGTCAATTTTTAGCTCTACTGGCTGTAAGCCAGCAGAGCTTATGTCATGGTATGGTTTCCGTCGTCCGTCAATCTTTCCGTCAGTCTGTCTGTCCGTCCGTCTGTCCGTAACTAGTCTTTTTCTTGTATACGTGATAAAAGTCTGCATTTGTGGTCGGATTTTTATGAAACTTGCACAGTTTGTTTATCACATCAATAGCTTGAAGCCTATTGATTATGAAAAAAATCTGACGAACAGTGTGGGAAAAGTAGCCATTTGAAGTTTAAAATTTCAATTTCTTGTTTACGTGGTAAAGTCTGCATTTGTGGTCGGATTTTCACGAAACTTGCACAGTTTGTTTATCTCATTAATAGCTTGAATCCTATTGATTTAAAAAAAAAATCTGACTATCAGTGTGGGAAAAGTAGCCACTTAAAGTTCAAACTGTCAATTTCTTGTTTACATGATAGATTCTTCATTTGTGGTCGGATTTTCGTAAAACTTGCAGAGTTTGTTTATCTGATCAATAGCTTGATTCCTATAGATTTTGAAAAAAATCTGACAATCAGTGTAGGAAAAGTAGCCATTTGAGGTTCAACATATCAATTTCTTGATTTCACGCTAAAGTCTGCATACATGTATGTGGTCAGTTTTTCTTGAAATTTGCAGTTTGTTTATCTGATCAATAGCTAGAACCCTGTTGGTTTTGAAAAAAATCTGACTGTCAGTGCGGGAAATGTAGCCATGTAAAGTTCAAAATTTCAATTTCTTGTTTACACGATTTAGTCTGCATTTGTGGTTGGATTTTGTGAAACTTGCAGTTTGTTTATCTCATCAATAGCTTGAACCCTATTTATTTTGAAAAAAATCTGACAATCAGTGTACGAAAAGTAGCCATTTGAAGTTCAAAATTTTGATCTCTTGTTTACACGATAAGGGCTGCATTTCTAGTCGGATTTTCATGAAACTTGCACAGTTGCTTTGTATCATCCACAGCTTTAACCCTATTGATTTTGAAAAAAATTCAATGATCAGTATGGGAAAAGTAGCCAATTAAATTTGAAAATTTACAATTCTTGATTACTCAATAACATAGGCAGTAGTAGTTGAATTTTCATGAAACTTGCACAGTTGCTTTATATTATCAATAGCTTGAATTCTATTGATTTTGAAAAAAAAAAAAAAGAAGAAAAAACAATCGGTATGGAGAAAGGAACCATTTAAATTTGATAATTTACATTTCTCTTTTACACATTTAAGTCACATTTTTTATTAAATTCTAGTGAAACTTGCAAAGATTACTTGTATCATCAAGGGATTGAACTCTATTGAAAATGAAGAAAATCTAGCAATTAATTTAGAAAAAGCAGCCATTTGATGACTTTGTATTGTTTACACAACACAGTCCACATTATTAGTCACATTTCTTTGAAATTTGCAGGGATTGTTTAAAACAATGAGTACTGATACCCTATCAAATTCGGCTGGATCCCAAACAATTTGTTTTGAGAAAATGTACTTCATTTTTTTTCACTATTTATTCGATTCACCATGCCTACTTATGCTGTCTTATTGGGTTCAAGCCAAGTTGCAACAACACCTCCCCCTCCAATTTTTCCTGAGTTTCCTTTTTTCCTTTTTGTATCATGAATGCGTTATGTATGCTAGAAAAAGGCAAAATCGATGCCAGTAGAGCAATTCAGGCCCTCAAGGGCCTCTAGTTTGTATGTAAAAGGACCAGTCTACAACATGGTTCAGTCAGTTGTTAGACAAAACAGATTTCATTAATTCATAATTATATAATGGTTTGCTTGGTACAATGCATCACAGAGATGCATTAAGCCTCCTTTTGCCAGGTCATAGCTCACTTTATATCATATAGAACAGTTTTGTTGTGTTACAAAAACAGCATAGAATCAACCAGAAGTTAATTATAGGATGAAGTTTAACTCGTGCAGTGCTGAATAAATTGACATTTTAAGACGGTGCAAAAGTTGCAGATATTGGAATTGAAAGTTGTTTTCATCAGAATATCTAGCAGTCTGATCTTGATCTACACTGTCCACATCAGCAATCAAATCCAGGTTCAGCACTTCAAAGGTTGACCCTTCATCACACAATGCCACCTTTTAACAACCTTGGGAAAGAAGCCTTTTGAAAACATTGTGGAAAAAGGAGAAAATGCTAGAGGTCTCCTTTTCCCACAATGTTGTGTACCCTATCAAAAAAAAATAACGCCATTTGAGCCACAATGGAATTGTCGTCTGCTTTGAATTTGGACAAAACTAAAATTTTGCCGTCTGGTGAAGGGTTAATTGCCTATATATAACTATTTATACTGACCTTGGAACTCTTCTGAAATTGCCACAACCTGACCAAGATTTGATGTAAAAACTGGAAAAGAAAATACATACACATGTATTGTTTGTTTATATATTAATTGTTTTTGCCGCGACTTTTTATGCCATAAACCCTATGCCAAATGAACCCAAGCTATAACAATGTTGAGGGAGAAGACTTAGAAAAACATTGTACGAAAAGAAAAAAATGCTGATAACCAGTAATTTCTACTTTTTTTTCACACATTGTTTTTTCTACAATTTAAAAAGCAAATTCCTTGATTTGAGCCACATTAAATTTGTTGTCTGTAAATGCTTTCAATTTGGACAAGTTTAAAGTGTCCGGCAATCATCTGGCAAAGGATTAACGACCATTTTGCTACTGAATTTTATGAGATCAACTTGTAAATATCAAAATCAGATTGCACAGAATACACACTCTGATCTTGGATCTACAGAGTCAGATAAGGAGAATTTTTCCAAAAGATAGCTTTGAAATAGCAACATTTGGAGTTTTAACACACACACACACACACACACACATATATTATTTAGCAGAAAGGGTTAAGAATGTTCTTAGCCTCTAAATTTGCAAGTAAAGAGATGGTTTAGGAAAAACAGAAGTTGTGTTATGTTCTAAATCTAGAACAAGACTAAGAAAGAAACTAAGAATAGTTGGTGAATATCATACTGCATATCTTGTGCAGTTTAATCTTGTTCTACACTGGTCACAAAGGCAACTATTGTAGTGAAAGGAACTTCAAGGGTTAAATCAACAGCACTGAAAAAAAATTGTAATGGTCTAGTAAAATTTACCTTCATTCGGTAGAGCTGCAGTTTCAAAGGGATCCATTCCTCGATGAATTCAATGTCTTGCTTCTGTCAGTTGGATTTTTATCATCTGAATTTGATAAGATAGCTCATTGATAATACCTTGTACTTAAGCAGACCTCCAGGTAAGAGGGAGTGATGGTATTCTAAATCCATTATTTCTCGTCCAAACCCTATGTTGTGGGTACTCATTAGAATTGTCTCGATGAGACTATTCTAAAGAGTATCCCTAACATAGGGTTTATTGGGGAGTGATTAATACTTTCAATTTTGAAATCAAAATCACTCCCTCTATCTGGAGCTCTGTTTAAGAATATGCCATAACAGAGACTTCCAATTGTTGATGTTTTCATCTGTTCCTCTTCCAAGATTATGACTATGCAGACTGTGTTTGTAAAAGTAGGTAAAAATAATGTATATATGTTTGGCAAAACTTACATTTCATTTTTTGGTCTTGTTTGAAAGAAAATGGTAAAACATCACCCATTATATCCTGCAGGCAACCTTTTGCACCTCAAAGCTGACCAGTTTTGAAAATATAGTAGAACATTGTGAATTTTCTTATAATAACCCTTTATCAAACAATCATGATTTTTAGTGACATTGTGGAAAAAAGGCTTTTAAAAATATTGTGGAAAAAAGAGAAAACACTGGTAACCAGAATTTTCTCCCTTTCCCTCAATGTTGTCTACATTTTTTAAATCAAATCCTATCATTTTGGCCAGATAAATTTTGTTGTCTGTAAATGCTTTCAAAAGGGACAAGTATAAATTTTGTCACTTGGTAAAGATTTGAACAATTTCTCTTTTTTTGCACAATGCTTTAACATTTTACCACTAAATTCCCAGTTTTAACAGCCCCAAGGAAATTGACTTTTGAAGACATTGTGTGAAAAGGAGAAAATGCCAGTAACCCATGATTTTCTCCTTTACCTACAATGTTTTCTACCCTTTCAAAGAAAAAGTTCATAATTTGTGAAACATTTGATTTGTTGTCTGCAACTGCTTTCTATTTGGATCAGTCTGAAGTTTTGTCTTCTGGTAAAGAGTTACTGGTAACATGCATTCATGTACCAAACCTTAATTCACCATGATTGTCTACTTTAAAAAAAAAAAAAGATTTTTGAAAAATTGTCCACTTTGATTTTGTTCATATTCATGAAATAAATGATCAAGTCTACATTCATAAAGATACTAGAAATTTATTTAGATGCAAATGTATTAATTAATTAACAAATCTGTTAGAATGTGAATTATATCATGCATTGTATGATTGTTATACAAGGTGTCCCAAAATATATGTCACAGTTTCAAAGTTCAGTTTTGCTACTAAATATTCAATATAAGTAGATGATTCTTTATCGTATTATTGAAAGACGTAATAAATTTTGTAGAAACAGTAATTTTAAGTACTAGTTTACCTTCATTCCATCAAGACACATGCTCTACATGTCCACCCCGTTTTCCGCTGTACAAGTCTGACATGACGTCAAAAGTTGTTAATGAAGTTTTGGCAGGTGTCCTCTGTAACCTACCGTATTTCCCTATGTATAGTAGTTCTGATTTCAGTTAAACATGCTGGTTTAAACTCATAACCCTTGTCATACACCTCTGACCAGCAAAAAGAATCACAGTTTGGGTTGTTTTAAGCAGTCAAAATGTCATCAGGCCTGATTTCTTCCAGGAAAACAGAGACACTGTCACTGTTATCGCTACATTGATATTTTTAAAAATAAGTTTTTGCCTGAACTTTCCAAAAAGATTTTTTTTATTTAATGGTAGTTGGTGTCAATGGAGCAGCAACCCATACAAGCAGAGCTGCTATTGGCTTTCTGATCAATACTTTTTGAAGGCAGTTGATTACAATGATGACCACAGTCAAATGGCCACCTGAATTGTCCGATTTAAACCTGTTAGATTTTTTTCTCTAGGGTTATGATTATAAACCAGCATGTTTAGCTGAACTCAGGAGTGGTGTTTGTAGGGAAATACGAAAGATTACAGAGGGCACCTGCCAAAACGTCATAAACAATTTTGGACATCGTGTCAGACTCATACAGCAGAACATGTAGAGCATGTGTTATGATGGAATGAAGGTAAACCAGTATTTAAGATTGCTGTTTCTACAAAAGTTTAGATGTTTTTAATGATATTATTAAGAGCTATCTAGCCATGTTGAATATTTAGTGGCAAAATTGAACTTTGAAACTGGGACATATGTTTTGGTACACCCTGTATTACCATTTTTTAAAATAACTATTTTATGTTGAATAATAAATTCAATTCAGCTCTTCTCAACGTAACTTCACTGATCAAGTTATTTTCATAAGAATGAAATAATTTAAATCATGAAGACAATGCTTTTGTTTGACTTTTCATTTATTCATGCATCCGGAACTAGTAGAAGTAGGGAAGTAATATTTAAACTTCATTTCCCTCAAGTTCAGATCCAGAGCTGGTGGTCTAACACATGCAACTCTCTCTTGCATTCCCTATTTTTGGCCCCCAACTTTTACATTGCTGATTTTTATTCTTTCCCTCTTCCAGGGTGTACCCTACCTTGCTCATACTGTTGAACCTGCAAATTTACAATACATGAATAATTTCTGAACAGCTGATTAGTAGCAGATTGTGACTACATATGTTAATGAAACTCATCTAAAAATCTACTGATTTAAAATAAAGATGCCAATGTATGGGCATGAAATAAAGTTAAATCTTTTGAATAACTTGAGCTGTTTATAGACTATCTAGGGAAGTGTAGAGATAATCTTGGAAAAGACAAAGTTTTCCTTTGATATATTACATAACTTTGAATGTTTCTTATTTTAAGCGGTTAGTCCATAAGATTTATACAGTATTAACAGTATCTCACATGAACTGAAACCAATTTTCATCAACATTCATGTTGGCAAGTTTTATGACACAAGATAAATTGTCAATTAGATACCTGTATAATGAGACTGCTGCCATGTATTTGAAGTGTGAGCGGCTCTCTGGAATACAAAGAGTGGCCATAAATATTTCATCGTAGTCCGAATTTCCATTGACTTACGTGTATTGATCAGTGTGCAAGAAAATTAATTAAGCTGTTTCTGATCAATCAATCATAAGCAAAAACTATACCATTAGAAAGCAAGGTTACAAGAGCTATTTACATTAACATGCTGTTAGTGTTCGTCAACTGACATCAAAGTTGTAGTTCTCTAAATCATACTGTTATTTTTGCTACTAAATTTTCGGGACATTGCCATTGACATCAATTTAAAAAATCGTTTTCCAAAAATATTGATCACTTTCCAATCCGCTGTATTTATATAGTATTGCACTTTAACGATTTTGAAAGATATATTGACTGTAAATTCATTTTGCTTCATTTTCATATCAGTTTCATAATTACAGATTCAGACTTACTGCCACAATAAATTAGGAAGTAAAGTTGGAAATACATGTAAGTCAATGGAGATTCAGACTTTTATGAAATATTTATAGCCACTAACTGTAATTTTGTAAATGCCGAGTACAAATGGAATTCATCTTGGAAAAATGGAAGGACTCTAACTATTTAACACATACAGTAACAAGGAATCTTATTTCTTTTTCTTATAGATCTAGATGTAGACAAGTTAAAAAGCACTGAGGCTTAAAATTGCCATTATCGATTAGACATGGGTTTGATTTGTTTGGTGATAAATTCTTTTTTTTTTTACCAGCAAAGCTTTAAATAATTCCGTGCACTTACATAGACATCGAATGGAAAAAAAAATATCGGTTTGGTGTACATCACAAGGTCACAGAGAATTTTCAGTATTTTTTGACAAAAAAAAAAAGGATTATCGTCGAATGATCTAAAATCGCAACATCAAAGTTCGCGACCATTTTGTTTTTCTTAAAAGTCAACTTTATCAAAATCAAAGCTAATGAAGTCGTACCATTTGTAGATTTTGTTATCATCAGCAAATATTGCAGAAAAATGAGGTTCAGATAGGCAAATCAGCGAATTTGAAAAGCTCATATCGAAAACTGGTAATTTCATTAGCACCAAGACCCATTCCCATGAAAACTACAAATTATTTCAACACAGAACAGTATTTGAAAATAATACTATAATCCCACAAGAGTTTGCTATTCATGGATGTCACGTGACCATGTTAGAGGTGAAGATTAACGGTCAGTCTATTTTTAAACTGCTGGTTTATTATCACTTCCGTGAATACACATGCATGACAAAATGGTTGCCTTGTGTCGGCTCTGTCATGCTCGCTGAATAAATAAATGACTATTTGAAACGAATCGGAATATATAGATCTACTTAATTAACACATACAGGCAAGCGGACTTTCATTTTAAAATTTTGAGCTTGTAACTTTAGTTAACAAAGACCGAAGGTTAATACAGCGTTTTATTTAGTTTTAGGGGTAAAATTTCATGGATTTGGGACGCTTTCCCACGACGTGTTCTTTTCAACGATTGACCCAATTTTACTTTCCAAAAGCTGATATTTTCTGAATACGCCGACGTCAGTGCATCTGTCTCCTCCTTTGTTCAGCTGCCTTCCTTTTTACCATCTCAGTTTCCTTTGTTCAATTGTAGATCTAGCTGTTTACAAGTGTCTAAGAGAGAGTGGGGATGCAGACGATTTTGCACACGACGCACGCGCACCTGTTATTAATCAATCCTACCTTCTTTTAGAGAGTATCCGTACGCATATGGCATCACACCACCGCCTTTTTCTTCTCACTATGATGAAAATAGAGCGAATTTCAACATCTTTAACCATCTACTCGCGAGTACAACGCAAAACGGTTGTAACTCACTTTTTCAATATTTTACAGGAGAAGGAAAAAACTGATTTCAATTGAAGATAGTTTTGTTTGAAAACAGTCCTTTTTAAATTCCTTTCATCTTTCCATTAAATGTACTAATAATATAATTGGGAAAAGAATTTTCTAAAATGACATGTTTGCAAAACATTGAGTTACAACCCTTTTGCGTTTAAAAATTTGGAAAAGTGAAGAAAAAAGTTATGCAAAACAGTTGTAACTCACCTGAAAAAACCTCAGTTTTGCTTTGAAAGACATCATTTTTATGGAAAATATGTATCTGCCAATAATGTAAGTTTTTAAAGCTTAATTCTCTATTTTCAATGAGTACGGCAAAGAAAATCTGCTTTTGAAATGAATAAACATGATAGAAGGCCATCATTGCCCTGAAATAGTGTGTCAGGATCTAATGTTTATTTTTGCAAGTCTATGAAAGGAGCAATTTTTTACCCCAGAAACTGTAACTATACACTTAAACCAGGTATTAACTCACGTAAAGAAGATTTTACTGGATGACTTTGTATATACCTTATATCAAAGCTCTACATTTGTAAGTTTGGAAGAAGAAGATTTTGTATATCTTTCACTTTGACATAATTAAAACCAAATCAACTATCTGATTTTCAAGGATTGACCATCTTTAACTTCAGGCCAGGTATCTGAAATAGTTTGATAGAAGTCCTTTAGGTCAAAAAACATACAAATTACAGCTCTAAGCCTTGCATTTTTAGGCAAGAATGCCTACGATGTATAGCTCTATGTGAAGCATGTGACCCCAAATGAAAGCTGGGTAGCTTTTAAAGCCCTAAACTAAAATTTCAAAATCCTTGGTATAGGTTACTAATGTTTCATAATACTGATTTCCATATATCAGGGCTTTTAAGCATGTAGTTTTCCTTCAGCAACACTATACATGTAAAATATCTGACCCAATAGACAATGCCACAGGGTAACAATATGAGCATGCGCAAAGATCCATTAAGTAATAAAACATTGCAAATATCATTGTCTCTAGACGTAAAGATTACAAACCAGACTATCGTTTAAGTTTTTTCACATAACAACGCTATGTAAAAGTTAGTGAATGATTCCTGGCTGTGGCCACCACTAAAGGAACATACCTTAATGTTTACTTAAATATGATGGACTATAGCTAGGCAATACCCGTGTAATCACCGAAGCCTTTCGATTTCAAACAAAGTCTTTTGAATCTTTTTTGTAAAACATAATGAAGCACAGAAGCCAAGGTTTAACCTTTTAAAATTACAGCCTAATGTCATCATTTTCTAGAACAACCTTTGTAGCACTACTTACACTAATCATTCATGCCAAGTTTCAGTGCTAGCTTTCTGTTTGGGAAACTTTTTGATCTCCTTTTTTCTCCTTTCTATCTTTGACAATGGTTACCATATTCACCAGGTCACACTGTCTAAATGATCCAGCATTTTTTTTTTTTTTTTTTTTTCTATGGTGCTAGGAACTCTGCACATGTACTCATGATCATGTAGTTTTTTGGGAAGATCTATGAAAATTTCAGTTATTGAATTTATTATTTGCTTCCTGTAACCTATTTCTGCTAGAGCTCAGCACTATTTGAATAAACTTGGAAAAGGACCAAATATGTGTAAGGTTTCATTGAAAACAGCCCATAAGTGTCGGAGGAAAAGATGTCTTTAGTACTTGTTGACGACAAGTAATGGACGTTGCATTGATAGATGTTGCATGACTAACCATGACCCTCTGCAACGGTCTTCCCATGAACATTTTTATTGCTTCAATTCTGCATTACCATAAAACAGGATTTTTCACCCTTGCAGAAGTTAAACTGACAACTTCCACCTACGACACTTTCAATTTTGGTCAAAGTTGGCAATAGTGACCCTTTGGATAACGCTTATTCAAAGCTGTTCACTGTCACAGAATCGGTTGTTTGGAGCTTTTTGTTACTGCTCAAGAAAAGAAGAACAATGGGAAATTTTTAAAGATCTTTATTTGTTACTCCATTAGACCTAGGTCTACTAAATTTGAATGTTTTCCTGTAAACATCATTAATTACATGCCCCTATATACATGTATATTTTGGCCATTGGAAATTTGTTAATGAACTTCTCATAGAGATGAATGAAACATAAGCCTTGGACGAAAAGTTTTGTTTCTCCCTAATAACGTTGATATTTTACTAGGAAAAATCATAATAACATAACTGTTTACTCTTAGTCTGGGTAAAAACCCATCAGAGTACCACAACAATGAACTGCCATAGCTGGGGTTTGGACTACTTGCAACCATCAAACCCGTAATTGAGCTACTCTATCGACTGAGCCATCCATTCAATTAGCTACATGCATTAAACATGATTGGATAGTGTTTTATCTTTTGTTCTATAATAACGTGACAAATGAGATAAGACTGAGATAAGGAACTGTATAGAAAAAATATAAAACACTGGGACATTCTTTGTGTTTTGTACATGACTCTATTTCTGTCCATAATTTTTATATTAGTCCAAATTCCACTTTTGGAAGTGAATAAATATTTTTTTGTGTGAAAAATTTTGTCAAAATCGTGAGAAACAAAATCTGGTTGCATGCAATTGTAATAGTGATAATATTTCACTGTTAATGAAGGTAAATAAATATATAGCTAAACCTTTACCTTTACCAATTGACACATGAATGAATGACTATCAAAACTAGAATACCAGGGCATCAACATGGTATGATTTAGATTTTCACAACGAATAATTACCATATTTTGTTTAAAAGTGTTTTCTCTGTTACATACCCCTCTTCACATCTTTTGCCGAGCCCTATGTAGTTCAGTCTGTAGCGTGCAGGACTTTAGAACAGGGGGTCGCTGGTTTGATACCCTATTCGGCCAATTCATTCCAAGGATTGATGACTATTGTTTCAACAATGGTTATGTGGGAAAGCAGCCAGTGGCTTGGAAAGAATATTGTGTAGATGCACACAATATAGTTTCACAAGAAATAACAAACTTGCACTCTGCTGCTAAAGAAATCATCAAATCAACACCAAAAACACATTTCAGACCTATTGTGCAGCAGAAGTGCTTGCTGCTAAAATTTCAAACGAGACTCCTTTTGACAATGATCTGGAAGCAGTTTGTAGTGCTGCCACACCATATCGTGTGCGATGTTGTGCGCGTGTGTAGTATACCTACTGAAATTTTGAACGCAAAACTTGAAAACGCTCGCGGTACGCAAGCCGTCATGTATGCAAACATTTTGTGTAAATCTATATATACATGCAGTTTAGTGAAACGCAGCCCTAATATACATATATGTAAGCTGAAACTACACATTTCATGTTGTATATGAGCAAAGTTTTAATAATTAAGTTTTAATTATTGTGTTCCCCAGATTACTTATAATCGAATTTCTTACCATTTCGGTCAGTCTGGACATAATACATGACACCAAAAAGATATGTGAAGGAGACTTTTCGTTTCTTTCGTAAACATACTACTTCATTGTGTCTCTTTCGCTTGTTAGCGACATGAATAACAAGAAAGATCATTAGAAAAAAATAGATGGCATACGAGGTACGGGAGCATAGAATATATAAAATCTCTTGTGGTTTATTATGGAGAGAAATGATTGGAGGTAACCGTGCTTGAAATTACCTTTTTGCCTCATTGTTCTGCATATTGTTGAAAAGTTATTTTTTTAAAACAAAATTAGATGTTAATCCAACTCATGTTTGGAAAATGAGCTTCTAAAAATCGTGTATCTGAAAATACGTAGAGACTGTAGAGTAGTGGTATATAGCGTAACGCCTTAAAATATTAAAATATCGTTATTTAGTGTAGTAAAAAAAAAAATGATTGCCCCGTCATATTTGTTGAGCACTAAGTGCGACGGGGTATCTGTTTATGGTAGCAACCTTGTATATCAGTTGGTGTCAAATATAGGCCCGCAAAAATGCCTGCAGAATAAACATATATGTGCACTTTTTTCACTAAATTACCATTTATTCATCTCGACTCATAGACACCAATAGGTAGGTCAAAGGCCAGTTTATACAGCTATTTCGAGAAGAAAAAAAAAAACTCGTATTTTTGCATTTAAATTAGGGAACTTCCTTCTAGATATTAATCAGTCATTATTTTAATGTATTAAGAGTATAACCCAATCAGAAGCAAACACGCATGGGCCTGTTAAAGAGAATATTAATTAAAAGCCATTGTTTAAACCTAGTCATTTTGTTATGTTAATATTGCCCTCCTCTGGCAGGAAGCAGATATTGTTTTTGTTTTCTTCTAATTAGTAAAAATATGCCTTTCGATTCGGCAAGATAGTTACATGTATATCTATTATAATTATAAAAATGTGCATTTAACTAGAAAAAAAATGTAAGCAGTGCTACATTATTACACCCGGCAAAAAGAAAGTTGCAGTACTTTTCTTTTTACTGTCCGTTACCATTATGGCTGACAATGAAGTGAAGCGAATCTGCCCCTCTGCATGGTAGTTTACAAGTATACCCGGTAGATTCTCAAAACCCATAATGCCTATGTATATACATGGACCTAGAAATACTAAAACATTGGTATCGTTGAGGTATCCAATATCAGTTTTATTTGCTATTGCGAGCTGACTGGAGCTGGATAAGACTGCGCAACATAGGCAGTATGATCTTGAGTATAGTCTTTCGCTAATAAGCAAAGCATTACAAGTTATATAAATTCACATGTTTACAAGTTAAATCAATCAAGTTTATTGTTCAAATCATATATATACATGATATACGAACAAACATACATATTACAACTAACATACAAATAGTGACGGAGTAAAATGGGTTGGAACAGTTGGATACATCTGCAGCCAGATTTTGACTCATTTCAGTTTTATTTAATTAAACTATAATAATCATTCTTGTGTCTTTATGCCAAATGTTGTCCATGACGGTTGTATCGTTGCATAGATTACGATGGACAGAAAACACATTTCTGCAGGCCTTCCAAGAAATCACTGTTGTGACTTTTCTTGTTTTAAAACTAATATTTCCGATATGTGTATTTGTCCCTTACACTATATATGTCGTTAACATTTCTATGTTTATACAGCTAATTAATTCTGAACCATATTACAGTCTATCAAGTGTTAACAGCGTTTTTTTTTTTTTTGTAGGGATGTATCTTTTAAATGGTAAATCACTCGAAATATTTGTATATACATGTATTTAGATATGTATGTCATTAGTATTAATGGCTGGAGGCCTTTATTGTAAATATTGTATTGTTTTTTTTTTTTTTTTTTGGACAACATAAAATGGCAACAAAAAGGCAATGTTTTGAGCGAAAAACATGTTGAATTGAGAATAGTGTGTATACATGGATTCACGATCACTGGGAAAACCTCGGGTGATCCGTGGATGAAATCTGCATAGATGTAGTAACGAAATCGGTCGAGGTGTGGAGAGATGCAACGAGGGATTCACGATCAGACGGCATGGTGCCGTCCCTTTTTAGATATTCACTATCCACAATACTGAAATAACAGTTGAAAGAGTCCATGGCGCCGAGAGAGCTGAACTCAAATGCTCAACTATCATTGCTTCTCGTTCATTGAACATGCACAATTCGTATGTATTTTCTCATCTAGCACATCAAATACGGGCGACTTTTTTCGATTTATTGTAGATGAACTTGAAACAAGAAAATCTCTGAAAAAGATAGACGGCGCAAATATGCCAGCAAATAGGCATGGGCCCTTGGAATAACCATGTAGACCTACATTTTTTACCAGTGCCAAATTTCTATTGATTCACTTGTTATCAGTACCAAAAAGTTGGTCGATAGCCAGCACATTCGGCTACGCCGAAAAAAAAGTGGCAAAAGAAGTTGCTTGTAACAGTTTTCCTCGGGCCACGATGTAACACATATTATTTATGTATGAAACCATAATTCATCTGGGTCGTCTTTTCTACGCATGAATGTTTTCAAAGTCGTCTGTTACATATTTTGTTTAACCCTTTACCAAACAGAGCCGTATTTTAACGACACAAAGGAGGAAGGCTTTGGATGACATCCTTTGAAATGTATGTTGGTTACCAGCATTTTCTCCTTTTCCACAATGTTTTCTGATCTATCAAAGACGACTTTTACATTTGAACCCTGCTTGGTTTGCCTGCAACGCCTTCAATATGCACCTGTCTAAAATTTTGTACCTTAGTAATGAGTTAATTGAGCGAAATTATTTCCTTGAATGAATATGTTGTAAAATAAGTAGTCGCAGTATTCTGGATTGCCCGTACGAGAAATCAAACTGCTGATCAGTGCGCATAAGATTTCAGGAAAAAGATATTCACATTTGTACGAAAACATGAATTACATTATGGATACATGTACAAATCCTATTGATACATACTGAAATATAGAGACATTCATTGGCATGAATAGACACCTACCGGAGATTTGAGGGGCCCTCAGGGCGCATTACACAGTTTCGAGGACCATTTAGACCCATACTGAAGTTTCAAGGGATCTCTCAGACACATCAATAAATCTAAGCAGTTTAGTGAAAAGGCAGCCCAGGTGTTGGTGATGATTTGAAATAATTTATAAAGAGGCGGGAAAAAAATCCCAACAAGTCTTTAGCGACCCTGATTAAAAAGGCTTTAAAAATCATGCAGAGGAAATGAAAGGGAAAAATGCTGGTAACCAGCATTAAATGTTAAACTGTTTTATATCCTTTTAAAGACAAATCCTATTATTTTAGCCACTTTTAATTCCTGTCTGCAAATGCTTCTAACTTTGATCAATGTAATACGTAATCGTCTTGTAAAGGTTTAAATATGTATCTTGAATAAGCGCGTGTTTCTCATCATGACCGAGCCATCTTGATAGGAAGGTTTTAAGGTCATTGTTGCAAGGGAGGTGACTTCATTCTTTACCAGACGACAAAAAATTAGACTTGTCCATATTGAAAGAATTTACAGACTACAAATTGAAAGTGTCTTAAATGATTGTGATTGTCTTTACTAGAGCAGAAAACAATGAGGGGAAAGGAGAAAATGCTGGTAAGCAGTATTTTGTTTTATTCCCACAATGTTTTCAAAAACAGGCTTTTTTCTCTGTGTCGTTAAAACGCGGGATAGTTTTGTAAAGAGTTAAGGGTTATTGATAACTACGATTATAAGTCAGCCATTTTGACTAGCGTGCAAAAAAAAACGTCATAGCCTGTATACAGAGTAGGCTACATTACAGATTCTTGCGCTAGAACACAAAGCCAAAGTAGACTAATAAACTTTCCGTTATGTAACATCGAAGTCATTCGAATGACCTTGAAAACTTGACGATTCATCATTCCCGATAACACAAATGACAATTCAACCACGCATGCGAAAAGTGCAACACTTAATCTTATAGATTGGGAAAATAAATTTGAACTACGTCTTCAAATCTTCTCCCTTCCCTTTGCACATAAACTGTATTCTCTCAGCTAAACCTGACCTCTTTCCACGACTAAAAATATGATCCATTGAAAACCAGAAAGACTTTTATCTTTTAGGCTTGACTAAATAAGCGCACAGTATAGTTCCAAGATCAGACTACGCATTCTCTACAGTCTGATCTTGATTCATACTGTCTGTTAAAGCCCTCGTTTTCGCCCTTGTTGCTGAAGGGTTTAGCCATAGATAAGATTTATTTCATATCTTGAACAGGGAAAAAAAAAAGAAAAAAATATGAAAAAAGAAAGACGGAGTAAATTTGTCCCGTAAAGAGGCCTTAGGTGCTATCACAGTAGATTGGTTACCTCCCCTGATACAGCAGGCGTATAGGGATCGGCACAGGCTACTAATCAAAGTACTGATAGTACTGAAGGCCAGGAAATCTAGTGATCTGTAATCTCTAAAGAACGAAGGATACGAACTCACACGAGACCTCATTTTCTAATTATCACTACCATACAGACAGTCTGGCCAATTCAATTATGCCAAAAGAATTCATTGGTAAAGGGGTACTGTCACGCATAATATGGAATAATACAATAATCAACAGGAAAAATTAAATCAATGCAAAAAAAAAAAGCAGTGCTCAGAAGCCAGATTCTATAATTAAACCGAAGCAAATAGTGGATACCAACGCTCGGCTATAGGGTGCATGATAATGGCTTTGAAAAAATTTCTAAGTCGAAAAGGGGCTTAAATCAAGCAAATTTATTTTTGAGTTACTTGTCTTATTGGTTAAGGTTGATCTTTATGATAACGCACATATATTCCAAGTTTCAAATAAATATCGTCAATGATGAGAAAGATAAGACACAATTTAAAATTGGACACAACGCGAATACCAACGCTTAATATCGCGAACGCAGGGCAGGGTGATGTCAATACATCGCAGTTTTGTTCTCAAACAGTCGATCTAAATCTATTCTTTTGACTATATCATACAAAGACGTCCACTAGTCCTTCTCGACCCATTAGAGAGAGAGAGAGAGAGAGATTCCAACAACGGCTTCTGGCGCTTAAAATGAATTTGCACATTCGGGGTGTATTTCAGAATAAATATTCTTAAACTTTCATTTCTCCTTTTCAAACAATGTTTCGGAAACTACCAGTTATGTGAATGAAACTCTAGGTATGTAAATGTGATGAATAACTGATAAATCAAAGCCTAATTTTTTAAACACACCTTTTATTTTCAAATTATTTTGTTTGAAAGTTAAAAAATGTCCAAGGATCGCACAACACGTTCATGATTCTTAATCAATCAACAGTCGCCACAAAAAAAGAATATAAGCAGATAACATGATTGATTATCGGAAAATGTAGATAGAACAAAAAAGTCTTATTTTTCCATAATGTTTGCCTATTCTTCTGACAAAAAGAGAGATGTTTTAAATCGATTCACACAGAAAAAAGAGAGTATAATTTCTTTTAATTTCTGCATATTTCTTAATTCTATCGATTTTTTTTTTTTTTTTTTTTTTTTTTCTTTTTTTTCTAAACATATAGAGAAAATCAAGTTCAGTTCTAAATGATTAAAAGAAACTGATAATAAATGCAGTTAATACACCAATAATCTCATTCAACTATCGACATTTCCATGGAAAATCGTATATCTCAATCTTTTCACCAGGCAGTCAAAGGAGATGCGGCGTGCGGTTCCCTTTGATCTTTATTTGAAACGCGGACAGTAACTAGCCAGTGACAATGGAAACTAAAAATAGAAAACTGGTTCTCGGGTTTTTCCCTCGCGCTAGTACACTAGAAAGTGATATCAGGGGCTGTAATCATGTCTATAATACGAGAGGATTTCAGTATCCAATCACAGTGATGGAAAAGTTGGTAGAGGTTAAATGTACACTGAATAAGTCTGTACACCGAATAAGTCTGATGTCAGTCATAATACGGCAACGCCTTAATGCACAGTTCTTGACAAGATTTGTGTAACTATAAACTCCGCCCATAGGCGGTATCGGATAAAAATAGACATCAGACTTAAACGGTGTACAGACTTATTCGGTGGACGTTTAACTTTTACCTGGAAAAGTTATTGACCGTCTGTTGTGTATTCAACAGGGACACAACCCTTAAAACACACTCGTTGGTTATTAAAGGGCTGTAATACCCTTGCAATTCCACAGCACTATGCAGATGTCGGAAAGCTTTGAGGAAAGGAAAACATTCACGCCGTGTGATAAGCGATCTCTGTACTTACGAAACTAGTTGTTTTGGCGGACTCAGCGATATAGAGTGGACACACCGTTCAACATTTTTTTCTGAAAGTAGTCCGGAAAAGTCAGCTTACGATCGCTATAGGCAAGGGAATCCCTTGAGAGGGATTCCCTGGCCTAAAAATGGGCGGAATTCTGCCCTTCTATTTTTAGAACAGCCATGACGCTAGACTAATAGAGATTCAGGCACGTCACTCTCACTTCCAGAGCAGTAGATTTTTTTATATTTTTGACCTGACGAATAAGTGAATTGTATTTTTGGTATCACCTTAAATGTTTATGTCTGCTTATATTCTTTTTAGTTTCGATTACCAATTTCAAATTGTGCAAAAAATCGCAATGTTACCTCTGCAGCCAAACTGGAAATGTGTATGCTGCTCTGATTGCCTAATCTGTGATATACATGTAACCCAATGAAAACCGACGACACAATAGCCTGTGTCAGTTTTAATATGTATATCTATCAGTTTACTATCGCAGTAAACATGTCCACATTTTTGACCAATCGCTAATTTCTATTTCTTTATCTGAATACAACAATATCAAGAAGTAGGTCAAAAGCCAGCGCATTAACCCTTAAGCTGCTAAGCGCGACTCACTGAACTTTGGCGGACAGCGTAGATCAAGATCAGACTGCACAGAACGAGCAGTTAGATCTTGGATCCACACTGTCTGATAAGGAGATATCTTTCCTCAAGAATACCTTTGAAATAGGAAAATTTGGGTTTTTACCATCGGTTTTAAAGTTTCATTTCTTTTATTTAGCAGGATAAGGGTTAAGCTACGCTGAATAAATCCGATTGATTATGTTATTGATTGATTGATTTTCGTTTCTTTATCGTTGCCACCGGTTGCCGATATGCGCGATGCCCCCAGACCACTTTAGTTTTGTTACAGGGGATATTATAGATACTGCAGGATACAGGACGAAGCCCATCCTATGTTACGCTTGGTTCTTTTATGTGACACGTGCTAGCATTAAACCGTTGAAAACAGGCGCTTTTGAGGGCGGCATAGATCAAATCAGACTGAACAGAACATGAGGCTGGAACCCGGGGCCTCCAGGTAACGAGTCCTACACTTTACCACTGAGCCAAGTAGGACCACTTACCCATCAAAAGAGGTCGCGGTTAGATATTGAGCTCTGAAAGAGTTAACGATTTGAAAATCCAGAGCCGTGCATCAGTAATTTTTCGGAGAGTGCAGATTGTCAAGATCAGTCTGATATTTGACCTTCATTGTACCAGTCTGAGCCATGCTCTGTGAAAATGGGTTTAAAGCATTTGCAAAAAAAGTATCGGCCTAGGTTTGCGCAGGCTGATCTGGCCAAAACGTTTTGCTTTTGGTCAATTTTCTGCAAGTCAAGGGACCAGTGTATCTCACGATTCAATAGGTTGTTATACAAAACGGATTTTAGGAATGTATTATACTGTGATGACTTGCTTGGTATCATGCATCACTAAGCTTCCTTTTGCCAGAGCACGGCTCATTTATTTTGAGATAAGCTGGGGGTTTTACCGTTGATTAAGATCGGACAGCACCGACAGTGCTGTCTTATCTTAGATCTACACAGTCCGCTTGTTTAATTAAGCCTGTACAAAAAAAAAGTATTGGCAGACTTTTTTTAACCGTCGAAAGAGATCGATCTTATTGACATAGTAATACATACATATTTCATTAAAGTCCGAATCCCCATTGCCTTACATGTATTTCCAACTTTACTTCCTAATTCATTGTTGGTTAAAAACTGAAGCTATGGATATGAAACTTATATAAAGCAAAATGAATTTTAAATAGAAACATATATATTTTCAATCTCGATACAGTGTTATACTATATAAAGACAGATGTTAAAAAAGGTGATCAATATTTTCGATTTTTTTTTTTTCGTTGACGTCAATGGCGACGTCGCCAAAGTTTAGTGGAAAAATAACACCACTTTGTTTTAGAGAGCTACATCTTTGATGTCAGAGGACAAACGCTAATAACATATAAATGTAAATAGCTCCAGTAACCTGGCTTCCTACCAGCATACATGTAGTTTTCCTTATGATTGAATGATCAGAAGCAGCGTAATTAGTTTTCCTTTGCACAGAAAAATACGTGTAAGTTAATGGGAATTTAAAGTTGAAGAAATATTTATGGCTGCTTACTATATATCCAAATTGCGCTGAAACATTTGAGCCATGCTCTGTGAAAAGGGGGCTTAATGCATTTGCAAAAAGTATCGACCCAGGTTAGCTGGCGCAGTCCGCGCAGGCTGACCTTGGCCGAAACCTCTTGCTTTTGGTCAATTTTCTGCATGCCAAAGTACAACTGTGCGAAATAGTTTAGTGCGTTGTTATACAAAACGGATTTTAGGAATGTATAATACTGTGATGACTCGATTAGTATCATGCCTTAAGGAGATGTATTAAGCCCCCTTTTGCCAGAGCATGGCTCATTTAGAGTGAACTGAACAGGAGACCGTTTGACGTTACGTAAGTACGTAAAGGTTTGACGTCTTTGAACAGGATGTTAACTCTTTCAACACTGAATATAAGAGCGGTGCTCTGAGAAAAAGGGGGTTTAATGCATCTCCGTGATTCTTTATATCAAGGAATATATCATATAATTATGGATTCATGAATACCATTTTATTTAACAGTCGTCTGAATTATGAGAACGAATGATCCTTAAACACGCACACAATTAGCCTGGGTTCCAGTGCGATCATTTTTTTCCTTTTGTATATTCGGACGTTACTTTGACAAAGTAACGTCATCGGACTTGCACAGGCTAGCAGACATTTTACACATAGCAATAGGTTTCGGTCCACGTCAGACTGTGCAGACTGCGCAGGCTTGCATTGGTCGATATTTTTTGCAGATACATTAAACCCCCTTTTCACAGGGCATGGCTCATATAAACTCCATAATTTACGACGGCTGAAAATAACATCCACTGAAACAAAGAAAGTTAATAATCTTTTACAAGTTTGACCAAAAGCGGACGTTATAGATCCAAGATCAGGATCCGTATGCACCAACCATTCTTTAGAATATTCTTAGTCTTATGCTGAAGAATTTTCTATATTTGAAAGCAACACAACTTCTGATTACCTAAACCATTTGGTTTAGTCAATCAGAAGTTTTGTTCCTTTCAAATCTAGAAAAAATCTTGAGAATTAGACAAAGAATATTCTTGAGAATGATTGGTGAAAACGGACCCAGTTTGCATCCTCTGAGCAGTATGATCTTGAACTATGCCGTCCGTATTTTAGCCGAAGGCAGTAAAAGAGTTGATTGCGCAAAAAAATAAAGATGTATTAAAATAGTTATGTGAGCGTAGAAATACGAGGAAAAATTTAAAAGGAACGATGCATTTTCTTAATTAGAAAAAAAATCGGTGTTTAAATTCATTACTATAATAACTTAACTTGAACATATTAACAAACATTTTGTTTATGATTCTAATTTGAATAAAAAAAATTGTATGACATGAACAAAGCGAAGTTATTTTCATTTGCATAAGCGATTTAACGACGTTGAAGTGGCTTTTGAGTGATGTTGAACAAATCAATGGATGAATTTTACTAAATAACAAAGTTGTTGACGGTTAAGATACAAGTGTACAACAAAGGAAAACAAAGGACAAAAACGGTAAGTCTAAGGTATTTCAGTCTTATTTATTTGCAAGCTCTCTCTCTCTCTCTCTCTCTCTCTCTGTGTCTCTCTCTTACAGAGACAGATCCACAGAATATAACAAAACTACACCTAGTATATAAAGTTACAAAATAAATGTACAGACAAGAAAATATTGATGCTGAACATCAATGGCGCCGCAAACTAGTTGTTTCTGTAACAGGGCACAATGCATTGGGTTATTTCCTAATACGCATGTCTTGCACAATCTTCGTAGAGGTGCAAGTGGTGATACTGTGTTTAAACTCTGGGCCATCTGGTTTTTGACAAGATTTTTAAATTTCATATCATTGAAGGCTATTTGCAAACTTCTTATCCATGGACTGGGCCATTTCTTTATCCACAGGACATCATTTGGACACAATTGGTAGATAGAAATGTTAGAGCTGTTGCCTTTCTGATATTTGATAGAAGATTTTGAAAAGTGTGCAACAAATATGGCTATGCGCAAATTTGTGACATCTGGGTGGAGGGGAGCATATGGCAACTTTTGACCCGAAGGCCACCATTTGAACATACTAGTACTTGGTAGAGGTCATTGTAGCGATACTACACATGAAATATCAAAACTCTCGACCGTCTGATTTTGAACAGGAAGATTTTACATTAACGAAAGAAAAGTCTGTTATCGGATTGTGCTAAATCTGACGCTCCAACACATATGTCTGGTATCATACAACCCCTCTTTATTATAGATATAATAAAGACTTGAATGAAGTCCTTATATCTATATAGACTAGACGGGTTGTATGATACCAGTCATGTTAGGCGCTCCAACATTGATTTACGGATGTTTCGGTAACAGACGAGTTCGGTAAATTGGACTTATAGAGTAAATTGATTGGATGTTTCGGTAACAAGGCAGTAATATAGTGCCGTGACGTTTTTCACACCCATGGCTTCTGCTTGTGCAAACGTTTTTTCTTTTAATTTGCAATTCTCACTCGTTTTCTGACGTAAATATATTTGTTGTTCTTTCCATGCTGTATAAATAAATACCTGAAATTAGTAAATTTTGATCACCGTATCTTATTTTCGTTTTTCACCCATAGCTGATTCATGTAATGAATAATATACGATCCCTGATAAAACCCAGCCCTAAGCTTGTACCCGTATTACTTAATCGTCCTACAGATAACAGACTCCTACTTTAAGCCAATCCTCAAGTTTTTTAAAAATGTTTTATTAAAAATGACGCTATTCTTGTCAACGTTTTCTGTGTGAAAAATAATTTCTTCCGGAAACAAATTGGTCAACTTCCAAACCAGCCATTTACCCTCAGAATACCTTTCACTCTTGTTGCCCTTGCGACCGATTCAGACAAAGATCAAACTGCAAAGCAAAAAAAAAAAAAAAAAGTCTGATCGTTGGTTTACGCTGCCAGCTTTTCTAAGACATTATGAGGAAGGACAACTTTGCTTTGAAATAGCTAATATTAGACCAGGGATCGTATATTGTAAAATATTTATTGTTCTGTTTCTAAAATGAAAATAGCCTTTACTTTTTTCGATGCTCTAAAGGTTAAAATTATGGATAATTAACGTGAATTCAGAAATAAAGATAATACATTTGAAACATTGTGGCACATGAAGAGAGGGAGTGAGAGATAGAGAGAGAGGCCTTGACAATAATGCTTTCGTGCGTACTTCTTGTGATTTTGACCATGAACATTTGTGCCCATCTAAAAGATATCTGTTCTGTATTGTTCCTCTCCATTTTCCACACAGATTTCAAATCTGGTCTGGTGCACAAAAATCGGCGTCTGCTGGTTTTAAAGTGCGTTCATCAATACAACACTGCATAAAAAAATCATATGCGTACTATTTGAGAACGAAGGGAGTACTGTATATTGTATATAGACGCGTTTACAGCCTGTCTTCACACCTCCCATTGCCAACAAGATAAAGAAGTTTCCCGTAGATCTTAAAGATTAACCCCGGTTTATGAAAACCTGAAACACCAATGGACAAGAAGAAACTTGCAGATCAGACTGCATGTAAAAGTTACGGGGATTGGGCATGTTTAGATCACACACTGCTCGTGCAGTTTGAAAAAAGTATTTGTCAAAACAAGTATTTGCTACTATCTATCTCTCGCGCTCACTCTCTTCTTTAGCCACAATATTTTTACCTGTATTACCTGTGTTTCTGAACTAAATTTAACTATCCATAATTTTAAATCTAAGAGCGTCGAATAAACCCAAGGGTCATTTTCATTCTAGATATAAAACCTATTTTTAGCAGTGTCAAGGTTTTCTTGTTCAGAATGTCTTGCAAAATTGACAAATGAAGATCAAAGATCAAACTCCGTGTTTGGTGTACTCTGATCTCGATCTGCACCGGCCGCAATGGCAACAGCAGTAATGACAGACGCTCTAAGGGTTAATGGCTGGTTTGGAATGCTTTCAGTACGAAAATATTTTCACATTGAAAGGATCATAAATCATTGATTTAAAAGGAGATACAACGTGTTTCAAGTTTAGGATTGGGTGTTGTTATTCGTTACCTCAACTTTGATTCGGGTATCATTTTACGTACAGCATGACAGTAGAAACATAACAAAAATATTATGTCTTAAAGTGTGTGGAAGAAAAAAGAGAAACATTGAACGAATCAGAACCAAGACTTTATTTGGTGTGAAAAACGTCACGGTGCATTACCACTATATAATTACCTTGTTACCGAAACATCCAATCGATTTACTCTGTAAGTCCAATTTACCAAACTCGTCTGTTACCGAAACATCTGTCACCCCCAACATTGACCTAGTTACAGTTAGCTGGTCTTAAAAACACGATCGCGAAAGGAAAACAATATTTCTACAATCCATACAATACTAGAACAAAAATATAAGTGGGGTCACAAGTACCACATAGGGTGCTCTAGGGTCAAAGAGCTTGAAAATGCCTCTTAACCTTTTCCAGCGTAAGATATTTAAAATGGTGGCTTCGAAAATTTGTGACAGATAATTTTTGATCACGTGAGTTATTATTCGAAATGCATTTTTTATTTTTCGAAAGGAAAATGTTGATATGTCTACGATCCGTGTTTTTATCCATCTAACAATGAAAGTGCAATATACAAAAAAAAATCCCCACAAATAAATAAAAAAGTTATTATGGACCCCGATCTGGTAATCAAAGTACAGTAGATATAGGTGGATGTTACAACAAAGCATGGAACCAGTTCAATATGGCTGCCTCCATAGGCACTTTTCAAAACCGAATAAAAATATAGTGCCGCCGCTCATGCGGCGCCACAATAAATATCGGTTGTTCAAATATGAAATAATTCGAGGATGAGAATTAATTTCAAGTGATGACTTGCGCGAACACGTTCTATAAAAAACACTAGGTCAGGGTCTGTATTCACCAGCCAGTCTTAACGAAATTCTTTTTCTAAATCTAGATTTAGAAAATAGCGCATCCTCTAATCGGCTAAACCAAATGGTTTAGCTAATCCGATGTTGTGTTACTTTCAAATTTAGAAACCTATTAAGAATAAGACTAAAAACGGTCTTAAGAATGGTTGGTAAATACGGACCCTGGTCTGCTCATATGAGCATTTATAATCACTGCATTTTCACTCACTTATATCGTCATTTATTTGTAGCATGTTTATCTTCATCCGTAACTCGGAAAGGTTTTTTTTTTCCCCATTTTAGTATTTGAATTACCAAAGTTGCTAAGTACAATTACTGTCCAGAGGTTTACAGTCCGAGTACATCCAGGGCTTGCAGGGAATACCGTGTTCTTTTTCGACGATGTGCTTTATTTGATCAAAGCAGATGAAATATACGAATAAGAAAGTGAACGAATAGCGGATGTAACATGGCCCGAATTCAACAAGACGTACAGTGCATAGCGAATTTGCTCATTTTCTACATTATTCAATATTGACCCCTGGAGCAACAAATAAGCAAAGTCTAAATTTTCAGTCAAGAACAGACACGCTAAAAAATGTTGTTTCAAGACTGCTTTTGGCTTGAATGTTACAGCATAGCTTACTGTGTAGATCATACAATAGACCACTCGTTATAAGCAGCCTGATCTTGATCTACATTGCCCATAAAAACATGTATAGTTGTAACAGGCACTTAAACCCTTTACCATATAACGCCGACTTTTTAGGATCACAAGGAAAAGCTTTTTCAAAGCATTGTGGGAAAAGGAGAAAATACTGAAAAGCAGCATTTACTCCTTTTCCCACAATGTTTTCTAGCCTTCAAAAGACACTTTTCATAGTTTGTGCACCATTTAATTTGTCATCCAATGCTTTCAACTTGGACCAGCCTAATATTTTGCTTTTTGGTAAAGAGTTACGGGTAAAATCTTAATACAAGTACATGAATAAATAGGGGCAAATAGGCAAATAGGGGGTTTAATGCATCTCTGGGAGGCATTATAACATGCAAGAGATCACATAATTATGGATCCATAATTTTTTTTTTTTTTTTCAAACAATCGACTTGATCGTGAGTTAGAATGGTCCTTGGACATGCAAAAAATTGGCAAATAGCAAAAAGTTTCGAGCCATGTTGACCAGTCTGTGGACTGCGCAGACTGTCATAAATCCGCGATAACTTTAGCAGATGCATAAAGGGCTTATAGATACACACTCATTCTCAATAAATACGTGCATTCGGTGTCGCCGGGGCTTATCTCACGGAACGGGATAAATTCGGTAATACCGGTTGTGTCCAACAATCCATTCCCATGTATTCTTTATATGAACCAAAGTAATAGGGATGAGTCGCAAATATCAAATAAAATATTTCAAGTCAAACTAGTCAATTTGACGTGTTCGTTACTGTCGCCGAGCAAAAGCCAGAAAAAGTAAATCATGATGAAAATATACAAAAACCTATTAGATGGTTTCCTGAAAAAAACCTTCATAGGTTTATAACTAATCAAAAAAGAATGTGCATATTTGCTGGACGTTTTTCCATTCTGAATATTTTTTTTTTATCGTCGCGTGAATCTGTGAAAATTGGTGTCACCAGAATCTGTGAAATGTTCTTTATGCTTTTGTTTGTCACCTTATATCCTAAAGGGATTCTATTTACTATTCAATTTTGCACTCTTTATATTGTCTAAAATATGCGTAACACTTTGACCATAAATATTGGATCGAAATTTTAATAAGTGTTGCACTAGTGTGCTTTCAAGGGTAAGCCTGGTGATTTTTCAAATCAAAGTGACATATCCGTTTTAATACTGAGTTTCTCAATTTATGTCATAAACAAATATATTAAACTAAACTGTTTACCATGAAAAGCCAGTGTTTTCATTTCAAGTCCGTTTGTATCCCGCTAAAACATCAAACCAATTCATTTAATTCCAATTTGACATGTTCGTGATTGATATTTTCGTTACATAGAAATTCAAACACACAAAATTTCTTGGCACTTCCTCTTTAAATTTGATGAACATTTAATGTGACATCATCATTTTCGATGAAAGAGACAAAATTATGTTAGTTTGAACCTTCTCTGACAGATTCTCTTCGTCTTTATTGGTGGTGATTAGTTGATTTCAGCATTATAGGATTCTTCATTGTCGCTGTGAACATATAATTTAATATACCCTCTAGTCACCTGCTAATTTTGATTATAGAAACATCAATTTAACTTTTGTTCCTCCTCTTCAAAGGGTACACAAGATATCCTTGGAAATTAGCCCCAAAATAAATAAAGGACATGTACGTTACAAAATAGTAACCAACACGTCTGTGCTTTGTAAATCCTTCGAAACTTCTTCATGATACTCAGATGAACTTTTTAAATGGGTCTAATTCTCAAACTTTATTCGACCCGAAATTCGGGGAACGGACAAAAGCCCCATAGGCCAAAAGCCCCACGGGCGAAAGTCTCATAGGATAAAAGCCCAAGACACTCAACATAAATACAGACGTAAGCCCCATGATGTAAAACATTGATTATCTTCTGACTTCTGTTTTTATACATATGTTTACGAAAAAACCATAAAAAGATTTAATTGACTCATTTGGTATTGAAGATTAAAAATCTAATTTTATCAAGAATCTCAAACTACGATCAAAGATAAAAAAATAAATTGATAACAGAACTTGGTTTCGCAAGGTTGCAAGCATTTTATTGGCTTTCTCTAATCTCTGACTGACCTTATCATATATATTTGAAAATATCCTTGTAAAATAAGGCTAATCAACAGAAAATAAGGTTCAATCCTTGATCAAATGATCCCGTCTGCTCTTTTCAAAACATTATAGATCAGAAGTCATTACTCAACTCATGTGTCCATATTTATTTCAAATGATTATCAATAATATCTCAGGTCATTTGAAGACACAATGAAAGTACTAGAAATTATTAATCATGTCATGCACCAAAATGAATTTCTCTGTTGCTAGACCGTAGATAACATATCACTAAAACCAATAAATTTGCAAATCTGAGATTATGAAGTCATTCCTTGTTATACATTGCTTTATTAAACATGGGGCTTTTGACCTGTTGGGCAATTGCCCTTGGGGACTTTCATCATGTGGCTTTTGTCCATGGGACTTTTGTCCTACGGAGCTGTTGTCATGTGGGGCTTTTGCCCTATTAATGACATGGGGCTTTTGACCTGTTGAGCAATTGCCCTTGGGGACTTTCATCATGTGGCTTTTGTCCATGGGACTTTTGTCCGACGGAGCTGTTGTCATGTGGGGCTTTTGTCCTACACCCCTTGGGGGAGGCTTTTTTAAAACTTTGAGTGTCAGCAGAGAGGCCATGGGACTGTAAAATAATAGTACTTAATCAACATAAAGATTTTGAAATAATCATTACGTTTCAAGCGAAAAATACATTTTAAAATAATGTTCTTTGTGATAAAATTAGCAAAGCAATGCCATTCAAAGATTTAAAAGCATAAGTAGCACTGACATTTAATAGAAAATTATTGGTAAGTGCTTCTTGTAAAGGAATATTGGTGTCAAGATTAAAATTTTATGGTAACGAACATTTTACAGTCAAAGTTTCATTTAACGAGTAAATAAGGGAATATTTTTGTTCTGTTCATTTATTTGATGTTTAAAACACCATTTGTCCCTGCTTGAAATTAATTTTTTCACGACAGTATATAACTTTGGCGAAGAAGGTGAATAATTCTAGTAAAACCTCATTTGCACTAGGTATTTCTAAGTCTTTACCCAAATATTCACTTGAAAACTACTATATACGAGTTTTTAGAAATTGCTACAGTTCAGAAAGGGTCTTGTCTTGTGCTAAACCTTAGTAAATGTAATGTCTGACAGTTGTTTGACTACTTGAAGTTTTACAGAAATGTTCGTTACTTTTTACCGTATTGTTAAAATTTGTCTCGAGTATGAACTGAAACATTGCCGCCAAGGTTTAGTAGCAAGGTTTAGTAATATTATTTTGTATGGTTGGGTAGTTTTTTTTTTTTTTAATAGGGAAAGTTTCCTTGGTACCAAAATTCTTACAAAAATACCTTTATGAAAAGCTTTCAATAAAATGCATTATTTTTTTAATTCAAAATATAGAACGGTGTTACGCAAAACTGGTCAGTTTGTGACAGAAATTCAAAGTTGTTCACACGATATGAGTACCGTTCAACAGTAATTTTGAAATCTGACCTACTTTATGTTAATGAAATACTAATTTTTTAAGGATTTTCGTGTGCAAGCTTCATAATGAACAGTCAGGTTACAATAACGGACATTTTTTAACAGAAAAAAGTGCTTTCAGTGTGTTTATTTAGAGGTCAAAATTTGAATCAGTACTAGTGTTTCTTGATGACGATCATGTTTTTTTTTTTTTTTTTCAATGACAGAAGGTAAAAGTTTGAAAACTGCAATACATTACAGCAATAATATGAAGCTGATTTTTCAACTTTTTATACCCGTCGGTGCACCCTTTTATTGAGAATGAGTAACATTTGTTTAGTCATAAATCATAATTTCTTGTGAAGCACCGACAAATTTATACATCTAGATATACATGTAGGTATACGTCTAGATATAGGTATACGTCTAGATATACGTCTAGATATATTTTTCTTCTAAAACACCGACAAAAAAGTCTAGATATATCTGCCATGCTCTGGCAGAAGGGGGCTTGATGCATCTCCACGATGCGTGATACAAAGTAAGTCATCACGTAGCCTACTTATTGAGCTAAAATGACCACGTTTTTTTAACAACAGACGAAATGAGGTAGACTCGTCCTTGGACATACAGAAAATTGACCAATAGCGAAAAGTTTCTGTCCAGGTCAGCCTGCGCCGACTGCGCAGGCTGACCTGGTCGATACTTTTCGGAGATGCATTAAGCCCCTTTCCACAGAGCATGGCTCATATATTTCTTTACAATCGGATCAGAGGTATGATTACATTTAGAAAAGAGGCGCGATTGCGGCTGTTTGATTAAAAAGAATCCTTACAGCCAGAGAGAGAGAGAGAGACTTCTCAAATTTGATAGAGTCAAAATGGCTCAGAATTTAGTCAGCTGCGTAAACATAGATAAATTACCAATATATATGGTGTAAGGGCTAGAGAAACTCAACGGATTATGTCCTTTTTTACAACCTGAAACGACAACAGTTACTTCTTTGAAGGCCTCCGGAAAATGAAATGCATTTTCTATCCGTCGTAATTTGTGCAACATTGCAACCGTCAGGGGCAACATTTGGCAAGAAGATACAAGAATGATTTTAGTTTCATAATATAAAGATGAAATTGCTTAAAAGCTGCCTGAAAACCAGGATAAATGTATCTTTAAATAACGGGATGGTCGTTTAGCAATGAGTGACTCCATCTATTTTTATTACATCAGATATCAAGTCATCATACTGACTTGAATACGAATCCTTGCGTTGTCTGTGCATGTCATATTCTTCGAAGATTGACCTGTCTACTTTGTCTACATCGCTATCCTGTACAGGATAAACATGATTAGCCAGTACGTAAAATAAAGCTGGCTATTAATAATACGTCTGTGGAAAAATCA
This sequence comes from Tridacna gigas, assembly GCA_945859785.2. Lineage (NCBI taxonomy): Eukaryota > Metazoa > Mollusca > Bivalvia > Cardiida > Cardiidae > Tridacna > Tridacna gigas. The sequence goes on along the minus strand of OX244042.2, from coordinate 28,099,099 downwards.
GGCCTATTTTTAAAAGAGCGTAAGTTTAAACATATTTTATTCGATATATTTACATGTAATATATAAAGTACACCATAGCAATTTGAAAAGGATTGGGACGAAAGCATAAAAGCTTATATAGTTCCTCTCCCTAAAACAGTCACGTCATATATCAGCTACATTAAATAAAATTATAATCAAACAAAGCTCAAACTTTTAAACTGACACTGAAAAAATCAGAGATGGACAGCAAAAACAAAAAATGAAGAAAGAATTAATAATTGGTGATTGACCAGAGTGAAGAAAAAAAAAAAAGACAAGTAAGCTTGTGTATCTATATGCATCCATGTCCGCGGCAGTACAATGTCAGTTCTAACAGAGAAACAAAAGATCTAACACTACACAAATTGTAGCTCAACGTAATCTCCCCCGTTTATCAATGTAAACATGGACTGCATGAAAAATCTTTTCATTTTCTCAAAGGTAGAGGTTATTATCACCAAAAAGGACAGTTCTAATATGGAAATCAGATTTTTCGCTAACATATAGCCTAAATGCTGTCCTGATGTTACGATAAAATCTGCAATCAAAGAAATAGTGTTCATTAGATTCTATTTCCCCGCAGCGACAAAGAGGAGCTTCTACATTTTTCCGGAAGAGGTGTTGTTTTAGATCACTGCACTTATTTCTAAGTCGAGTATGTATAGCCTGCAGTTTTCTTTCCCCATAAAAAAAGAGAAAGAGCCCTATTTTTCGCGCGAAATTTCTTAAAGATATAGAGATCTAATAATTTTAAACAGGAAAAAATAATCTGAAAGATACCACTGTATACTGCAAATCTTTGTATATAATATATAGACATTGGGAAGTCCGGAATTTGTGTAATATTAGACTTTGACTACAAAAATAATGACCCACTATTGCTGGGCTAATACCAGGGCTATATCTCCAGCTTACAGACTGACGCACGGATTACATGCTAGCTAATCATGGCCAGATGAATCGTAACAGGTAGGTTTAATTGAGTAAACTTTATTTTATTGTGAAATTGGCTTCATCGATTGCCGGCTTGAACAGCAGTCCAGTTCTGTACCCAGAATGCCAAATCAGATAGGTATATGTGAGACATGCTCTGGCAAAAGGGGGTTTAATGCATCTCCGTGATGCACGATTCCTGTCAAGCCATCGCATATTGCGGATCCATAATAGCCACTTTTTTTAGCAACCGACTCTATCATGAGGTAGAATGGTCCTTTTGACCAGACTGCGCAGGCTGACCTGGGTCGATACTTTTCGCAGATGCATTAAGCCCTCTTTTCGCAAAGCATGGCTCATATGTATTTGAAAAATGCCTCCTAGCGGAAGATAATGCAAATCCTTGTAATGGACGCGTGTAAATGATCATGTGACATTCCCACAAGTAGGCCCATTTGACGCGATACTTAAAATACCTTAAGGGGCTACGAAACCCATTCAGGGAATATCACTAAAATATTTTTTTCCTTATTTTGGTCTTTCTTCTGATATTTTGCCAGCTATTGCTTAATCTGATTCAGAGATTGTCATTTCTTTTAAGTCTGGTGATGGTTATGAATATCTGGAAAAAAAAAAAAATCCTCAAACGCCTTTTCACAGAGCATGACACGTATCTATTTTCAGATGATATGTGTATTGGTTCTGTGTTATCTGGGGGTTCTTACGCTTCCAATCTGCCGTGTTGAGGCTAAAGTACAGCAGCTTGAAAGGCTACCTGATGACCTTCAGGTAGACTTTGATATTTACCAACAAATGACAGATCTTAGATCATCAACAGGTTTGTTCGTTTATTTGTTTGTTGTTTGATTGAGACAGTAGGCCTTTTTCAAAAGTATTTGAGCCATGCTCTGTGAGAGGGAGGCATAATGCATCTGCAAAAAGTATCGACTCATGTCAGCCTGCGCGGAGTGCGCAGACTGGCATGGATCGAAAGTTTTTGCTATTGGTCAATTTTCTGCATGTCCAAGGACCATTCTATCTCATGATTGAGTCGGTTGTTGGACAATTTGAATTAATATGGATCCATAATTATATGATGACTTACTTAGTATCGTGCATCACGGAGATGCATTAAACCCCATTTTCGCCAGAGCGCCGCGTATCTAATTTTTTTTTTTTTTTTTTTCATCTATATCATTTCGACAAATCACATAATCGCATCTTTACGGTTATGGCTGTACCTTATGGCGCTTTCGTATGATGAGTGACTGCCTGCAGGAATTCAACCAGGATTAATGGGTAAAAAGCCAACTGCTTTACCCTTTACCACACAATCACGACTTTTAGCGACCCTGAAAGCGACGACTTTTGGAAACGTTGTGGGAAAAGGAGAAAATGCTGGTAACCAGCATTTTCTCCTCTGACCACAATGTTTTCTTCCCTATCAAAGACAAAAATCACCATTTCAGCAACATTTGATTTGTCGTCTGCAGATGCTTTCAATTTGGGTCATGTCAAAGTATTGTTTCATAGGAAATGGTTAGCCATTAGGCCAACGTCATCATGCAAGTAAATTTGAAGATTCATCCAGATACGTAAGACAAACGAAGTGACAAGACCCTGCATCTTTGGAAGACCAAAAGAGGCAACCCATGTCTTTGTACATTCTTTGAAGATCTCTACTCAAAACTATCGACAACCTACTTTAGGGACTGAGACCTGAAGATGGAAACGGGCATGTCCAAATGACCGAACAGATAGTAAAAGGACATTCTTAGCCTCATTCTCAAGAATCTTCTAAATTTTGAAGGAAGTACTTGTAACTTCATAAGTTGTGTTTCTTTCTATAGTTGGAATTAGACTTGGAATGAAATTAATAATGGTTGGTGTGTACGGACCCTGAAATTCTTAACAACATGTAGGTCAGAAAAATTGTAAACCTGGGGGCGCTCATCACTTCCAGAGTTTCATATTTTCTCATAAATGCATGATAATTATGTGCCATTGACCGTTTCTTCCTATTGCAAATAATCTACCATTGAAATACCATCAGCTTCCCAGAAAACCGAAGCCATAATCTTTCCAGCTCATGAAAAAGTCTTTACCTCTTTTGGCGGGGATGAACCTGAGTGCTTCCATCGTTTAGACTGTTGTTTGGTCTCTTGGGTGAAATGATGGACCTACGTTTCATCCATACTCACAAGCCTCTGCATAAAGTTAGTAGAATTTGCCTCTTACAGGTTAGATGCCGGGCCTGTTCTAGGAGTGTACCAGAGCGTTGTCTAAAGAATTTCGAATCGGTTCCATTTGATTGGAAATATATTGTATTAGCACGCCGGAGGTCGAGCACGCTCAACGACTGAAGCTCAAGACCGATTTATTGTCCTTCCATTCGACACCACCGGTTCAGCAATGCAACAACGTTACGAAGCGACACTCAGAATCCTACGGATAAGTACACAAACCATTAGAAATCGGTTGCATGAATCTGAAATCACCCCGTTGTACTTGAATTGGTCTAAAAAGTGGCGCGAATCTATCGATATCAATATTGCGACATCACCCGACAAACAAGTCTCTTATGAGTGACTTTTCTGAACCTGTCAGTGCCATCAAAAATACTTCGCTACCTTAAACAATACTTGTTAAATTGTTAAGATATCCTTCAAAATCAGTGTGAATAAACCGTTTGAAGTTTTGTCGTCAATATTTTCAAAGATGGCGCGCAAACAGGAAGTGATCAATCCGAGGCATTTGAAATTACGGTATCTATTTTTACTCATTTATGTTCGAAAACGATTGCAGCGACATCTGTGTTACCCCACTGTGAGAGGGGTAAAGTAGATGTCGCTCTGATCGATTTTGGATTTGGAATGTCCTTAGGCTGTCATTTTTTGACAAAGTAACGTCCGAATGAAAGAAAATGCAAAAAATGAAAGGACTGGGACCCAGGCTATGTACCCCAGTATGCAGGTGCTATAGGTCCTGATTTCATCCTGATGGATGATAATGCCCGTGCCTGCAGGACCTGCATTTGACAGAAAGCCATATCTTCCCGCCAAGTTCAACCAGGAACAGTTCAGGAGCTCAGCCAGATTCTCATCGAGGAATACGCACAGCTTTCTCATCACAAGGTCTGTCGGCTTATTGGCAGCATGCGGCGGCGGTGTCAGGCCCATGGGCACCATGCACTTTATTGACGTAGATAAAAACTCACAACCTTTTATTTTCCATATTTACAAAAATCAGGCTGCAATCGAGACGAGGATGAGCGAGGCTCAGTCTTCTGGAGCCAGGAATTTATTGCGCGCATGGTCGTGCTATCTGACTCGCCCTAGACACTTGTTCGATCGCTAGAACACTAGAGTGCGAACAATCGCTAGAAGGACGATGGAGCAAAACTTACTGGAATTGCAGTACAAGGATCCAGAACTGGTTGGGTTTTTTGATAGATATATGTTTACCATCGAGAGCTCCAATGAAATATGGCACAGTCCACCTCCTCTCAAAGTCATCAGCGATGGCTTTCCACTCTTCATTTGTGCTGGCAGCCATAGAGCAACCCTATATTTCTTTTTTGGTATATCTCTTTCACCTTATCTTCAGCATCTTAGGCATAATTATGGTGTCTTGCTGCAGTTTCGGGGCATGGTGCTGTTATATCATAGCGTGATTCAGAGCGGTTGGGTCCATGTTGTCCTTTCAGACGCTGGTCAAAACCTGATAGTTGGCGAAGAAAACTGGACAGAAATGCAATTTGATCTTGATTCTAAAATATCCACTGCATGATTTTATCTATGACAAAATTATCTATAGATTTATTTTGCATTGAGATTGTGTGCGATTGGAAAAAAATACAGACTAAGTTGAAAGCGTAAAAAAAAAACCGGATAGTCTGCCACGGATCTGGGGTCTTTTCATACGTTCGCAGTGGGTCGGGCGCAATTCCGGGCGACCGTGACTAATTTGTGCGTAGCTCGGTCGAGAATCTACCGAAAAAAGATCAAGAACTGAGCTTGCAGAGCGATTCTAGAACTTATAGATCGCATATAAATCATTAATTGAGGCAACGTTGCATCTCGTACGTAGCAAGATCGGCCAACCTTGAGTCTTGATCCGCCGAGATTGAGTCTTACTCGGCCGAGGTCGCACGCTTGTGAGGATAGATCGCCGAGAGATTGGTGTTATGTCGCAGGTTGGTCGAACAGAACGAGTCTTAGTCGGGTTAAGACCGCCTTAAATCAAGTGGCAATACGCAGATAGAGCGTACACAGAAAACAATCAAGTAGATCGTACGGATTTTGCCCGCGACTTTGAGAAATCGAGCAGCAGCCATAGTCGCGCGAGGTCGCTTGCGATCTTTCTACATCGTACTCGGACTCGGTAAAATGACCCCATGAGGAATTCGAATATACGGTTAGCCTCTTTTATAATTGACCAAACCTATAAAATGTGCAGGTGATGCAACTAATATTCTATGTAAGCTTTTTCCATCGATCAGTTCATAAATCTTTTATTTGCGAATGTTACTATTTTCATTTTTATTATAATCATTGAATCAGTGATGAAATGGATCAAGAAGAGGAATTAAACCCCTTTTCCCAGAGCGCCGCTCAGTCGTTATGGAATTGGCGTGCAATACACTAAAAGGGACCTTCGGACATATGCGCAAAAGTGTGTCGTCTTAGATGCAGTCTGTGACTAATCCGAGACGACACTTCCCGTTTTTGTGAGATTTTCTGTTTCACGAAAGTCTACACTGTACAAAAAAAAAAATCTTAGGTAGTCGCAAAGTGCCGTCTCGGATTAGCCTGCGCGGACTGAAGGTCCCATTTCGTATGTTGCGGGTCAATTATTGCTTTTGTGTCAGTATAGGGGTACACTTACACAAACATAGGATATACATCTATCTGTAGGATAGACTGCTATACTATATGAGATAAGAATATTTGAAATAACCAGGGGGAGGGGGCGGGAGATCACAAAATGTATGAGCAATGGTCTGTGAAAAAGGATGATTGATGCATCTGCAAAAAGTATAGGCTGACATGGGTCAAAACTTTTTGCTATTGGTCAATTTTCTATATGTCAATGGACCAGTCGGTTGTATTACAAAATGGATTTTATGTATCTATAATTATGTGATATCCTGCTTGGTACAATGCATTACGGATATGCAGTAAACTCCCTTTTGCTAGAGCACGGCTCATAGTCTTGCTTGAATTTTTGCAGCGAGACTGATTTTCTGGCAAGTATTAGAAAACTACGTCAGTAGGTTTGTGGACACAAAACCCGACATGCCACCGAATGAGCAGGATTTCCTTCGCAAGCATATAGCACGCTTCATGGATCCTATAGTCAATTATCACTCCAACTCCTCGAGAGTCAAGAGACAAGCAGATATAAGATTCCGGGTGGAAATACGCATACTCTCGATTGACCAACGTCGCAGATATTTTACGGCAGTGAATCGCCTTAAACGAGACACGGTAAGTTTTTAATTCAAAGAATATGTAAAACCTTTTTTCAAAGAGGCTTATTCAGGTTTTTTATACCTTTAAACCAGATATGATTTATCAGTTAAATTAGTAAAGCGGAGGCAGGCAAACCGCCAATAAATAAGAAAGAGACGTGAAAGAAAAACATTTTTTGGTAGTATTTCCTTAATGGGATACGTAGCGTTTCGAGGTATATTTAGATTTCATGCTTTTGTGGATGTTACATGATAATTAACACGTGTCGATAAAATGAGGTCGTATACAAATCCGTATATGAACGATGAAGCCATATCTGATCTCTGAAAAATATACGGAGTTACCGATTGTTAAACGAACATTCCATGATTTTTAAAGACGACCAAATTACACCTTTTTACTAAATTTTAAACCATCTACTTTCTTCACGTTTGCAGAGAAAATATAGTTTCTAGTGTGCACCAGGTTCTAAGGAAAAAAAAAACACTTGCACCAGTTTCAGCTCTCAGTGACCTTCATATGACCGTAACTATAACCATGGACGAGTGAGTTATCAAAGATCTATGTTAAAATGTTGAAGGTACTTTAGCAAGAATGTCCAGCAATATAAAAGCATATGTGCCATATTCCGGCAAAAGGGTAATTAATGCATGTGACCCTGTGACCAGTGATACCAAGCTAGTTATTACGTGATTATGGATCTATAAACTCCATTTTGTCTAACAACCGACTGAATGATGAGGTACACTGGTCCTTGGCCTTACAGAAAACTGACGAATAGCGAAATGTTTCGGACTGCGCAGGCTGACCTGGATCGATACTTTGGGCAGATGCTTTAAGCCTCTTTTTCACAGAGCATGGTTCATATGAACGGAATAATGAATGACTGAGTGGCGCTCTGATAAAAGGGGGTTTGCATCTCAGTGATATTTTTTATGTAACGATCGATTGAACTATAAGGTCAACTGATCCTTTAGTATGGAAAAAACTGACAAATAGCAAAACGTTTCGACCAAGGTCAGCCTGCGCGGAATGCAGGTGCATTAAGCCGCCTTTTCACATAGCACGGCTCACGTGTTAACTTTACCTTTTCTATAACAGAAATATTGTTGACAATCATTTTCAAAAAGTTACATCATGCAAACCTTGACAAGTCGAACATTTATTAGATTTACTGAACACGGCATTCTAGGTAGGCATTCGTCAAAAATCTTAAATTGCATTCGTGATCCAAATCTAAATTTAGAAAGTAACGCAATCTTTCGATTAGCTACTGTTGACCAATCATGAATTCTTTACTTTGAAATTTAGAAAATTCGGTGGCGATTAGACCACTTTGTTTAGCCAACCAGAAATTCTTTTTTTTTTTTTAATGTATTCAATCATAACTTATTCAATGGCATATCTAGTCCAGCCCAAACTTCGAGCTAAAACGGTATACAAGCTAGGCGATATTCAGTCTCAACGATATTTTTTAATTCATGATCGCATGCTCGAACATCGATATTCTCACTGCTCTTCCAGAGACTTCGACCCAATATCTATGATGTACTTGCCGATTTTCACTCTGGCCGAGAGAATATTAGAAGGGCACATATAGGACCGAATTTCATGAGCTGGCATCGGCTGTACCTGTATCTGTAAGTATATTTAAGTATAACACGGAAAAATTGTGTAGAGATAGAGGGTCAGTCTTTCGGGGGTTCTGGGTACGAGTCCCCTGATGAGCACTTCACATGAGAGTTTCAGTGTCGAATCTTGTGATGCGTTTTCGACATTATGAAACTGTTCGCAACATGGAACGGGTACTGGTTGGGTTTCCAGGGAAATTTCCTTTTAACTTTTTTACTTATGCATGGGTATGAGCGCAGCTTTAATTGTTTTTATAGACTGTAGATCAATATCAAACTGTTTACCTGAGTTTAGATCAATATGATTGCACAGAATTTTGAAGTTTGATCTTGGATTTACAGAGTCCTGTGGTATGTGGAATATTCTTGCAAAACCGCTTTTGACATTGGTCTGGATTTTCTGCACGAGAAAGTTCGTTTTATTTCTTTTTAAATTTATTTTTAAATGGCGCGAATTTTTCGCCGACTTCTCGCGGCAAATTCTGGACATAACTGTCTCGACCGACATCTCTCTGTGCGTCAAGTGCATGGTCGATACAAGGGCTGATTGATAAGTTGTGAGCCTCATATGTAAGAGTTTGACTTTTGGCGGACATATTGCATTATTTTTTAATGTAATACCCCTTCAGTATCTATACACTTTTGCAAGCGATGTTTAAGGGCCCCGGTGTCTCTTTAGGTACTTTTCTTGACCGTTCAGAAAGTCATGACGAAAGTGAGTAACGGAAACGACCTTCTTCAATTTAGGAAATAGATAAAAGTCAGATGGAGCGAGATCAGGTGAAACAGCGCATGCTCCATTAATGCAAAGCCACAATCGTTAATGGCAGTCATGGCAACGACAGTTTGTGAATAGGGACAGTGTCCCGGTGGAACACACCTTTGCCGAGTATTCCGCGGCGCTTGAGTTTAATATTTTCTCTTAACTGCCTAAGAAGTTATGCGTAATATGTGCCATTGATTGTTTGTCCCTTTTGCAAATAATGTACCATTAGGATACCATCAGCATCCCAGAAAACCTGTCCAGCTGATGGAACAGTCTTTGTCTTTTTTGGCGGGGAAGAAGGAATCAGGGTGTCTCCATTGTTTAGACTTGTTTGGCCTCTGGGGTGATTTTTTTTTTTTTTTTTTTAGCATAAGTAATATTCCAATAACCATTTGAGATTACAATGGCAACAACGTGGATAAGAATTTGTTTCGGAAATTTCTAAAAAAAACGTGGCAGGATTGAATGATAAAATCCTTGGCGAAATACATCTGTAGGCAGTATTTAAACCTGAATAATTTTCCAAATATGACTTTTCACCGACCTGCAGGTGATAGCTTCTAAATTTTGTCTGAACAGAAGCGACTGCTGAAATGGATTAAATTACACCTCTTCCAACAAAACAATAGTTTACTTTTATTCAAATGTTTGTCCTCTGGCAACGTTTCATCTACGCATAGAAAGTTAGTGGGATTTGCCTCTGAAAGGTTTATATTAGCACACGACAAAGTCCGTCTGGAGTGCTTCTGGTCAACTGTCAGAAGTCTTTATATCCAATGGGCTCAGAGCTTTCTCATTACAAAATGCTCCGTAATGTACTCTTTCCTGTGAAATCACTACTATATTAACTATATATCTCTGTATCTAACCTGTCAGTCATAACTATATTGACCATTTGAACTTTATTGACCATTTCTGAGTTTTCAACAGTGAAAGGCCTTCTAGGACGGTCGTCATCCTCAAGGCTGTCCCTGCAACGCTTAAATTCTACCACATATCTTTTCACTGTAACATATGAAGGGGCATTGTTCCTTAGTGTTGCTACCATATTAGTATGGATATCCTTAGGAACTAGACCTTGCTATTGCAAAGAGTGATTCACTGCTCTTTCAGCGATTTTGTCCACTTTTCTAAAGTCTCTTGCCTCGTTCAATTTAGAGTGCTACACCTTCGATATTAACTGGCCAATTGACACCCGTCTACGCATACACGAATAAGAAGGGCTGAAAAAGGACGTCTCCCTTCGTAACTCAGTACAAGGCTTACAACTAATCAATCATCCCTCACGTGTTTTACAACATGGCCAGATAACATTTGGAAACCCTTCTAACAAGCATTTTCTCCTTCTCTTTTAATGTTTTATACTGTTCCAAATACTAATCTCATCCTTTAAGCTACAAATTATTTGTCGTTTTTATATGCTGCTTTTAATTTGGAGAGGTCTAAGTCTTTATCGTTTGACAAAGAATTAAAGGGATATAATTAGATTTTTACCAAAATCTTGGGTTGCATTATTCTAATCTTTTTAATGGCTTTTCCCCCCACGTATTTAGATAGAAGTAACTATCCACTTATTTCTCTGGGTTGTAAAAGGATGAGTTTATAGCGTGGTGTTTTACACCTCTTTCCACCTTATTTCAGTCATATCACGAGGACATCTCACATATTCGTGTAAGGTCTAGATTTCACCAGTACTAGGCTGAAGTGTCTTGCCCAAGGACATTCCCAGGAAATACCAAGCGCTTGAAGTGAGGATAATGTCCGTGAGCTACAGGTTCTTTAATCCTACGCCTTCACCGCTGAGCAACGCAGGAACCCTGGGCTGTAAAAGGAATGTTATAAGACCTATTCTTATCAGAGTAGATGCATAAATTTATGACATAAAACCTCATCCAGCAGTGTGTTAAATCTATGGCATATTTATGATAATACACTTGTGAAAATCGTTTTTTCCCTAGTCCAGGTTCTTGTTGATTTGTAGGTATGAATGCGTGCATCCGGCGAAACTTGACTCCCCAAATTTTGTACTGTTTCGCCATAAAACAGCGTCATTGTTGCTAACAAGCACACGTATGGAGAGTTTTGTGGGTTTTTTTTTTCCGTTTAATAAGAACAAGAAATGCAGCTCATCTACTCTTAATCAACACATTTTTGGATTTGATTTATATACTCTCAAGGAATTGTTTCATTCTACTTTTGATGAAAATGCAGGTGATTTTCTGCCTTTCCGGCGGGGCCAATGCCGAATTCCTGCCCCATTCCAAATTGAAAAAAAAAAGTATGATGTTTTTTTCCACATTCCACAACTTTTTCTCCCCTGATATAGAATCTACAAGAAAAACACTTTAGACATCTTATGTACGCCTATGGGTCCGTGCTTTCTTTAATCGGATATAACTGGTATACGTCCTGAAAAATCCCAAATACGTCCGAAGAAATGAGACAAGACGGTTTTTATACGTCCAAAATTTTACAAATGTCCACATACTCAGAAACTTGTAGAAAGGCATACGTTATAAAATCAAGGATTTAAACATCCGGTATCAGTATGGATACAAGTTGGCTTCTTTAAAAAAGAAGCCAGGAGAGGTCGGCATCGATGTTTTCAAATAGTTTATTGGCTTTTGATTTCAATATATTTTGGTAGAAGTAAACAAACAAATTAGGCATTAAATGAATGAGAAAAAACATTTTTTTCCCAATCTTGCTGGTGTAAAGGCACAAAACAGTACATGTTCCACATTGTTATAATATTCAAGGAATTGGAGGCCATATGCTATTAACATGCTCAGAAATGCATATTTTTTTCAAAATTAAAGGACACAAAACCGAAGATGATTATCCAATTTAGCTCATTTTCAAAATGAACAACCCTCAAATGAATGTTTGTAATGTGTGCTCAGATAAGCCATTTTTTTTTTTTTTTTGGAAAGAAGAAATCGTTCAATTTGATACAATATGCTAATTCCACTGAGGAGGCAAGAATCTTACCTGATAACAACAAATAAAGGTGGCCTATACATAATACTAGTACCAGACATGTTAAAAATAAATGTAACATTTTTTAATCTTTTAACAAACAACAATTTTTTGACTGTCCCAAACAGAAAAAGCATGCAGACGACAATTTAAACTTTGATAATTAATGTGGAAGATGGTGCTTTGATGTGATGGAAACCATTGTGACAAAAAGAGAAACTGCAGTGACTAACAGCTTCTCCTCTTTCCACAATATTTTGAAAAGTTGTCTGCTGCAGACATGTAAAATGAAGAGGTTGTTTGTCTAAACGTTAAAAATTTAAGAAAGTAGATAAATGAGCCATGCTCTGAGAAAAGGGCCCTTAATGCATCTGCAAAAACTATCGACCCATGTCAGCCTGCGCAATCCGCCCAAAACCAAAGGACCACGGACTCTTTTGAGGTGTGCGGTACGTAGGGCGAAGAGGCACGACTTCCTTTCGCGCTCATAAGTTGATTTTCGCAGGATCCTCGAAATCCCGCATAATAGAAGCAGCTCTGTGGTGTTATTTCATCAAATCTATATCATTATAAATCCATAGAATTTTTTAATAAAACAGAAAAAATGTTAGAATCTAGTCAGTTTTGAAAAATAGAACTTGAAAACATACTGATCAACCTATTTCTATCTATTTGTGGGGTACGAGTTCTCCAGAGAACACGTGCTCTCGAGATTAGGGTACGAGTTCTCCAGGGTACGAATTCTCCAGATAGTATCAAGTCACGTGATCTTTTCCCGCGGTGTTCTTTCTCTTTTTTTTTTTTTTAACGAATTTTTTTTTTTTTTTTTTCTCTCTGCTTAGATTTAATTGTTTAATGAAAAATTGCAATTATTGGAGAGATCATTTACTATCAATATAGTATAATAAATCTTTTTGGAAAGCCGTCATATAAAAGAAAACGTTTATTTCCTATTTCAGTTTTTTGATTTCGGTTTGTTTATAAAACCATGACGAAATAGACTGTGTATCAGAACAATTTCGCAAAAGCAAATGGATTTAGACAGCGATTTCTGTGGCAGTCTGCCTTTTAAACTCACCACTGTTGGAGAGGTCTGATGACCTCTCCAATAACTATCGACTCCAATACCCGACAGTTTGAAGCACACCCTTCGTCACCTTACGTTATCAGGTATTGTAAATGCAATCTCATTGACAACAAATTACAATGACAGGAAATGGCTAAAAAATATATTTATGCTAAATAGTTAAATTTGTACCAATATAAAAAACAATGGCAGACGTGTGATAGCACATGCCAATTATTTTCAAACTCGTATGACGTAAAAAGCTAGAGCTAGGTTTCTTCCCCATAATAACTTTTTAAACTATTTTTTCAACAGTGTATTAATTCTAGCATAGAATATGGTGAATTTTCTGTTTTCCACAAATGTCAAAACACACAGAAAATCTTTTTCAAAGATTAATAGTTATGGGAAAAAACACGAAAACCCACGATAAAACAAATTTCATATTGACCTCATCTGACCAAAGACCCTTCAATCTGTCTTACTTAGCCTTGATAATGACTTAAAACAGCTGACTTGCATAAACATCACGTAGAAATAATGCAGGAGCTAAAACCACTATTCACCTGAAAAATAGTTAGATGGTCGTTTTTAGGAAAAAAAAAAAGAAAAAACATGTCTACCACCTACATAACTTAGAAGTGGGAGTGAAACCACGTACATAACTTAGAATTGGGAGTGGAGAGGCAAATGAGTAAGACATTTATTAAAAGAAAGCAGACTAAAAAAAAAGAAGTTAAATTGAATGTACAAGGAATGCCTAATAAATTTATAAGTTTATTATATGGTTAAATATATTCCTTTCTATGTTTTGTTAATGCACCCCCACCCCATTTCGCCATTTTGTAGATAATTTTTTTCCCAATTTGGCTAGGGGCCTTTTCCCAAAATCTCTGGATAAAGCCCTGAAATGTCACAGGGCTATGTATTGTAAAACTAGAACAAAAAATGCCTATACATTTTCCTGCCAGCGATGGATCTTTAAGAGACTGCAATGTAACATTGTGTTAGACTCGTTTATGGTATGAATCAAATTTGTCTGCATGGTGACCCTCCGAACTTTTTACATTTGGCAGCTAGTGGGCCACCTCTGATGCATGTGTGAAAAGCAGTCAGTGGCTTGGAAAGAAAGTTGTGTAAGTACTGGTATGGGAAAGCCAGGAAACTAATGAGTATGTGCACTGACCGCCGTGATATGACCTAAACTGTTAAAATGATAACATTGGTCTAAGCGATATTATATTTTGATATTCAACGGATATTTATAGAATTTATATATACCAGGGATATTTATAGAACAGTACCTCCAATGACTCCGCCCCCATTTACCATTTATCATTGATATGTATTCCAAATATGGCAACATAAAGCACGCGAAAGAAGAATGGTGTCGTAGCACGCGTTCTACTTTCCGATGATTTGCCTAAGTAATTCCTGCCTGTGACGTGATTTGAGGGCCTGTATACTGCGTTTTCTCATATAGAATAATCCAGAGCGATCTCAACCGCAATTCTCGGACGTTTAATTGCTACCATCAGGTACTTTGTGAGGGTAATGCCATTTTAAAATTGGGAGTTCCGATAGAAATGAACTTTCAACTTGTATTTGTCAGCCAACTTTTTTCAAATCTTTTTCACGATGAGTGCAAATCAGACGTTAAAAGACAAATAGAGCACGTATAAAGTGTTGTCGTATATCAAAAATATCTAACTCTGTTGTGAGAATTGATAATTGTGTTGCCAAGGCTCGACAATTGGCCAAACGACAGCTGTCAATCAAAGAAAAATTAATAAGCCAATCAGCGATCAGATTTTTTCCATTCAGAGCGGAAGCCGTCTTACCGTTACAAAACCTAGACATTCTGAATCATTAGCAGTTATAATAATATATAAATATACCGTATATATATATATATATATATATATATATGAAAAAAATTGATGAACAACTTTAAACTTGATATCCATTATTAATCCTTAGGACTGCAATTTCAAGATGCAGAGTTATACCAGGTAACATTATTGTTGCAGAATACAAATTCAGATTGAAAAGGAGAAAAATAAATGAATACTTTTCGTAAATATGCTGTTATATGGTCATAAGTTTTCCAGAATTTCAATCTTAGCATCAGATGCCCGTTTCGTTGCTAAAAGAAACGTATAGATAATATTTTAGACATTGATTGGATTTTATCATGTTAAGTTATTTACTTCCTTTACCTTATTTTTCATTTAAATATATACTCTAATTTATTTTCTTACCAAATCGAGTTGGCTTGTTATTTTGAATGCTGGTTATCTCTTTTGTTGATTTTTTCCCTCGCAAATTATCCTTGAATAAAATTTGAATCGACCAAAATTCGTGTAAAAATAGTTAACTTCCGCGAAAATATTTTTCATATCGTCTTCATGGAAGTCAAACCTAAACAGCCCCCCCCCCCCCCTTCTAAAATAAAATGCAATTTAGGCACACTTTAGAAGTTTGTCTGAAAACAAATGCCTTCTTCCTCCATCAGTAAACCACTAAAAACGTTGATGTCATTGGTCTCTATATTTTAACACATCTATGAATGCAAACTTGAAGCCTATTAAATTAAAGACGATATGCCTCTATATATTACCATCTTCCCCCTCCCATTATTTTCAGTCTTTTAATCTCCCTCAAATTATTATTTATATATAGAAAATCAAAGAGAAACCAATCGAGCCGTTTTCGTTTGATTTGTTGTACATGTTGCCAGTTTTTACGCAAAACGTGGAGCAAGGGTTTATATAAATGCGGTATATTCCTTTGATATCGGTATAAACCCCCCCCCCCCCCCCAAAAGCGTCCGGAACTGCCCTACTTGCAAAACTACACGCACGTGTCATATCAGTCTGACACTTTGTCACCGTCTATAACCCCTTTCAACGATTATTAGTGATTGAAATTTGGATTATACATGTTCAATGTGTAAGTCAATTTTTTTTTCTATTACTATTACAGAATAGTATTTAGCGGCGAATGCTTAGAAATATATTCATGTTATTATTCTTTTCATTCTTCTCCTCGGATTTTTCCCTCGAACTTGAAAAAAATCAATTCTGTAACCTATTATTTGTTTATGTATCTTCTAATTTCGATTCAAACATCTGGTAATCATGTTACCCAGTTAAAATCATGTATATTTTGTTTGGTAATGTAAAAGTCTTGCAATTGTGGTGAAATTATTGAAGCATATATCACGGACTAAGTAATGGAAAAAGCTCAGTCCTTGAAGTCTGAACTTTAAAGCTTATTTTTGTCCTGGTAAAAGATGAACTGTATTAGAAGACCAATGACTTTAAGAAATATTTAGGGAGCACGAGTTACATGTCCACGTATTATACCTACATTATCAAATGTAAGTGATGTAAGAGGTGTAAGCCAACTGACTTCGAAATAAACAGTCTCTATTTCAATTTTCACCTCAAAAACTTCGAAAAACCTAAATTAAAAAGATGTAACTACCTTTTCTCAATTTGTTCCCATGCTTATTTTATCTTGAACAATTATTTCGTGTTAAAATATCTTCTGGTAACTAGCATATGTCCCCTAGCTTAGCTCTCGTGTCTGGGTAATGTTTATCTAGATTTTTAGATTCACGGGTTACGTGACATCAGTGGGAAGAGCGATTTATCGTCTGTCGTTTGGTTAATTATCAGTTCTCCCAACCTCGTTAGATATTTTTGATATACAACACTATATCTCTATATTCAACCCTGTCATTTTTTTTTATTTCTTTAGTAATTTCTGAAACAAATGCTTATCCATGTTGTCGCCATTATAACATCAGATAGTTATTTGAATATTATCTATGCTAATGGACAAAATTAAAGCCTAAATTACGGCTTTAATCAGTCCAAATGTAATGATTGTATCCGCAATACCTATAGTTATCACATTGCATCTTCATCCTTATCCAGCTAAATAAAAGAAATGAAACTTTCAAGCCGATAGTAAAAACCCATTTTTTTTTTTTTTTTCATTTTAAAGATATTTTTGGAGGAAAGATATCTGCTTATCGAACGATGTAGAGCACGTTCTGTGTAGTCTGATCTTCATCTGCGCTGTCCGCAACAGGTCAGTGAGTCAGGCTTAGCAGCCTTAGGGTTAAAGATTATCGTCGATCCCTGTAGTTCAGTCAGTAACGTACTGAGCTTGAACCAGGGGTCGTTGGTTCGAATCCCAAGACAGGCCAGTTTTCTTCCGAGGAATGATGATAGTCCTGTCGTATTATGCCACTCGGCGTCCGTCGATCTTTTCGTCCGTCTGTCCAGCTGTTAGACCCTCTAACCCCTGTAAACATTTTCGTTTCCGAATTACTCCTCGTACAGTTTTCTCCCGATGATGCTGTAACTTCACAGGTTGTTAGCCCAGGATATGGGGCAGCTCACATTTCTTCGGGCCACAGTAGATCTGGTTCTGTAGAAGATACTGTTGATCTTTGAAACTTGTAAACATGTAGCCGGTTCGTTTGGGCTCTGCTAAGAAGAGAATGCTATTCACAGAAGCGATTAGAATAGAAAGCCAATCGAACGAATTTAGAATCATTCAACATGGCGGCTTTTTACAACAAACTGCTGTTGTTTGTAGAAGAATGGCTATTTGATGAGAATGGCACTACCTTGTTCTGTCTAAACAGGCACTGAACAATCCCCAAAATAGCAGCTTTGTATTCATCAGTGTAAGTCGAATTAGTGATAAAAATATATATACTGTTTATACCAATTCGAGAGATATTAGAACGTTTCGAACCCAAGACATTTCGCCCCTAAAAATTCTGAGGGCGATTCAAGACATGCGGAGGAATTAATCAGTATTTACTGTATATTTACCACCGCAAATTGGATACTGAGCAAGAGCAATCTTTTCAGTAAGTAAAAACACGAATATTTGCACATGACAACGAAAAAAACAACAAATGTCAACTGAAAAGAAACCATTCTTCAACTCACGTTTCGTTGGCCGCTTCCGCCATTTTGTTTCGAATCTCTGCCGGCTCTTCCAAATATCGAGTGGAAGAGACGGCAGAGCTTCTAAAAGCGGAAGACGCCCAATCGAACGCACCAGAATATCTCCTCCAATTCTGGCAGCTCTACCGTTGGCCCAAACGAACCGGCTATTGGTTTTGGTGTCCGGATAACTCCTCCTTCAGAATTAACCAAATATACCGAAAGTTGGTCAATGACAACGCCATTTCATTTTACAAACAATGATGCTGTGAAAGAGGTCACAAAATGTAGATAGCATTAATTTCGTGTTTAATTTCTTGATAAAGGCATAACTCGAAATATTGAAACTAGAATAAGCGTTTTTAACATGTGTATAATCTACCATAGTTTCTCGATAAACTACCGAAAGGCATGAAATAATGATGCAACGATTCGACCAAATGTCTAGATAACTCCTCCTTTAGAAATAATCCAATAAAAGTTGGTGGATAGTAAACCAGTGATGTCAAGCAGCACATATTATTCTGGGATTATGGTCATTTGGCATACCTCGAGTGATCCTGTGATCAAGTCCCTTGGTTGTATCACGTAGCTTGATATGCACCTACACGGTACATTTCATCGCTGGAATACACCGTTTTACCGGAATTGAAATTGTAAGGCTCCTCTTAAAAAAGAAAACATGAGTCACAATTTTCTGTCGATATCTTTCAAAGAATATTTCCGCCGGCAAACAGTTTGTACATTCAATTTTTAGCGCGGTTCATCAGTTCCGTTGGGAGCTTTCATCGACAGATCTATAGATGAGAAAAGCATCAGCGTGGTTGTTCATGCCGTTGCAAAGCGATTTACAGGGGCGCCGCCATGTTTAAGATCATGTGATTGGTAGTTCAAGATGGAAGCCCTCTTTATACGAGCGAGGTTAGATATAGGTACGGGATCGGCCGATTTGTGACGATCTGGATTATGTCCTGTCCATTATTAAAGTTATGGGCCTTTGAACGTGTACCTATCTTGAAACATAGTAGATCTATAACATTGTATACCATATATCATGAAGTTAGGCCAGATCAGGGCTCCGTATTTAGTCTGTGCATATCGCATATACAACGCTTTGACATTGCACGTGGTCTAATTCGAATAGGCAAAAGGTCATGGGGAAAGAAAAAAGGCCGATAGTAATCAGAATTTTATCCTTTTCCCGCAGTGTTTTCTATCCTTTCAAAGACAAATCTTATCATTTTAGAAACATTTGATTTGTCGCCTGCAAGTGCTTTCAGTTTGGACAAATCTAAAACGATGTCTTTTGTTAAAGAGTTAAAGAAGTGTATTCTCCTATTTTAACAGGTATGAGAGTTTTCTCAGACTCTACGACCCTACCGTTACTATACCGTATTGGGCATCCCTTTATGATGGTGCTTTGGGGGAAAGATCCACTGAATCGGTGATGTGGAGTAATGGTTTCTTTGGCGGGGGAGTAGGTGTTATTAACTCCGGTCCTTTTCGAAATTGGCGGTCCATTAATCCAGACACAGTGTTCGAACGTGATATAGGAGGGACCCCGCTCTATACGCAGGAGGATATCGACGCAATATTAAGAAAAAATCGAAACCGGCAGTTATTTATACCTACCTCTGATCCTGATAGCAACGCCGAAATGATGCATGGTAAAGCCCATGTTTATGTATCTGGTTCCATGAACCGACTTAACGAAGCCGTTCGAGATCCATTGTTTTATAGTCACCACTGCTTTGTGGATTTCATTTGGGAGCAGTTTCGTCTCAAACAGTTAAGAGATGGAATCGTCAATCCGGAGAATGATAATCCCTTTTTTGCTCACAATGCGACTAGACCAGAGCAAGCTCCAGACCAGCCGATGGGCTTCTTCCCGAATGGACAGATTCGTTTAGATTTCTTGAACAGTGTGGGATATAGTAATGCATTTTTTGACATAGTGAGGTATGGTGATCTTCCGACCTGTAGAGACCGTTGTGGAGGTTCGCCCTATTTGACTTGTGAAAACTCGGCCTGTAGGGCTCGCACTATATCAGAATTAGGGGGAGGTAATTATATTGATGATCTCTTTAACGAGACTTCCATGTCTGCGAATACGTCCGTGTCCCAACAGCCAGAAACGATTAAGTCCCTGCCCCAGCAGCCAGAGACCGGCTGTCCAAAGAAACCTGTTCTCAAAGAAAGAGATTCGATCAAAATACCAGCATCACCATCGATCCAATGGGCTTATATACCCGTAAGAATCATCTCAAAACGTTCACCTTCTCTACCAAAATTTAAAGATTATTCATTGTACAGTTATGGAGCGAGCCGAGCGCGAACACGTTTATCTAAATCAAAACAGACGTTGATACAAGCAGGTACGCAGAAAGGATTCGGTACGTGTGAAAAGTTCGAGTCAGCCGTCGGAAAAGTTAAAATAATTACATACGGACTAAACAAGAAAAGCTTAGCTGAGGAGACTGCTATTGTTGACAATCGACTAGGTATATCTCATTCCACGGGTTTTGCTGTAGTCAGAATGCCATCTCCCGGAAACCCCTCAGACGCCATGGTAGCTGCATTTGACACTTGTGGACGTGTATGTCGACCATTTTGTATGAAAACAACGGGCTCAACGGGGTTTGCTAAATTTACGGGAGGAATACGAGTTACATCAGAGCTACCACTGCAGTATGGCGAATCGTACGCTGACGCAACGATTGCATCATGGGACATACCCTCTGGTTCAGAAAGTCCAGAAATTGACTCTGGGAACGTACCTCTAACGTTTTACTGTGATTATACGGATGAGTGGATATGGGTTGGACCCGATGGACCTGGGGCGTATCCATCAAGCAGAGATAGGTCAAATTTTGGCGGGAAAACACAAAGCGGAGAAAACTCGCAGAATACGAGAAACCTACAGACAGGAGGAAATTCAGCAATTGGTATCAACTGGCTACGTAATAATAATCAACGACTTCAAAATCTCCTTACACAACCCGGTACACAAAGAGATACGCAGCGAGGTACACAAAGAGATACACAGCAAGGTACACAACGTGGTACACAGCGAGGTACAAAACGAGGTACACAGCGGGGTACAGAAGTTTCGAAACGAGGTCAGTCCACTGCGATCAACCAATATGAAGGTCGGCGGCGGCCTGTGATGCGATGGCCACAACCGGGGACCCGACGAAGAGGCAGGAACAGGCAAAATCAGGGGCGCACTAGGCAAGGTAAGTATTAAAGGCATCAGTGGTCGGCGCCGTAATCGTAGATCTAGCTCTTTCAACTGTGGATCGTATGAACTTTATCAATGTTAAGTTGTATTGACAATGACAAGCTTTGACCACATGGTGGACTATGTTGCTCCTGTCTTGCTGTGTTTTGTGTTAGTAAAGCATTCATCTATAGGTTGACACGATTTAACCCGCAAGTTGCTGAATAAGTTAATGAAACTTTCATGCTGATAGTAAAAACGTTATTTCAAAGTTCTTTTATGAGGAAAATATGTCGTTATCGGGCAGTCTAGATTGATGATCAGACTGCACATTCTTTGCCGTCTGATCTTGATCTGTACTGTCCGCAAAAAGCCCTCGAGTCGCGCTTAGCAGCCTGGGGGTTAATTGAGACATCTGCATACGCCATTAACCCAACTTCGGTAAGTCTCGTCTACTGTAGCATTCGGCAAACCTCGGGTGATCGGGTGATCAAGTCCCTCGGTTGTATCACGTAGCTTGATATGCACCTACAAGGTACATTTCTTCACCGAAAGTACACCATTTTGCCGTTATTGTAAGGCTCCTCTAAAAAACAAATCATGAGTCACAATTTTTATCGATATCTTAGAAATATTTCCTTTGGCAAACAGTTTGTACATTCAATTTTCAGCGTTGTTTATTAATTCTGTTTGGACCTTTCATCGTCAGATCGATAGATGTGAATAACTTCACCGTGGTTGTTCATGTCGTTGCTAAGCGATTTACGTGGGCGCCGTCATGTTTAAGATCATGTGATTGGTAGTTCAAAATTGAAACCTTCTTCATACAGACGAGGTTAGATGCAGGTACGGAATCGGTTTAGTTGTGACCAGTGCTACTATAGGATACGGTATCTTATCTGATCCTGGTAAACTATATAAAACGGGTCTTCACGGAAACATGCGAAAAGTGTGCCGAAGCATGATTTGTCTCAGTTAAATAATGTCTCAGTATGTGTTCGTAGGCTTGAAACTACCGTCTTGTTTATGTAGAAACATGAATTTATACCTAAGCTTCACTCTGCTACATAGAATTACTTCATTTCCTACCGCAAATTAATTTTCCCATCTCGCAGAAAATCACTTGCAATAAAGAACATAATTGCACGTATCGATCATTTTCTCTTTTGCTATGATTTTGACATATGTATTCATGTATTTGACCCTCAGTTCATATTGATTAACGTAATTATAGGTATAGAAGGTTTTTTTTTAAATCATCTACTACAATTTTGTCAGAAAGAGATAATTCAAAAGACTCTTCTAATTCGCGATATGAAGACTTAAATGTTGCTTAACCCTTAGGCTGCTTCGCATGACTCAGTGCACTTTTGCGGACAGTGTAGATCAAGACCAAACTGCACAGAACTTGCAGTCTGATCATTGATCTACATTTTCAGATACAGTTTTGTTAAGCGAAAAGAAACTTTTAAGTTGCACTGTTTGGGGATTTTGGTCATTACTGAAATGTAACGGTTGACTGGAAATGTCTTTTACCCTTTATTGGAGAGGTCATCAGACCTCTCCAGCAGTGGTGAGTTTAAAAGGCAGACTACCTCATAAATTATTGTCTAAATCCAGTCTTTTTGCGAAGTTGTTCTGATACACAGTCTGTTTCGTCATGGTTTTATAAATAAACCGAAATCAAAAATCTGATATAGGAAACAGATGTGGTTTGTTTTTATATGACCATTTCACAAAAGATTTGTTATATTGATCTGATTGCAAATGATCTGTCCAATAGTTCGGTAATTTATCATTAAACAAAGAAAGCCAAGCAAAAAAAAAAAGAATTTCGTTAAAAAAGAGGGCACCGCGGGAAAAGATCACACGACTTGAAAACGCGGGAAGAAGGTCACGTGTCTGTCATATAATGCATAAGAGGTTTCCACGCAGCGGCAATTATAATGCCTTACGTGTTTGTTTACATGTACCAATTTAATACATTGAAATTAAAAGCCATCGAACTATTTGGAAACATTGATGCTGACCTCTCTTGGCTTCTTTGAAAAAGAAGCCAACTTGTATAACGCAGCCCCGAGTTAAACGACCATGAGAAAGAAAAAGTTTGAAAACATTATTGGAAAAGGTGAAAAAGCTGATAACTAACGCATTCTCCTTTTCCAACAGTGTTTTTTTCTACCCTTTCAAAAGCGTATTCAGTCATTTGAGCCAAACTTAATTTGTCGTCTACGAATGCTTTCAAATTGGACAGGTCTAAAATTTTGTGTACTGGTAAAGTGCTCAATATTTTTTGGCAGTTCAAAAAAAGGTTTAGGTGTGCATATATTGTGTCACAGCAAAAATAACGCGGCAAATTGTGGTGTTTTGTTCTGTGCAGCCTGTCTTGATATATCTAACCCCGTCAGGAGAGCACGTGTTGATGATCATAGCATCGTGAAGTTTGTACTTCTGTCTGTGTTTGTCATATTTTACTTGCACAATTTGTGTAGTAGTTTGTTTGTTTTTATGGGGCTAACTTAACTTTAAATATTAATTCAGCCATACTAGGGCGACTGCTCACTTGCATTTGGGGTATGCTCCGACATAAAGAGAGTTTAATTCATCTGCATGATGCATCATACCAAGCAAGTCATCACATAATTATTGAGCCATAAAATCCATTTTGTCCAATAGCAAAACGTTTCGGTCCAGGTCAGCCTGCGTCGACTGCGCAGGGTGTTCTTGGTCGATAATTTTGCAGATGCATTAAGCACCATTTTCACAGAGCATGGCACATTTATATACCTCCCCCCCCTTGAGTTTCGCCTTTTCCGAGCAAGAGTCCTGTACATAGGACACTGCTACGTGATTATTGCCTCTTACTTGGACGAAACCAGGGTTACATGATTACAAAACCAGCGTTTTAACTTTTTACAGTACGATAAAATTTTAGACGTGCCTTAACACAGCATCTGATGACAACAAGTGAAATTTGGCTCAAATGATGGGGCTTACTTCTAAAAGGACTGAAAAGACTGGGTAAAGGAGAAAATCCTGGAGACTAGCATTTTCTCCTTTTCCCACAGTGTTTTCAAAAGCTGTATTACTGACGGTCGTTAACATTAGATAAAAGGTCAATTACGATGGTCAGATCTGCTACCGATACATCTCCAAGTACATGTATAAACCAGTAAGTATGCACTCTGAGGGTGACACATGGTCCAGGCGTCAGCTGACAGTGGCCAATAAGCTAAAGAGGTGGGCTTAACTATTTGAGCAAAAGGGGGCTTAATGCATCTCTGTGATGCATGATACCAAGCAAGTCATCACATCCCTAAAATCGGTTTATCATAACAACCTACTGAATCATGAGTTAAACTGGTACTTTGACATGCAGAAAACTGACCAAAAGCAAAAAGTTTCGGCCTAGGTCAGCCTGTGCGGGTAGGCTACTTTTTGCAAACGCATACTCGGAGCCCATTTTTCACAGTGCATGGCTCAATTCTATGTACACAGGAATATTATATGTAGGTATGCTTAAATAGGCAAGTCTGGGTGGTATATGAAGGTGGATGTGGTCGAGACAGTCAGAAAAACGAGATCCTTAGAATTATTCTAGATTAGCTGGTTAGGAAGCTAATTATGAAAATTTCGAGCATACCTCTCTGAGTCTTACATGGGTACTACCAGACACAGTAAATAGTTGTATCTATCCGCTAAGCTGAAATACAGACACTCCCGAAAATCGATCTATATAGATTAACTTAACTGTTGAGGTAACACTGTGAAAGTTTGGTTTCTCTTCCACCCCCCCCCCCCCCCGAAAAAAAAGTAGCACCGTCCCACATCTTCAAAAATTGACGAGCAAGCCACTTTCAGTGGCACACCCCAGCAAAATGCTTCTTTGTCCAGCTAGATAAGCTGGTGAAGTAACCCTTTAAAACTTTTGCAAAATATTATATATAATCCAGGACATTGCAAAATCGACAAAGCCAGACATTTTCAATGGTAAAAAGTGCTTACTTGTCAGACGCCATTTAGCAACCCTTTTCCATCGAGCTAAAGCAGCTGATGAGGCAATGCGCTAAAATTGTTGTAGAATGCTTTGCGCACCTCAATATATCGCAAACTGACATATCTAGAAAGTTTAATGTCGGTAACAAAATTATGATATACCAAATCTACAAATATTGTATTCATTCCATGCTGAATTAAGTTTTTTTTTTTTCCATTTTATTTTATTATTACAGTTGGGTGGGAAAAAGCATTTTTACCTTATTAGAACAATATCAAGGTTTGTTGAGCCTATACTGGCTGGTGAATGCCAGATGGCATGGATGTTATAATATGGCGTGCAACACACGAAAAGGGGCCTTCGGACATATGCGTGTGTCGTCCCAGAACAGTCTTTGCAGTCCGTATTGATTAATCCGAGACGACACTATCCGTTCTTATGTGATTTTCTGTTTCACGAAAGACTACTGTATTTCAAAATCTTGTGTAGTCGTAAAGTGCCGTCTCGGATTAGCCTGCGCGGACTGCGTATGTCAGAAGGTCTCATTTCGCATTTTGCGGGCCATATCAGACTTCAAGCTCTGTTCGGTCTGACTAGCGGATCTATCGCGACATTTTGGGTGTCGGTTTTTCAGGCCAGCAACCACAACCGACCACTTAAAATATGTTTTTTGGAATTTATTTTTGCTTGTCTCGGCCTCACACCACAAGTTACCCTGCAGATTTGTGTTTTCAATCATTGCGTTCATCAAAACCTGTATGTCGGAAAAATATATGAGCCATGCTCTGGTAAAAGGGGGCTTAATGCATCTCCATGATTTATTACTCCAAGCAAGACATCACATAATTATGGATCCATAAAAATCAATTTTGTCTAACAACCAACTGAATCATGAAGTACACTGGTTAGACTGCGCAGGTTGACCTGGGTCGATATTTTTTGCAGGTGCATTAAGCCCTCTTTTGACAGGGCATGGCTCACATAGACGTAATACGTACAATTAGGAATTTCAGGCCCGAAGAATCGCTAGTATTAAACATTACGTCGACATATCGATTAAGTATATTTGCTCATCTCGGTAGACTACCCTCAGTATTAAGTCTAAGTATTCATACCAGCATTTTCGCCTTTTACAACACGTTCTATAGCCTTCTTTTTTATCACTAGCCCGATTTATGCTACTATTCCATACAGAACACGGATTCCCACGTATCGCCACGGAACTGATATATTGCAGGATTCGTGGAATTTTGTAAATTTTCTTGTCACCGATTTATTTATTTACGATACAGATACGAAATTGTTACGAATATACATGGATTCACCCATTTTGTTTACTTTGGCCGCTATTGGGCCTTTAACCCTTTCAGCGTCAGCTGTTTGAACTCGATCTCATTCCACGGGCTGATAATACAATCCACTGAAACTCAGATATATAATTTTATAATTTAAAGTTTTGACAAATAAAAGCTTATTCTGTACAGTATGATCTTGATCTATGCCGTCGCCAATAAGCTCTAGCTTCGCCAACAGCGCTGTAAGAGTTAAATTTGTCCATATATTACATGTATATGTGAAACATGTGACCAACGGGAGGGGGCATCTTTGATGTAAATCAGCCTATCAGACAACTAGTTTTCAGAGTTCACTATAACAAATGAATCATGATGTGTGAAGAGCGGGGCTTAATGCAACTGCAAAAAGCATCGATCTGTGTCAGCCTGCGCAGTCCGAGCCGGCTAACATGGATCGAAAATTTTTGCTACTGGTAAATTTTCTATATTGAATTCTACATCATGACACAATTGGTTGTTAGACAAAATGAATTTATGGATCCATAATCATGTAATGACTTGCTTCGTATGGTGGATCATGGAGATGCATTAAGCCATTTTTGAGCATGGCTCATTAATAGTTTTTGCAGAACGGCTATTCTAGAATGAAACCGGAAGTTGTTTGGAATTCCTGTCTAGATACATGGCGTGACTGTTTGTGTGTGGTGCTGGTAAGCTGTTTGTTTTCGCATTTATGTGTTTCATGTGTGCTTTAGCTCTTCATTAAACAACCTCGTATTTTTACGATCCTGGGGAAGAAGACCTATGGAAACATTGTTGGTAATCAGTATTTTCTCATTTTCTTAAAACTTTTTTATTTTAAGGTCTGTCAAAGAAAAAAAAAAAATCATCATTCAAGCAACATATGAATTGTCGTCTGCAGATGGTTTCCATAATGACGAGCCCGTAATTTGTAGTCTGGTGAAGAGTTAGGGATAGATATCGAGATTTCTTAGTAAAAGTAAAGTTTTCCTTTTTAAGTATTTATAGTATTTGTAGTACCACAAGGTTGAAAATGCTAAATTGAGAGTGTTTAACATCCAAAAGTAGCCAAACCCATTTTCATTAAATGACTTTTTACAGGAAAATACTTTAAGGCTATGTATGAAACCATTGCCCTATACCAAAATGCTTATCTCAATACTGATCTCATTGTGTACAACAAATGTTGATACCATACTCGTTCTTTGGTCTTTAACATCATACACCAAATTTACCCAAACTGCTAAAATCGCCAACTAGCCCGAGGAAAGATACCAAAAGACTATATTCTTAAGTAACTTGTTCTATACTGATCGACAGGCTAAGATATTTTGGATATAGTGTTCTTGAAACTTAAATGCATTACTCACACTTTGATAGGGATCATTTAGATATTTCAATACGAGTATGTGTTTCAAAAATACAATTTTGCATTGAAAACGTTAATTTCTACAGCTGGTTTATATCATCGGTGTGGCAATGTAACATATTGAAAAACCATACCTGATGCATGCCACACATAAATATATCAATCTAAGATGGTGATCCCAAGAAAAGTTTGAGTAGTATATTTGAAACTTTAAGCAACAAAGGTATTGTCTGTTTTATCAGATCACCTTTGTACGAAGTGAACAAGATAGGCATTTGTGGTCGTGCTGTGCCTGGCGTCCATCATGCAAAAAGCGTCATGTGTCGTCAACTTTTACCTTGTCTATACTCTAGAAGTCAAAGTTTTACTCTAGTACCCGCGAAATTTGGTCAGATAGTGTCTCTGACGTGTTTGAAAATTGGTTTCTTCTGGTAAAAAAGTAGGTCACGAGATCAATTCTTAGAAATAGATCTAGCTTTGTCCTCTCTAGAAAACATATTTAAGCACACCTCTCTAAAAATAAGGCGGAATGCATGTCTCATGAAAATATCAGACAACTTTGAAAATGGGTCGCCAAGATTCAAAATCTAGACGACCTTTCAAATCTTTGGAATGGTTATTGTGCATAAAGGCTACATTTTCAGTCTAATATACGGAATACTTGCCGTAATTTAATATTTCTGATGAGTTCGAATTCGGGTGACCATCAATCAAAAAGTAGATAATTTGGTCATTTGTAAGAAAAGGCTTGTGGGCCACTTAAAATGTCATGGTTTTTAAGTACAATAATTATGAAACTTAGTTAGAATCTTGGTTTTGATTTGAAATGAATTTATCATCTATCTCTAAAATATAAGATAGGTGAGCAATCTGGGGCCATTGTGTCCTCTTGTTTTATAAACACTTTGATCGGTAAATATTTACAATGTCTTTTGTTTATCATTCCCAGGCTGCCCTGTGTCAAGGAGATGCAGACTTAACGTACCGTGCACAGGATGCTTCGACCTTCAAGTCCGTTACTGCGTCGGGAGCGGGCAACCTGCCGTGTGTTTAAATGGACGATATGTCGTCCATAACATGTTAACACTCTTTTAGATCCGACAACTGTTAGTCGTATGTGTAAACACTACTTTTACACAATCATGTTTTCTGACAATCTTATGGAAATACTCATTTCGTCGTCATATTTGAGAATCGCTGTAACCTTGGAATGATCGATACCATGATGTTAGTCTCTAGTGTGAGATGGTCATTGGTTTGAGACAGTTACTTTCTATTTACTCCTTGGCCACTACGCGTGATTCAGTGAGCTTTTGCGGACAGTGTAGATCAAAATTAGACCGCACAGAACGTGCAGTCTAATGTTGAATCTAAACTGTCCGCTTCTTTGCCAGATATTGTGACATAAAACCGCGTCCCACACCGTTTTGGAACTACAAACGTCTGTAGCTTCGTTTCTACTTTGCTTTGAGATTTCTTTGAAGTCATTGTTTTGCTCTCTAAACTTCCTCCTTACTTCAAAAGTATTCGCGTTTGATGGATGAATGGATGAATGGATGGATCTGTCGAGCAATCTGCCGCCCGGAGTGAGTGTCGGTCCCTAGGAGAGAGAGAGAGTAAGCTATAGTGACGGGTCGACTGATGTACCCCAAAACATTTCTTACCAATAGATTGTGTTGACTTTTCCTCGGTTCTTCGCGATCGGAATGAACTTCACAACAGATACTTATTTTCACAAGACACTTAAACAATTACCGTAATCGATAATACAGGTCACTTGTAGACAAATCAAATACTAAAGTAATAAGAACACGAACCATTTCAAGAAAGGGGAGGCCCCTTTTATTATTTATATGGAAAACATTTGAAAAGAGCAATTCCTTGCATCAAGCAATTGCTCTTTTTATGCCCCGAAAAAAAATCACATGCAATTGCTCTTTTTATGCCCCCGGGGCATGTGTAGTTTTTGTTTAGTCCGTCCGTCCGTCCGATTTCGTGTCTTGGCCATAACTTTTTGCCCTATCGTTCAATTTCAGTATAACTTGGCACAAATGTTAACTACTTTAAGACGATGTGTCATGCGCAAGAGATATGTCCATAGGTTAAAGGTAAAGGTCACAGCAAGGTCAAATGTGTTTTGGGGGGTAGTATTTATGTCCGGCCTGTAACTTTTTTAATTATTAATGAGTTTCAGTGTTACTTTGCAGAATTGTTAACCGATATGTCATGCGCAAAAGTCATGTCCGTGGATTAAAGGTCAAGGTCAAAGCAAGGTCAAATGTGTGTGGGGCGTGGGGGTAGTCGTTTTCATGTCCGGGCCATAACTTTTTTCCCTATTGTTCAGTTTCCAAATGTTAACCACTTTAAGACGATGTGCCACGCGCAAGAGATATGTCAAAATGGTAAAGGTCAAAGTCACAGCAAGGTCAAATGTGTTTTTTGGGGGTAGTATTCTTGTCCGGCCTGTTACCTTTTTAATTATTAATGAATTTCAGTATTGCTTGGCAGAATTGTTTACAACATAAAGACAATTTGTCGTACGTAAAAGTCATGTCCGTGGTTGAAAAGTCAAGGTCCTAGCAAGGTTAAATATGTTTTGTCCCTGGAGTCGTTTTCGTTTCCGGGCCATAACTTTTTTTCCTTTTGACCTAATTTCAAAATAATATTGCACAAATGTTAACCATATCGGAGCGATGTGTCATGTGCAAGAAATAAAAACACCTACTGGCTAGTAACTCGTTCAGCCATTAACCAAAATCTGGAACTGTTGGTGTGCCCTTCGAGAGCAGAGTGGTTATCTAGATAGCGAGAAGTCGTCGGTACAAATCAATACCGAAAATCCCATACCAAACGACCATATAAAATGCTTGACACCTTTTTGTCCAAGGAGCTAGGATTCAAGCTTGCCAGTGTCAGAACAAGGCAACATGTATAAAAAGCTGGGTTTATAACCCATTGCCACAAAATTCCGACTTATAGCGACTATGAGAAAGAAACCTACAGATAACAGTGTGAAAAAAAAAAAAGAAAATCCTGGTAACCAACATTATCTCCTTTTCCCACAGTGTTTTCTACCCTTCCCAAAACAAACTCAAATTTTTAAGTCACATTTGTTTTGTCGTCTGCAAATGCTTTCAATTTTGACAGGTCTAAAATTTTATCGTCTGGTAAAGAGTTAATTCTATGGACAGAAGATCATGAAATCTCGGACTTTTCCATCGTTGAAAGCATTTGCTACGGAGGATTGTATGTTACCCTAATTAATGAATTCGTCTGTGGAAAGGTCTTTAAAACATTGTTGGAAAAGAATAAAATGCTGTTAATGGCATTTTCTTCTTTTGTAACGATGTTTTTAAAATGACATTACCTCATGGTCGTAAAAACACAGGATTGTTTAGTAAAAGGTTAAATACGTATGTCAGTAACTTGCGTGTTTGAACAGACATTGTTATTTATTCCATTATTGCACATTTCCCAGGAGAAAAAAAAACATACGAGGAAAAGCATTTAAATGACAGGATTTGAGCCATGCTCCGTGAAAAGGAGGCTTAATGCACCTGCGCTGACTGCACAAGCTGACCTGGGCCGAAACTTTTCGGAATTGGTCAATTTTATGTGTGTCCAAAGACCAGCCTACCTCATGATTAAGTCAGTTGTTTAAAAAAATGGCTATTATAGATCCATAGTTTTATGATGGCTTGATTGGTATCGTGGATCATGGAGGTGTATTAAGCTCCCTTTTGCAAGAGCGTGGCTCATTTATTTTTCCAATTTGTGTTAAGTTTCATGACAATACAACATATAATAATGAAAACCTCTTAGAACATTTGCTAAACAATAATACAAATAAATCAGCGAACGAAATATTTTCTTTCAACGCATGTTCTTTTTGGTAGGATCTCTTCACAAAGAACAGCGAGAATTCATTTCACGAATACGAAACCTTCCAGGTGGCCTTATTTTGGTTAAATTAGTACCCGCTGTTTCTCCGGTAATCGTCCGATAGATACGAAATGACACGAAGATAGATAACAGGCTGCCAGTTACTAACCGAACCTAATTCAAGGGAAGCAACCAGTACAATACATACTAACTATACGTATTGTAATTGCCTCCCTTCGTCTTCCGAGCATACTGCCTCTATTTTGTCTCTCAAAAACACAGCTTTTACGAACATTATGTTCAGTGGGGGCATTCATCATTCAAAAGGACTTGGAACTGACAAGGAACTTATTTCTGTAACTTTGGATGAACTAACGGTCATAAACACCAGGGATCGTAGATAGATCTATATCTCTATATATATACGATCCATGGAAAAACCAAGCCCCAGTTTTATCATATGCTTTTAAAACACGGAATGTACTCTAACGGGCATGTCAAATTTTCTGTCAACGTGTACATATCTTACACTGTGGTGGCAACAAACTCCGTGGTCTGGTACCCCGCCGCACAGACCTCTACAACAATGGTGAGTTAAAAAGGCAGACTGCCACAGAAATCGCTGTCTAAATCCATTTGTTTTTGCGAAATTGTTCTGATACACAGTCTATTTCGTCATGGTTTTATAAACAAACCGAAATTAAATCAAAGTGCTGTCAGCACTGTAATCGGTCGACATTGAATAATTACAGTGGTTTGAAATCACAAATCAAATGGTAGACGTTTGAACTATGTGTGGGACAAAAAATCCTACACCGTTACAAATGAGCCACGTAGGATCCCACTTTTTAAAACTGTCTGTTACAAATTAGTAATTTAACGATTGGTTAAAATATAGGCTATGTTTGCCAGCCGACAGCAATAGAACGTAAAAGATATGTGACAATTCTGATCAGCAATACCCATTATCAAGTTTTAGATATCACTCATCATGAACAGCAGTACCTACCAACCCTTTAAAAGAGTGAAAAAATACATACATGTCTTTTCTTTTCTGTAACTTTGGCAACTTTGGTAACTGTATTGTAACATATAAAAGCCGTATAAAATATGCGTGCATTATAACTTTGGAATTGTTTACTTTTGGCTGCTTGTGGGCCTTTCATTTTTCCATTTTTAACAAGACATCGTATTCATCTTGACAAGCTTTCCTAACTATTTTTTAGCGAGCCAAATCGTCCAGTCCAAACGTCTGCTGGCAAAATTCTCCTAGATTATACTTTCAAAGAATGTAAATACCCAGTAGGTCCCAAACCGTCAACTCTTTACCAAATGATAAAGTTTTAGACTTGTCCAAATCAAAATCATCTGCACATGACGAATTAAAAGTAGACCAAATGGTGATTTGAATCGTTGAAAGGGTAAAAAAACACGGGAAAAGAAGAAAATGGTAACCTGCACTTTCCCCTTTTCTCACAATGTTTTCAACTTCTTTCTCATGGCCATTAACAAAGGATAGTTTGGTTAAGAGTTAAAAGACTCAGTTAATCGACTAGCCTTTTAAAGCCAGGAAAACAATATCAAACATTAGGCTACAATTTCATGGTCGTTTTTTTTTTTTTTTCCCATATACATCCCAAACAAACAGACAATTAGATCTAAGATATGAACGTCTGTGATATTGAAATGCATTTCGTTCAAAGGACAGTCTGGTCTTTATATTTTATTGTCTTCAAAAGCGACTTTACTTGTCCATAGCCAACACAGGTAATTTTATTTGCGTCATTCTAATCAGCAAGAGCATAACTGCGGTAGCCTTGATCTCTTTATCTGAAATGTGGAAAGGATGAGAATCTACCAATATGGAATAGCTGATGAGACAGACATGTTGCTGACATTTGCACGCTTAGAGCGCTAAATTGTTAAAATAGACATGTTAAGCTTGGAAAAGCAGCCTAACTATTGCAGGACCATTGCTGTCTTGAGTAGAAGAACTCGGAAAACTGGCATGACAGATCCAAGATCTGACTGCATGTACTGAGCAGTCTTGTCTGAATCTGCACTCTCTGCAAAGACTTTTTCCCTGGTCCGTTGATTCAGATATGGAGAATATAACAGTAAGTGAGCTTATTTGTGTTACAGTTTAGGGTTTTTTATCCTCGTTGAAAATGTTCTGTTTAAAAAAAAAAAAAATGAAAATCTTTCAAATGGGTGAAAAACGCTGTGGGAAAAAAGAGAACATGCTGAATACATGCAGTTTCTCCCACTATATTTTGAAAGCCCCACAGGATTGTTTGGTCAAGAGTTAACAGACTGATTCTAGTCTGTAGAAACTCACCAAGAAGATACATGTAAGTGACTGTGTAAAATGGTAGTGCCATGGCTGGAAGGAGAGGAAGAGGGGCTGGGGCTGTGAAAACAATTTAACCCTTATCCCGCTAAGACGTTGAAATGAAATTTCAAACCGGTAGTAAAACCCGAATAATTCTATGTCAAACTTATTCTTTTGTGGAAAAAGAAATATCTCCCTATCGGACAGTATTGATCTAAGATCAGACCGCACATTCTGTGCAGTCTGATCTTGATCTATACTATCCGCAAAAAGGTCAGTGAGTCGCACTTAACAGCCTAAGGGTCAATACATCATACGCTGAGAGATGCGTAATCAGTCAGTATTGTGAATGGACAGTCTGGGTACTAAGGTTGCAAGCGGTGAATCGCCAGTCCATTCTGAAAATGTTTACGTAATAGCCTCTCCGCGAGGGCCATAACCTTTACACAACTCTATACTCTTTGCCCTTACAGCTTCACACGCTTCGCCTCACATATACGATCCCAACGGCCGGTTACTATTTTAAACTTACGGCTGTTACGAGTTGCATTTACATCAGTTTTCTCTTCGGCAGAGCAATCTAAATTAACAATTTTCTATTAAAGCAATGTTTCCGTACAAACTCCTTTCTGTTGCAATTTTATTCATGCCTCTCAAGACCAAAATGACCTATCATCTGTTCAACACCTGCTACATATACGGAGAGCACTCGTCACAACTCGGCCGATCCCGTAACTACGTATAACTATCAACGGATCACTCGAAATTTGCCGACTGATATGGACAGCAGACGACTACAAGATGTGTTCACATCACCGATACACTTGATTCGCACTCGTTTCATTCCTAAAGTTGCTGCTAATCACTGACCCTATTTCTTATAATCGTGTTGAAAGTAAACTGCTCCAGTTTTAGTTGGCCGGAGATTTTGATGATACTGTAATTATGATATACTTCACTACTAAACAAATTGTAACCGCCGTTTATTACATAATTTAAAAGGTATTATGGGATTACTTGACATTACTTAACGCCTGTTTACCGCTAATTACTATTCCTGCGCTTATCTGGGTCAAAAGTGCGCTTATCTGGGTCAAAAGTAGTTTTTGTAATAAGGTCATCACAGCAGGTATAAGCGTTAAAACGCTGTAAGTAAAAGCTGTTACGAGTTGCAGTTACATCAGTTTGCCCTAAGCGGTCGAGTTTCCGAAGTTTGCCATCTCTCTAATCGGTCTACTGACCGATCAAAAACTGAAATAGGAAATAAACTTTTTTTTTTTATATGACGGATTTTCAGAAAGATGTATAACACTATATTGATTGTAAATGATCTTTCCAATACTTGTAATTTTTCATTAAACAAATAAATCTCAGCAAAAAGAAAAAAGAATTCGTTAAACAAAAGAAAAAGAACACCGCAGGAAAAGATCACGTGACTTGATGCTATCTGGAGAATTCTTCCCCTGGAAAACTCGTACCCTAATCTCAAGAGCACGAGTTCTCTGGAGAACTCGTACCCGATAAATAGATATCTATAAATAAGTTGATCAGTATGTTTTCAAGTTCTGTTTTTCAAAACTGACTAGACTCTAGCATTTTTCTCAGTTTTATACAAAAATTCTATGGATTTATAATGATATATATTTGATGAAATAACACACCGAGTTGCGAGAATCCCACGAAAATCAACTTATGAGCAGAAAAAAAGTCGTGCCTCTTTGCCCTACATACCGCACACCTGAAAAGAGTCCTTGGTCCTTTGGTATGGGGCGGATTGCGCAGGCTGACATGGATCGATACTTTTTGCAGATGCATCAAACACCCTTTTCTTAGAGCATAACTCATTTATCTACTTTCTTAAATTTTTTAACGTTTAGACAAACAACCTCTTC
Organism: Tridacna gigas; assembly: GCA_945859785.2. Taxonomy (NCBI): domain Eukaryota; kingdom Metazoa; phylum Mollusca; class Bivalvia; order Cardiida; family Cardiidae; genus Tridacna; species Tridacna gigas. Next base: position 28,063,248 of record OX244042.2, on the reverse strand, counting down.
ATTTTACATGTCTACAGCCGACAACTCTTCACAATATTGTGGGAAGAGGAGAAGCTGCTAGTCACTGCAGTTTCTCCTTTTGTCACAATGGTTTCCATCACATCAAAGCACCATCTTCCACATTAATTTTCAAAGTTTGTATTATCGTCTGCATGATTTTTCTGTTTGGGACAGTCCAGAAATTGCTGTTTGTTAAAAGATTAAAAAATGTTACATTTATTTTTAACATGTCTGGTACTAGTATTATGTATAGGCCACCTTTATTTATTGTTATCAGGTAAGGTTCTTGCCTATTCAGTGGAATTAGCATATTGTATCAAATTTTAATTGAACGATTTCTCCTTTCCAAAAATATTTTGGCTTATCTGGGCACACATTACAAACATTCATTTGAGGGTTGTTCCTTTTGAAAATGAGCCAAATTGGATCATCATCTTCAGTGTCGTGTCCTTTAATTTTGAAAAAAATATGCATTTCTGAGCATGTTAATAGCATATGGCCTACAATTCCTAGAATATTATAACAATGTGGGACATGTACTGTATGTGCCTTTACACCAGCAAAATTGAAAAAAAAAAATGTTTTTTCTCATTCATTTAATGACTAACTTGTTTGTTTACATCTACCAAAATATATTGAAATAAAAAACCAATAAACTATTTGAAAACATTGATGCCGACCTCTCCTGGCTTCATTCTTAAAGAAGCCAACTTGTCCAGACAACAGACTCCACTCCTTCCATTGTGGTAATTATGGTATTGTAAGTCTAACATATCACCGGCAAAATTAGATGGCGCACCAAAATGAGTAATAATTTCCGATAACTCTAGACGAACTCATATAGATCTAGAAATGTCAAACTAAAGCAATCCAAGTGCTAATTTTCTTTTGCGTGGATTACAAAATCGCCAACATGTCAACTAGACACTTGCCAAGAGTGATTGGACAAAGAGGAAAATCTGCAGCAGAAGTCGAACGGGAGCAGTTCGAGAAAAATCAGGTATTTAAAATAAATCACGAAATGTAAACAAACAAATCTGTACCGTAGACCGTACTGAACGGAATGTCAGATGCTTTCGAACCCTTGTCTGTTTTGATTCAGCCAACTAGGTTAAAAAGATGCAGTTTTTCTGTAGTACTATCTATAAATCTCTCTCTCTTTCTCTCTGTCTCTCTCTCCCTAGTATATGTGTCATCAGATTTGTAAAAGGTTTAGTTTGTATGGAAAGAAGACCTCCATATAAACATGAAACTGAAAATACTTTTATCAACACTTACACAACACTTAACATCCCACCCAACAGCAGAAGTTAAGATACAGAAGATTGTAAGAACATTAAGTTTGCTGGAAATAGATACAAGTACATGTGCTTGATAACGTATTTGTCCTACATAGGGCCACTCCTACTAGAGTAAGCAGAGTTGCATCCAGATACTGTATGGTATCCCTATCTGTACAGTTTCTGGATAAGATACTGACTCCAAGCCTCAGAGGCTAATGCTACGGTAAAGTACCCAGAGGCACTGCCAATTATTAAACCAGAAACTTATAATTAGGTCAGCTGAACATTTTCGGCCAGTAGTAACCAAAACCAACCTAAGTATTGCAATTTTCAAGTTTTTTTACCAAGAAGATCTTGAAGTATTGGACAGATTCTTTTCAGTTCTTTTCAGTCTCATCGTGATCCATCTTGTCTTCAAAAGCTTAATGACTTGTTTCTTAGCTTAGCCAGGAATTAGTAGGGGTGTGAAATACTATGCCTGACTTGTCTGGCTCGGGAAAATTTGGCTCTGGAGAAGTGACTTTTTTCAGTCAAGTTGGCCACGGACAAGTACAAAATATGGGGAAAATTTTGAAACAAAGATCTGTTGTATACTTATCCAGTGAAATACAAATGTTCTCACTTTGTATAAAAAATGACATTTCAAATGATAGCATAAACAGCAGCTTGAGACTATCCCTGATTTCTTGAAACCAAAAATACACATTTGATCATGATGTACCTCCTCATTCACCGCATACAACAAGATCAGTATAATATACAGCTGATTTTGCATGTTGATTTTAATTGCTTTGAAAAATGTCTGAACAGCCTTAGGATCATCATTATGGATTAAAAATAATTTTATTAGACTAATTAATAGTATCATTTTAGCACCAGTTCAAAGATCTTTGACGACAGTGTTGGACACATGAAAATTTTTAATCTGATTTTAAACAGCTTCCGTGTGAAATGGGCTGTGATTTAGCAATTATCTCCTCTGCCGGAAACTGTCTCTAGTCAATCCAAAACATTTTTCAATTCAGCGATCAATTGATTTATATAATTCGAGACAATGGGTCGGTTTCTTTTATTAAATCTTCAAAGCAAGTGGAAAGTGAGAAGTCTGAGACTCCAGAACCATTTGGCGGCTACAAATGTAAATCTAAAACTGACAGTGACAAGAAATATGACCAAATAAAAATGTTTTTTAACGAGGCTTGGTTGAAAGAATTCCCATGGTTGAATGCGGACAATTGTAATATTGTTTTTTTTTTTTTAACCCTTTACCACACAATCCCGACTTTTAACGACCCTGAGGAGGAGGCCTTGTGAAAACATTTTGGGTAAAGGAGAGAACGCTAGTAACCAGCATTTTCTCCTTTTCCCACAATGTTTTCTACTCGTCCAAAAACAAATTTCAATGTTTAATTCACATTTATTTTGTCTTCTGCAAAAGCTTTCAATTTGGACCAGTCTAAAATTTAGTTGTTTGGTAAAGAGTTAAGGTTTGATGACAGTATCCCCATATTGCTGACATGTCACTTTATGTATGCCATTTAAAATTGTTTTGTTTTGGACAAGTGAGCCACACTGGTGGACAAGTAGATTTTTGTAATTTACTTGTCTAAGGACAAGTAGAAATTTCTAAGATTTCCACACCCCTTATCGGGTTGTACTGGGATAAACTAGGTCAATTCAGTACTGTGTAATAGATGTGTATTGGACGAGACAGAATATCAAATCCAATGTTCACCTCTTTACACACGCAATGAAACATCATCCGATAAAAATGCTGGCTGTTGTAATGTTCCTTTTATTGTGTACTGTCTCATTATAACTGTAAAGAAACATCACAAAATCAATTATAAATAACCAAAAAATCAGAGAACTACATTTTAATGCAAGATTTATGATTGGCAGTCATTGGACCTTTGGTCACTTAACTTAAGAATATTTGTAGTATGAATTCTTTTTTTCGTTTTAACTTGGGAAACAAGTTAAGCTTGTTATTATTATTGTGGTAAAGAGTTAAAAGACATTGGTTAAAGGAGAAAATGCTGTAATGATTTCATAATTTATTGTATTTATGTAATTAATTAATCTTTTTCAAACCAGCATTTTCATAAGCCTTAGGCAGAGGACATTTGAAAACCATGTCAACCAGCATTTTCTCCTTTTCTTATCTTGTTTATTACCCTTTCCGTAACCCCATCACTTGAGCTACATTTGATTTGTCAGCTGCAAATTCTTTCATATGCTACATGGATGTTTCAAGATATTAAGAAGTACATTTACATACTCACATTTTTGAGAGGCATTATATGAAAATAGTGCATATTCATAATTCAGATGTTAATGCAAAGATCGCATATGAACTTTTATGTACCCACTGTTAAACATTTAGGGAAAAGAGGTATATCTTATTTGATCAAGCTTTTGCTCCTTTTCTAACAGTGCTTTCCATGCAGATGTTTTTTCGCCAATGCTTTTCCTGGCTTCTCTTGAACTAGATTCTGATTGGCTAAAACAAGCCTGTAATGTAACGGGTTTATAGCAGCTGTGTCATTTAGATCAATAGGGTTTATTTACTTATATGGCATTTCCTTTCAATTCTGCTTTATTGATCAAAACTGATGCTTACATGTACTAGTTTGCTTGTCAATGATCATGATGACTACATGCTTTTAACTCTTTACCAAATGACAAAATTTTAGACTGGTCCAAATTGAAAGCATTTGCAGATGACAAAATAAATGTGACTAATGGTTACCAGCATTTTCTCCTTTTCCGACAATGTTTTCTACCCTTCCCGAAACAAATTTCAATTTTTCAGTCACATTTGTCATCTGCAAATGCTTTCAATTTGAACCAGTCTAAAATTTTGTTGTTTGGTAAAGAGTTAACCTTTTACCACCTGACAAAAATGTAGACTTGTCCAAATTGAAAGCATTTGCAGACGACAAATTTGAGGTAGCTAAAAGGATGATTCCTGTGTTTGAGAGGGTAGAAAACATTCTGGGGAGAGGAGGAATTGCTTGTTAACATCATTTTTCCACTTCCAACAATGTTTTCAAAAGCCTTCACTGTCAGGGTTACTGAAACTCAGAATTGTGTGGTACAGGGTTAATTTTACATTATTTGTGTATGTCTACCTATCCATCTTTTGAAACAATTTATCTATTTATCTGTCCATCAGTCAGTAAAGTTTTATCCAGCCAGATGAAGTTATCCCCTTTACCAAGCAATCCTGATAAGAAAGGCTTTTGAAAAAATTGTAGGAAAAGGAGAAAATGCTGGTGACCAGCATTTTCTCCTTTTCCTACAATGTTTTCTAACCATTAAAAAAAAATCCCATCCTGTGAGTTTTGTTTCATTTTTTGTCTGCAAATGCTTTGAATTTGGATAAGTGTAAAATTTCATGCTCTGGTGAAGAATTAAATTGGCAGCAGATAAGATGTCTTCAAGAGATAATGCTTTACCCCTTTCACTGACTGAACATAGGCAACAAGATTAAGGTTTGCAGACTGTAAAGATTAAGATCAGACTGCACAGAAATTTCAGTCTGAACTTGGATTTACATCATCTTTTAGGAAATTTTTAACTGAAATGTAGAACAACTACATATTTTTTGACATATTTAATTTAATAATTTATAGTGAGCTGAAAATTACAGTAAAATATGATCTATAGCATTATGTCTAAGTGGAAACTAGGCTACTTCATGTACCAGTAATCATGATTCTGATTTTGTTTTTCCATGTGAACCCCATAAAGCCTGTGTCTTAAACACTTTGGAAGAATTTAATTTCATTAAAGTTTTTCTTTTTTAATTTGCCATTGTCTCTGAATAGTCAGATTCTGATCATTAACGAGATATGACACCAGGGTCCGTACTCACCAATCATTCTTAAGAACGTTCTTTGTCTAATTTTCCAGAGTTTTCTAAATTTGAAAGGAACACAATTTCTGATTTGCTAAACCATTTGGTTTAGCCAATCAGAGGCTGTGTTACTTTCAAATGTAGAAAATCTTGAAGAGTAAGGCTAAGAATATTCTTAAGAATGGTTGGTGGATATGGACCCAGGATTCTAGGCTAACTAATTATGCCCTGTAACAAATTTGCTACAGAAGCCTTCAAATTCATGTACATCTCTGTAAAATATGGATACTCAACATGAAACAAGGTTCAACTGATGAAAATATTTCACATTTCACACCACAATGGGTTAACTCTTTACAAAACGACAAAATTTGGGACTGGGCCGAATTGAAAGTGTTTGCATACGACAAATTAAATGTTGCTAAAATGATAATTTCTGCTTTGGATAGAGTAGAAAAGATTGTGGGAAAAGGAGAAAATGCTGGTTACCAGTATTTTCTTCTTTTCCCACAATGTTTTCAAAAGCTTTCTTTTTCAGGGTCATCAAAACTCGGGATTGTGTGGTAAAGGGTTGAATACTTACTACTTAATCATGAGTTTTAAAGAACCTAAAGCAGAAGACTTTTGAAAGCATTTTGGAAAAAGGTAACCAGCATTTTCTCCTTTTCCCACAGCGTTTTTTACCCGTCCAGAAATGAAATTTTAATGTTTGAATCTTGTTTATCTGTGTCATCTGTAAATGCTTTCAATTTGAACAAGTCTAAAAGTTTGTCATTTGGTAAAGAGTTAAAGCTGAAAAAGAAACACCACACATACAATCTAAAATGCAGAGCTGCTGAGTGACTTTGGTAAAATGTAAAAAGTAGCATGGGAAATTAACCTTAAAACCATATAACCTTAATTTTCAACCCATTTACACAAGGCTTTTTGAGGTCTCATTATATGCAAATCTGAATAGGAAATGGGAAGAAAATGAATGGAAAGGAAGAGGACTTTCTTGAAGTGGTAAAAAACTTGTAGCGACTGAATTCAAAGATTGTTTTTTCTTCCTTTGTTTCAGACTGTAGCTATAAACAAAGCAATCAACACACAAGAGACACCGGTCAAGGAGAAACATCTTCGCAGTATCCTTTTTAACGGATGGGCAATGTTGTAAATTTGTCTCAATGGTTTCAAGGCTGACTGCTGGCAGATTCATCATGCAGTTTGCATGTCTTTTCCCACATTGTTTTCCACCCTTTCTGGTACAAATCCCATCATATGTGCAACTTAAGATTTATCATCTGCAAATGCTTTCAGATTGGACCAGCCTAAAATTTTATCCTGTGGTAAAAGAGTGAACAAAATACAAGTAACAGAATTCTAGGCAATGTAGCTTATTTGCAGATAACAAAATTTTATGTGGCTTGAGTGATTAGATTTGTTTTCGGATAGTTGGAAACCTTGTTGTGTAAGAAGTAGAAAATGCTGGTCACTAGCATTTCCTCCATGTCTTTGGTGTGAGATTCATTTTTTTGCATGATATTCATTGTTTTTTATTACAATTCAGGTTACACCCTTGAAAACAGGTCCTAGAAGGAAGTGAAAAGCTATTTCTGATCTGTTTATATTTGCATGTACTTTGCAAATAAAAAAAGTACACTAGGGGGCATCGGTGATTTTCACATCAGTGTTTTTACTCAAATGAAGACAATGTATCAACATGAGTACTTATAGCACAGCTTTTGGTAAAGAATGCACTTGTAGATGTTATAGAATAACCTACATGTTATAGAACTACAAATCTCAAAATACTCACTTAGGTAAATCCTTGGGCATAGGCAGGACTCTTCAGAGACATGGCCTAGCACTAGTAAAATCCAAGACTACACAAATTGTACTTTCCAGTAAGCTGCTGTGATGATATATGACTTAATAATCACTTAATGAATTTTAAAAGCTTTGTAAAACATTAATCAGTCACAATCAATCAATCAATCCATTAATCAATCAATCAATTGACCAACCAGGTAGCCCAGTGGTTAGCGTTTCTGACTCTTGACCTTGTGGTTGTGAGTTCGATATTGGGTTGAGGCAAACTTTCCTTCTGGCGATTTTTCACCTCTTACCTCTGATGCATGTGAGAAAAGTAATCAGTGGCTTTGGAAAGAAAGTTGTGTCAGTACTGCTGTTAGAAAGCCAGGAAACAGATGAGTGTGTCACTGACTGCCATGATATGACCTGAGCTGGTAAAATGGCAATAAACTCCAATATAAACCAAACCAATCAATCAATCAAGATGCTTTCTCATCATCTAAGCTAGATTTATTGACTTCTGTCAAAACTAGATGATGAGATAGATTTTCAACCGTCTACATACAACACAGGTACAAATTTTTACACATGTAGAATACAGAGCTGTTGAAAGCATTGGGGGAAAAGAAGTGATAGCTCATCCTTCCTTAGGATTGCTTGTATTTCAACGGACTAATTTCTTTTCCAAATGACAAAATTTTGCACGAGTCCAAATTGAAAGGCATTCACAGACTACATTTTAACCTTTTACCGCATGACAGGATTGTGTGGAAAAGCGTTGCATGTGGCTTATAGGATAGGATTTGTCTTTGAAAGGTAGAAAACATTGTGGGAAAAAGGAGAAAATGATGGTTACCAGCATTTTCTCCTTCTTCTCACTATGTTTTCAAAAGCCTTTTTGAGGATCGTTTGGTAAATGTTAAAGGGCAAATATGTTGTCATGGGAAGGGGGGGGAAGCGTGGAGAACAATTGATGTCATTACATTAGTTATTTGCCACTCCTGAGTGGACTCATTGCAGTAAACATGAATCAATTCATGACAGAGAAATGAGACAGAATGATGCCTTCAACTTTTCAACCAGACAGCTGAATGTTAGCCTTGTCCGAATTCAAAGAATTTCAAGACGACAATTAACCCGTTACCACACAATCCCAAGTTTTAACGACCCTCAGAAAGAGGCCTTTTGAAAACATTGTGGGAAAAGGAGAAAATGCTGGTCACCAGCATTTTCTCCTTTTCCCACAATGTTTTCTACCCTATCAGAGACCTTAAGCGCACTTGTAACAATTCTGAATTTGTCATCTGTAGCTGTTTTGAATTTGGAAGAGTCTAAAATTTGTCGTTTGGGAAAGGGGTTAAATGTTGCTTAACCTTTTATCACACAACAAAATTTTAGACTTGTCCAAGTCAAAAGCATTGAATTTTGCAGACAACAAAATTATACTGAAACTAAAATGTTTAGATATGGCTTTGGAAGAGAAGGAATTATGGTGGGAAAAGGAGAAAATGCTGCTGACAATGCTGGTCGGCAGCATTTTCTCCTTTTCTCACAATGTTTTCAATTGTCCTTTATATCAGGGTTATTGAAACTCAGAAATGTGTGGTAAATGGGTATATGATATGTTTTCCCTTGGAAAAAGTTGAAAACGCTGTTCGAAAAGGAGAGAGTGCTGGTTACAAGCATGTTATCCCTTCCTGACTATGTTTTCAAAAGCCTTCGATCCCTAGGGTCATGAAAACAGCAGATAATTTGTTCACTGTTTACCAATATTAATGACAAATTTTTTGACTCTATCAAATAGAAAGCATTTGCAGATGACAAGTTAGATGTAGCTTAAATGATGATTTCTTTTTTTGATCGGGTAGAAAACATTGTAGGAAGAGAAGAAAATGCTGTTTACCAGCATTTCCTCATTTGCCCACAATGTTTTCAAAAGCCTTCCTCCTCAGGGTTGTTAAAATTTGGGATTGTTTGATAAAGGGTTAAAGATTAAAAGATACTTTACCCTTGCATTTGAATTTGGAAGGGTACATTTGTCGATAGAAAAAGATTCATCTCTTTAACCATTGAAGACATAAATTTGTTTGTTTTTGGAGTCTGAAGATACAGTTCATTAACCCTTTACAAAACAACTACAATATAGACTTTTCCAAAGAGAAAGCATGAGCAGATGACAAATGAAAATAATGAAAGATATGATATGTGTCTGTTAAAGGGTAGAAAACATTGTGGGAAAAGGAGAATATGCTGGTTATCAGCATTTTCTCCTAGTCCTACAATGTTTTAAACTACTTTCTTCCTCAGGGGCATTAAAAGTTTGGATTCAGCATTTTCTCCTTTTCCCACAGTGTTTTCAGTAGCTTTCTTCAGGAACGTTAAAAATTCGGGATTGTTTGGTAAAAGGTTAACAAGTGAAGGGACCTTTTATCCTGAAGTAATTCATACTCAAGCATGCTGATTGGTGCAGATCAAGATCAGAATGTACAATCATATCTTCATGTACATTGATTGCAAAAGGCACTTTACCCTATAGAGGAACAATGCTGAATTCTAACGACACTTTTTAAGGCTTTTGAAAATATTGTCGGAAAAGGAGAGAATGCTGGTAACTAGCATTTTCTCCTCTTCCCACAATGTTTTCTACTCTTTCAAGGACAGAAGTCATCTTTTGAGTTACTTTAATGGATGAAAGTTTTCAGAAATATTCCTGATTTCAAGATTTTTAGGCCACCAAAAAGCCACTTTTTCTTCATTTTCATTATCAAAATGACTAAATTTGTAGTAAAGATTTTTGAAAAAAAAAATCATACTTTCAACCATGTGTAACATTGAATTTGTAGTCTGTAAATGCTTTCAGTTTGGTTGAGTCCAACATTTTGTTGTTTGGTAGAGAGCTGAATAGCACAGACTGAAAGGGTTATAATAGTTGCTGGAGGCTAAGGAAATACTGATTGACAGATACTGTTGCTTTTTTGTTTGCCCCATGGAGATATTTTTGATAATATTATGACTAATATCATAACTGTTTACCTCAAGGACAAAGAATTACCGTTACATGTTGTAAATGCAGAAAATCTGTAACACAAAGCTTGCAGTTGGAAATGGTTCATTGTCAAAATTCTGGAGAGTTGTAGCGACATGGCTATTCACTTTCCGATTGAAGAATAGTGGAAGACTGTACATTATTTCTTTGTTTTATTTGGAAAGAGAGCCTGTGGCTTAAAAAAAATGTCATTTGTAGTGGGGATGCAGTTATAGATAAACTTTTTGGTTGTGATACCAGACAGAAAATTTTTAGACTTTTCTAAATTCAGAACAATTGCACGCAGCCAACTGAAAGTGGCTCAGATTGTGAGATCTATCTCAGAAAGGTTAGAAACCATTTTGGGAAAAGGAGAAAAGTTGATCCTTTTCCCACAATATTTTCAAAAGCATTGTTCCACAAGGTCGTCAGAACACAGGAGTGTTTGGTAAAGGGTTACATCAAATACTGTTGAAATTGTCGTGACAATGTGTAAAAGCAATTTTAATCTTTGTCAGAGGACTGTAACTTAGACTTCTCAATGTAAACCAGCGGGAAAAAGTTCCTGTGCATTTCACAATATCCTGCAAAAATCAAATAGTGTTGGTTGGTTTCACCCAAACCATTAAATTAATATGACCTCTAATTTACACTTGCCAAAACATGTATCATCTCGTTTGTTAAATAATATACTTGTCTGGTAGATGTAAGTCTAGGAAACACATACAGTACTAGTCTTTTATAACCTTTGTGAAAGTCAGAAAGGCAAGGTAGTGTTTTGATTTCTATGACTCTGATAATGAACGTTTACAGATGGCTAGTGGTCAGAGCGACTCATGTAACGTCATGACGTCCAGACATCCTTATTCGCCAACAGCACCTTAAGAAATACTTTCAGGCTTTCACTGCCTATGGCATCCATGTTCTAGGACCAATCAAGGAACAAGCTGTTAGAAATTGACTGTAAGGGCATGGCACATGCCAATATGTCCTGTCATATGTCCAGTGTTACTTTGTCACTATTGGACATTGGTGGAATGATATGGAACAATGTCGCCGACTACTTCCTAACCAACCAGTAACAGTGCTTTAGAAAGAGAGCCCTTTCTAAGATATGGACTGCTATTCCACAGGCTACACTTCCAAATTTGGTGCAAAAGTGTGTGGAATGCATTGCAGCAAATGACAGACACACAAGACATTGATTTGTACAGAATCTTTTAGCGTCAAGTCATATGACGAGCTGTTATGCCTATGGATGTTTCCCTGGAGGCAATTCTGCTTTGTAATCAAACTGTTTAAGCATTACTACTTATTTTTATTCAATAAATTGACACAAACCCCCTTTCCAATAAAGTTGGCAATTCAAAGAAACTTTTTTCGCTGGTAATGAAAGCTTTTGCAGATTATGAGTCATCTGTCCCATATTTTTTACCAATCCCTCACCTTTTCTCTAAGGCTTGAGACAGACTATTGCTTTTGCAGGTTTTGCTTTAGCTGTTTATACCCCCACCTACAAAGTAGAGGGGCGTATACTGGTTTAACCATGTCTGTCCACTGGTTTCACCATGTCTGTCCATCTGCCTGTCCATCAATCCATCCATCCATGTTGTTTTCAGCGTTCTAGGTCAAAAGAAATTTGACGTAGGCCCCTGAAAAGAAAAAAAAAGTCTTTCTCATGACCCAAGGAGGTGCCCTATTGTTTTTGGGTCACATGGGTCAAAGTCAGAGGTGAACTTTATTTGAAACTCGTTTCAGTGCTCTAACTCAATAGTTATTGACCTAAGACCCTGAAACTTTATATGAGTGTTGCTCATGACCCAAGAAGGTGCCATACTAATTTCTGGTCACATGGTTCAGAGGCCAAGGTCACAAGTGACTTTTGTTTGAAAATCATTTCCATGCTCTAACTATTGTTTTTGGGTCACATGGGTCAAAGGTCAAGGTCACAGGTGAACTTTTTTTGAAAATCGTTTCCGTGCCCGAACTCAATGGCTGATTGACCTAGGACTCTGAAGCTTTATACAAGTGTTGCTCATGGCTCAAGGAGATGCCATATTGGTTTTTGGTCACATGGTTCAAAGGTCAAGGTCACTGGTGATTTTTGTTTTGAAACTCATTTTTGGTCTGGGCTTGGCTTGCCTAGCCCAAGGCCATAGGAATCGTATACCAAAATTTCAACCCCATCCAAGCATTTACGGGAAAACCCGAGTCCAGCATTTACGGAAAAACCTGAGTAAAAGTGAAAAGTACCGCCTGCAATCCATCTCACTATGCTGAAGGAAACAACCCCTTTAAATAATAAAAAATTTGAACATCACAGTAAGGTTTAATTTCACAACAAATAATTATGCGATTTTAATTGTACGAAAGAGTTGACTGAGAATTTGGGGCCCATGTGAGGTTATTCATAACTGCAAATTCATGCACTTAACAGTGAAAGAAATAATTGGCAAACCTCGGGTGATCGTTGATCAAATGTTTTGATGTAGGTACGCAATCGACCGAGTTGTGACGAGTGCTCTTGCTGAGCACTAATCGGGATCGTTCATTTATCCTTTTTCTACACACCATGTGAATGACAAATAATGGTTGTGTATTTTACACAGACAATTTTCTCTTTCTCTGAAAACAGTGTTTCATAACCTCGGCAAGATTTTAATTTTCGTAAAATTACTGTGCACATGGTGTCTGAAGTTGTAAGTATGTATTTGATTGGTATATATGCCTTATTTCTTCCTGTCAGAATTGTCCAGATATGACATCTCGGCCCATAACCATTTCGACCCATAGCAAACTCAGAGCATACAATACCAAATATGAGCCATTGAAAACCATTTAATCTTTAACAAAACGATGAAATTTTAGACTTGTCTAAATTGAAAACATTTGCGAACGGCAAGTTAGATTTAGCTGAAATGTTGGTTATTGGCTGTGAAAGTGCAGAAAACCTTGTAGGAAAAAAGAGAACATTTTCTTTTTTTTCCAAAAGGTTTTCATGAGGCTATATCCTTGGAGTCCTTAAAACTCGAGAATGTGTGGTCAAGAGTTAGGTAACTGGTGGGCGTTTTATATGGAAGATCAGACTTGACATTCAGTGCAATCTGATCTTGATCTCCATAGGTATTAAGGCTGACCTGGGTCGAAAGTTTTTGCTTTTGGCAAATTTTCTGCATGTCAAAGGACCAGTGTATCTCATGATTCAGTCGGTTGCTCCACAAAATGGATTTTATGGATCCATTAATATATGATGGCTCGTTTGAATTGATGGATCAGGGAGATGTATGAAACCCCCTTTAACCAGAGCATTGCTCATTTGTGTTTTTCATAATCACAACCAGGAGCTCTTCAAATTTATCAATCCTAGATGACTTTACTCAGATGAGGGCTTTAGGTCCAACGGCCCTCTTGTTCATGAAAATCAGCTTTCCAACTTGGTTGATCATGGCAACTTAGAGATTCCATAGACTTTCAATGCGAAAGTTAAAAAGTAGCGTTTACAGTAGTGATGGGACATCGGTTAGAAATCATAATCGATCATCGGTTGGAATCGGTTGCTGCTACCGATGCGATTCTTCCGATTATAATCGGTTCCTCATAAATTTGCATGTTTCATTGTAAACCCTTGTATCATTTATGTATTATGCTGTTGTTTGTGTTGCAGATAGACTTTTTGTAGTTTTACCTTTGCACCTGCTTTCTATACACCTTTTGGTTTTTAACCACCTCTGCTTTGTGCTATTTGGCTTTGTAACACAGAAGTATTTCGGCTGATTGTTGTTGTTATCGAGGGAGTTGTTGTTATCGTGGAAGTGATAAAACCCAGTTAACACAGCGTTTTTTCTCATAGTTTTGGGAACAGGTCCGAAACCAGGCAAACTGGGAAAAATGCGTCGTTTTCTATAAAATTGGGAAATATTTTCTTGATGATTTTAGACACAGTCCTTGCATATCATTTACTACCATAATACAAGGGGTTAGCACAAAACTACTGTAAGTGCCTATATAAATATATGCACTTACAATAGTTTTGCACTAGACCCTCAAATAGAGGTTATTTTCCCTCTTAAGTCATTAAAACTAAAACTAAACTCAAAAATACTACGATGACGTTTTACTTTTATTGTTCAGTATGACATGAAATACATGTACTGTAAATAAATTGGTCTTTTCAAAGGGCAATGTCCCTGCTTCTCATGTTACTGAAAATACCAATTCAGAGTCAAGTGTCATTTGTTTTTTAGTAAGAGGGAATATGGTAGAGGGACTGGGTTCTGGTAGATGGTCTATTTTAGAGGCAAACAGAGTTTCATTACTGACAGTGGGATCAGGGTGGCAGGTAGATTCACACTGAATGGCAGACATAGCTTGCTCACCCTCAAAACTCGAGCCTGCTGTGAACGGGATAACTTGGTTACATCTTGTACTTGAAGTGTTTTGATCTCGATCTACGATTGCAGACGAGCGCTTACTTTCACTTTCCTCAGGCTCGTCAACCTCATCTTGGCTAGAATTATGACTTGGCCTCTTACAGATAAAGTCTGTTAACCTTTTACACCCCGTTGGTTTTAACTTTTTTCGGTAATATTTGCTGTTGTGCCTCATTTTCAGGTTAATTTACCGTTCTCGTCTCTCCGCGAAATCACATGTCAGACCGAGCGTGAAAAATTGCAAGTTTTTGGCGCCACAGAAACGAAGCGCCGTTCACTACCGAGTTCTCTGAACTAAATATACTGGACCCCGGCTTATAATAATAATAATAGACAGCACACTCCGGGACCAGTTGATCTAAAAAAAAAAAGGAAGTACATGTGTTTGGGAAATTCACTTTTTTTTGACCAATGACATCGCTGATGATTGGAATATATATATAGCTATGGGAAATCCAAAAAAAGCTGACAACTTGGGGTCTTTCGTTTTGGGAATTTCTTAAACTAGATTTTGGGAAAAAAGGTCATTTTTTGGCATAGGGAACGGGTCTGTTTTACTGACCCGTTCATAGAAGGAAAAAAAACGCTGTAACAGACACCGGTATATAAAATCAGGTACCCGACTGACGGTGCAGACTTCCTGCCGATCATCGATTATGACAAGGTTCAATCGATAATCGACATCGGGAGCTTTCAACACGCCGCTAATCGATACTTGCCGATTATCAGTACACCACTAGTTTACAGCAGATATTTTGACAAAACTTTTATAGAAATGTACCTTGAGCAGTCTTGTATCATCCATATGATTTTATTCAACTGGTGGTCTTTAGCTCATCTGTTTACAAAGGAAGCGTCATGCTATTGTCAAAGCCTATGCGTCATTGTTGTCGTGCAAAAACTTTGACATTTTTTAATATCTCCGTAATTCCTGAAGATATTTACTTCAAACTTGTACAAGTTATTTACTGTCAAAAGGGGTACCCATATAACAGGGCAGGTAACCATCGAAATATTTGACACAGTTACGCCCCTTTTTTTTTATTGCTTTAAATTTTCAGAACCTTTGACATTTTATCATATCTGTCATTAATGAAGATACTTACTTCAAACTTGAACGTTTTGTTAACTAATAAAAGGGGAATTTATATCAGTACAACAGAGGTAGGTAACCACCAAAATATTTTTGGCAAAGTAATTAGTTATGCCCCTTTTTCGACTGAGAACTTTTAGCTCAGCTGTTTTTAGAGACATGGTATTTTCATAGCCCTAGTGTCATCATCTTCGTTGTTTGTGTCGTCGTCATGCAAAATATTTGACATTTTACAATATCTTCGTTATTACTGAAAATTTTTACTTAAAACTTGGACAAGTTGTTAACTATCAAAAGGGAAACATAAACAATAAGGGTAAATAAGTATCAAGTTATGCCCCTTTTTCAACTTTGTGTTTTCATTGAAAATCAACTGAGCATTGGCGCCCGAATGCGGACGTCCTTTTATTTGTTGCCATGGAAACCAAAACTTAAAAAAAAATACGTAAAAGACTGTCTTCTCAGACACCAAATCCTGCTCTTTGATATTAGCCTTTAAAGACTTCGTGTTCTTCCTTGTCATTGCTCAAAGGACATGGTTACTATTTCAACCCATAGACTGATTGTTGTAAAATGAAAGAAAAATATGATTCATTGCTTGGCCATTGTGGATTTTTGCACTTTCCAGAAATATTCCCTGTTGTTGCATGCTGCTCATTTCGGTTTGTTACCATGATTTGTTTGCCAAAGCAATGTAAAGGAAGAAAATAGGAAGCAGAAAATCCTTTTAAAATTATCTCCTTTCAAACCATAAAGACCATGAGATCAAGGCTGTACAAAAATACTCATTATATTGGCCTTTACAAATTTATGTTTTTCCATTCTATTGGCAACTCCACAGACTGTCAGTGTGAGACATGTAGATATTTTTTTATTAGTCTGTATAAATGTGATAGCAGTTTTTAAGCCTGTACAAATGTGATAGCAACTTTGAGCTTCTGGGCCTCATTTTCCTACCTGTTCACCCGTTCTGATGCCCAGGCCTTCAGCGCTTTGATTTTCATTGATTGTGCTTCTTCAGTGACAAGGTGCTGGAAGTGGGTATTTGTCGGCTTTGCAACTGTTTACAATTCTGGATATTTATCTTTTCTTTGACTTAAGGAAAAGAGACCAGAGGTTGTCCAACTTGGTAGTTTACAAGCTTTCAAACGTTTCCGAAATTAAGTGGGGGGGGGCTCTCCTAGGGCCACCAACCCAGATCGTACAGCCCTGAGCATGTGACTCACAGTAATCAGCAAATGCAGGAAGGAGACGATATGAGCTGTCTATGTTTCCTATAGACTTAACTCCTTCTACTCCGAATATAATTATAAATCTGGCCTCTTTTGATGGTTGAATAAACAATCCTAAGAACTTAGTTTTTTTCTGCATTTTGTGCAGCCTGGTTTTCATCTGTACCATCTGCAAAAGCTCCTGTTTTTTTTCCCTGTGGGGCTTAAATGGTTGAAGTCCCTGTTCAGTACAGGCTATTCAATATGGATTTGCCACTTACTAAGTTAACTTTTAACCAGGCAATAAAATTTTAGCTTTGTCTGTATTGAAAGCATTTGCAAAGAATAAATTCAATGTGGCACAAATTATGAAATATGGCTTTGAAACCATAGACAACATGGAAAATGAAAAAAAATGCTGGATTCCAACTTTAACTCCTTTCCCACAATGTTTTTAAAAGCCATGTTTCTCAGGGTCATTAAAATTGGGATCGCTTGGCAAAAAGTTAAGTGACATAAAGGAAGTACTCTTGGAATTATAAGGAGGTGCTATAGGAAACACAGAAAGAAAATAAGCAATTTCATGTTGCAAGCTCTTCCTTCTTTTTCCACATTGTTTTCAAAAGTGGACTTCTCCATAGGATGGAAAGACATTCATGTATTTGTAAATGTTCTCATGGAGTTGGGACATGGTAGCCACGGAAGCTACAGGAAGTAGGTATGCATACTCTTTACAAAATGATTACAGTATGTGCTTTAAGAGCACTAAAAAGTAACAGGCTTTGAAAAAAAAAATGTTGGAAAGGAGAAAATGCTGGTAACTAGCATTTTCTCTCTTCTCCACAATGTTTTTTAACATTTAAAAGAGAAATTCCATCATTTGATCCACATTCAATTTGTTGTATGCAGTTACTTTCAAAATGAACAAGTTTAAAATTTTAAAACACTTGTTTTATATAGAGTTAAGTGGTGGTTATTCTGAATCCTCCTACATAAGTCTCTGGACTTCAGCCAGCCAATCACATCTCTAGAAAAGACTGGAGATAAAAAGGAAAGTGCTGTTATCAAGGGTGATAAAACAGAGACAGATAAAACAGAGATAAAAAGACATGTAACAAATGTAAAAGGAAAACTTGTTTTAACCCTTTACCCAACCAGCATTTTCTCCTTTTCCCACAAATTGTTTTGTACTCTATTTTAGACAAATTCTATCATTGGAAAGGTCCAAAATTTTGTCATATGGTAGAGTTAAACTTTTGAATGCCAAATAAAACAAAAATTTTTGGTCTAGAACGAACACCCCATTGCAGTAACTGCAATTTCATGGTTGCTTTTGTTTCTAGTGTTTAAAGAAAGCAGACAGTGAAGATCAAAGATCAGACAGCACATTTTGACCTACACTGGCCGCAAAGGCAACTACATGTACAGTTGTGAAAGGTGCTTCAAGGGTTAATCCTTTACCACTCAATCCAGAGGTTTAATGATCCTGAGAAAGAAAGCTTTTGAAAAGATTGTGGGAGAAAGGGATAATGCTGGTGGTAATTACCCGTTTTTCTTCTTTTTCCACAATGTCTCAACCCTTTCAGAGACAAATCTCATTATTTGAACCACGTTTAGATTGTTTTCTGCAAGACTTAGTGTTTTCAACACAGACAATTCTACAATTTTGTCATCTGCTAAAGGGTAAAGCATATTAATGGAAGCTGTATAAGTTTTGCCTTTTTTGCGGCATATTACTAAATACATTTCTTCTGCAAATATATATGAGCCATGCTCTGTGAAAAGGGGGCTTAATGCATCTGCAAAGGTATCGACCCAGATCTGCCTGCGCAGTCTGAGCAGGCTGACCTGAGCGGGCACCGTTTGCTATTGGTCAATTTTCTGCATGCCCAAGGACTAGTTTACCATATGATTCAGTCGGTTGTTAGACACAATGAACTTCATGGATTCATAACCATGTGATGACTTGCTTAGTATCATGCATCATGGAGATGCATCTACTTCCCTATTGTCAGACTATGGCTCATATAGAAATGTTCTCGGTCATCCTCAGATTTTTAAATGAAGTGACAGTCAAAGCATCCATTATGTGCAGTCTGATCTCAAGATCTAGATCTACGTGGTGTGCAAAAGCAGCTTAACCCTTTCCCAGACAAGCCCTGGTTTTCATGTGTCTGCAGTACAAGTCTTTTGAAAACACTGTGGGAAAAGGAGAAATTGCTCGTAACGAGCAATTTCTCCTTTTCCCACAGTGTTTTCTACCCTTTTGGAGAACTTTCTGTCATGTTCTTCAAATTTAAAATTGTCGTCTGCAAACTCTTTGAATTTGGACCAGTCTAAAATTTGTCGTTTGGTAAAGGGTTAAATCAAAGGGAGTTTGATGCATCTGCAAACTGTATCGATTCATGTCAATCTGCTCAGTTGGCGCGGGTTTACCTGGGTTGACACTCTTTTGCAGTTTCTAAGTTTTCTGCTGGGAAAGGACCATTCTACCTCATGATTCAGTTGGTTGTTCAACAAAATGGATTTTATTGATCCATAAACATTGTAATCACTTTTTTGGTATAATGCATCACGGAAATGCATTACGCTACCTTTTCCAAGACCCCATCTAAAAATATAACTAACTAAATATAACTAATTAACTCTATCACACAAGAAATCATTCCATATCTATAACAAATAAAATGACACTCATATGATGGGATTTGTACCATAAAAGGTAGAAAAAATTGTGCGAAAAGGAGAAAATGCTGGTTACCATCATTTTGTCTTTTTCCCATAATGTTTTCAAAATACCTTTATCTTCGGGTCATTAAAATTCTCCCTCTCTCTCTCTTCTCTGCATGTGTGTGTGTGTGTAATGCGTGTGTGTATGTGTGTTTTTTTTTTTCTTTTATGTATATGCCATTGTAAAATTTGTACTGAATGTTTTGTAGGGGAACGACTGTTTCTAAGTTGGAAGAACTTGTGGTCCAGCCCCATTTCTATTTGTTGAAATAAAATATGTTTAAACTATTAAAACTCAGTTAAGAGTTAACCCTTTACCACACAATCCCGACTTTTAAGGACCCTGAGGCCTTTGAAAAACGTTGTGGGAAAAGGAGAAAATGCTGGTGACCAGCATTTTCTCCTTTTCCCACAATGTTTTCTACCCTCTCAATGGCAATTTCCATCATTTAAACAACATTTAAATAGTCGTCTGCAAATACTTTCAATTTGGACAAGTCCACATTTTTGTCGTTTGGTAAAGAGTTAATTGCTACTTATTGTATTACTGCTTTGCACTTACAAATAAGTTCTGACATAATATCTCAAAAAGGCAAAAAAAAGAACAAACAAAAATATAGACCTTTAACTCTTTACCACACAATCCCAACTTTTTTAACAACCCTGAAAAAAAAGCCTTTTGAAGACATTGTGTTTTCAACCCTTTCCAAAACAAATTTCAATTTTTGAGCCACATTTCATTTGTCGTTTGCAGCTGCTTTCAATTTTAACTAGTCTAAAATTGTGTCGTTTGGTAGAGTTAAACAGGAGAGTTCATTCATGTGGCAAATGGAGAAAATACCTAAACCGTGAACAAGCTGAGCTTACCGTTTACAGAATATATTTTTGGAGTACCTTATCATACTGTATAAAGAATTATTTATCCCTTTACCAAATGACAAAAATTTACACACATCTGATTTGAAAGCATTTGCAGACGACAAATTGAATGTGGCTCAGTTGCTGGGATCTGTTTTCAAAACCATATAAAACATCATGGAAGGAAAAAGGAGACAATGCTGGTTATCAGGATTTCCTCCTTTTCCCACTCTGTTTCAAGGGTCGTTACAGTTAGGGATTGTGTGGTAAAGCGTTAAACACCATAAAAAGTGAAAATTGGTTTCAATGTTATGTCTGCAGGATAAGAGTCCGGAAGCCTCCTCCTTGTGTTAATGAAAGCTACTTGTACAAATTGATTGTTTTATTGTATAAGCCCTTTACCGAACCATCACACCATTTAATGACCATAGGGAGGAAGTCTCGAAAACGTAACCATCATTTTCTTCTTTTCCCCACACTGTTTTCTAACCTTTGAAAGACATATTCTAGCATTTTAGCGCTATTAAATTTTTCGTCTGCAAATGCTTTCAATTTGGATAGTTACCAAATTTTGTCGTCAGGTAAAGGGATAATATTTGTAAGCGACATGTAGACCCCATAAATGTGTCATACGGTGTTTACTGTAGTAACAGTGTAGTCAGGAAAATGTCTGCTCCCACGGGTATCCCTTGGAGTAGTTATGTCCCTATTAACTCATTGCCTTTTAAAACGATTTTGCAACTTTGAAAACATTGGCCTAAAAGTTGGATAATTAGTATGAATTAACTCTTCAACAGACTACAATATTTTTACTTCAAATTCAAAGCAATTGCAGAGGATAAAGTAAAATGTGGCCTAAACAGTGCAAAGTGTTTTTGAAAGGGTAGGAAACATTGTGGGAAAAGGAAAAATTGCTGGTAACCAGCTTTTTCTCCTTTTCCCAAAATGTTTTCAAAAGCCTTTTTCCTAAAGGTCATTTAAACTCAGGACTGTATGGTCATGGGTTAACCTCTCACCAAACAATTTTGCGTTTAACTCTTTACCACACGAGAAAAAGTAGACTTGTGCAAATTGATAGCATTTGCATGCGACAACTTAAATGTAGCACAAAATTATGATGAAACTTGGCAATGATAGGATAGAAAACATTGTTAGAAAAGGAGAAAATGCTGGTAACAAGTATTTTCTCCTTTTCTTGCAATGTTTTCAAAAGGCTTCTTCGTCTGAGTCGCTAAAATTTGTGATTGTGTGGTAAAGGTTTAACAGCTCTGAGGTGAAAGACTTTCCAAAACATCATAGCGAAAAGAGAAATTGCTGATAAGGTTTTCCTTTAATGTTTCCTATTTTTTTTTTCCACACAAACACCACATTTGAGTTGCATTTTATTTGTTGTCTGCAGTTGATAACAATTTAGACAAATCTTAAGTTTTGTGATCTAGTAAAGATTTAAAGTTAAAATCTTGAGTAACCTTGTTATCTTTCAAGAGGCTCAAATTTCCTGTGAATTGTGATACTTAGAATTTTTGTCTAACCAATATCTCAAATGAAGGTGCCTATCAGTATAACTCCAAAAATGTAATGAAACTTAAAATAGAATGTAAATGTCTGATTATAATTGGGACCTTTGTGAATAAATGTCACACCAGGTGAAAAACAAGGTGACCAGGTCAAATAGAAAAAACCTTGTTACCATGGTTAAAGGGACTTTTTTTCTCTTGTAATCAACTTGGTCGGAGATTTTCACTTGATCATATTTCAGTGGTTTTAATTTGGATCCTTTTGGATCATAACAATATAATTTATTTTAGTTAAATATCAGAAAAATCAGCATTTGACTGCTGAGGCTCTGTTTTTGCCTTGAATTTGCTTAATCTTTCTCAAAATGCTTTTCTTGGTAGTATCTTGGACATGTTATAATTCCAGTCACCACAGATAAAAACAGAGATCAAATATAAGAGAAAAATTGTAACAACTTTCAAAATCCAGTTTTGTTCCAATCCAGAAGAAACTTGGCCAGAATGGTCCTGATAATATCTGGACAATTCTCAATATGGGGCAGCTTCGGTCAAAAGTAGTTCACCAGGTTGTTCCTGGGAAAAATTTGTCATAATTCCTGAAGTTACACATTTTTGCCTAAATCTGCATGGAACTTGTCAGAGTTTTCATCTTTATTATTGTTTGAATGAGTTTCAATGATGGTTACTTCCGATCAAAAACTAGTTCTCTAGATCAAATATTGTAGAAAAATGTTTGCCACATTTTTATCCCAATCTTAGTGATATTGTTTCATATTTCGTCCGTATAATACTTGGAAGAATCTGAATTATGATGGTTTACTCTTAGTTGAAAACTAAGAGTGGGACCTTTGTAAAGCTGTTTTAAATCTTTTGGCCAAACTTTATTCCATTTTTAGCTAAGCTGTTTGCAAAGAAAACTTAAAGGTACTGTCACAACCTTATCACCGTCGTTGGTGATGGCGTTTTTGTTCTCGTAAAAAACTTTGATTTTTATAATATCTCTGCCATTACAGATGATATTTACTTCAAACTGTGACAAGTTTATCAAAAGGGGAATCCATACATCAAGGGCAGGTAATCATCAAAATATTTTTGACATAGTTATACCCCTTTTTGACATAGAATTTTCTCTCTCTGAAAATCACATAACTGGAGCCAAGCTTTGGCTTCTGCATGCGGTGCCCTTGTTTAGAAATTTGATCTAAATGCATCATTTAGTTTTCAGCCATGGTCTGCCCCCATCTCATTAAAAAAAACAGACAGGCAAATGTGATGTTGATGTTATCTCAGGTGAGCAATCCATATGGTGCTCTTCATTTTTGGCCTTGTACTTTTTGTATAGGGACAGTAAAAGAAAATGGTATGGTAAGTAGCATATCAACCCTTTACCAAACATTCCCTTGTTTTAACAACCCTGAAGAAAGGGGCTTTTGAAAACATAGTGGAAGAAGGAGAAAATGCTGGTAACCAGCATTTTCTCCTTCTCCCACAATGTTTTCTACACCATCAAAGACAAATATTGGAATAAATTATCTTGATTTGAGCCACATTAGGTATGTTACATATATAGAGGATATTTGCTTTTTGTTTTGTTGAAAGATCGAAATTTATTTCATCCAATGAACATCATCGGTAATATTTTTACGGATGGTACTGCCACAAGTGAAAATGTTGCCATATGATGTTAATGTTATGAAATAAAAATGCTTAAATAAAGGTGTTGTAAATTTTTTCATGAAGAGGTCAATATTTGAAGACATTAGAGAAAAAAGGTAGTTAAAAGCCTTAACAATAACTAGACACCATATTGGGGACATTCACGGACCATGGGGGGGGATTGTTCTGGCATGTGACAACCAAGCTTCAACTACAGGCCAACCCAATTATATGTTGGAAATTCTGCCATGTGCTGCATAAACTACTGAGAGAGGGACATCCAAATGTGTTTGCAGACTCCCTGAAATATAAAACATATTTGGAGGAACTGGGGAAACTATGGGTGAGTCGGTCTGTGATGGTGTGGAAGTTTGCTTCTGTGCTAATTGCATTTACTCTAGAGGGTGTAGGACAATAGCCCACTAGGACAATACCCCACTGGGACGATAGCCCACTGGCACAATACAATAGCCCACTGGGACAATAGCCCACTAAGACAATAGCCCACTAAGACAATAGCTCATTTATATGCACTGTTATGCATTTAATTAAGAAATTGAGTATGTGAAACAGCATATCCAGAGCTGATCTTTTACTAATGTTTTTTTTTTTGGGAGACACAGAATATAAACGAGCAAACATACTGTTTAATTATGAAAATTAATGTTTTGACTATAACTAGACAAAGGATTGAATTTTTACTTTAACTATATAGATGTTAACACATGTGTATTACTTTCTTGCGAAAAAGATCAAATTTGATTTTTGAGCCTTTTTGATAAGCAGTAGGCTATTGTCCTCCCTGCCAAAATTATCACTGGGCTATTGTCCTGTGGAATAGTGTCCAGTTGGCTGTAGTCTTAGTGGGAATAGCACTTGGCTATTGTCCTGTGAAATAGTGTCCAGTTGGCTATAGTCTTAGTGGGCTATTGTCCCAAAAGGCTATGTTCCGTTCCCTAGCTCTAGATGGCAGACAAAACTGTTTCATGTTTATCAACCACTCTAAATACATGACATTGTATTGTTCTGATTAAAAATTCCCTGAGTAGCCATGTGATTGGCTGAGACTTTCTGTTTCAATTAATAGTCTTATGAAACTTGTCATGATGTGGTAATGTATGTCTGCAAGAAAAATTCAAATACTGTTTGTAACATTCAAAAGAAATTCAGACTTTACAAATTTGTAATGGTCTCAGATATCGATTAACATAAAATTTTAGGTTCACTATGACATCATGAACTTTGTGTATTTCAAATGTGTCTAAATATAATAATGTATATAAACTATTTTTGTTGCAGGGCCATTTGAAGGAAGGATATGGAAGATTGATATCTGCTTATACAGCACTGTTGAATCAAAAGTTGGTCTTTCATAGAAAGGTAGGTATTTTACTCAATATAGACAAAACAGGATTGGTCAAAACATAGGGATCGCCAAGATTAAAATATTTATTTATGCACAGTGATGACATTTGCTTGACAGCTTGACGTCACATTCATGAGAGGTCACCGTTTCTAGCTAAGCATAGAGGAATTCCCAAGTCTTCAATATATGAGCCATGCTCTGGGAAAAGGGAGCTTAATGCATGATACCAATCAAGCCATCACTTAATTGTGGATCCATAATAGCAACTTTTTTTAACATTCAACTTAATCATGAGGTAGACTGGCCCCTTGGACATACAGAAAATGGACCAACAACGAAAATGTTTAGGCTCAGGTCAGCCTGCATGGACTGCGCAGGCTGACCTGGGTCGATACTTTTCGTAGATGCATAGCCCCCTTTTCACAGAGCAGGTCACATATATATTTAAATCATCTTTCTAGATAGAATAGGAACGCAGATATAGAGAAAAATCAATGTATGTATATGATGTTGTGATTTACTACTTTGGTCATGGAATTTTTTTCATATGTACATACCATATTGCGTGTAATGGGCACCATGCCCTTGGTTAAAAAATGAGTGGATTTCTCTGTAGACGTTTGTAAATTTGATTTCAAAATTTATGCCTTATTATTCTGGTAATCTGCATTCTCTCCTTTTTCCACATTGCTTTCTACCCTATCTGAGACAAATATCATTACTTGAGCCACATTTAACCCTTTCCAACACAATCCCTACTTGTAGTGACCCTGCAAAAGATGGCATTTGAAAAACATTTTGGGAAAAGGAGAAGATGCTGGTAATCAGCATTTTCTCCTTTCCCCACAATGTTTTCTACTCTTTCAAAGACAATTTGATCATTTTAGATACATTTGATTTGTCGTCTGCAAATGGATGAGTCTTACATTTTGATGTGTGGTAAAGAGTTAATTTATCTTATGGAAATGTTTTCAATTTGTACCGCCATAAAAATTTGTTGTTTGTTAAATAGTTAAAATGGTCCCTATGAACAGCAACTTAAGATGATGAATATGACTTAAGTGGTGAAATTTGTCTTTTAACCCTTTACCACACGATCACAAGTTTTAACATCCCTGAGGAAGAAGGCTTTTGAAAACATTGTGGGAAAAGGAGAAAATGCTGGCAACAAGCATTTTCTCCATTTCCCACTGTGTTTTCTATCTATTCAAAGACATATTTTGTAATTTTGAACCACATTTTGTTTGTCATCTGCAAACGCTTTTAAATTGGACAAATCTGAAATGTTGTTAAAGGGGTTAAATAGTTGAAAGTGTTGTTAGAAATGGAGAAAATGCTTATAGCCAACATGTTCCTTTTTTTCCCATATTTTCATAAGCCTTACTTCTTAAACTCATAAAAACATGACATTGTTTAGAAAAGGATCAAACTTTATGTTGAAAGAAGGTGAATTATGTGTGAGTTTTTGTTTTATCTTTTCAGAATCCAGAAATTCCGGGAAATCTAATGATGACAGATGACAAATTTTCACGTGTGTGTGGATCAGACGTGAACAATTAGTAAGTTCTGCGTGAAACTTTCCTATGTCTTTTTTCTGTTTGTATACGGAATTTATTTCCCTTATACCCCATTTTGGTGTGTAATGCTATTTTCAACACTATCTCAGTTAACTTTTTAACCCTTTCCCAAACAAGCTCTGCTTTTCATGTGTCTGCAGTACAAGGCTTTTGAACACACTGTGGGAAAAGGAGAAATTGTTCATAACGAGCAATTTCTCCTTTTCCCACAGTGTTTTCTACCCTTTTTGAGAATTTTCTGCCATTTTCATCAAAATTAAAATTGTTGTCTGCAAACTCTTTCAATTTGGACCAGTCCAAAATTTGTCGTTTGGGAAAGGGTTAACAGAATTTTCGGCTGGTCCAATTCGAAAGCATTTGCAGTTGACAAATTAGTTGTAACTCAAAATTTGAAATTTGTTTTGGGAAAGGTAGAAAACATTGTGGGAAAAGGAGAAAATGCTGGTGACCAGCATTTTCTCCTTTTCTCACAATGTTTTCAAAAGCTTTCTCTCTCAGGGTCGTTAAAAGTCGGGATTGTGTGGTAAAGGTTTAAATAACTAATGGTGGCCAGTGCACCAATCCATGTGTTACTGGTGTTTCCAATGTATTAAAATAAGCATAAAACCCATTCCAAGCCACTGCTAGCAGCTCTGCCACGTTCACAGATTTGAAACAATTGTCAGTGTTGTGGTTGAATGTAAGAAGAGAGTAGCAGTTTCTAAATTAACCCTTTATCACACTGTCCCAAGTTGAAATGTCCCAAAGAAGTAAGGCTTTTTGAAAGCATTGTGGGAAAAAGGAGAAATGCTCTTCATCAGCATTTTCTCTTTTTTCCCCACAATGTTTTTTGCACTTGCCGAGACAAATTCTATTGTTGAGTTTGGTTCCTTTTGTCATTTGCAAATGCTTTTAGTATAGAAGAGTCTAAAATTTTGTTGTCTGGTTAGAAAAAATCATTTTAAGTTGAAGAGGAATTGATGGTTTAACTCTTTACCACACAACAACATTTTAGACTGGTCAAAATTGAAAGCATTTGCAGACGACATATTAAATGTGGCTCAAAGGGCAAAATTTGTCCTTGATGGGGTGGAAAACATTGTGGGAAAAGGTGAAAATGCTGGTTACCAGCATTTTCTCCTTTTCCCACAATGTTTTCAAAAGGCTTCTTCTGCAGGGTCGTTAAAACTCGGGATTGTGTGGTAAAGAGTTAAATTGCCAATAATAATGGTTGATACATGTATATACATGTACCTTATATGCAATGTAATAAATATGAGCCATACTTTGGCAAAAGTGGGCTTACTGTATCTTCGTAATACAGTATATCAAGCAAGTCATCACATAATGATGGATACATTAAATCCATTACATCTAACAAGCAGCTGAATCAGGAGGTAGAATTTTCTTTGGACATGTAGAAAATTGACCAATAGCCAAAAGTTTCAACCCAGATCGCCTGCGCAGACTGCACAGGCTGACTTGGGTCGATACTTTTCGCAGATGTATTAAGCCCCCACACAGCATGGCTCCTATACATATATTTTATATTTCAGTTTTGAAATCAGTGTAGACATGCTAGATTATATGGATGAAGTCCTCACATTGCAGCATCAAGGTATTTTTTTTAAACATATTCCATTGATGCCTTTTGTCTACAAACTCAGGCATTTTCAAACACTGAAGGCCCAGATCAGAGGCAGGAACATGTGGGGCCTGATCCTGTTTGACAGGACTTGGAGTAGAGAATATGATTGCAGCATGGAACAGATATATTTTGGCACTAAAGAGAAGCTTGATCCCCCTTTCAATGGCGTTTAGATCTGTCAGATTTAAAATGAAATTTCATTATTTGGACTTAGGTTTTCAAAAGGCTCCTCTCCCAGGGTTGTTAAAAGTCGGGATTGTATGGTAAGGGTTAAGTGAATCATTAAGCTCAAGATCAGGATACAACAGAACATGAAGTCTGATCTTTGATTTACACCTACATAGTGTACTACAACATATCCTTTGATTGTTTTTCTTTTCTGTATACATGTATCTAAAAAATGACTATTCATTGCACTCTTCGGGGAAACAAGAAAATGATGGTAACCAGGATTTTCTCTTTTTCCCACGTTGTTTACAATTCCCCTCTAACAGGAGTCCCATAGTTTGAGCAACATGTAATTTGTAGTCGGCAAAATCTTTCATGTAGAACAAGTCTAAAATGTTGTCTTTTGATTAACAGTATATGTTTAGATTTTTTGTGAACCTATAAATTTCTTCTTTGTTAATGTTTTTTGTTAACCTCTGATCTGTATCAACCATTGTAAAATTAGATTTACCTTTTACTACATAACAAATTTTGTCCTTATTAAAAGCAATTGCAGATGACAGAGTAAACCTGAATAATAAACAGAATAAAAAAAATTCTTTTATACAGGGAAGGAAACGTGGAAAAAGGAGAAAATGCATGTTACCAACATTTCTCCTTTTCCACAATGTTTTCAATAGCCAGCTTCTTGAAGGTTGCTAAAACTCAGATTGTGTGGTATAGGGTTAATTCTAAGAATTTTATGTATGTTTGTAATTTTGTTATTTTCTGAGGAATATTGTAATCTCAATGTTGCATTTTAAAATTAAACCTGTATCATGTATTTATGACATTTTTGTATTTCTGTTTGCAGTGTTTAGCTCCCTAGACAGGTCAAGGTCAAATTCCATGACCAATTCAGGCCAGTGTAGACTGGCCCCGCTGATTTTATGCATACAGGATTCCTGTCAACTTTATGATTACACAGTGAAAACATTATTTAAACTCCATTCTAGTAAGTAACTGAATTATTTTGTATAAGTAATCTATCTTTTAACACTTTAGCAGACAATGCAGAATTTTATCAACTCTGAAGGAGATGGCTTTTGAAAAAATTGTAGGAAAAAGAGAAAATGCTGGTAACCAGTCAAACAACTTTGTTTTAATTGTATTGCTTTCAAAACTGTCGTCTGCAGGTACTTTCAATTTGGAAGAGTCTAGATTGTTTGGTAAAGAATTAACCCTTTGCCAAAGGGCAAAATAGTAGATTAGTCCAAAGCAAAGTATTTGCAGATGATAAAATAAATGTGACTTGAAAATTGAAAAATAGTTTTGGGAAGAGTAGAAAACATTGTGGGAAAAAGAGAAAATGCTGGTTACCAGCATTTTCTCCTTTTCCAACAATGTTTTCAGAAGTCTTCTTCCTCTGGGTCGTTAAATCTCGGGATTATGTGGTAAAAGGTTAAAGCTTTCTTAACTAGAAGGAAAGTATGCCAACTTAAATTCTAGTTTTAAAATACATTTTTCTGCCAATGACTGCAGCATTGACAGAAGGAACTCATCACACATTGTCACTCATAATAATATTTGAGCCATGCTCTGTGGGAAGGGGGTTTAACACATCTCTGTGATGCATAATACCAAGCAAGCCATCGCATAATTATGAATCCATAATAGCAACATTTTTAACAACCAACTGAATCATGAGGTTAAATGGTCCTTTGACATGTAGAAAATTGACCAATAGCAAAAAGTTTCGGCCCAGGGCAGCTTGCGCGGACTAAGCAGATGCGTTAAACTCCCTTTTCCGGAGCATGGCTCATTTTTACTTTTAACCCTTTACCAGACAACAAAATTTTGGCTTTGCCCAAATTGATAGCATTTGCAGATGACAATTTCAGTGTGGCTCAAAAGGTACAATTTTTCTTTTATAGGGTAGAAAACATTGTGGGAAAAGGAGAAAATGCTGGTTACCAACGTTTTCTCCTTTTCCCACAAGCTTTTCAAAAGGCTTCTTTCAGAGGGTAGTTAAAAGTCAGGAATGTGTGGTAAAGGGTTAAATGGTAGGAATTAAATTTGCCTGTAATCGGACCCCAGTTCACTTTTGGCCGCTTGCGAGCCTTTAAATTCATATCCATTTTCTAGATATCTTGGACTGAAAACATTGTGCACACTGCCCATTTTGTAAAACTGAGCTATTTCTAATCCTTCTAGCACCAGGGAACAACTTAATTGCTTTTGTAGATGGTGTGGATTAAGATCTGACTGCCTAGATTAATCAGTCAACCTTGGATCCACAATCTCCATGATTTTATATTGTGTTATAACATCTCATCTGAAAGACTATTTTAGTATTTTAGGTGGCCAGCCTTGGGGATCGAACCCATACCCTCAAGTGGTCAGGGATTGATGTTTACAAGTCTCTAGCTGTATCACTGGAGTTATTGGGGCTTTTCACTGTTAGGACAGAACTGTTGTTTTGTTTATAAATCAATGGCTTCTCTAAAGCTTTATCTGCCACAACGTAAGGTTGCTTTTCTCAGTGGTTACAGTACTGGGCGTTGTGTTCCCTGGGTTTAATTAGTTTGGGATCACTCTACTGATATGCATATGTGATTTACTGGTAAATAATGTTCACGAGTCACAGTATGTCAAATAGATGATGTTATCAACAAATCACAATATGTCAAAATACATAAACAAAACAGAAACCATAAATCACTACATGAAGTTTGAGCCAAGCTCTGTCAAAATGGGGCTTAATGCATTGCCATAATGCATTATACTAATCAAGCAATCACATAATTATGGATCCATAATAGACACTTTTTTTTTAACAACTGTCTGAATCATGAGGTAGACTGGTCCTTTTACATATAGAAAAGTGACCAACAGCTAAACGTTTTGGCCCAGGTCAGCCTACTTGGACTGTACAGGCTGGCCTGGGTCGATACTTCTCACAAATGCATAAAGCCACCTTTTCACAGAGCATGGCTCATTTGTACTGATCGTGAAACTTATACTTGTGTCTTTGTTTTACACATTGCTCTCTAATTTTTAGCCTTGAGAGGTATGCCCTGTTGCCATTTTACACAAATTATAGTTAAGGTATTAAATTAACCCTTTACCAGACAATCCCACGTGTAAGGGGCCCGGAGGAAGAATGCTTTCGAAAACATTGTTGGAAAAGAAGAAAATTCTGGTAACCAGCACTTTCTTCTTTTCCCACAATGCTTTCAGAGTAAATCTCATTAATTGAGCCACTTTTAATTTGTCTTCTGCAAAAGCTTTCAATTTGGACAAGTCAAAAATTTTGTCATGTGGTAAAGAGTTAAATGCTATAGTTTGTTAGAATTATAGTTCTGTTGGTGTAAGGCCAGGAAGACTGTTTCATCCTTTTATGCCAAACTTTTTCAGTTATTTACCCATTACCAAACAATCCAGTGTTTTTGATGACACTTGAGGAATAATTTTTTTGAAAATATTGTACAATAAAGCTTTTGAAAATATTGTGGGGAAAGGAGAAAATGCTGGTAACAAGCATTTTATCCTTTCCCCACAATTTTTTCCACCTTACCAGCAATTTCTCCTTTTCTGACCTTGTTTTTTACTCCCTTGTAAGACAAACCCCACAGTTTGAGCAACATGGAATTTGTTGTCTGTAAATGCTTTGAATTTGGATGTTTCTAACATTTATGTCATCTGGTATAGGATTAAAAGTATGTTTCACAGCATACGTCTCAAAATATTTAAGATTACTCTGAAGAGATGGCACCAGAAAAGCTGCTGTTATGTTTTAGTTTCAAAAGTAGTACAGTTTTCACATGCATTTTTGTTCTAAACCATTTGTGTTGATTTTTTTCATTTTAAAACTTCACCAAACGATGAAATTTTGGACGAGACCAAAGTAGAAGCATTTGCAGACGACATATTAAATTTTGCTCAAATGATGATTTCTGTCTCTGATAGGATTGAAGACATTGTGGGAAAAGAAGAAAATGCTAGTTACCAGCATTTTTTTCCCCTCAGTTTTTTCAAAAGATTTCCCTTTTAGGGTCATTAAAATTCAGGATTGTCTGGTAATAAGTTTTAAGGATGTTTTCAAAATTGTTTGCATCATATTTGATTCAGGAGGTATTGAGTTAATAGGATTACCCTATAGTTAAAGCTAGAGGTTGAAATTATTTTGGTGATGGGCTGATTCTTTATGTTTATTTTTAAGGGAGAAATGAAAGTTTTGTTATCCAAATGCTACTTGTATTTCCTGTATTTTGTTTGTTATTCATTTACCAAACAACCTCAACTCTTAACCCTTTACCGCACAATCACGTGTTTTAACGACCCTGAAGAAGTAGGCTTTTGAAAACATTGTGGGAAAAGGAGAAAATGCTGTAAACCAGCATTTTCTCGTTTTCCCACAATGTTTTCTACCCTATTAAAGACAGAAATCATAATATGAGCTACATTCATTTTGTCGTCTGCAAATGTTTTCAGTTTGGTCGTGTCCAAAAGTTTGTTGTTTGGTAAAGAGTTAAGGATCCTGAAGAGGAAGCCTTTTGAAAACATCGTGGGAGAAGGAGAGGATGCTGGTAATCAGTATTTTCTCCTTTTCCCACAATGTTTTCTACCCTTTTTAAAACAAATTTCAAATTTTGAGCCACATTTGGTTTGTCATCTGCAGATGCTTTGAATTTGGACCAGTCTAAAAATTTGTCGTTTGATAAAGGTTTACGGAAGACATTTTTGAAAGCATGTTACTTTTGTTTCCTATGTTTATTCATATGGAAGTGAAATAGTCAAAGACAGTGTTACTGAGACAATCGAAGAAAACATCTTTATGTTGTTGATAAAATTTGCTAATAGTTCAGACTTTTAGGGCCATAGTTCAATTTACTTTCTTTAGTTTAGTAAGTTGCGCTATCAATTTTGTGAAAACAGAGGGGTAAAATAAGATATATGCTCAGTCTCAATTTTTTAACTATAAATTAGAAATCCATTATTCTGTCTTTTGGGAAAAAAGAAATGACTCTAATCTAGCTTGAGTATAGTTTTTGGGAATTATCTTTTTGTAAGTCTGTTTAAAAATATGCAAAACCAGGGGAGATATCTATTAAAATGTCATTTAACTCTTTCCCAAACAACAAAATTCTACATTTTTACAAATTCAAAGCATTTGCAGACAACAAATTAACAGTAGCTCAACCAATGAAAGTTGTCCCAAAAGGGTAGAAAACATTGTAGGAAAAGGAGAAAATGCTGGTAGCCAGCAGTTTCTCCTTTTCCCACAGTATTTTTTAAAGCTTCCTTTCTTGGGGTCGTTAAAACTCGGCATTTTGTGTTAATTGGTTAAAAAATTAACTCCAACTTGGTTCATGAATAATTTTCAGAAATTATCCTTACACAAGATTCTTTAAAAATCAGCAAAAATAGGGGAGATATCTTGTATCTTGATGACCAGAATTTTTCAATATTTGAATCTGGTGCTGATGGACTGAGATACATGTAAATGTTTATGTTTTATGAATTCAAGGTTTACATATAAATAAATTGATTTTTTTCACATGATATTCCACCATGACAATTACAAAGAGAAAAGTTTGGTGTCTTATGCTAATCAGTCGAAGCCAAGTGAGCACCTCAAAACTAGCTAGGTTCTCCTAACATTTTGAGTTGCTAGTCTAGAGTTATCAAATATTTTTTTTCCATATCTTCTTTTTTGTTTTCTTTAGGTCTACCCCCTGATACTCTGGCTGGCCACAGAGACAGGTTTTTATCTCAATATAAAAGGTAAATCCAGTTTAAATTCTTCACCAGATGACAACATTGTAGACTTCTGTCCAAATTGAAAACCCTTGCAGATGGCAAGTTAAATAGGGCTCAAATGATAGGACTTATCTTTGAAAGAGTAGAAAACATTGTGGGAGGAAGAGAAATTGTTTGTACATATATTGAGTAATTTCTCCTATTTGTTACAATATTTTTTCATGTTTTCATGTGTATAACCTGCATTCATGTTGATTAATTTCTGAAGGGGTTACAAATACTACAAAGGGTTGATAAATTGGGAACACGTCACATATCTGGTTGATTTAAATCATTTGGCTTTAACTTGTAATGTCTTGTAAGTTGCATTATAAAGTGAACCTCTCCCAAATTTATTAAACTACAGCCTTAGGCTCAGAATTGGCACCTTAAGCAGAATCACAAATTTTAGGTAGGCTTATAGAGTCAAACCAACTAAAAATCTGATTATGGTCTCAGGTAAGCAATTAATGGACACTATTAATCCTCTTGTTTAATACTATTATCAAATAAGAGCCGAAAACAAATTATATTGTGTGTGTCTTTTTTTTTTTTTCATTTTTCAGGTTAAAAGATTTTTATTTCAACAGTTCCAATCTGCAGTATTTTAAGAATCTAGTCCAAGTGCCAGTTTTACCTGAAGTAAGTGTGAGCATGTAAAGTACTTTCACTGTTATCACTGTCATGATAAACCCTTTTTACCACACAATCGCAACTTTAAATGACCCTGAGGAAGAGGGCTTTTGAAAACTTTGTGGGAAAAGGAGAAAATGCTGGTAACCAGCATTTTCTCCATTTCCTGCAATGTTTTCTACCTTTCAAAAAAAATGCGAATTCTGAGTCACATCTATTCTGTCATTTGCAGATGCTTTTGATCTGGACAAGTCTTAAAATTTGTTGTTTGTTAAAGGGTTAATTGTTTTCCCAGTGAAGTTATCCACTTCTGCTTGGTCTTCTTAATCGTAAGTTTCTGAACTGTCACTGTTAAAATACTGAAATATTGGTAATGTTGATACATAAAGAAAAAAACCCAATAAAATCGCCTCTCAATTTTCTCTGACAGTATCATTTGAAATCAACTTGTTTTTGCCTGGGTTAGTATTCACCAACCATTCTTAAGAACTTCTTAGTCTTATTCTCCAAAGTTGAAAGTAACAAAACTTCTGATTGGTTAAACACAACTTTTACAAGTTTTGTAAATTTCAAATTTAGAAAATTGTGGAGAATAAGCACCAAGAACATTCTTAAGAATGGTTGGTGAATACAGACCCTGATCTCCATTTCATATCTGAATCTCCTATTCCCTTTGTCATCGGCATTTCAAGGTTTTGTCATGGTGAAGAGGTACTCTAGAGAAAGTAAAGGTTATTGGTTTGATTTTTTTTTTTTCAGGAGCCCCCAAACTTTTTAATCCAGTCTGACTTTAGTAAGCATGTGAAACCAGAAACAGTGGTTCATGATGAGCCTGAGCCTGAGAGAGAATCCATAACACCGGAACCCGAGGTTGTTTCAGATCTGATTGATACATCGGTAAATGGTCAATTTGTTCAACCCTTTACCACACAGTCCCAGGTTTTAATGACGCTAAGCAGGAGAGCTTATGAAAACATTGCAGGAAAAGGAGAAAATGCTGGTAACCAGCTTTTCTCCTTTTTCCAAAATATTTTCCACCCTTTCAAAAACAAGTTACAAGTTTTTAGTTGCATTTATTTTGTCGTCTGCAAATACTATCAATTTAGAAAAGTCTTAAATTTTTGTCATTTGGTAAAGGGTTAACTCCTGTAATGAAGGAAAAATTGTTGTTTTCTTTTTTGTCCATCTACAAGTCTGTGGCCCTGTCCATTTGTCCATCACCATTGCCAAATGACAAAATTTTAGGCTTTCCAATTTGAAACCATTTGCTGATGACAAGTTAAATGTGACTCATATGATGGAATTTGTCTGTAACAGGGTAGAAAAGCTTGTGGGAAAAGGAGGAAATTGTGTATACCAGCATCTTCTTTTTTTTTTCTCCAATTTTTTCAAATGGTTTACTTCTCAGGGTCTTTTAAATTCTGGGTTGTGTGACAAAAGGGTTAATTCATTACAGTCTGACTGTAATCCTCAGCTCTTTACCGTACAACAAAATGTTCAACTGGTCCTTATTATACCCCCCACAACGAAGTGGAGGGGGGTATACTGGAATTGCCATGGCTGTCAGTCCGTCTGTCCGTCCGTCTGTCTGTAGACACAATTTTGTCCGGAACTTTTTTCCTACAGTTTTTCAAGTACTGCACTGAAATTTACACATAATGTTTGGGTACATATGAAATTGTGCATGTGCAATTTTCACGACCTTGCTGCCATTGGTTGCCGAATTATCTCCCCTTAAGCTTGTTGCCCTTTGTAAATTTTAACTATGGATTTTTGTCCAGGGCATAACTTCCAAAGTATGAAGCTAGGAACTTCAAACTTCACACAAAGTTAGATCACATTAAGGAGAAGTGCAGTGTACAAGAACAGTAACTCTACTTCATTTATTTTTCGAGTTATTGCCCTTTGTAAATTTTAACTTTGGATTTTTGTCCAGGGCATAACTTCCAAAGTATAGAAGCTTATGACTTCAAACTTCACACACAGATAGATCACTACAAGGCGAAGTGCAGTGTACAAGAACCATAACTCTATTCCATTTATTTTTCGAGTTATTGCCCTTTGTAAGTTTTAACTTTGGATATTTGTCCGGGGCATAACTTCTGAATCATTTAAGCTAGTGACATCAAACTTCATATACAGATAGACCACATTAATGAGAAGCGCAGTTTACAAGTACCATAACTCTTTTCCCACTTTTTTTTTCAACTCTTATTTTTTTACGAAACCATTCTGCATTCTGTGACAAAGAGCTGTTTTGTGACAAGGAGCTGGTGGGGGGTATGATCACTTTTAGTGATAGCTCTAGTTTAAAGCAGTTGCAGACAACAAATTAAATGTGGATCAAATGATGAGCATTCTCTCTGAAAGGGTAGAAAGTATGCTGGGAAAATATGAAAATGCTTGTTACCACAATGTTATTAGAAGCTTATTTTTTTTTAGATTGTAAAAACTCGAAGTGTTGAGGATATATTAAATTTTTATGTAGTCCCTTACTGGTTTTCATTTAGTTTACCTTCAAGTCTATTGTTATGTTCATTTGTCCATCTTCAAAACTCTTTGCCACATGACATAATTTCAGAAATGTATAGATTCATAGCATTTGCTTACAGCACAATAAATGTGGTGCAGATGATGAAGTTCATCTCTAAAATTTTAGAAAACATTGTTTAAAAAGGAGAAAATCTCCCTTTGTTGTAATGTCTTCAAAATGGTCAGTTGGAGTGCAAAGGTTAAATTTAGAAGAATTGTAATTTAGTTTTGATTTTATGAGAGTTGTTATATACATGTCAGGAGGACAGATTTGATGCAGCCTTTGGGAATCAAACAGACACATTTGTTTTTAATGGAGGACCCCCAGAGATAGATGAAAGGTAGGTGGGACAACCATATCTCTTCTCCATTACTTTCATTGCTTGAACATTTTCTTCTATTTAGCCATGCTCTGTAAAAAAGGGGCTTAATATTTGCAAAAAGTATAGACCCAGTCCATCCTGTGCACTCTGTGGAGGCTGACTTGGGCCGAAACTTTTTGCCTGTGGTCAATTTTCTGCATGTCAAAGGACCGGTGTACCTCATGATTCAGTAGGCTGTTATACAAAATGGATTTTAGGGATTATGATAGTTTGATGACTTGCTTGGTATGTTGCATCACAGAAATGCATTAAGCCCCTTTTTGCCAGAGCATGGCTCATTTTTTTTTTTTTTTTTTTTTTTTTAAAGCTATTTTACTGATAACTTCAAAGTTTTACTACAGTCAGAAAACAATTTGAGGAGTAATGTACTGGTGTTACCATGAATAAATTATTTCACTGGATATCACAACTCTACAATTAAGTAATGCAGATATTACAAGTCCTGTACTTGAGGAGAAATTCTTTTGATATATTAAAATAAGATACAGTTTCAAGTTATCATTTTTCCTGGTTTATGGACTGTTTATTGTCACTGATACTAATGCAGAATTCTTTTGTTTAGATTAACATTTGCCTTTTCTCATTGTATTTTGCAGAGATTTGCTAATAGAAAGATTAACAAAAGAAATTCAGCAGTTAAGAGCAGAATTGGAAAGAGTCAAAGCTGAGGTATTGATTTATTTTAGTTGTCACATGTTTCCACTTGACTTTTTAGTTCTATTTGTTTCAAAAAAAATGTTGAGAGATTACCATAGCCCTTTACCAGACAATCCTGAGTTTTTATGCCCCTGAGAAAGAGGCCTTTGAAAACATTGTGGGAAAAGGAGAAAATGCAGGTAACCAGCATTTTCTCCTTTTCTCAGAATGTATTCTTTTCTTTTACAGACAAATCTCAATATATGAGCCATATCTAAAGTTTTCATCTGCAGATGCTTTCAATTTGGAGAGTTGTAAAATTTTGTCATGTGGTAAAGGATAGCTGTGTTGTCCTATGTGTCTAGGTTGTTCATGCCTAAGAAAATTTTGACATGTTAACATATTTCTGTTAGATATTTACTTCAAACTCTTGCTTGTGTTTTACTATTCAGAAAAGGGACACATACCAGAAGGGCAGGTAACCCTGAAAATGTTTTGGAAGAGTGATGCCCCTTTTTCCACTTAGAATTTTCAATGAAAAGCAACTGCAGATGACCAGCATTTTCTCCTTTTCCAACCACAAAGTTTTCAAAAGCCTTCTACATCTGGTTGGTAAAAACTCAGGATTGTTTTGTAAAGGGCTAATTGTTACAATTGATAGCTTCTTTTCTCACAATATTGTCAAACATAGTCTATGGTCAGGAAGTAAGGGGTTACTAGTTGACTGGAAGGAATGAAATTAAGATTTCCTTGATTTATTTTCTGTTTTGATAATGCAACTTCAATACAGTACAAAAGAAAACATGCTGGTAGCCCTGAATGCTTGTTTTTTAACCATGTAAGTGGCTTTCATGGCTATTGTTGCCTTTTTGGTGTGTGTAGATTAAGATGAGACTGCATAAAACATACAGTCTCATCTCTGATCTGTACTGTCTGCTTTGCTGAAACACTTTATCAAAAGTAACCTTGAAATTGCAATTATTTGGGTTCTTTTTATTTGACTGAAAATGTCTGTTGGGTTTATTCTGCACTCTAAATTTTAACCCTTTACCACAGAATCTGATATTTTATTTCCACTACAATGTCTTCCTTATCAAAGCCAGAAATCATTTTTTGAGCTATACTCAATTTGTCATGTACAAGTGCTTTCAATTTGGTAGAGTACAAAATTTCATTGTCTGGTAAAAAGTTAAAACAATTATGGTTTTACAGGATCAAAGAATTATAACATCTCTGAAAGATGAAATTTCCAAACTGGAGAAGATTTTAGCTGAGTTAAGACTATCTGCAGATACTGCTTTGAAAGAGAATGAAACTTTAAAGGAAGAGTTAGGAAAAGCCAAAGTTCATGCTGGAGCAGCTGTAAAATTAACAGAGACAGAGAGTAATAATTGGTTTTTCAATTTTTATTTGTTCCTTTACAAATGAGGCTTGCTCTATGGAAAGTTGGCTTAATGCATTTGCAAAATGTCTTGATCCAGGTCAGCCTGAGCAGTTCATGCAGGTCGACCCGAGCCGAAACTTTTTACTACTGGTCAATTTTCTGCAAGTCCAAGAACCTGTGTACCTCATGAATAAGTTGGTTGTCATACAAAATGGACTTTGTGGATTCATGACCGTGTAATTTACTTGCTTTGTATCATGCATCACATAGATGCATTAAGCCCACTTTTACAAGAGCATGGTTCAGATATTGTCTTTTATGCTAGTCATTATACACCCGCAAAACGAATGTTTTCGGGGGTATACTGGAATCAGCCTGTCTGTCCGTGTGTCCGTCTGTGTACAAAATACTACTAATTTTGTGTCGCAAACTCCTCCTCCAGTTTTCTTTCAATTGTATTGAAACTTTGCACATACATTCATCATATATTGAAGGTTTGCAAGATACAATTTTCAAGTGTCAACTCCTCCTGCTTCATGAATTATCTCCCCTTGAACTTGACACTTTTTTTCTCAACATCCATCTCTGTATGAAATACTAGTAATTTTGTGTCACAAACTCCCACAAAAGTTTATCTGCAATTGTTTTAAAACTTTGCACATACATTGATCATATATTGAAGGTTTTTAAAATGCAATTTAAAGTATTAACTCCTCCTGGTTCAACAATTATCTCCCCTTTGACTTAAACATCTTTTTATTTCAGTGTCTCCCAAACATTACAAAGTCAAGGATGATATTGTGTGCGTGAATATTTGTATTGAGACTTTGAACATACATTGATCATATATTGGAGGTTTGCAAGACTCAAACTTCAAATGTCCACCTGGTTGAGGAATTATCTCCCCTTGGACTTAAACATTTTTTTATTTCAGGGTCTCCCAAACATCACAAAATCAAGGATGATATTGTGTGCATGCATATTTACAATTTACAGTTGAATGACAATACAGCATGTCAACACTTAATACAAGCAATGTAAAGGAAAGTGTTAAAAAGTGAACATGTGTTAATTAGAAGTGCATGTACTTTGGGACAAGATTCAATATATCTGTGGCAGCAACAAAAGTGACAGAAAAGTGGGCAATGCTGGAAGGAAAGTTTTGGTTCCTTTTGAGTATTCTGTTACGTTATAAGCTCTAATTTGAAAAATTATGAAGAATTTGTCAATTACATGGGTCATGTTTTATGAAAAGGGAGCCTTATGCATCCATTCTAAAACTCCTTCACATTGTAGTTTATATATAATTATGAAGATAGACACCATTATCTGTTCCTTACCAACATTTTTAATTAAATGAGTACATTCCTGAAAAAAAACATTGGTCAATTACAGCTCTTGCGGGGGTATTAAGTCACATCCTGTGACAAGTTCTAGTTTGAAAAGTTGTGTCTGCAATGGTGGATTGTTCATACTGTAGTTTCTTACCTGTAGACCAAAATTTAGACATACCAAAACAGAAAGAATTTGTAGATGAAAATAAATTTGGCATCATGTAATTCGTCTATACATGTAACGGGATAAAAAGCATTGTTGGAAAAGGAGGAGATTCAACATTTCCTCAATTTTCCAAGATGTTTTTGAATTTTTTCTGCTCAAGGGGTTGTTAGAATTCTCTTTGACCGACTGTTCACACTCAGAAAACACATTTTTGAAGCCCTCTCGAGGTACACTGTATGTTACACTTTAGGTTAACTGTTCATGCTCGGTATCACTGTGATAGACTGTTTCTCTGTTCTACTGCATTGTTTCAAAGAGGCAACCCTCTCAGGCATGCTTCAATCTATTGGTTCAAACACAAGTCTCAAGGGCTGTATTGGTATTGCAGTAAAACCACAGTGTGATTTTACTGAAAATCTATCA
Organism: Tridacna gigas; assembly: GCA_945859785.2. Lineage (NCBI taxonomy): Eukaryota > Metazoa > Mollusca > Bivalvia > Cardiida > Cardiidae > Tridacna > Tridacna gigas. The sequence goes on along the minus strand of OX244042.2, from coordinate 28,021,779 downwards.
GTAAATGACATTAACTTCAGTGTGCATGTGTGTCTATCTGAAGAGAACACAATAGAACAGCTTAATGCTTGTGCAAGTTTGATGACTTGTAGATAACTGGATATTTTCAGACAATAAAGGTGTCCAAATATTTGAAAATTCAGGCTGTTTTTTATTAACAAATATTATGAAAATTGTTGAACATTATAGATTGTAGGTCAAACAACACAATCTGTGATGTGCAGTCTGTTCTTGTCCACCTAAGTACCAAGAACATCACTCAATGTGCTCAGTGTTAGATACTGCTTATTTAGATGTCAACTCTTTACCAAACAACAAATTTTAGACTTGTCTGAATTGAAAGTATTTGCAGACTACAAAATAAATGTGACTCAGAAATTGAAATTTGTTTTGGGAAGGGTAGAAAACATTGAGAGAAAAAGAGGAAATGCTTGTTACCAGCATTTTCTCCGCTTCCCACAATGTTTTCAAAAGCTTTTTTCTCAGGGTCATTTAAAGCTGGGATTGTTTGGTAAGGGGTTTTAAACTACATGATTACAGAACAATCCAAGGCCAATGAAGAAAAGTTTAAGAAAATGAAGGAAGTGTACCAAAAACTCAGAGATGAACATGTGACATTATTGAGACAGGTAAAGATTTTCATAATTTTCTCAATCATACTAAAGTACATGCTCATCTATCATGTTCTGAAATATCTTCATTTTCTGTTACATGTATTGCCAATTATAGCGTAGCAAATTAGAGAAATTATTGGAAAATACACTTGTTTTATCCTTCAAAATGGCAGACTTCAATTATCTGATTATTTAGAAGTTTTCCAAAGTGTTGTGTTCCCTTTTAATCATTAACTACACCCATCCTTTTAGCGACCCAAAAGAGGAAGGCTTTTGAAAAAATTGAAGGAAAAGGAGAAAATTGTAGAAAACAGCATTTCTCCTTTTTCCACAATGTTTTCTGCCATTTTGAAGACAAATCCCAAAATTTGAACAACATTTGATAAGTTGTTTGTAAACGATTTAAAAACTGATGTCTAATATTGTCCTGTTTTGTAAACTGTTAAACACTTGAAAGCAGGATTTGGAGTGACAGATAAAAATGAACGTCTGTTTGCAGCTCTCCGTTTGAAGAAGAGGTTACTGAAATGGAATTTGTGACTAAATTATTTTCTTCTCTAATAGAGCTAGACTGTGGGGAAGCATTTATAAAAAATAAAACTGATGAAGTCCCTATCACTAAAAAAGCATGCAAGTTAATTGTTAAGAGATGATCCCATGGTTGTAAGGCCCTAATGAAGAAATAGTTTGAAAACATAGTGTTGGTAAGTGACACTGCAGCCTTCATCCACATTTTTTTCAAAGACAATTGCCATGTGTTGCTGTGCAAAAACTTTTGACATTTGATAATATCTGTGTTATGACTGAAGATATTTGCTTCAAACTTGGACAAGATCTTAATCATCAAAAAGGGTACCTATACAATAAGGGTAGGTAACCACCAAAGTATTTTTGACAGAGTTTTACCCCTTTTTTGACTTAAAATTTTCAATGAAAATCAAGCATCCATACCCAAGCATGGGCACCCGCATGTGGTTCTCTTGTTTTTAGATTATGTCTCTGTATTTGTGTTGCAGCATGCAGATGTCACAAAACAGCACACAGCTGATAAGAAAACACTTCAAGAGAAGGAACAGATTATTGAGGTATACTTAATAGCATATAATATACTTAAATTGTCATTATTTGAATTACTTAACAGAATTGAAAGGATTATCCTTCCTTGAGCCAGTGGCATTTTTAGTAACTTGTAAGGACTGTTTAGATTAATTTTAGACTGCACAGAACTTGCAGTCTGATCTTGGCACTGAAGTTGCAATCTGATCTTGGATCTACAGTGTCATATATTTTGTCATATATGCCAATAATACGCCTTGATTTTTTCTATATCTGAGCTGCTTTAATGGCTGAGTAAATATGTTTAACAAAGTATAGCCTGATTTTATCCATAAGTCGAGCTAGTCTTGAAATCATTGTGACAAATAAAGAAGCTTTTCCAATGAGTCATTAGACCTTGGCCTTAGATGAAATGAAGACTGGCAAGAAGACATTGTAACCAATGAATTTCTTGATTGTGATTATATCTGAATTGTTTTCTTTTGTAAATTAAAGACATGCAGAACAGCTAACCATGTACCACACAATCCCAAGTTAAACGACCTGCAGAAAGCTGCCTTTTAAAAAACATTGTGAAAAAAGGAGAAATGCTGGTAATAAGCATTTTCAGATTTTCCCAGAATGTTTTCTACCCTATCAAAGATGAATTCCATCATTTGGAGCACATTTACCTTGTTGTCTGTAAATGCTTTTAATTTGATATGTCTATATCTTTTTTTCATACAGTATAGAGGAAAAGGCTAACACATGAAATTGAAAGATGTAGAAAACATTGATTGAAAAAAAGCAGCTACTTGTTACCAGCTGTTTTTTTTATTCCCTTAAAGGCATATTGTCATTCCAAATTGCATGTTTTCAGTAATCAATTAGTTATGTCTAAAAGTATTGATCTGAAATATTTGATACCCTTTTCTCAAACAATTTTTATACTCTTCCAATGAATTTAAAAACATCTGCAGACATTATGGTGAAGTTTGAGTAAGTTCTATGATAAGATAGAAAACATTATGGACAAAGGAGAAAATCCTGTTGCCAGCATTTTTCCTTCTCCCACTATATTTTCAAAAGCCTACCTGCTCAGGGTTGTTTAAACTTGGGATTGAGTAGGAAAAGGATACATAATCATGTTTTTAACCTTTTACCATATAACCTTAAGGACCCTAAGAAAGAAGAATGGTTTCAATTTGGACAAGTCTAAAATTTTGCCTGCATGTGAAGAAATACAGTATCTGTAGAATGAGTCTAGCTTTCTGATAAATAAAATTCATGTAAAGCATCACATCTATCAAGGTTTTTCTGTTTAGAATAAATAATCAAGGAGGAAATAAGAAATTGGCAGTAATTGAAATAGTCAGAACTGACTTCTTTGAGATGCTATTTTTTTTTCAGTGAAAATTGTATCTGTTGAATTTATATGCATGTCTTTTTGTTTCCCTCCTTTTTGCATTGTGTTGCATTGTAACTCTTTACCACTGGACAGAATTTTACACTTGTCCAAATTGAAAGCATTGCAGACGACAAAATAGATATGGCTCACATGGCAGGATTTGTGTCTAAAAGGGTAGAAAACATTTTGGGAAAAGGAGAAAATACTGGTTAAAACATTTTCTCCTCTTCCCACAATGTTTTCAAAAGGTCTCTTTCTCAGGTTCATTAAAACACGGGATTGTGTGGTAAAGGGTTAAAGTATTTGATCCCACGTAGCATAATGTACCTTATGACTAACAAAAGTATGTTTTGTCTCTGCTTTTGTTCCTTTCTAACCTTTCACCAAACATTTTCATGATCCTGCAGGAGAAGGCTTCTGAAACATTGTGGGATAAGGAAAATATCTTGGCAAACAGCTTCTTCTCCTTTTCCTTCATTGTTTTTCTAGCTTCCAAGTAAATACCCCCATTATTTCAACCACATATCATTTGTCATCAGCCTATTCTTTCAATGTAGAGAAATGTACAATTTTGTCGTTCAGTTAACAATTTAACCATTTGAATGCAAAGAATGATCAAGTAATTTTGTAATTTCTTACGGCTGAAAATGCAAGATTCATTGACATATATTTTTTTCCTGATATGCATTTTTTTGTGTATTTTAACTGTTTTTGTCCCAATTAAGATGAGATGTAGTGAAACAATGGCAAAAAAATCCTGAAACAGTGGCAAAAAAATCCTGAAACATAGATTTCAAGGCTTATTTTGGTAGAAGAAAAATTCACTCAAAATATTAAACTGCGTAGATCAAGATTTTGAGCAGTCTGAATTAAATGCGCAATAGCTTCAAAAATCACAAGTTGCCATTGTTACAGCTGTAAAGATGAAGAGAAAATAACCATTTCACTAGGAGTTCATCTGTTTTAGAAATAAAAGAATGCTTTTCCTCAGAATTTGGATAAAAAGAAAACATTTGAGCCATGCTCAGTCAAAAGGAGGCTTAATGCATCTGCAATAAATATTGACCCAGGTTAGCCAGCTCAGTCCGTGCAGGCTGACCTGGGCCAAAACTGTTTGCTTTTGGTCAATTTCTGTATGTCAAATGACCCTTCTATCTCAGGATTCAGTCAATTGTTAGAGAAAATGGATACAATAGATCCAAAATTATGTAATGACTTGCATGGCATAATGCATCACGGAGATGCATTAAGCTGCCTTTTGCCAGAGCATGGCTCATTTGTAAATCCTGAAAAATGTGAATCGAAAAAATCTATTGAAAGATTATTCATGAAACATAAAAGGAGTGTTTATGGTTTGTAATGAAACTAAAACTCTTGTTGAAGAATGCTTACTGTTTGATAGAGTTGCATGTTTGAGAATGTTTGTTTCATAAAGGACAACAAAGCTGATATGATACGACTTGAGGAAGAACGAAAAGTGATACAAGATAGCCTTCAAAAGTCAGCTGATGAGGTCACACAAGAACTAGCGGCTACAACAGCTAAAAATACTGATCTTGAAAAATGTAAACAGGTATACACTTCATTTACTATTTTTTGTTTATTTTTAAACTTTTTTGTATACTTTGCCCACCTACATGTAGCATATAGAAAGTGTTGGAAACCACACTCACAAAGTTTTCTCAAGAAGTTGACTCATCATGTAATGAAATTTTTTTACAACAGATCACTTCGAAGAAAACATCCTTGTAATGTATGAATCACCACTGTGATTTAACCCTATACCAAATAATCCCAAGTTTTAACGACTGTAAACTAAAAAGTTTTCTTACAATGTTTTCTACCATTTCAAAGACTTCTTTTGGGCCACATTTTACTTGTCCTCTGCAAATGCTTTCAAGTTGGTGGAACCCAAAATTTTGTCAGTTGGTAAAAAGTTAAGGTAGTAAACATACATTCAAGTGAAGAATTATGACAAGACAAAAGGAGAAAGTCTTTTGTGACTGATAATGTGTCTGTTCTTTCCTTCTCATTTTGATGTAGAAAATATTTGCCAGCAATCTTGTATTGTGAGCTCATTTTAGTTAGAAATTTTAGGGTTTTTTTATGCATGTTCAAAAGAGATTTGTATGAGGAAAATTTGATATGGATGCTATTTTCATAAATGGAGTCATTAGTAGTAAATTTAGTATTGAAGTGCATTTTGGTTATGTTGCTGAAGAGGTAAGTAGCATATTATTTTTTTTTTCGCAAATGGACATGCTGTTGCATGATGAATGTCCATTATCATGCAAATGCTGTTCATCCTATTGTTTACTTAACTCTTTAACACACAAAAAATATGTAGAGTTGTCCAAATTGAAAGCATTTGCAGACAACAATTAACATGTGGCTTACATAATGGAATTTTTCTTTGATAGGGTACAAAACATTGTAGAAAAAGAGAAAATGCTGGTTGCAGGCACTTTTTCCATTTCACACATTTTCAAAAGGCTTCTTTCTCAGGGTTGTTAGAACTGGGGATTGTGTGGTAAAGAGTTAAGAATAAAACTAGGGTCACTCTTCACCATTGAAAACCATACTCATTCAAAACTTGGCAATCTGCATGTATGTATTTATCCAGTCAGAAAACAGGCTTTTATTTTTCAAAACCCCGAGCACAGTTGATGGTGAATGGTGACTTTATACCCTATGTGCCATGATAATGTCATTGAAGCATTAATTTTGAAGTTTGAGTAGAACAGTATTTGACTTCATGCCAGCATGTGAGACTAACTCAAAAATTCTTGTAATTCAAACCCTTAGAGTGCTAAGTACAAATTTAGTTGCTTTTTCCAACATCATAGATCAAGATCAGACAGTACAGAACCTGCAGTTTCATCTTGGATTAGTATTGTCTGCTACTTCTTAACTCTTTACCAAACACAAAATTTTAGACTGGTCCAAGATGGAAGCATTTGCAGAAGACAGATATTAATCGGTTGGTAAGATTTGTCTGTGATAGGATAGAAAACATAGTGGGAAAGGAGAAAATGCTGGTTTCCAGCATTTTATCCTTTTCCCACAATGTTTTCTAAAGGCTTCTTCCTCAGGGTCGTTGAAACTCAGGATTGTGTTGTAAAGGGCTAGCATGCTGTGTTGAAAAAAACTGCAAAAGTAAGGTCTTATTTCTCCCCAGGGAGTGTGCACTCCATGTGCTTAGCACTTTTCGGGTTATAAAAAAAAGACATGATGGTATTTGTAATGTCTGTGAAAGAATGGGGGACAGTGACAGCAATTCTGTATGTCTGCATGGTCTGTAAGAATTGCTCTTACTGTCTTAATCACATACCCACTCTGTAATATGGGTGCTGATAAGCATGGATATGTGAGCACCTATAGTGTTTGAATGGGTATAAGCAGTGTCTATATTATCAGGCTTCGAATCTGGAAAACTTTTACCATGGCTGGCAGTTAGCGCAGGTAAGGTTTTGTCTTTGGACATGTTTGTTATGTAATTGAGCCATGCTCTGTAAAAAGGGGGCTTAATGCATCTGCAAAAAGTATCGACCCAGGTCAGCCTGCGCAATTCGCGCAGGCTGACCTGGGCCGAAACTTTCTGCTATCGGTCAATTTTCTGCATGTCAAAGGACCATGCAGTCAGTTAGTGATCAGTTGGTTTTTAGACAGAGTGGATGTTATGGATCCATAATCATGTGATGTCTTGATTGGTACAAAGATGCATTAAGCCCACTACTGCCAGAGCATGACCTAATTGTTTTAGTTTTTCTGTCTTTTTTTTAAGTTTTGTCCGGAAAAGAAATTTAATAACCTGACAATTTCTTTCAGGATTCTGAGAATCAACTAGATTCAAATTTTGAATAACATATTGGTTGGTAACATAAACAAAAGGGTGCAGTAGGAATGTAAATTCCCTGCTGTCTTTAACCCTTTCCCAAACAACGAATTGTTGACTCTTCCAAATTGAAATTTACTACAGACAATAGATGCATGTGTGAAGCTTTTGCAGACGAGAAAATACATGTGACTAAAAAAATGAAATTTGTTTTGGGAAGAGTAGAAAACATTGTGGGAAAAGGAGAAAATGCTATTTACCAGCATTTTCTCCTTTTCCCACAATGTTTTCAAAAGACTTCTATCCCAGGGTTGTGAAAACCCGGGATTGTTTGGTAAAGGGTTAATATAGTAGAAAATATTGTGGGAAAAGAAGAAAATGTCCTTTTCCCTAGTTTTCAAAAGCATTCTTCTTCACAGTCGTTAAAACTTGTGATTGTGTGTTAAAGGGTTAAGTCATTGTGTTAAGTTTATTTAGTTTATTTAAAGGTTTTGTTTAGATAATTCAAATTGTTGAAATTTGCACCTCTGTTTCTTGTCTATAAATGAACACAAAATCATTTTCAATTATTTTTAACTGTTTTTCTCTATAAACTGTAAAAACACAGATATTTTCCACTTCAAGACAGATACAATTGAAAAAGATGAATAACTGAAATGATAATGGTGTAGGCAGAGTTTAAAAAACTTTGTGGTAAATAGAGGAAAGACTGATCTCTTAATTTGAGTCAGTGATTTAAAAAAAAAAAGTGACCTTACAAAGTTACATTGTATGTTACAGGCAAGGATTGATACCTTTGTAAAATAGGCACCTCTTGAAACATTGCTGGAAAAGGAAAAATTGTTTTTTACCGTTCATGAAAAACCAGTTTACTTATTTATTTTACATTGATTATGAAACAAGTCCTCCCAACTTATATTTTTCACTCTCGATGATTAGTCAGAAACTGTGACCAGTACTCATGCCATAATATTGGTAGTTCCAAAGTAGGATCCCACGCACCACAGGACTTAAGCCTGACACCCTTGATATGAAAGACAGACTCCCTTTCCCTATACTGCTGTTGCCCATGCAGAACATTTTCTCTATATGAAAAGACTTATCCTTTTTTTCTATTTTCTCTATAACAGGATTTGGAGAATCAAGTAAAATCATTACAAGAAACTAAGGAATCACTGACAGCAGACCTGGAATCTACAAAATCTGCTCTATCAGATACAGAGACACAGGTAAGGGATTATTACAAACACATTAACTCTTTATTAGATGACAAAATTTTACTGTGGACCAAATTGAAAGCATTTGCAGATTATAAATGTAACTAAAATTATTATACTTGGCCTTGAAAGGGTAGAAAACATTGTGGGGAAAAGGAGAAAATGCTGAATATCAGCAATCAGCATTTTCTCCTTTTCCCACAATGTTGTCAAGATCCTTCTTCCTCTGAATCATTAAAACATGGGATTGTTTGCGATGGCTATTAGAACGGTTCAGTCACATTCAAAAGCTGTCAGCAGAGAGCAGCTTTGAGAAGCTATGGATCCCCTTGGCGCTAAACTATATGATCTGAGGTTTAAAAACCTCTGAAAAAAAGACCTTTGAAAACATTGTGGGCAAAGCCAAAAATGCTGGTAACCAGCATTTTCTCCATTTCCCATAATGTTTCCTACCCCTGCAAAGCCAAATTTAGCCAGATTTCCTGTTCTGAGCCACATTTTATTGCCTGCAAATGTTTGCAATTCGGACTTGTGCAACATTTATTTTCGTAAAGGGTTAAATTGAAGGCCAATCTTCTTAATGCTTTCAGCTGAAAGAAACCACAGAATCCAAGGAGGAGCTTGAAAATACATTGACCAATCAGATAGCAGGTTTGTCAGCTGATCTTGAAGCACTAAAGGGAGATAAACAATCCATGGAGCAGAGTTTACAGAAACAGCTGGAGGATCTGAAGGTAGATTTGTTAACTTTTGTCTTTATGATTGCTATTTCACAGCTGGACTGTTTTCCTAGTAAACATTGAGGTAACATCATAGTCTTGTTGCCTACATTGTTGTCATGGTTGGGTAAAAAATTTGACGTTTCCCGACGTATTGTCATTAATGAAGATAATCACTTCAAGCTTAGACTACTTGTTAAATGTCTAAAGGGAAACCAAACAGTATAGGGCAGGTAACTCTTAAAATGTTTTCTTCACAGTTATGCCCCTTTTTTCACTTGAAAATTTTAACTGATCTAGCAACTGTGGCTGAGCGCTGGCACCCGCATGTGGTGCTTTTGTTTTGCGGGTAGATTTGCAGAAGAGAATGCTAAAAATTTGCAAAAGAAAAAAGTGATAAAAACTTTTAGACAAAGAGAAGTTCTTATTGAAATTTACTGCTGAATTCCTGTTATTGTCTCATTAGATTTTGGGAGCAAAGGCTTTCTTTTGTCTCATTCTTTAAATGTCTCTGTCAAGAATTTATCTACACAGTACCTGGCTAGCTCTTTACCAGATGACAAAATTTTAGACTTTCTCATACTGAAATTGTTTATATAAGATTAAGTGGCTCATTTGTTTCGATTTGCATTTGAAGGAGTGGGAAAAAATTTTTTTTTGGAAAGGGAAAAAATGCTGGTTACTGCATTTTCTCCATTTCCCACATTGTTTTTAGAAACTGTCTTCTTAATGGTTGTGAAAACCAGGGATTGGTTGGTAAAAGGTGAAGGAATGAATGATTTAAGAAATGAAAAATTTAAGTAGAATGGTGAATGAAAGCCACCAGCTACTAATAGAACAACCATTTAACCAAATGGCCCATTCACACCACAATGAACTCTACACCAGCCTCTTTAACACACGACAAAATTTTAGACCTGTTCAAATTGAAAGCATTTGCAGATGACAATTTCAGTGTGGCTCAAATGGTGCGGTTTGTGTTTGATAGGGTAGAAAACTGTGTGGGAAAAGGAGAAAATGCTGGTTACCAGCATTTCCTCCTTTTCCCACAATGTTTTCAGAAGGCTTCCTCCTCAGGATTGTTGAAACTCAGGATTGTGTGGGAAAGGGTTAAAGTAAATAAATATAATGATAATTTTCTCTATGCTCCTGAAAGAATTTTGGCATAGCATATAGCCATTGAGTTGTCCCTCTGCCCATGCATCAACAATTTGCTTATGCATCAGGAAGCATCCATTGGTTTTACCAATTGTCTTATTTAAACAGGCCTCTCTGTCAGAAACAGAAAGAGAGAAGTCAGAGACTGAGTCCAGTTTAAATGGACAGATATCAGAGCTGAGAGACAGATTGGAGAAATTGAAACAAGACAAACAATCAACAGAGACCAAACTAACTGGAGAAATGGATGACCTTCACAAGAAGTTATTGAGTAAGTTCTCACCTGTTATTATTTCCCCTTGAATGAAGTTTTGCGGGTCTACCTGAATCAGATTGTCCATCTGTCTGTATGTCCTTCCGTCTGTCTGTCCGTGGATGCAATTTTGTGTTCCCTTCTTCAGTTTTGAACCAGTTTGGCTGAAATTGGAATGGAAGCCTCCCTGCAATGGGAACTTACGCACCTGCAATACTTGTTAGGATAGGTTAAATACTGCAGGAGTTTTGGCCCTTTGAATTATTTTTCTAATCAAGTGACAAGGCAGCCAGTGGGCCTGCAACACTGGTAGTTGTCAATATCTCTGCTTAACTCTTAACCAGACAAGAAAATTATACACTTGTCCAAATTGCAGACAACATATTCAGAGCAACTCAAATGATTGGATTTGTCTCTGAAAACATTGTGGGCAAAGTTTCAAAACATCCTAGTAAAATGTTGATAACCACCATGAAATAAGGTTATGTCATTGAACAAGTGAAAGTACAGAGGCAGGCATTCAAGTCAACTGAGATTTTAAGGAATGAATGAAAATAAAACCAGAAATGCTCATTTTAATAACTTTTCCCTTCTTTATAACACTTTGAAGGGTTATGCTGTACCTGTGTTTGATCCTTTCCCAAAGCAAGTATTTCAGACTGGTCAAAATTGAAAGTATTTGCAGGTGACAAATGTGACCAAAATTATGGAATTTGTATTTGACAGGGTAGTAAACATTGTGAAAAAAGGAGAAAATGCTGGTCACTAGCGTTTTCTCCTTTTCCCACATTACTTCAAAAGCCTTCTTTTTCAGGGTTGTTAAAACTCAGGATTGTGTGGTAAAGGGTTAAAAAATGGGGAAAAATATGTATAAAAGATAAATTGAATAGAACTTAAAGCAAAACATCAAATACATACTTTATGACTTATTAGAATGATTGATTGATTGTATAGTGTTTGACGCCGTTTTCAACATTATTTCAGTTATATTGCGGCGGCCAGTGCACCTATCCATGCTTTCCTGGAGTTTCTTTTACCAGTACTCTGCACAATATTCTTTCCAAGCCACTGGCTGCTTTCCCACATAACCATCATGGAAACAATGGTCAGCGGTGAGAGAGGAATGAATCCTGTCGCTATGACTATCATCAGTCATCGGAAAAAAATCGGCCGAGCCAGGGATCGCACCAGTGACCTCCTGTTCTCAAGTCCTGTATGACTTATTAGAAAAAGAAAGGCTTTATTTCTCATTCCTCAGGCAGCAGTATAGCTGAAGGACGTGCCTTTATACAAGATGCCTTGGACCAATTTCACAATCCAACATTTACTACAGTCAGATGCACTGCAGGTATGTCCTGTATTTTATAGAAATCAACAGATAACTGAGTGTATTTGCAGAGAGTGTATAACAAGATCAGACTTCTGGGAAGTGCAGTCTGATCTTGGATGGAAAGTGTGTGCTATTTTGTGTGAATTTCAGGCCAAAACAAGATTGAAATTGCAATGTATAGATATTTTGTGTCCAACATAGATGCCCATAATTGCTGAATTTGCACTGTTTCTATAATATACATAGATTTAAGATTCAATTACATAAACCTATTATCAGCATACAGTGTATGTTATTCTCTAGGTATTGTTTTAATCTTTTCATGAAAAAGTTAACCTTATTTGAGAGAAAAAGTAGTCAGGAGGACACTTATTAGTTTTGAGTTCAGGTCATGCTCTTTCTGTGGTCTGTCATGGGTCATCTGTTGTCCAGGTGTCAACAGTTACCTTGTGTGCTTTATAGAGGCCATATTTTCGGTCAGATACTCATGAAACTTTATCAGTATGTTTGCTTTGATAATATCTCTGACAAGTTTGAAGTTGGGTCATGTCATGTCAAAAAATAGGTCACTGGGACAAATCTTAGCCAGCCATCTGTGCACTCTAGAGGCAACATTTTCATTATGATGCTTATTAAAGTTGGTCAGAATGTTTGTCTTTTTGGTCAGTGGAACAAATCTTGGGAAAACCTTGTGTGTGCTCTAGAGGCCATATTTTCAGTACAATACTCATGAAAACTGGTCAGAATGTTTATCTAGATGATCTTGGAAAACGTTGATATTAGGTCAGCAGGGTCAAACTGTAGGTCACTGGGACAAATCTTAGAAAAACCTTGGATGCACTCTAGAGGCCGCAGTTTCAGTACAATACTCATGAAAATTGGTCAAAACACTCATGTGTCTTATATCATCACAGCCAAGATATCTCAGCTTAAATCAATCCTAGATGAGTTTAGTCAGGTGAGCACTTTAGGGCCAGTGGCCCTCTTGTTAGATATTAGATCTTTGGGAAGAGAGAGAAAACACTGTGCTGTAAAAGGAAGTTTATCTGTCATATCAGATACAGTTTTGGGTATGATGACATCTGAATGGAAAAAGAATAAAAGTTTATAATTCTTTGTTCCACTTCATTGTTGTAATTCAAAGTTATCAAATAGAACGGAAGAAACCAAAAATAATGACAGTTTTGTTAATTACAGAATTCCTACTACTGAGAGGTGATCCTGTGTTGAATAGTTTAGAAAAATTGCAGCAATCAAGGGATGCATATACCATGGATAGGAAAGGTAAGTTAAGTTTTGTTTTATGGTTATAGGTATACCTACAGGATATGTAAACTGAGTTTAACACTATACCAAATGCTTAGATTTTAGACTGGTCCAAATTGGAAGCATATGCATATGACAACATAAATGTGACTCAATTATTGAAATTTGCTATGGGAAGGGTAGAAAACATTGTGGGAAAAGGAGAAAATGCTGGTTATTACCAGCATTTTCTTCTTTTCCCACAATATTTTCAAAAGGCTTCTTCCTCAGGGTCATTAAAAGTTCGGATTGTGTGGTAAAGGGTTAACAGAGATGAAGAATGAGACTGATGCACATGACATGCAAAATAATTTTGAAAAAAAAAGTCAGGTGCAACCTTAACCCTTTACCAAACAATTCTGAGTTTTGATGACCCCAAGAAACTAGGCTTTAGAAAACATTGTCGGAAAACGAGAAATGCTGATAAGCATTTTTCTTTTTCTTTTTCCCAGATTGTCTTATAACCTCTAAGATACAAATTCCGTTATTTTTAGATGTTTCCTATCCTTCAATGTTTTCTACCCACTAAGATACAAATCCCACTATTGCAGACAAATCCTAAATGTTGTCTGCAAGTGCTTTCAATTTGGACACGTCTAAAATTTTGCAATGTGGTAAAGAGTTTTATTTCATGCTGACTGTGCACATTGAATGATTCTGTTTTCAAAGTCATCTGCTAGAAATTTGTTTGAATAAAGCTAGATACAAAGATGTAAAAACTTTGCTTTGTTAACCATAGTCTGTTTGTTGCAGATAAATAATGGGTTGAAGAAAGTAGGACTAGATGTCTATGTGTGTGATTATGTTAGAGAGAGATTAAATATATTTAAAGTTCCTAAACTGATATTTTTGAACTAATGTGATAGATGGATCAGAAAAATTCTACAAAAAAAAGTAACACACAGGAAAATAACCAGTCTGTGTGCCCACATTATTATATAGGGAGATCGAGAGTATGCATCACAGGGTCTTCACATCATGTGGGATATTTTTGACACAATACAGTCCACAGCAGAAATAGAACCTAGACATAAACTTTAATCAATCTGATTGTTATTACAGATATAGAGATGCTTGTAGAGTGTATCACAGGGTTTTCACATCACATGGGAGACTGTGTGATACATGGTATTGCCACATCACAGTCCACTGCAGAAATAGAACCTGGACAAGAACTGGCCAATTTATGTAGAGCTGCTGGTGAAAGTGGTCTCAGTGTGCTTGGTGCCATAGAAAAAGGTAATGTTCATTGAAATTTATATGGTTTTAGCAAATCATATTTGGTAAGTATCATGTGATTACATGTCAGCAATTGTTGATTTTTTTTTTTGCCTTTTACATGTTCATAATGCTTCATTGTGAGTCTCTTCTCAAATGATGAGCATGCTGTGCAAAACAAAGTGTAGCAGCAAATCTGATAGCTCATACTAGCAATAATCCTGCTACTTTGCGAAAAGTAGACAGTCATTCACATTTCTTTCAATTTAATCACCTATTTATTCTATTGATGTATGTTGAATTCTCATGTGATTTTCAGATAATCTGTCTATGGGGATAGTTTCAACCAATTTCTAGTCCTATATAAATTTTGGGTTATGAAGTTTTTACTTTTCAATCTATTTACTTATACTTTCTGTTTGATAGCAGTGTCACAGAAATGCAGAGGTAAGGTGCAGAGTTTGTGATCCAGAAGTTGCTGGTTGGAATCCTGAGCTTAGCCAAAATTTTTTTTAAAGAATTTATGAATGAATCAGCAACAGGATTCATTCTTCTTACACTACTTAACACTGTTTCCCCTTTGTTTTTATGGAAAAGAAAACAAAAGGCTTGGAAAGAATATTATAGTTGGTATAATGGTAAAGAAATTCCTGAAACACTTAAATAATGTATGTGCTTTGGCTGAAAAAATAGCTCAACAAATTCATGTTATATCCTTTAATACAAAGAAATCTATGGAAGTCTTTTAACACTTTACTAGAGGGCAAAATTTTGGACTTTTCTATATCGAAAGCACAACATAAATGTGGACCATATGATGACATTTGTATTTGGAAAGGTAGAAAAAAATTTGGGAAAAGGAGAAAATGCCTGGCAACCAGCATTTTCTCCTTTTCTCCCACAATGCTTTAAATGCACTCTTTCTAAGGGTTGCTAAAATTCTGCATTATATAGTTAAGAGTTAACCCTTTACCTCACAATCCCGGCTTTTAAAGACTCTGAAAAAGAGGCCTTTTGAAAACACTGGAAAAAGGAGAAAATGCTGTTAACCAGCATTTTCTCATTTTTTTCCACAATGGTTTCTACCCTTACCAAAATAAGGTTTGAAATTTGAGTCACATTTATTTTGTCATCTGCAAATGCTTTCAGTTTGGACTAGTCTTAAATTTCGTTATTTGGTAAATGATTAAGCAAATCATATGGACAATATCACATGTATTAACCAACAGGTGTTGATGTTAATAGTGAAGTAGAAACTACAATAGAACATATCAAAGCTCTAATGAAGCTCACAGAGGAACTTGTACCAAAGTCTGTTGACGTGAAAGCTGAGGAAATTGGTGATATGGTGGACAGTGAAATGCAGCTGACCAGTAGGGCAATTGAACAAGCTGCCCAGAAATTCCAGGTAATCTTTGACATTTTGATGAGATCTTGAGTTCAATGAAACATATAGAAGACATGAGATAATTTTGACAAAAGGGAAAAAATTCTTAAAAACTTCTACCACATAAATGCCAAGTTTTAACCATCTTGAGGAAGAAGCCTTTTGAAAACATCGTGGTAACCAGCATTTTCTCCTTTTTCCACAATGTTTTCTGCCCCATCAAAAACAAATTTTATTATTTGAGCCATAATTGAATTGTTGTCTGCAAATTCTTTGAATTTGGACTGGTCTAAGATTTTGTCCTGTTGTAAAGAGTTAAATTCCAGATCATTTGATGTAATTTGATGTCACTTCTGAGTATCCAAGGATCCAGAATTTGTATTTGCAATGCTCTGATTGAAGGGGGTTTGGTGCATATCTGTGATGGATTATACCGAGCAAGCTGTCACATATTTATAGATTTATAAAATCCATTTAGTCCAACAGTCAACTGGGTCTGGAGGTAGACTGGTCGCTTGACATGCAGAAACACTACCAAAAGCAAAAAGTTTAGATTCAGGTCATCTGTTACAAAGTATATCCATTTGCTTAACTCATTACCACACAACAAAATTTTGGATTCAATCAAATTGAAAGCATTTCAGACAACAGATTAAAAGTAGCTTAAATGGTGATAACTGTATTTGATAGGGTAGAAAACATTGTAGGAAAAGTTGAAAATGCTGGTTACCAACATTTTCTCCTTTTCCCACATTTTTTTCAAAAGCCTTCTTTCTTAGGGTCATTAAAACTCAGAATTTGTAGTTAAGGGTTAAATTCTTTCTTCAAAATGAGGTCTGTTTTAAAATGCCAAAATTTTTCTGCAGAAAGTAATTAGATTTCAATTTGACTTTTGTTTTTTCCTTTAATGTACAGGAAATGTTACATCAGACACGAAAAGACAACACTGGAGTACAGCTAGAAGTTAATGAGAGAATTTTAGATGCCTGTACAGATTTGATGAAGGTAATTTTGTAAATAGTCTTTGATAAAAGATACTGTACTTTGAACAACAGGAATTTGTTTTATGTTTATTGTGTGAGCAATGAAAAATGATGAAGTTGTGGTAAATTTGAATTTGTTTTGAAAATCTTTGAGAAAACCACATTCTGTTGGAACACATATCATTCTATTTAAGACTCTAAGGGTAGGTTCCTAATGCTTTAGGAAGCATTTTCTGATGAAAATTCTTCTTTTGATCATTTCCTTCTATTGCCCCAAATTTTTATTAGGTTGTGTGCTGTAAGGTGGAGAAATTTGTTTTAACCCTTTACCAAAGGACAAAATTACAGGCTTGCCAAAATTGAAAGTTTTTGCATACGACAAAAAAAATGTCACTCAGAAATAGAAATTCACCTTTGGAAGGATAAAAATCATTGTGAGTAAATGAGAAAATGCTGGTTACTAGCATTTTATCCTTTTCCAACGATGTTTTCAAAAGGCTTTCCCTTTGGGTCGTTTAAAGTCTGGATTGTGTGATAAAGGGTCAAAAAGTCAAATCTTTCAACTACCAGAATCCAGAATGCTTTTTAAATAAAGATTGCTACATGATTCTGTTCTTTCAGGCTATCAAGATCTTGGTTGAGAGATCCAGAGACCTACAGCAGGAGATTGTTGCTCAAGGAAGGGTGAGACTTGAAGTGTCTTCTAATCATTTTCTTTATGTACAGAAATGAGGTCTATGTCTGAATTTACTTGTTGCATCAACCCTTAACCTGCTTAATAAGTTAAATGAAACTTTCCATCCAATAGTAAGGAAACAGAATATTGCAATTTCAAAGTTATTTTTGGGGGAAAAATATCTCGAAATCGGACAGTGTAGATCCAAGATCCTGTGCAGTCTGATCTTGATTTACACTGACCAAAAAAGTGCCTTGAGTCACGCTTAGCAGCCTAAGGGTGAAATAGGAATTTTGCATGCTTGAATAATGTTCTAGTGGAAATCATGTTTTGAAACTCTTTAAAAAGGCAATAGCCGAAATGTTGAAGAATAGAGTGGTTTTATCATAGAGTCAGAATCATGGAACTGACAATATTGTAGTGGTTATGTCTCTGGTTACAGGGAACCTCTTCTGCCAAAGATTTCTACAAAAAGAATCACAGATGGACTGAAGGCTTTATCTCGGCAGCAAAGACAGTTGGTTGGGGTGCAACCACACTTATGTAAGTTACATTTGTTTTTTAGTGTTTCTTTCCCCTAAATATTTAATACATATGAGCCATGCTCTGTCAAATGGGAGTTTAATGCATTTACAAAAAATATCGACCTCTGCAATTTTCCCAGGTTGACCTTTGTCAAAATATTTTCCTTCAGATAAATTTTCTGCATATTAAAGGACCAGTCTACCTTGTAAATTCAGTCAGTTGTTAGACAAAATGGATTTTATGGATCCATAATTATATGATTACTTGCTTGGTATGATGTATCACAGAGATGTAGTGAACCTTCTCTTGCAGAGCATGGCTAATATTTATTCTAAGGCACGTGCAATTTTATTTTTTATAGATTTTTAGAGAGTATGTGTGCCTGCCCCGTTCTCTGTGAAAGCATGTTATTGCAACAAGGCATCTTAACTCTTAACCTGCTAAATAAATAAAATGAAACCTTCCAGCTTATAGTAAAAAAACCCAAATTTTGCCATTTTGAAAGTATCTTGTGGGGAAATTATCTCCTTATCAGACTGTGTAGATTGAAGATCAGACTTCTCATTCTGTGGTCTTTTATTCACACTTAGCAGCCTAAGGGTTAAATAACGTCTCTTGACATAAATGATGCTGTTGCCAGTCACAGAAATATGTGTAATTACTGTGTGAGTTCACAATTAGGTTAGGATTCATTAACAACAAAAAAGAGATTCTCTGTTTCAACAACTCACGAAAGACACATTGTGGTAAACAGCATTTTGTCCTTTCCCGCAGCATTTTGTCCTTTCCCCACAACATTTTTTTACACTTTTAAAGACAACTTCCATCATTTGAGATACATTCAGTTGTTCACTGTAAATGCTATCAATTTGGTCAAGTAAGAGTTAAGATTCAATTACAGGTTGAAAACTGTTTCACAAAATTTAGATTTGAGAAAAAAATCCCTGTGCATTTGTATTACTTTAAATAACTGGTCAAGTAATTGTCTGTTATGCAATTTAAAATTGATTGAATTAGTGTCAACAAAAAAAGTTTTCTTCGTTAACACAGGGAAGCAGCTGATAAAGTGATCAAGGGGGAGGGTAAATTTGAGGAACTGATTGCCTGCTCCCAGGAGATTGCTGCCTCCACTGCACAGCTTGTGGTTGCTTCTAGAGTAAAAGCAAAGAGAACCAGCCAGACTCTAGGAAAAGTGCAGGATGCTTCTAAAGAGGTATCCAAATGTACAGGAAATGTTGTGGCATCAGTGAAAACTGGTACACAGATTATTGAAGAACAAAGTAAGTGACTTGTTATATCATACAAACATGTTGGTTATGGTTTACACTAAAATTCTAAATTTATTTGTATCAGATTGTCTACTTCCTCTTAAGCTATTTGAAAATTCATATGAGCCTTGTTCTGTGAAAAGGAGGCTAAATGCATCTCCATGATGCATTATACCATGCAAATCATCATATAATTATGGATCCATAAAATGCATTTTGTCTTATAATTCACTGTATCATAAAGTAGACTGGTTCTTTGACAACCAACTGTATCATGAGGTAGACTGGTCCTGCAGAAAATTGACAAAAGCAAAAAGCTTCAACCCAGGTCAGCCTGGTCAGACTGCATAGGCTGATCTGGGTACTAGTTTTTTTTTGTGTTTTTTTTTCTCAGATGTATTAAATCCCCTTTTCACAGAGCATGACTCATATATAGGTAACCCCTTCTTTTAAATGAATTCAAGTTTTCAGAAACTTATATAAGGACATTAAAGAATGTTTATGCAGGAAAATTTTGAGAAAAATAAGAAAAAGATAATATGAAGTAATGGTTTGTAAGATTGAAATTGCCTGTTATATAGATCAAAAGTCACTCTGATTCTATGTATCACAATAGCAAGTTTGCAAAAAATCATGCTGCTTGTCAACTAGATCAAGTTACAAGTTGTCTTAAATACCATCTAATTCATTGTTTGCTTGTAATTTTCAGGTTTGATGGATTTCAGCCACTTGTCATTGATACAGACAAAGAAACAGGAAATGGATACACAGGTAATATTTTAGCAATTGTTGCAAGTATTCAGGATCTGTATTCACTAACCATTCCTAAGAACATTCTTGGACTAATTATAGATTTGAAAATAACACAACTTATGATTTGCTAAACCAAAAGGTTTAGCCAATCAGAGGTTGTGTTATTTCAAACTTAGAAAATTCGTGAGAATAAGACAAAGAATTTTCTAAAGAAATGATGGTGAATACAGACCCAGTCCTTTTCCTACAATGTTTTACATACCGAAATTTATCCACAAAAACTTTTTTCTTCCATTTTGTGTTTAAAATAGCCTTTATTGTAAGAGATTAATTCATTATAATATTACCTCCACAAAGACAATAGTTTTGTGTAATGCTCCTTTTTATATAGATCAAAGTACTTGATAAGGGTCCCAAATCACCTTTTTGACAGTTCTAAGTATGTCCCTGTGAAATGCATGTTTTGTGGTGTGGTTAAAATGCCTGTCTTTGTCTAAACACATTGATTTATTTGTATTGCTAACTTCTACAATAGGTTTGCTTTCATTGGTATGAAACTTTGTACTACTATTAACCACAAACTTTATATATGCAAGACTCAATATTCCAGTTTCCAGCATTAATTGTTTACCACACAATCCCAAATTTGAATGACCTTGAGGAAGAAAGCTTTTGAAAACATTGTTTGGAAAAAGAGAAAATACTGGTAGCTAGCATTTCCTCCTTTTCCACAATGCTATCTACCCCATCAAGAACAAATTTCTTCATATGGGTGACCTTTAATCTATTGTCTGCAAATGCTTCCAATTTTTGTCAAGCCTAAAATTCTGTTGTTTGGTAAAGAGTTAAGGGTCAAAGAGTCTTCTCCCCTTGAACTTCGACCTTTCTTGCAAAATACACGCTAGTTTTGAATATCTTCCTTCCGTAGCACTTGTTAATTGACCTTTAGTGACAGTTACAGTGGGCTGTGTAAAAAGAGCTTGAAATAGATTGAGGAACAATGTCTAAAACAAACAGTATTTTTTCTTGTGTACATCTTCCTGGTGGTGAAAAAAAAATGAAATGTAGTGCACACGATGGAATCCTTTTTACATGGTAGAAAACAACAATGGAAAAAGAGAAAATGCTGGATACCAGCTGTAACTGACAGCTACTGGGCAAGGCAAACAAGGAATACTCCAGTCACGTTTACAAAATATAAAACATTGTTTTGGTCATGTCTTCTTATCCAGCTTTGCTAGTGCTTATTTCTATGTTGCAGGTTCGAGTCTTAGAACTGGAGCGGGAACTTGAGATGGAGAGAAAGCGTTTAGGAGCCTTACGTAAACAACACTATCAGCTAGCAGCGGAGACAGAAGGTACAGACCAGGTTAGTATATGAATATAGTGAAACCTAGATGTAGCTGATTAATGGTTAAACATTGATTTGTTTGGTAAATGGTTAAATTGTTTAATATATGGATTATGAAGAATTCTAAAACTTTGATAAGTGATAAATACCTACTTTTGCCATTTTCTTCTCCAGAAAAACAGTGCATTAGCATTCCTGATTGCTTGCATATGCTGCTTCACTGTTTTCTTGAGGCACATATGTAATAGCCAAAACTGAGAAAGTAGATTTGTTAGAAATACTGTGTGTTGGAATACTTACTTAGATTTTCACTATGTGTGCCTGCCTTGCTTAGAGTTGGGCTGAGTTTTTCTGCTAGGGCAAGTATTGTTGCAGAGGATTTTTCAGAACACAGGATAAACTTGATGTGAATGGGGAGATATGTTGCTTATGGTTGACATCGACAGTTATTTCATTTACTCTATTTCTATATATTGCAACAGATCAAAGTTGAAAACGTGAATAGATAACATGCATATATTTGTGAGGCAATAGTTATGGGTCTAAATTTTCCACAATTTATAAGCATTAACCATTTTACAAGCAATCCCCTGTTTGCACAACCCTGAAGAAGAAGGCTTTTAAAACATTGTGAGAGAAGAAGAAAACATTGGTATCCAACATTTTCTCCTTTTTCCCACAACATTTTCTATGCTTTCAAAGACAAATTCTACATTTTGAGCCAGATTTTATTAGTCATCTGCTCATGTTTCAATCTTGACAAGTCTAAAATTTTGACGTGTGGTAAAGAGTTAAATCTTTTATACAGATCAGGTGGTGTAGACAGATCATACAGAAATATTAAGTATGAAAGCCCTGTACATGTGCTTTTGGAATCTGACATTATGTATCAGTACTTTTGAAATCTGTTATATAAATATGTTATGCATGCTCTTAATAATGAGAGAAAGAACCTGGAGGCTTAGAAAAAATGGGCAAAGCCGATAGCTCAGACTATGTTAATTAAGGGCTTGTGTTACAGTAGTTGTGAGTTTGCTATCAAACGTGGACAAAACAATTTCAAAGGATTTATGATAGCCATTGCTGCATTAATCATTTCCCTCTCATGCATATACTGTTTTCAATAAAGAATGCAGCCACTGACAATCATTGGTGTACAAAATACTTGTTAAAGCAATGCAAGAAAAATATGATTAGATGCATTTTGTCACTTTGAAATCACTGAAATACTGTTGAAAATGGCATTAACTCTTTACCACACAATTCTGAGTTTTAATGACCCTGAGGAGGAAGTCTTTTGAAAACATTGTGGAAAAAGGAGAAAATGCTTGTAACCAGCATTTTCTCCTTTTCCCATAATGTTTTTCTGCCTTATCAAAGACAAGCACCATCATTTTAGCCACACTTACACTGTCATCTGCAGATGCTTTCAGTTTGGACACGTCTACACTTTTGTCATTAGGTAAAGAGTTAAAAATCATTCAGAAAAAAAGGGAACATAGTTGGCATTTGAAGTAAATTTCCTTATGAAATGACATGGAGATCATTCTAGGAAAAGCAGCAGTTATTTGCAATTTTACTCCCACAAAATTTAAAAAAAAGGTGTCTACTGCTGGACTGTCAAAGTTGTAACAATGAAGTAATGGCTGAACCTTTTAACAAATAATCCTGAATCGTATCGAACATAAGAAAGAATTGTTTTAAAATTTTGTTGGAAGAGGAGAAAATGCTCTTAAAATGCATAATCTCCTTTTCATACAAATGTTTTATATCCTTTGAAAGACAAATCCAGTCATTGGGACCTAATTTATTTTCTGGATTGTAAGTGTTTTGACTTTGGACAAGTCTCAAATTTTGTTGTCTGAAAAGAATTAACCCTTCGTAAGCCAAGCCCTGTTAGCTCAGTCGGTAGTGTAAAGGACTTGAGAACAGGGGGTTGCTGGTTTGATCCCTGGTTCACCAATTTCTTTCCAAGAAATGATGATAGTCATTGCAACAGGATTCATTCCTCTCTGACCACCGACTATTGTTTCGACGATGGTTAAGTTGGAAAGCAGCCAGTGGCATGGAAAGAATATTGTGCATTGTACTGGTAAAAGAAACTTCAGGAAAGCATGGATAGATGCACTGGCTGCTGCTATATAAATGAAATAATGCTGAAAACGGCATTAAACACTGTACCATCAATCATAACCCTTAGTAAAGTTTTGTTTTACATTTGTTTCTTATTCTTTCCTTTGAGAGAGTTTTACTCTATCGGTATATTGATATTTCAGTGCACAATGTTCAGCACTTTTCCTCTTTATTTACCATTAAAGTATATGACAATTGTTCTGAAATCTTGCATGCTTTGCTGCTGATAAGTAGATAATCTAATTAATTACTGATTTTCCATTATTCTTACATTTCTTACATTATTACATTTTGTAGAATTATATCTTATTCTTATATCAATAGAAACAATTTCATCTTCAATGGTACCAAAGTATACATGAATATTTTATGGTGCTCTGTAATACTTGAAGAACATTTCAAAAAATTATTTTGTCACTTTACAGTGCACTGTGACTGGTGTACAGTCAAGTTTATAGCCTTAGATATGTTTTAGTTTATTCTATGGAGTACTATAGTTGAGATTTTTGATAGAGTGGTAGTGATTGGTTGATGGTGTTCGGTTACTGTTGAAACCTTAATTTTGATTGGTTGTTGTATTATATAGGATAGTGATGGAGAAAATGTAAGTGAACAGTTATGTGTTTCTGTAGTTTCCAGTATTTCAGTGTTTCTATCAACAATTAACCAAGCTTCAACAGTCCATTGTTTCTCTGGTAGAAAATCTCAAGTATTCTGTAACCTATGCTTTTTAACCCTTTACCAAACTACGAAATTGTAGATTATTCCAAATTTAAGACATTTGCAGACGACAAAGTAAATGTGACTCATAAATTGAAATTTATTTTGGGAAGGAGAGAAAACATGGTGGGAAAAGGAGAAAATGCTGGTTATCAGCATTTTCTCCTTTTACCACAATGTTTTCAAAGCATTCTTCCTCAGGGTTATTAAAACTCAGGATTGTGTGGTAAAGGGTGAAGCTATTTTTCAGTTACTTTACAATAAAAAAATGTGTGACACAGAGGAGAGATACATGAAGGAATAGAAAATCCTTATGATTAATGATGTGAAAAAACACTGTGTGAATAGGTTAAATTGCTTATTTCAACCAATTTGAGTTTTTCCCACAATTTTGAAAAAGTATTCCAATCCAGGGGCCTTAAAAGTTACGCTTGTACAGTAGTGGTTTTGTAGGATCACATTTAGCAACAGCATTACATATATGAACCATGCACTATGAAAAGGGGGCTTGATGCATCTGTAAAAAGTATCGACCCAGGTCAGCCTCTGCAGTCCACACAGGCTGGCCTGGGCTGAAAATTCTGCTATTTGTCAGTTTTCTGTATGTGCAAGGACCAGTTTACCTCATGATTCAGTTGTTAGACAAAATGGACTTTGTGGATACATAATTATGTAATGACTTGCTTGGTATCATGGATCATAGAGATGCATTAAGCCCCCTTTTCACAGAGGATGGTTCATATATATTTGTCACTCTAAAGACCATCACTTATATGCTTTCTTTTCCACCAATGAACATTAAGCTTTTTAGTACTTCAGTGCCTTGCTTAACTTCAAATGCTTTTGTATACACAGTTCAGATCAGATATCAGGGAATAATCATGCAATCTGATCTGGATTCTATACTTTTTTGCTTTCTGATGTAAAATATTGTAAAAAGAGTCACAAATTTGCAGTGTTTAGATCTTTTTTCTTGACAGAAAATGTTCCTTGATTTAGTGCTCTTAGAGGATATTAACCCTGTACCACTTGGTAAAATTTTAGACTTGTCCAAATTGAAAGCATTCTCAGAATGATGACAGGCTAATTGTAATTCAAAATATGAAATCTTTCTATCAAATAGGGTAGAAGAAATTGTGGAAAAGGAGAAAAAGCTGGTTACCAGCATTTTCTCCTTTTCCCACAATATTTTCAAAAGCCTTCTTCCTCAGGGTCATTTACAGTTGTGATTGTTTGGTAAATGGTTAAAAGTGGAGAAAAGTCAAGTTTTAAAATCCTTATTGTCTTCACAGAAATTTCTTTTGATTTGATGCATTACTGCACGGCTCAGTTTTAGATTGATTAAATGCAGGTGCAGTTACAAGGATTATTGGAAATTATCATTTTCAACAGCATGGTAAACATTGTGAAAAAGGGGCATTTGGGCAATTGCTTATTAAAAGCTATAGAAAAGCAGGGTAATAAAACATGGTATTCATACAGTGGAAGATAAAACAGATTTTTAAGGTCACAAATCTTACGTACTGGTGGTAATCATGGTAATCATAAAAGATTAGTCTACCAGTTCCTTTTTTCTTGTATGCAGGAAAATATAGTAGATTTTTCAGGGCTGTCTGTCTCTCTCTTCCCCACCTCTCTTTACCAGATACCTATGCCTTCAAACCATTTGTTGGCAGCTGTGTAGATTTAAGCTGAGACAGCAAGTTTTGTGAACACTGATGTTGATCTTATACTGTCTACATTTGCTACTAGGCTGTACTTAAGTGTAACATGTACAAGTATTTTGTTGAATTAGAAAGATTCTTGTTACCAGCAGTCGTTCAATATCCTCTTCTTGATTGTTTACCCTTTGTATAAACCCAAAAGATATCAACCCTTTGCCAAACAGTCCCATGTTTTGATCACTCTAAAGAAAAAGACTTTTGCAAACAGTACAGGAATAGGAGAAAATGCTGTGGACTAGCAATTTCTCCTTTTCCCACAATTTTTTTTAACCCAGTACTACACATCCTAACTTTAAACCATTGTAAGCTTTTGAAAACATTGTGGTAACCAGCATTGTCTCCTTTTCCCACAATTTTTTGTACCCTATCAAAGAGAACTTCCTCAATTTAAGCCACATTTAATTTGTGGTCTGCAAAATTAATGCGTGGACATTTCTAAACTTACGCTCTGTGGTAAAGGTTTAATCCTACATTAGACAAGTCTCTTTGCTCGAGCTAGATTTAATTTCTCCTCTACTTTTACTCTCAGTCAGGACAAGTCAGAAATTCTAGTAGGGACTTGACCCTTTACCAAGCAATCCCATTTTCTCACAATGACTTCAACTCTGTCTGATACATATCTCATCATTTATGCAATGTTTAATTTGTTGTCTGCAACTGCATTCAATTTGGGCAAGTCTAAAGTTTTGTCTGCTGGTAAGGAGTTATGGAGAACAAGATCAGACTTAACAGACATATGGTCCTATCTTGGTCTATCTTTCGTGAGAGAAACATCGAAGGACACAAGTTTTCCTTTGTTTCTAATAGTCACAAGTTCTTTTTGTTCTTGTTGTGGTTTATGTTCCTATAACACCCTTGAATTAGGTACAAATATGAGGGCCATTTGAAAAGTTCTGATAATGTGTGCGGACTTCTAATATAACTTTTACCTGATGAAAATTGTCTACTCCAGTCCCTCGAAGTATTCCTTGTGGACTTGTACACACTTTTTCAGGTGTCTGATCCAGTCAGAAAACGTTTTTTATAGTCAGATTTAGGGATAGTGTTAGTGCATTAATATAAGGCACGCCCAACAGCAGTGCGGGTCTCAAACTTGCGACCTCTGAGGCACTGTTTGATATGGGTATTGAACCAGAAATCACAGGGAGCTAGGTCTGGGCTTTAAGATGGGTATGGCAAAGTATGGAGTCCACATGTCTGTAAGTAGTCCTGACTTGTGGGCGGGGGCATTGTCATGGAGAAGTTTAAGTCCTTGCACTCCGGTTTGTGGGCAGGTTGCCAAATAATGGTTAACAACAGCAGGCAAAATACTTTCAGCGTACATCTTTCCAGTAACCGTGGTGTGTTCTGGGACAGGGAACTGAAGCACCATTCCACGCACTTAAAAAAATAGTGCATACAAAACGCGTCTGATACTTCAAGAACGTTTAGCAATCTGGGGCCTTTCTCCCTACCCAAACTTTGTTATTTTCTTTTCCATCAGGCTCAAAGAATGATACCCAAGTTTCATCACCAGCAACAATGTCAAACAGTTGCCTATTGTCACAGTTCTCATACACTGCAAGTAGTTCCATGACTGTTCTTACGCACTCCTGCTTGTGATGGTCTGTCAATAAATGGGGGATCCATCTGGCGCATATTTTCCGGAGTTTCAGCTTTTCCTTCAAAATTCGAAAAACAGCCCCCGAACTAAGGCCACATATGTCAGCTAACTCTTCAACAGTATAACGATCATCCTCTTCAACTGCATTTCTATCAGCAGTGACGTCATTTTCACAAAATGCCGTCAATGAACGTTCTGACCGAGGGTCATCTTCAACAGATTGTCTACCATCTTTAAAATGAGCTGACCATCTGGCAACCGTAGGATAGGAAAGAGCATCATTTCCATAAACTTTATCTAAATCGGCTTTGATATCTTGCACCGAACAGTTAAGAAGAGACCATATTTTCACATAGACCCTTTGCTCCTCTTTAGCCATCTTTGCACTGACGTCTGCTTTATGCGCCAATGCGTTAAACCCTATTTTATTAAGCGCTGAATTACAATTGTGTCTCGCGTAGCATGTGCAAATTGAGCACATTCATGGGAAGCAAAAACTGAGCTTTCATTACATGTATAGTTCATAAAAATCAATATATTCTACCTAGAGTTATGTACCCATTATTAGAACTTTTCAAATGGCCCTCGTACTTACAGTATTAACCCTGAGCGACAAATAGGCATAAAAGACATTTTTAATCTGGAAATAAGACACAAATAAGTGCAAGTTCTTGACTAGAATGTCTGAGCAAAGCAGACTGTAGATCAAAGATCAGACTGCATGTTCTGTGCAGTCTGATCTTGATCTACATTGGCCACAAAAGCAACTGAAGTTGTGAAAGGTGCTACAGGGGTTAGGATGAGAACAGTCTAGATATGTTCACCTGTAGTCGTTTTTGATACATGTATATAGTCTATACGGTAGATAAAATATGTGAGCCATGCTCTGACAAAATTGGGATTTAATGCATCTCTGTGATTCATTATACTAAGCAAGTCAGCACATAATTATGGATCAATAACAACCATCCAACTGAAACATGAGGAACACTAAGTCTTGTCCATTGCCTTGGAGAAAATTGTCCAATAGCAAAAGGTCTCTACCCAGGTCAGCCTGTGGACACTGTATAGGCTGAGCTAGGTCAGTACTTTTGCAAATGCATTTAGCCCCTTTTACAGAGCATGGATCACATAAAGTGTTCTCTTGCTCTTACAACTTTGATCCATTTTCGTTCACCATTCTTAGAAGGAAAAAAAAACAGGTATCCTTTTAAACCTAGAGTTGTAATTGACTGAGTTGTTAGTCCTAGACAGTTAGTTCAGATCTCAAAAACTTGAAATAAGAATGTTACTGATATGCTTTGTGTAAAGACTCAAATCTAGCAGTTTCACAGCGATGTTGATTTGAATAATCAACAAAGACAGCAAACAGTGTAGATCCAAGATTAGGATGCGTACTGATCTTGACCTGCATTATCAGCAGAACCTGTTAACTGTAAAATTGGAAATGTTTGCGTTGTGAAAATCTTTGTGTATTGATAAGATAAAAAATACAAAGATATCTGCTAGCATAAATTTAAGCTACCTTAAGGTACATTTTACCTAGACACTGGGTCATGTGGGAACAATTGACTGGTACCTTTGTCTGCACCAATGAGTGTCTTTTGTCATCAGAATCGACTAGAATGCCATTCTATTGGCAATTAATGCTTCCAATTAAACATGTTTCATCAAAGTAACCTTTAGGCTGCTAAGCGCAACTCACTGACCTTTTGTGGACAGTGTAGATCAAGATCAGACTACATAGAACATGCAGTCTGATTTTGGATCTACACTGTCCGATAAGGTGATATTTTCTTCCTGAAATGAGTTTGAAATAGCACTATTGAGATGTTTTTTATCAGCTTGAAAATTTCATTTCACTTATAAAGCAAGATAAGGGTTAAATTCATTACCATGTGTATTTCATGTGCAAGGTCGTCTGTTGCAGTTTTCGCATAAATTGAAACATGCTAAGGTCAGTATTTGGTAATTCGTGAAATTTTAGACCAGAGAAAATAACCACTTTTACATTACAGTTATTGTCATTGGAAACTTCGTTTCATATATTTTAACCTTTACTATTGCTATAGGAGGATGAAAATAGAGAGAGAATGCCCTGGGATTACAGTCCTATGCTGTGAAAGTTTTGTAAAGGCTATTTTATAGAACAAAATTGTGTTAAAGGTACTTGTGTGACGAATTGGAATGAAAAGCATGATGTTACTGGGCATATACCTTTAATAGGGTGACTAAGTATATACCTTTAGGTTTTATCAGCTCCACTGGCCAAAGGCTAGCAAGGATATGTCATGCACCTGTGTCAGTTATGCATGCACCAGTGTGTGTGTTAAGTTTTATTTCAAACATCTTTTCTGAAACTCTGAACTTGGAAATGATCCTGTCATGGTCCTCTTTAGAATAAGATAAAAAATGTAGCTGTCTGGTATAAATTTAAATAAAATTTTAAACGAATCCCAAAATTGTAGACTAGTCCTTTTAAAGCATTTGAAGAGGACAAATTAGATGTTTTTCAAAGGATAAGCTTTTGGTAATGAAACGTTTAATATTTTGTCCATGGTCATGTGTTATTAAAAATCAATTGCATTTTGCTGCAATGCAGATTAACTGACGAAACAGAAAGTCAGTACAGTGCTATAGTTTTGCTACCAGAAAATTCATGAAGGACTTGAGACAGTGCGGTGCACAGTAAATGTCCAAATGTGAAAAGAAGCACCGCAAATGTCTCATTATAGAGACTAGGAAAATAAGAAACTCAGGATTGTGTGGTAAAGGGTTAAAATACAGGACTGCTTGGTAAAGTGTGAATAGATGCCGAATTTGTAGACATATTTGTAGAAAAGGAATTTCCAAAACAATATCTACAGATGAAACAGTAAGGTATAGATATGAAAGTTACTAGAAACTTGATGCGAAACAAAGCAAGTACACAATGAAAGTATACTTTTATGACATGATGATAGTTTTTAGTGATGTCTTTTGCCATTTGTCCACCATGCATAAAATCATGTTGGAGCTTCTGAATGTAAGAATTTTTGTCTGGCTTCCCTTTTGCCAGTGTGCATAGATGGTTGATTGTATAGTTTTTATGAAGTTGACTGATAGTATGTTTCAGTTTGAGAGGATCCCTCATAGTGCAGACTAACAGTGTAATAGCTTCATGTAGTTGAAAAATTGTGTTTAACTCTGTACCAGGTAACAAGACTTCTCCAAACAGAAAGCAGTTGCAGACAACAAATTAGATGTGGCTCATATGTTAGAGTTTGTGTTTGAAAGGGTAGAAAATAAAGTGGAAAAATGAGAAAATGGTGGTTACCAGCATTTTCTGTTTTTCCTAAAATGGTTTTAAAAGCATTTTTCAGGATTTGAAAACCTAGGATTGTTTTGTAAAGGGTTAAACTTAGTCATATGGGCTGATAGATTTCAGTTTCAAATAAACTCTTGTTTTTCCATTTGTTTTTACTAATTTCTTTTTTTGTGAACTTTTTTGTTTATTCTTAACTAAAAACTATGTTATATTAGCTTTTCTTTTTGTGTATACAATATAGTTTGTGGTTGTTGTTAGTTCTGTGGAATGGTAAATTCTTATTGTTTTTTCACTAACCTGGATATTGCTTTCCTTCTGTAGAAATCTACTGTATCTTTTAATTGTGACCCAATACGGTGAATTCTCAGAGTAAAAAGAATGAAGTACACATTTTGAGCTTGACAATTAAAAAAATTGTAGATGCTGCAATTTCAAAGCTGGCAGTAAAAAAAAAGAGAGCTTGATATTTATGATTTCAAGACTAAGGCAATAGAAGAGAGACCTAGATAATGCCATCTCAAGGCTGTGACAGTAAAAGAAAAAGAGACAAGATTTTGTTGTTTCAAGGTTGTGGCAGTAAAAAGGAGACCTAGATAATGCCATCTCATGTCTGTGACAGTAAAAGAAAAAATAAAATAAATGCTAGATTTTACTAATTCAAGGTTGTGGTAAGGAAAAAAAAGAGACCTGGTAAATACCACATGAAGGCTTTGATAGTAAAAATTGGGACATAATATTTTTTTAATTTAAAGGCTGTGGTTGTTACAAGCAGAGACATAGATTTTTCACTATCATGGCTGTGGCAGTTAAAAATGTTTTTTTTTTGCAATTTCAAGAGTCACAGTGGCAGTTAAAATTTGTGACCTAGATTTTGCAATTTCAGGGCTGTGGCAGTAAAAAATCAACAGAGATTTTGCAATTTAAGTGCTGTGGCAGTAAAAAACAGACAGAGATTTTGCAATTTCAAGGCTGTGGCAGTGAAAAAGATGCCTATATTTTTCAAATTTTAGGCTTTGATAGCAAAGTAAATTCTTGATACAACAGTCCTGAGACTGTTACATTAAAGAAAACAAATTGATATTTCAGCCTCAAGGATGTGATAGTAAGTAAACCTAGATATTGCAACTCAAGAGTTGTGACAGTAAGTAGAGACTTATGTACTGCAATCTAAAGGTCTTGAGAGTGAAAATAGGACCTAGATATTGTCGCCAAATGCTTTGAATTAGGAGAAGTCTAAACTTTCGTCGTTTGGTAAAGAGATAATTGAATTGTGACCAAGGTATCTCAGTAGACTGAACAGTATAGACCCTTTTAGTCTCTGACCACTTCCTGGTAACGAGACCGGAAAACTGCGCATGCGCACTCGTGTAGGGCAAAAAGACAAAATAAAACAGTGGCAGATTATTGAAAGTGTACACAAAATTGTTAAATTATGAGCATTTATATGAAAAGCTTACTCCCAGAGGCAAAGAAACGATAATCAGACTAACTTATTTGCTAAGGGTATAGTAACATGGAAGAAAACGATCCGTATTATAGTGACAAATTAAGAGGAAGACATAAAAAAAAAACCGGTGTCGCTGTTGTGGGTTGACGTTATCATCAAAGGAAATGCTAACAGACCCCAGGCATTAACAGACAAACCCCATAAAGTATGAACTGGAACACTGCGGGAATGGGAAAAATGCATGTTACCAGCATTTTTACCTTTTGCCGTAGTGTTTCCACAAGCCCATTGATGTAAGGATCGTTAATTAAGACGAGGGAGAGTTAGGTAAAGGGTTTATATAAGGGTAGCCATCTGATATATCACATACTTTTTAGTTTAACCCTTTCCCAAATGACAGATTTTAAACTGGTCCAAATTGAAAGAGTTTGCAGACAACAATTTTAAATTTGATGAAAATGGCAGAAAGTTCTCCAAAAGGTTAGAAAACACTGTTGGAAAAGGAGAAATTGCTCGTAACGAGCAATTTCTACTTTTCCCACAGTGTTTTCGAAAGACTTGTACTGTAGACACGTAAAAACAAGGGCTTGTTTGGGAAAGGGTTAATCGACAATGCACTGGAAAATTTAGTTAAATTTCAATGGCGAAGGGTGTGGGTCAAGATCGGCATAGTTCATGCTATTACCTCTAATAGTTTAGAGAGTGTGTATTGCGATCAATTTCATCATGAAACAAATTTTGTCGCAGACGTATTTGAAAACATGAATGAATCAATGAATGAATCAATGAGGGAGTGAGCGGATGGATGAATGAATGGATGAGCTAACGCGCGAACGAAGAACGAACAAACAACTGTATATTGCCCTGTAGTCGTCTGTGGCTGATCTTTTCCATAATTGCTTTCCACCAGGGATCGTATGTAACATGTAATTTAAAAACATTCCTTTTGCAAAAACAGTGTTAGAAAAGGTTGAAATAATGTTTACCAGCATATTCTCCTTTTCTTGCAGTGTTTGAAAAGCTTTCTTTTCTCTTGGTCGTTAAGACTAGTGATTGTTGGGTAAAGGGTTAAATGGAAATTGTAACAGTAATTAGTTGAGCCTATTGTAGACGGGGAGGCATTTTAGCATGTCATATACGTGATATTGTAGGGAAACAATATGGACCTTAGCCTTAACCCCTAGCCTCCGTTACGTGATGGTGATCTTGAATTTATTTTGCGAAAAACATAATGAGAGATCTGTTAGCACTTGGGGGTAGCGTGGTCTTGAAATACACTGTTATAAATCCTAATTATGGGTTAAGTAATATTGATTAAGATTTATGACATTTATAAACTTAAGCGAATTCCTCTTGTGCTGGTCAAAAATAAAACTATGGCAGGATGTGGGTCAAAAATCAATAACTTAAATGACGATGGTCAATAAAATACAAAAGAGTTAACGGTGAAAAATCTCTTTAAAAAAAACATATGAGATCAAACAAATAATTTGAATAAAATATACTGGGACGCGGGGGTGTTTTAACCAATTCGGCATAGAAATTACAGACGTTTTAACCAAAAGTAGGATGTTTTGACTTTGGGACGTTTAAGCCAGATACTAATTTACTAATCTGTTTGTACATCCGGGTGCACAGCATGATAACGGCATCCTGTAACACGATTAATCTTCACAGATTTTATCAATAAAATCTTTTGACAAAGCCAAAACAATGCGTGTGAAAATAGCTTTCAACAGTTGCGATATTGAACTTTTTGCCCTACAAACAGTGCGCATGCGTAGAAAGTGGAATTCTGGGATCGTATTTCCTTGGCAACGAATGGCATTGTAAAAGGGTCTGTTGGTGATTTTTGTTTTGTTTAATTTTCAGAACTGAAGAAATGGCATCAAGCTAAGAATGAGGACAAGAATCTGTATCATCATTGTTATCGTCATCATCATTATCATCAACATCATCAACATCAGTTCTTCGTTGATAGAGAGTCGTAGGTACAGGACAAGTATTTCTAGTTTTAGTTATAGAAATCCAATGGAAAAAAATGACTACCTTTTTGAACTGATATTATATCAACTATTCACATTTTGCTGTCTGGTAATGGGTTTGCCCTATACCAAGTGTTCCCCAGTTTTAACGACTTTGAGCAATATAGCTTTGAAAAACATTAAGGGGGAAGTAGAAAATGCTGGTAACCAGGATTTTTTTCTTTGCTAACGATGTTTTCTACCCTTTAAATTTCTGGTTGCGAGTAACATTCAGTTGGTTGTCTGCAAATACTTTCAATTTGGACAAGTCAAAAATTTGCTGTATGCAGTAGATTTGCAGCAGACAACATGAGTTAAGTTTAACCCTGTCTCAAACAACAAATTTTAGACTCTTTCGTATTCGAAACATCTGCAGATGACAAATTCAAAATCAATACAAATGAGCTTAAGCTCTCTGATAGGGTAGACAATATTGTGTGAAAAGGAGAAAATGCTGGTTACCAGCATTTTCTCTTTTTCCCGGAATGTTCTCTTTTTCCCAGAATGTTTTCAAAAGCCATCTTTCACAGGGTTGTGAAAAACCGAGATTGAATGCATGAATACACGATAACACATTATGGCTGAAGAAGAAATTGCTGGTCATGAGCTCTTCCCTTTTTTGTTTTCAAATGTGGCTTGCTGCAAGGTAAGATAAAAAAAGTCACTAACTCTTTACCAAATGACAAAAATTTAGACTGGTCCAAATTTTAAGCATTTGCAGACGACAAATCAGCTGTGGCTCAAAAGTGAAATTTGATTCGGGAAGGGTAGAAAACGTTGTGGGAAAAGGAGAAAATGCTGGTTACTGTAATGTTTTCAAAAGGTTTTTTCATCAGGGTTGTTAAAACTTGGGATTGTATGGTAAAAGGTTTACAGGGATAAAGAATTCATTCTTTCCATGGTATTACAGGTTTGGCCAGTAGTGATGTTTGTATTTGATTAGTTTATTTGCAGAAGTTTATAATGGCTTGAGATTGTTAACACCTGCCGTGTAAGTGTTGCATACAGAGCATTTTTACTGGGTAAATTCTGCTTTCTTATCATATTTATAGTGTAAGTAAGGGTGAAACAAAAACATTGGCTTTTTATGCGTTGAATCAACTCTTTACCAAATGACAAAATTTCAGACTGAGCCAAACTGAAACCAATTGCAGACCACAAATTAAAGACAGCTCAAATGCTGATTTCTGTCTTTGAGAGGGTAGGAAACTTTTTTAGAAAAAGGTGAAATGCTGATAACCAGATAACTAGCATTTTCTCCTTTTTCAACAATATTTTCGAAAGCCTTTTTCAAGGGTCGTTAAAAACTCAGGATTGCAGTAGAGTACAAGGAGTGTCAAACATGAATGTATCTAAGCACCTAGAATTTGATTCTTCATAGGTTTCACTGAAATTTTTATTTTGTACACCTCCAACAGTTATACAAGGTTTCAGTCTCCAGATTCAATCTTTGAAGGCATTTTCAAAGTCTTTTTTAGGTATACTAAGAAGACACTGGAATTCATTTTCTGTCAACTCTATTTCAACCTGTGTAAACCATCAGTTTCAGTCATTGTCTTACGTATGAGATGCAAGACTCTTTGAAGCAGGAAAAAGTCAGTGTGCTCCCCCAACCTCTGTATTCACCTGACCTTGCTCTTTGTGACTTCTCTTTGTTTCCAAAGCTAAAAAAATACCTTTCAGGTCAAAAATTTGTTCATTGCAAACACCCTGGTTCTGCAAAATTCCAGTGTCTTCATAGTGTACTGAAAAAAGCCTTTGAAAATGCCTTTATAGATTGGATCCGGAGACTGAAACTTTGTATATCTATTGGAGGTGAATACTTTAACCCTTTCTCAAACGACAAATTTTGGACTGGTCCAAATTGAAAGAGTTTGCAGATGACAATTTTAAATTTGATGAAAATGGCAGAAAGGTCTCTAAACGGGTAGAAAACGCTGTGAGAAAAGGAGAAATTGCTCGTTACGAGCAATTTCTCCTTTTCCCACAGTGTTTTCAAAAGACTTATACTGCAGACACGTGAAAACCAGGGCTTGTTTGGGAAAGGGTTAAGGGAACAAAATGAAAATTTCAGTGAAACCTGTGAAGAATCAAATTTTAGGTGCTTAGATGCATTCACATTTGAACACTCCTCATAAATGAAGTGAACCTCTTGTAGAAGGAAAAAGAACTGATGCTAACCAAAGGTGTTTTTATTAGCTCACCTTAGCACAACGTGCTAAAGGTGAGCTATTGTGATCGCCCTATGTCCGGCGTCCGTCTTCGTCGTCTGTCGTCCGTCGTCCGTCAACAATTTCTTTAAACATCTTCTTCTCCTAAACCACTGGGCCAATCTTGATGAAACTTGGCAGGGATGTTCCTTGGGTGAAGCTCTACCAAAATTGTTCAAAGAATTGAATTCCACCAACAACTTTGGTTGCCATGGCAACAAAAAGGGAAAAAAAGCAAAATCTTTGAAAATCTTCTTCTCTGAAACTAGAAGGCACAGAGCTTTGATATTTTGTATGTAGCATCTCCTAGTGGACCTCTACCAAGTTTGTTCATTTGATGCCCCTGGGGTCAAAACTGGCCCCGCCCCGGGGGTCACAAGTTTGAGCATAGTAACAAAGAAGGAAAACTTTAAAAATCTTCTTCTCTGAAACTTGAAGGTGTAGAGCTTTGATATTTGGCATGTAGCATCTCCTAGTGGACCTCTACCAAGTTTGTTCATATGATGCCCCTGGGGTCAAAACTGGCCCCGCCCCGGGGGTTACAATTTCCAACATAGGAACAAAGAAGGAAAACTTTAAAAATCTTCTTCTGTAAAACTAGAAGGCGTAGAGCTTTGATATTTGGCATGAAGCATCTCCTAGTGGACCTCTACCAAGTTTGTTCATATGATGCCCTTGGGGTCAAAACTGGCCCTGCCCCGGGGGTCACAAGTTCAAACATAGGAACAAAGAGGGGAAACTTTAAAAATCATCTTCTCTGAAACTGGAAGGCGTAGAGCTTTGATATTTTGTATGTAGCATTGCTTAGTGGACCTCTACCAAGTTTGTTCATATGATGCCCCTGGGGTCAAAACTGGCCCTGCCCTGGGGCTCACAAGTTTGAGCCTAGTAACAAAGAAGGAAAACTTTAAAAATCTTCTTCTCTGAAACTTAAAGGCGTAGAGCTTTGATATTTGGCATGAAGCATCTCCTAGTGGACCTCTACCAAGTTTGTTCATATGATGCCCCTGGGGTCAAAACTGGCCCCGCCCCGGGGGTCACAATTTCCAACATAGGAACAAAGAAGGAAAACTTTAAAAATCTTCTTCTGTAAAACTGGAAGGCATAGAGCTTTGATATTTGGCATGAAGCATCTCCTAGTAGACCTCTACTAAGTTTGTTCATATGATGCCCTTGGGGTCAAAACTGGCCCTGCCCCGGGGGTCACAAGTTCGAACATAGGAACAAAGAGGGGAAACTTTAAAAATCTTCTTCTCTGAAACTTGAAGGCGTAGAGCTTTGATATTTGGCATGTAGCATCTCCTAGTGGACCTCTACCAAGTTTGTTCATATGATGCCCCTGGTGTCAAAACTGGCCCCGCCCCGGGGGTCACAATTTCCAACATAGGAACAAAGAAGGAAAACTTTAAAAATCTTCTTCTGTAAAACTAGAAGGCATAGAGCTTTGATATTTGGTATGTAGCATCGCCTAGTAGACCTCTACTAAGTTTGTTCATATGATGCCCTTGGAGTCAAAATTGGCCCTGCCCCGGGGGTCACAAGTTCAAACATAGGAACAAAGAAGGAAAACTTTAATTTTTTTTTTCTCTTAAATGGGAAGGCATAGAGCTTTGATATTTGGTATGTAGCATCTCCTAGTGGACTTCTACCAAGTTTGTTCATATGATGCCCCTGGGTCAAAACTGGCTCCGCCCCGGGGGTCACAAGTTCGAAGATAGGAACAAAAAAGGAAAACTTTAAATTTCTTTTTCTCTTAAACGGGAAGGTGTCGAGCTTTGATATTTGGTATGTAGCATTTCCTAGTGGACCTCTACCAAGTTTGTTCATTTGATGCCCCTGGGTCAAAACTGGCCCAGCCCCGTGGGTCACAAGTTCGAACATAGGAACAAAGAAGGAAAACTTTAAAATTCTTCTTTAAAACTGGAAGGCGTAGAGCTTTGATATTTGGTATGTAGTGATTCTCTTCTAAGTTTGTTTGCCAATCTAAGTGCAACAAGTTCATTGAGTTCAAATTTGGGTCAACTCAGGTCATAAACTAGTTCACAGGGTCAAATTAAAGAAATGCCTTGTTTGCACTCTGGAGGCCACATTTATTGCTCAGATGACCTGAAATTTGGCCAGAATGTTTGTCTTGATGAAATACCAGATGAGTTTGGATTTGGGTCACCTGGAACCATAAACTAGGTCACTAGGTCAAAATAAAGAAATACCTTGTGGGCACTCTAGAGGCCATATTCTTTGCTTAATTGCCTTGAAAATTGGTCAGAATGTTTGTCTTTGTAAAATCTCACATGAGTCTGAATTTGGGTCAACTGGGGTCATAAACTAGGTCACTTGGTCAAATTAAAGAAATAGCTAGTGGGCACTCTAGAGGCCACATTTATAATTCATTTGATTTGAAAATTGGTTAAAATGTTTCTATTGATATAGTCAAAGACCAGTTCAAATTTGGGTCATCTGGGGTCATAATCTAGATCACTAGGTCAAATTAAAGAAATATCTTTAGGGCTTTCGAGGCCACATTTTTTGCTCAGTTGACTTGAAAATTGGTCAGAATGTTTGTCTTCATGAAATATGAGTTTGAAATTGGGTCACCTGCGGTCAATAGGTCACATGGTCAAATTAAAGAAAAACCTTAAAGGCACTCTACTAAGGTGAGCGACCCAGGGCCATCATGGCCCTCTTGTTTGCAAGAATATTTTACAATGCAGATAAAATTCAAATTTCATGTTACCTACCGTCTGATTCTGACCTACACTGTCTGCAAGAAGAGCTAAGACAGGTTCAGTGTTTCAGGGGCTAATATGAAATTCAGAAGGCCACGTAACTGTATACAACACAATCCTGAGTTTTAACAACCCTAATATGGATGGCTTTTGAAAACAATGTGGAATATGGAGAAAATGCTGGTAACCAGCATTTTCTCCTGTTTCCACAATGTTTTCTACCCTTTCACACATATATCTCATAATTTTAGGCATGTTTAGTATGTTGTTTGTAAATATTTTCAATGCAGACGAGTCTAAAATTTGTCATCTGATAGAGGGTTAAGCTGTTATCATAAAGATGTTAGTCAATACAAAAAAGTAAAGAGAATCTTGTACAAATAAACATTTATTGAATAAAGAGTCAAAAAAACATCAAGATAGAGGAGAAATCCATCATTTTTGATTCATAAAGAGAGTTAATTTTCTGACTTTTTCTCGAACAGTTTTCAGCTTTTTTCACAAATTCATGTTCTGACACTCTGTCTGGTAAGAAATTTTCTGTCTTGATACGATTTAGTCTGAAATGTGAGTAAGATAAGGATTTTTATCTGAACCCTTAGAGTGCTGAATCCAGCTTCAGATGCTTTTACTGACAGTATAGATCAAGATCAGATTGTACAGAAAATGCAGTCTAACTTGATTTACACCCCCTGCTACTTTGTTACCAATTCTTACCAAAAGAACATTAATCCTTTCCCAAATGATAAATTTTAGACTGGTCCAAATTGTAAGAGTTTGCAGACGACAATTTTAAATTTGCTGAAAATGGCAGAAAGTTCTCAAAAAGGGTAGAAAACACTGTGGGAAAAGGAGAAATTGCTCGTTATGAGCAATTTCTCCTTTTCCCACCGTGTTTTCAAAAGACTTGTACTGCAGACATGTGAAAACCTGGGCTTGTTTGGGAAAGGGTTAAGGTATCAATTGTATGGCTGTTTTCCAGATTGAAAGGACCCATTTCATTATTGAGTCAGTGCGTTTATGGTTAAAGGTTTGTTTAAGAGCTAGAATTTGATGTGCTGGTATTTGTCTTTAGCTCACAGGGGCTCTTATGACCTTCCATCATTGGGTTTTGCTTTAATAAATCTCTTTTCAGAGAGTCAGACTAATGGACATATGAGAAAAAAATGCTCAAATTATCAAAGACCATTCACCAGCCAATCTTAATTGCAGTTGAGTTCTTAATTCATTCTTTCTAAATTTGCAAGGAGCAAAGTTTGTGATTGGCTAAACCATAAGAAATTGACTTGTTTTCTGGAAATAATGCTGCAAGTAGAATGGTTGGTTAACACAGGCCCATTGTATATCCAAGAAGGTGTCTGTCAGTGCATCCAAACAAATGACCCTGAAGAAAATGCCTTTTGAAAAGATTGTTGGAAAAGGAGAAAATGCTGGTAACCAGCATTTTCTCCTTTTCCCCACAATTTTTTCTACCATTCCAAGTTTTCAGTCAAGTTCATTTTGTTGCCTGAAATTGCTTCCAGTATGGACAAGTCTAAAGTTGTGTTATATTGTAAAGGGTTCAGCAAAAACCTTTTCCAGAAATGAAAGGTAGGATTGACAATTACAATGGATAATGAATATGAAGGAGCACTGGAGAGTGTTTTTTAGTAAATGATAACCCTTAACCCTCTACCACAGAGTCCCAGAATTTAATGACTCTGAGGTAGAAGGCTTTTGAAAACATTTTGGGAAAAGGAGAAAATGCTGGTTATCAGCATTTTCTCCTTTTCCCAGAATGTTCTCTACCCTTTCTAAGACAAATGATATCATTTGACGTGCAATTGAATAATTATTGTCCGAAAATGCTTTCAATTTGAATGAGTCCAAAATTTTGTTGTTTGGTAAAGGGTTAATTAAAGGGGCATTACACCAGATTTTGATCCAAATTTCGGGGGGGGGGGGGGGGGGGGGGGGGGGGTATTTTGTGCGGAAAAATCATAAGGATGTGATTGTTCACCCTTAGTTTGGGAAAAACAAACAATCATACAAAAGAAAAAAAAAATGCTTTGGAAAAAAAAGAAAAGCCTCTGGTTGGCCTGGAACCCATGACCTCATAACCATAGTGGATGACTCTACCATTGAGCTATGGAGCGGACTGACAGTTTACTGTGTTTAAAATGTATTTGTCTCTTGCTATGCAATATGGTCTGTTCTGTTACTCATGAAATAGGAAATTCTATGGCACAAATACAAAAAAAAAATTGGTAATTCCTTATATTACCTCCATGCATTTATATACATGACATGTTAACTGAACAGCCATCTTATCACACAAATAAGAATCAGCAGTCTTTGTAAAAATTTCTTAAAAAATGTGCAAAATGAAATCTGGTGTAAAGTCCCTTTAAAAGAATTTAATATATAAAGGTTGATGTAGACTTTGATATTACAGTCAACTTGTAGACCCATATCAGACTTGTTGTTCTCTAGGTGCTCTGTTATGCTTAAGTTTTTGTCTTTTTGTGTGCCATGCTGTTTTTTTTTTTATGTTTTTCTCTCTTTTCTATATCCTGTAGTGATAATTTGCCTGAACACTGAATTTAAGTTTTAACCCCTTACCACACAATCCCATTTTTAGCTCCACTGGCCGAAGGCCAGTGGGCTTATATCATGGCCTGGTGTCCGTCGTGCGTCTCTGCATCAGTCCGTCCATACGTCCGTGCGTCCGTCTGTGCGTTAACTTTTATTTCAAACATCTTCTTCTCTGAAACTACCCATCCAATTTTCATGAAACTTCACAGAAATGATCCTGCCATGGTCCTCTTCAGAATTTTTTGAAAGAATTTGATTCCTTCAAAAACTCTGGTTGCCATGGCAACAAAACTGAAAAATATTGGAAATCTTTAAAAATCTTCCTGTCTGAAACCATAAGGCATAGGGCTACCAAATTTGGCATTTAGCTTTATGTAGTAGACCTCTATCAAGTTTCTTCAAATTATAGCCCTGGGGTCAAAATTGGCTCTGCCCAAGGGGTCACAAATTTTACATAGGCTTATATAGAGAAAACTTTAAAAATTTTCCTGTACCTAGCCATAAGGTCTAGAGCTA
Organism: Tridacna gigas; assembly: GCA_945859785.2. NCBI lineage: Eukaryota > Metazoa > Mollusca > Bivalvia > Cardiida > Cardiidae > Tridacna > Tridacna gigas. The sequence goes on along the minus strand of OX244042.2, from coordinate 27,979,760 downwards.
CCAAATTTCGCATGTTGCTATATCTAGTGGGCCTCTACCAAGCAGGCCAAATTTTAGCCCTGGGGTCAAAATCGGGCCTGCCGCAGGGGTCACAAGTTTTACATGGGCTTGCATAGTGACAACTTAAGAAATCTTCCAGCTTTGTTATTTTTTTTTTTTTAAATTAGCCTTGCATCAGGGGTCTTAAGTTTTACAGAGGTTTCATATGGACAAAACTTGAAAATCACCTTATTCATAACCATACAGCATAGACTTGTATTATTTTGGCATGTGGCATTATCTTGTGGACCTCTACCAGGGTTCAAGTAATTATAGCTCTGGGATCAAAAATGGCTTTGCCTTGTGGGTCTCAACTTTCACATGGGCTTTTACAGAGAAAACTTTATAAGTATTCATTTTGAAACCATTTGGCTCAGAATTGAAATGTTTAGTTTTTATGGTTTATATTTATAAACCAGTGGAGCGATACAGGGCCAGTATGGCCCTCTTGTTTAACAACTCTGAGCAAGAAAGCTGGTAACCAGCATTTTCTCCTTTTCCCACTATGTTTTCTACCCTTCCCAAAACAAATTTCATCATTTGGGTCACATTCCTTTTGTAGTCTGCAACATCTTTCAATTTGGACTATTGTTTGGTAAAGAGTTTTACCCTTTGCCAGACAACAAAATTGTAGACTTGTCTAAATTCAAAGCATCTAAAGTGAAAGCATATGCAGCTGTCAATATAAATGCTTCCCAGAAGATGGGATTTGGCTTTTAAAGGGTAGAAAACATTGTGGGAGAAGGAGAACCAGCATTTTCTCCTTTTATCCATGATGTTTTGGAAGGCCTTGATCCTCAGCGTCCTTAAAACAAGATTGTTTTGGAATAATATATGCCCAATATTTTAAATAGGTGAGTGCAATACTATTCTAAGTGTCTATACAATGTGCAGACACTTAGAATAGTATTGCACTCACCTATCAATTTGTATGAAATAAATGTCTGTTTGAAACCACTAGAAAAGCCCTAGATGTTACATTTTTTTTGGGGGGGTCTTGCCAGAATATCTTGGAAACTATCATTTGCCTGTAACTTCCTTCCAAACAAATGTGATGATCATTTGCTATCAGTGAAACAAATACAAAGTTTCTGTGTTAACTCTTTACCATGCAACAAAATTTTAGACATGTCTACAATTGAAAGCATTTGCAGACCATGAATTAGAAGTGGCTAAAATGATGTGATTGTCTCTGAAAAAGCAGAAAACTTTGTGGTTAAAGGAGAAATATGAATCAAATTATGAGATATGTCTGTGAAAGGGTAGATAACATTATGGAAAAAGGAGAAAATAAATGCTGGTTACCAGCACTTTCTCTTTTTCCACAATGTTATCGAAAGCCTTCTATCTCGGGGTAGTTAAAACTTGGGATTGCATGGTAAAGGTTTAACTCATTACCAAACAAATTCATTTTAGACGCCTCCATATTCATAGCATTTTCAGATGACAAATTTTCAAATAATATATAAAGTAGAATGATTGAAATGATTGAATTGACAGACAACAGAAAAATGCTACATGCTGATAGCCAGCATTTTTTTTTTTCTTTTTTATACTGTTGTTAAGATCATTAAAGCAGGAGATTGTTTAGCAGAGGATTAAAAATACACATGTATCTCATAAATGTTTAGAATAAATGTTGAAATGGACAAACATTGGAAAGAAAAGGAATATAACAGAATATTTTAACAGGGTTGAAATACAGTTGCTCCTTTCCTGCATTGTTTTCAAAAATTGTCATGTAAAGGAGCATAAGAAGTTGTATTGCATTTGCTGTCCACCAGCATCTTATCCTTTTTTCCCCACAGTGTATTCTGTCTTATTAACTCTATACCAAACAACAAAATTTAGACATGCCTAAATTGAGAGCATTAATTTTGCAGACTAGAAATTGAACATGGCTGAAAGGATGAAATATTCCCTTGATAGGGTGGAAAACATTGCGGGAAAAGGAGAAAATGCTGGTTACCAGCATTTTCTCCTTTTCCCACAATGTTTTCAAAAGGCCCCTTTTCTCAGGGTCGTCAAAACTTGGGATTGTGTGGTAAAGAGTTAAAGACCAATGCCATCATATGGAATATATTTCAGTTAGCTGCCTGCAAGCGCTTTCAAATTCAGTAAGTCTTGAATTTTGTTGTATGTTAATCTTTTCCAAACAATCCAATGTTTTAACAACCCTGAAAATAGAGGTGTTTTGAAAACATCTCCTTTTCCCACTGTTTTCTACCTTTTCAAAGATAAAACTTATTAAGTCACATCTAATTTGTCATCTGCAAGTGCTTTCAATTTGGACAGGTCTTAAATTTCATTCTTTGTTAACAGTTAAGTGTTAATGGATCAATGCAGAAATATCATTCTTAGCTCAGCTGTTTTTAAACAGGACATCAAGGTATTGTCATAACCCTGTTGTCGTTTGCCTTGTCTTGTGAAAACTTTGAGATTTTATGATATCTTTGCCATTACTGAAGATATTTAGTTGAAAATCAGGTTTGCTGTTAAGTATTGAAAGAGAAACCCTGTATCAGGAGGACAGATAAACCTCAAAATATTTTTGTCAGTTATTCTTCTTTTCTTACTTAAATTTTTTAATGAAAGAGCAACTGCAATCAAGCATTGACACCTGCATGCAGAGCTGTTGTTAATGTGTGTAGTATATATTAATATAAGTATTCTATTTTTGTTTGATTGTTTTGAAGAAACGATTATATTAGCTATATGATGATTTTGTTAAGCACAGTTTTATTGCTTTTTAAATATTTTACAAATAGTTTACTTAGTAGCACTCTATGATCATTTCTCCATTTATACATGTGTACTTTTTAAATTGTCAATTACGGATAAATAAAACACTAAAATCAGAATTTTACAGATTTGTTTTACTTTCATCTTGCTGCTACTTGACATCAAAGCAAAGTGTGAAGAATTGATGTTGTTTTGTTTACCAAACAACCCTATCAGGCTGTGTTGTAATAACCATAGGAAAGAAGAATTTGAAAAAGATTGAGGAAAATGAAAAGTGTTCTTGTAACCAATATTTCTCCTTAACCTACAATGTTCTGAACCAGTAAGAAGTTAATTCCATCAATTGAGTCACATCTTATTTCACATTTGTGTAATGCTTTTGATTTGGAAAAGTCTAAAAATAATGTCGTATTGAAAAGAATTGCACTAAAAGTATGAGAGGTGATCAAAAGAATGTGGTGCAGTGCCTGAAGAGGAATATTGTTATAAAAGACAAATTGGACTGTTTACCGTTTTCCAAAGTTAGTATTCAATGCACTTTAAAATTCATTCTTGATTTCCAGTTGCAAAACACATTTGTGAGCCCATCATGTGACGCCCTCCACGACCCAGTCACAGTGTGGGTTAGCTCCTCTCTGCTCTCAAAGTGAATGCCACGTAGAGAATCTTTCAAAACAGGAAAGTAATAAGGGGCCAGGGCTTAGCTATAGAGAGAGTGAGCTAGTGTTTCTACAAGTACAAGTCTGGCTTTGTGAGCTGGGGGAAAAAATGACACCTCTCCTTGGAAGTTCTGGCTATTTTTAGCTCACCTTAGCACAACGTGCTGAAGGTGAGCTATTGTGATCGCCCTATGTCCGGCGTTCATCGTCCGTCAACAATTTCTTTAAACATCTTCTTCTCCTAAACCACTGGGCCAATCTTGATGAAACTTGGCAGGGATGTTCCTCGGGTGAAGCTCTACCAAAATTGTTCAAAGAATTGAATTCCACCCACAACTCTGGTTGCCATGGCAACAAAAAGGAAAAAAAAAAAGCAAAATCTTTGAAAATCTTCTCTGAAACAAGAAGGCGCAGAGCTTTGATATTTGGTATGTAGCATCTCCTAGTGGACCTCTACCAAGTTTATTCATTTGATGCCCCTGGGGTCAAAACTGGCCCCGCCCCAGGGGTCACAAGTTTGAGCATAGTCACAAAGAAGGAAAACTTTAAAAATCTTCTTCTGTAAAACTAGAAGGCATAGAGCTTTGATATTTGGCATGAAGCATCTCCTAGTGGACCTCTACCAAGTTTGTTCATATGATGCCCTTGGGGTCAAAACTGGCCCTGCCCACGGGATCACAAGTTCGAACATAGGAACAAAGAGGGGAAACTTTAAAAATCATCTTCTCTGAAACTGGAAGGCGTAGAGCTTTGATATTTGGTATGTAGCATTGCCTAGTGGACCTCTACCAAGTTTGTTCATATGATGCACCTGGGGTCAAAACTGGCCCCGCCCCGGGGGTCACAAGTTTGAGCATAGCAACAAAAAAGGAAAACTTTAAAAATCTTCTTCTCTGAAAGTTGAAGGCGTAGAGCTTTGATATTTGGCGTATAGTATCTCCTAGTGGACCCCTACCAAGTTTGTTCATATGATGCTCCTGGGGTCAAAACTGGCCCCGCCCCGGGGGTCACAATTTCCAACATGGGAACAAAGAAGGAAAACTTTAAAAATCTTCTTCACTGAAACTAGAAAGCATAGAGCTTTGATATTTGGCATGAAGCATCTCCTAGTGGACCTCTACCAAGTTTGTTCATATGATGCCCTTGGGGTCAAAACAGACCCTGCCCACGGGATCACAAGTTCGAACATAGGAACAAAGAGAGAAACTTTAAAAATCATCTCTGAAACTGGAAGGCGTAGAGCTTTGATATTTGGTATGTAGCACTGCCTAGTGGACCTCTACCAAGTTTGTTCATATGATGCACCTGGGGTCAAAACTGGCCCCGCCCCAGGGGTCACAAGTTTTAGCATAGTAACAAAGAAGGAAAAATTTAAAAATCTTCTTCTCTGAAACTTGAAGGTGTAGAGCTTTGATATTTGGCATGAAGCATCTCCTAGTGGACCTCTACCAAGTTTGTTCATATGATGCCCCTGGGGTCAAAACTGGCCCCGCCCCTGGGGTCAAAACTGGCCCCGCCCCGGGGGTTACAATTTCGAACATAGGAACAAAGAAGGAAAACTTTAAGAATCATCGTCACTAAAACTAGAAAGCATAGAGCTTTGATATTTGACATGAAGCATCTCCTAGAGGACCTCTACCAAAATTGTTCATATGATGCCCTTGGGGTCAAAACTGGCCCTGCCCCGGGGGGTCACAAGTTCAAACATAGGAACAAAGAAGGAAAAATTTAAAAATCATCTTCTCTGAAACTGGAAGGCGTAGAGCTTTGATATTTGGTGTGTAGCATCACCTAGTGGACCTCTACCAAGTTTGTCCATATGATGCCCCTGGGGTCAAAACTGGCCCCGCCCCGCGGCTCACAATTTCCAACATAGGAAAAAAGAAGGAAAACTTTAAAAATCTTCTTCTCTGAAACAGGAAGGCATAGAGCTTTGATATTTGGTATGTAGCATCTTCTAGTGGATCTCTACTAGGTTTGTGCATATGATGCCCTTGGGGCAAAAGTTGGCCCCGCCCCAGGGGTCACAAGTTCAAACATAGGAACAGAGAAGGAAAACTTTAAGAATCATCTTCTCTGAAACTGGAAGGTGTAGAGCTTTGATATTTGGTATGTAGCATCGCCTAGTAGACCTCTACTAAGTTTGTTCATATGATGCCCTTCGGGTCAAAATTGGCCCTGCCCCGGGGGTCACAAGTTCAAACATAGGAACAAAGAAGGAAAACTTTAATTTTTTTTTTTCTCTTAAATGGGAAGGCATAGAGCATTGATATTTGGCATAAAGCATCTCCTAGTGGACTTCTGCCAAGTTTGTTCCAAGGATGCTGCTTGGGTCAAAACTGGCCCAGCCCCTGGGGTCACAAGTTCGAACATAGGAACAAAGAAGGAAAACTTTAAAATTCTTCTTTTCTGAAACCGAAAGGTGTGGAGCTTTGATATTTGGTATATTGCATCTCAGAGTGGACCTCTACCAAGTTTGTTCATATGATGCCCCTGGGTCAAAACTGGCCCCTCCCCGGGGGTCACAAGTACGAAGATAGGAACAAAGAAGGAAAACTTTAAATTTCTTTTTCTCTTAAACGGGAAGGTGTAGAGCTTTGATATTTGGTATGTAGCATTTCCTAGTGGACCTCTACCAAGTTTGTTCATATGATGCCCCTGGGTCAAAACTGGCCCAGCCCCGGGGGTCACAAGTTCAAACATAGGAACAAAGAAGGAAAACTTTAAAATTCTTCTTTAAAACTGGAAGGCGTAGAGCTTTGATATTTGGTATGTAGTGATTCTCTTCTAAGTTTGTTTGCCCATCTAAGAGCAACAAGTTCATTGAGTTCAAAATTGGGTCATCTTGGGTCATAAACCAGATTAAAGAAATACCTTGTTGGCACTCTCAAGGCCACATTATTTGCTCAATTGCCTTGAAAATTAGTTAGACAGTTTGTCTTTATAAAGTCTCATATAAGATTAATTTGGGTCAACTTGGGTCATAAACTAGTTCACTGGGTCAAATTAAAGAGATACCTTGTTTGCACTCTGGAGGCCACATTTATTGCTCAAATGACCTGAAATTTGGCCAGAATGTTTGTCTTGATGAAATACTAGATGAGTTTGGATTTTGGTCACCTGGAACCATAAACTAGGTCACTAGGTCAAAATAAAGAAATACCTTGTGGGCACTCTAGAGGCCACATTATTTGCTTAATTGCCTTGAAAATTGGTCAGAATGTTTGTCTTTGTAAAATCTCACATGAGTCTGAATTTGGGCCAACTGGGGTCATAAACTAGGTCACTTGGTCAAATTAAAGAAATAGCTAGTGGGCACTCTAGAGGCCACATTTATTATTCATTTGATTTGAAAATTGGTTAAAATGTTTCTTTTGATATAGTCAAAGACCAGTTCAAATTTGGGTCACCTGGGGTCATAATCTAGGTCACTAGGTCAAATTAAAGAAATATCTTTAGGGCACTCGAGGCCACACTTTTTGCTCAATTGACTTGAAAATTGGTCAGAATGTTTGTCTTCATGAAATATGAGTTGGAAATTGGGTCACCTGCGGTCAAAAACTAGGTCACATGGCCAAATTAAAGAAATACCTTTAAGGCACTCTACTAAGGTGAGCGACCCAGGGCCATCATGGCCCTCTTGTTTTACATTGCCTTTATTGGCTCCACTGGCCAAAGGCCAGCAAGCTTATGTCATGGCCCTGTGTCTCTCATGTGTCTGTGTGTTAACTTTTATTTCAAACGTCTCTGAAACTAACCATTCAACACTGACCAAACTTCACAGAAATGATCCTGCCATGGTCCTCTTCAGAATTTCTTGAAGAAAAGAAAAATGATTCCAGTGAAAACTCTGGATACCAAGGCAACAAAAGTGAAAAATCTTCTTGTCCAAAATGGATGGAGGCCTAGGGCTGTCAAATTTGACAATTACCTTCATCTAACAGACCTCTACCAAGAGTCTTGAAATAATAGACCTGGGGGTCACAGTTTTTACATTGGCTTATCATGAAAACTTTAAAAATCATCTTGTTCCTAACCATAAGGTCTGGGGCTACCACATTTTGCATGTAGCTTCATTTGGTGGACCTCTACCACGATTATTCAATTATAGTCGTGGGGTTGAATTTGGCCCAACCCTAGCAGTCACAAGTTTTACATGGGCTTACATAGTGAAAATTTTAAAAATCTTCTCATTTCCAAACCATAAGACTTTGTATATTCCTGGGGTCAAAATCGGTCCTGTCCCACAAGTCACAAGTTTTACATAGGCTTATATAGTGAAAATTTTAAGAATGTTCTTGTTCCTGACTAAATATTTTGTGAGTTATCATGTAGTAGGCCTCTTCAAAAATTCATTCTATTGAAGCCCAGGTGTCAAAATTGGCCCACCCTATGGGTCATTTAACATGCCCTTATTGAGTGAAAACTTTAAAAATCTTCTTGCTCCTAACAATAAATCCTAGGGCTACAAAATGTGGCACAAAGCCTCTCCTAGTGGATCACTTCCAAATTTGTTCAAAATTTAGCCTTTGGATTGAAATTAGCCCTGCCTCGAGGGTCTGGTGTTTTTACAGGGGCTTTATATTGAGGACACTTGGAAAATCTTTATAACAATATGACCTAGACCTGTATTACTACTATGTCATTTTTATCTAGTGCACTTCTACCAGGATTCAAGTTATTTTAGCTCTGTGGTCAAAAATGGCTTTTCCCTGGGGTCACAACTTTCACGTGTGCTTTTATGGAGAAAACTTTAAAAATCTTCTTGTTCGAAACCTTTTGGCATAGAATGGTAATGTTTGGTATGTATGGTTTTTATTATTAGACAGTGGAGCGATACAGGGCCATCATGGCCCTCTTGTTAAATTTATTTGAATAATGCAGGCATGATACTCGGTGATTTGGTAGAAAACATTGTGGGTAATGGATAAAATGCTGGTTACCAGCATTTTCTCCTTTCCTACAATGTTTTCAAAAGTCCTCCCTCCTTGGGGGTCATTAAAAGTCGGGATTGTGTGGTAAAGGGTTAAAAGAAAACTTTTAGAAGAGAATGAATGAATGAATGAATGAATGTATGGTGTGTAACGCCGCTTTTAACATTATTTCAGTTATATCGCAGTGGCCAGTGTACCTATCCATGCATTCCTGGAGTTTCTTTTACCAGTACTCCGCACAATCTTCTTTCCAAGCCAATGGCTGTTTTCCCACATAACTATCGTCGAAAAAATGGTCAGCGGTGAGAGTGGAATGAATCCTGTCACAATGACTATCATCAATCCTCGGAAAGAAAATTGGCCAAGCCAGGGATCAAACCAGTGACCTCCTGTTCTCAAGTCCTGTTCTCTACCGACTGAGCTACGGGGGCTTGGCTTTAGAAGAGAAAAACGTGATGCACATAACTTTACAAAGTGACATAGAAAGTTTGGCTTTAACTCTTTTTTGAAACAGCAAAGTTTTAGCCATTTCCAAATTCAAAGGACCTGCAGATGACGAATTCGAAGGTCATCTCATGATTTGTCTTTGGAAGGTAAGAAAATATTGTTCAAAAAGGAGAAAATGTTAGTTACAAGCATTTTCTCCTGTTCCCACAATGTTTTTAAAAGATTTTGTACTCGGGGTCGTTAAAACTCAGGATTGTGTAGTAAAGGGTTAACAGGAGATGGCAATCTTGGATGTTTCCACACACTGCTTTGTTGTTTAGAAATGGGCTCTTAAAATGGTATCCATATTTCATTGCATATGTTACAATACAATCAGGAAAGTTTGACCCGCCTACCCTGACACATTCTAAAATTTCTGAACAGATTTTGGCCCAAACCCCCATCTGCTTAACTCTACCAGATGACAAAATTTTAGACTGGTCAAAATTGAAAGCATTTGCAGACGATAATATAAATGCGACTCAAAAGCTGAAATAGTTCTTTGTAAGTGTAGAAAACATCATGGGAAAAGGAGAAAATGCTGGTTTCCAGCATTTTCTCCTTTTCCCACAATGTTTTTAAAAGCATTTTTCCTTGGGGTGGTTAAAAGTCGGGATTGTGTGGTAAAGGTTTAAGCGTCAGTAGCCAAGGTGTCCTTCCAGCGAACATGGGACATTCAAAGGTTGTCAGTTAAAATCTCCTTGGTACTTCCATGTGAAATGCTAAGTGTTTCAGCTATTTCCTTGACAGTAACTGCTTTACATAATGCACATCTGTGGTGATTTTGTCTGTTACTGATGTTGTTGGATGGCCAGATTTAGGATCATTCTCTGTGTCATATGATCTATAAACAAATACTAAGTTTCTTGAGTGCAGAGTTTCCATAAACTTTATCTGAATCGATTTTAATTTCTGAGACTTTCTGAGTTTAATAGAAAACGTTATGATAACCCTCTGCTTAAATAAAATGTCATCTGAAATTTGTATACTACTTTCACAGTATGTGAAATCATCAATATGATGCCACACTTGACTTACTTGAATATGATGTAATTTGAAAGTTTGAGTCAGTCACCAGGTTGTTACCAGTTAATTAATTAGGCAACATTTCTTCTTCTACCCATAACTGCAGCTGTTGAAACTTACCGGTAGTTGCCATCATATGATCCAACAGTGTAAACAGCTTTTATGATAATGCTAAGTACTGTTCTTTTATTTTTCTGATATTCTTCAGTACACAACAAGTGTATAGATTTTTGGAAGCACAAGGGCAAAAACGAAATTCTGTGGCTTATATGAACTGTATCAAAAATTGTGTTTTTGTAAATGGCATCCCTGCCCACATGGAGATGTTTCAATGTGGTTCTATGTGAATGCCAATTAGGCTGCCTAGCAATGAGGTCTTAACACCCAGCTGACTTTAGATCTTCTCTGTCAGACATTGTGTGGGATATTTTCCCTAAATGCAACGTGTGGATCTGTTTTCTTGACTGAATACATGTATGTTTATTTTCCCACAAAAAGTAAAAAAAATGCTGAACAAAGTTGTGAAACAGAGTGAGAAAAATGGGAAATAAAATGATCCGACAACTGGGGGGTTCAAAAAGAAAACAAGAGGGCCATGATGGCCCTGGGTCGCTCACCTTAGTAGAGTGCCTTAAAGGTTTTTCTTTAATTTGACCATGTGACCTAGTTTTTGACCACAGGTGACCCAATTTCAAACTCATATTTCATGAAGACAAACATTCTGACCAATTTTCAAGTCAATTGAGCAAAAGATGTGGCCTCGAGTGCCCTAAAGATATTTCTTTAATTTGACCTAGTGACCTAGATTATGACCCCAGGTGACCCAAATTTGAACTGGTCTTTGACTATATCAAAAGAAACATTTTAACCAATTTTCAAATCAAATGAATTATAAATGTGGCCTCTAGAGTGCCCACTAGCTATTTCTTTAATTTGACCAAGTGAACTAGTTTATGACCCCAGTTGACCCAAATTCAGACTCATGTGAGATTTTACAAAGACGAATATTCTGACCAATTTTCAAGACAATTAAGCAAATAATGTGGCCTCTAGAGTGCCCACAAGGTATTTCTTTATTTTGACCTAGTGACCTAGTTTATGGTTCCAGGTGACCCAAATCCAAACTCATCTGGTATTTCATCAAGACAAACATTCTGGCCAAATTTCAGGTCATTTGAGCAATAAATGTGGCCTCCAGAGTGCAAACATGGTATTTCTTTAATTTGACCCAGTGAACTAGTTTATGACCCAAGTTGACCCAAATTAATCTTATGTGAGACTTTATAAATACAAACTTTCTAACTAATTTTCAAGGCAATTGAGCAAATAATGTGGCCTCGAGAGTGCCAACAAGGTATTTCTTTAATTTGACCTAGTGACCTAGTTTATGACCCAAGATGACCCAATTTTGAACTCAATGAACTTGTTGTGCTTAGATGGGCAAACAAACTTAGAAGAGAATCACTATACACCAAATATCAAAGCTCTAAGCCTTCCAGTTTTAAAGAAGAATTTTAAAGTTTTCCTTCTTTGTTCCTATGTTCGAACTTGTGACCCCCGGGGCTGGGCCAGTTTTGACCCAGAGGCATCATATGAACAAACTTGGTAGAGGTCCACTAGGAAATGCTACATACCAAATATCAAAGCTCTACACCTTCCCGTTTAAGAGAAAAAGAAATTTAAAGTTTTCCTTCTTTGTTCCCATCTTCGAACTTGTGACCCCCGGGGCGGGGCCAGTTTTGACCCAGGGGCATCATATGAACAAACTTGGTAGAGGTCCACTCTGAGATGCAACATACCAAATATCAAAGCTCCACACCTTTCGGTTTCAGAAAAGAAGAATTTTAAAGTTTTCCTTCTCTGTTCCTATGTTCGAACTTGTGACCCCAGGGGCTGGGCCAGTTTTGACCCAAGCAGCATCCTTGGAACAAACTTGGTAGAAGTCCACTAGGAGATGCTACATACCAAATATCAAAGCTCTATGCCTTCCCATTTAAGAGAAAAAAAAAATTAAAGTTTTCCTCCTTTGTTTCTATGTTTGAACGTGTGATCCCCGGGGCAGGGCCAATTTTGACCCCAAGGATATCATATGAACAAACTTAGTAGAGGTCTACTAGGCGATGCTACATACCAAATATCAAAGCTCTACGCCTTCCAGTTTCAGAGAAGATGATTCTTAAATTTTTCCTTCTCTGTTCCTATGTTCGAACTTGTGACCCCCAGGGCAGGGCCAACTTTTGCCCCAAGGGCATCATATGCACAAACTTAGTACAGATCCACTAGAAGATGCTACATACCAAATATCAAAGCTCCATGCCTTCCTGTTTCAGAGAAGAAGATTTTTAAAGTTTTCCTTCTTTGTTACTATGCTCAAACTTGTGACCCCCGGGGCAGGGCCAGTTTTGACCCCAAGGGCATCATATGAACAAACCTGGTAGAGGTCCGCTAGGCGATGCTACATACCAAATATCAAAGCTCTACGCCTTCCAGTTTCAGAGAAGATGATTTTTAAAGTTTCCCCTCTTTGTTCCTATGTTCGAACTTGTGACCCCCGGGGCAGGGCCAGTTTTGACCCCAAGGGCATTGTATGAACAAATTTGGTAGAGGTCCACTAGGAGATGCTTCATGCCAAATATCAAAGCTCTATGCCTTCCAGTTTTACAGAAGAAGATTTTTAAAGTTTTCCTTCTTTGTTCCTATGTTGGACATTGTGACCGCCGGGGCAGGGCCAGTTTTGATCCCAGGGGCATCATATGAACAAACTTGATAGAGGTCCACTAGGAGATGCTACATGCCAAATATCAAAGCTCTACGCCTTCAAGTTTTAGAGAAGAAGATTTTTAAAGTTTTCCTTCTTTATGACTATGCTCAAACTTGTGACCCCCGGGGCGGGGCCAGTTTTGACCCCAGGGGCATCAAATGAACCAACTTGGTAGAGGTCCACTAGGAGATGCTACATACCAAATATCAAAGCTCTGCGCCTACTAGTTTCAGAGAAGAAGATTTTCAAAGATTTTACTTTTTTTTCCTTTTTGTTGCCATGGCAACCAGAGTTGTGGGTGGAATTCAATTCTTTGAACAATTTTGGTAGAGCTTCACCCAAGGAACATCCCTACCAAGTTTCATCAAGATTGGCCCAGTGGTTTAGGAGGAGAAGATGTTTAAAGAAATTGTTGATGGACGATGGACGACGGACGCCGGACATAGGGCGATCACAATTGCTCACCTTTAGCACGTTGTGCTAAGGTGAGCTAAACTAGAGGCGCTTGAGCGCCTGTATCGCTCCACAGGTCTGATATTTCTATAATGGCGAAAAGAAGTTTTTAACAATTACCATTCAATCCTGCATTTTAGCTCACTGAAGAAAAAAGGTATGGAAAAAACTTGTGAGAAAAGAAGAAAAAAATGGTAACCAGCATTTTCTTAGTTTCCCACAATAATTTCTATCCTTTTTTATATATGTCTTACTAATTTGAAGATATGTTGTCTGCAACAGGTCCTTCACAAACCATTTTGGGTGGGGAATCATCAAAATATAGAAAATATGTCTTTCTCAGGGTCGTTAAAAGTTGTGATTGTGTGGTAAAGGGGTAATCTAAAAGAACAGCTAGGAGGGCAAATGAATGAATGTTATAGCAATATAGATCAACTTACATCAATACACCAGATAGAATGAAATATGCTGGCATACAATGAACACCTAATCCCTAATAATCAACTTTTCACAGTCACAGTTAGAATGTCTTCTGTGGCAAACAACACAAAATGGTCTACAAATGCATTTACACAAATCAAATATCCTGCTCCAGGGCACAGATTAATTCTGGTGTACTGAAGTTGCGGGATCAGTTTGACTGGATAACATTAATGCCTTATCACAAATGTAAAGCCCTGTCCCACTTTGTACCAGGTCACCAGGATTTACACCCCTTCTGTCCACTCTGCATTTACTCATTAGTAGGTCAACAAACCTTTACCAGAACTAATAAAAGTGCAGAGGTTCTCTTGTTCTATATCAAAAGGACTATAAAGTACCTACAACATGGGGGTTTTGTTATTAAAATACTTTTTCTTTTTTATCTTGGCATGGTTACTCAGGTTAAGTAATAAGGCAAAATTGAAAAGCTCAAGTTGTGAAAGGTGCTCAAGCTTTTATCTTATTTATGGCCAGTGATATTTTATTACTAGTACTAACTAATAGCATATCATTGGAGTAAATTGTGATCTTAATACCATGGAAAATGTGTGGGCTTAAATAGGACAGCCCTGACTAGGTCAAGTCAATCCAATTTTCTTCCTTTTTCTTTGTTAGTCGATAAAACTAACACAATAAATAGTTTTGGAGAAGAACATTTTTTTGAAATATAAGCCTTGTCTATAAAAAAATGTGTTTTTAGGTGTATCATTTTTTTAAAAGGAATTTGGTATACAACCACCATAGAAACAATTTGGCAGACAACCACCATAGGAACTTACCTGCAAAACAACAATGAAATCCAATGAATAGTTTTAGAGAAGAAATTTTTCAAAGATTTTACTTTATACCATAAAAGGAAAATGAGTCTCCCATAAAAGCCATGTTTTTTGACAGATCATTTTTTTTTAAAGGAATTCTGTAAACCTGTATCTAAGGAACATTCCTGCAAAATAATAATGCTATCCAAATAGCGGTTTGGGAGGAGAAGATTTTTAAAGGTTTTTTACTTTGGTTGCCATGGCAACCACAATTCTTCATGGAACACAATTATTTGAAGGAATTTGAAAGAGGACCACCAAAGGAACATTCCTGTGAAATTTGGTAAAAATCCAGTCAATAGTTTCTGAGGAGAAGTTTTTTAAAGAAAAAGTTTACGGACGCACGCACGGACGAACGGGCGGACGGACGGACGCACGACGGACACAACGCCATGACAATAGCTCGCTGGCCTTCGGCCAGTGGAGCTAAAAATGCACAAAAATCATAGAATTATGATACGCTTTTTATTAAAAAAAAATTCTGCAAGAATATTGACTTCTCTCATAAGTGAAAAAATACAATATAAATAACAAGATTGTGCACTATCTGAAACAGTATCTTAAAAGATCTGAAATAACAGTATAAATATATGATGTATAGCAAGGCTAAATTTATTTACAGGTATGATGAAAAAAATGTTAACCAAAGCCTTCGTCAGTGTAATACTGTCTTAACCCTTTACCACACACTCCCAAATTTTAATGACCCTCATGTAAAAGATGTTTCAAAACACTGGGGGAAAAGAAGAAAATGCCGGTAACCAGCATTTTCTCCTTTACCAATGTTTTCTCCGCTTTCTGATAAAAATCCCATCATTTGAGTATAATTTTATTTGTACCCTGCAAGTGCTTTGAATTTGGACCAGTCTAAAATTTTGTTGTTTGGTAGAGTTCACCTTTTTACCAGGCAACAGAATTCTAGACTGGTCCAAATTGAGGATATTTGCAGATGACAAACTGACGATGGCTCAAATGATTCGACTTGTCTTTGAAAGAGTAGAAAATATTGTGGAGGGAAAAAAGGAGAAATGCTGGTCTACTTTTTGGATCAATTTTTTTCAAAGCTTATTCTCGCTCAAGGTTGAGAAAACATGGAATTATCTGGTAAAGTTTTAACCTGTGCCACATGAATAGGAACTTTTCACATCACTGCAGTGTGCAGCTTAATGTGGCTTGACTAATTTCTGTATTTGAAAGGGTAGACGACAATGTTGGAAAAAGAGAAAATGCTTGGAACCAGCATTTTCTGCTTTCCAAACAATATTTTCAAATGCCTTCTTTTTCAGGTCGTAGAAACTCGGGATTGTGTGGTAAAGAGTTAAAGGCTATAGAGTTAAGCCTTTACTACACAATCCTGAGTTTTAACAACCTTGAGAAAAAAGCCTTTCAGCATTCTCTCCTTTTCCACAATGTTTTCTATCTTATCAAAGACAAATTTCATCATTTGAGCCACATTTGAATTGTTGTCTGCAAATGCTTTCAATTTAGATAAGCATACATATTTGTTGTTTGGTAGAGAGTTAAACCAATCTTGCCTATTTTTGTGATTATGTTACACCTGAATCTCATCTCAAAGCCTAAGATTTACCACTTGAAGGGCATGGCCCAATCAGTGTAACAAATGAATAAATAATGATATTAAAATGAAACACCAAAAAACTATGACTGATAAATCAAACAAAATTTATATATGAAAGAAACAACTACAAATATACATAGAAAAATTTAAATGCAATCAGTTAACTTTAAAAAAAAAAAATAGATCTACTTAAAAAACAAATATAAACAAGCACATTATGACAAGAAAAAATCTTTTGGCCCAGCATTTGTTTGTTTCTTAGTTTGTTTAACCCTTTACTGAACAATAAAGTATCAGAATTGTCTAAATTGAAAGCATTTGCAGATGACATATTACATGTGGCTCAAAAGATGGAATTTGTCTTGAATAGGGCATAAAATAGGGCATACAACGTTGTGGAAAAAGAAGAAAATGCTGGCTACCAACTCCATTTTCCACAATGTTTTCTAAAGTCATCTTCCTCAAGATCTTTAAATCTTGGGATTGTGTGGTAATGTGTTAAATGATTTTTTATGCTGTTTTCAACAGTATTTCAGTGACATCACAACATTTAGCTTTTTTATGTCTTCCCTAGGACTTTGAGGAAGACAACCTTTGGAAACACTGAGGGGAAAAGCAGAAAATTCTGGTAAATAACTTTTTCTCCCATACCTACAATGTTTTCTATCCACTAAAAGGCATGTATCATATTTTGAGTAAAGTGTTATTTGTCATCAATCTGTGAATGCTTTCAGGTTGGACAAGACTGAAATTTTGTTGTCTGGTAAACTGTTAAACATAATTTTCAATAGGATTCAATAGAATTTGTAGGCATAAACTGAAATAAGATATGATTGTAATAATGATTATTAAAAACAATTAAACAATGATTGTTAACAGCTGATAAATACATCAGATCTGAGCAAAAAGTTATACAATGTAATTGATAAAGTTTGAAATCATAATTATACACCACACATTATGAAATCTATGCAGAGAATAGCTATGTAACTCTTTACCACACAATTCCGAGTTTTAACGGCTATGAAGAAAAAGGCTTTTGAAAACATCATGGGAAAAGAAGAAAATGCTGGTAACCAGCATTTTCTTCTTTTCCCACTATGTTTTCAACGATCTCAAAGACAGATACTGTGGTTTATGCCCCATTTTATTTGTTGTCTGCCAACACTTTCAATTTGGACTGGTCTAAATTTTGTTGTGTGGTAAATGGTTACAATGACATGACAAGTGAAGAAATTTATCCAATTGTCTTTTTGTTTTGATTGCTTGAGCATTAAGATTTGTATATTGTATGAGTTAAATCTCCCTATACCCTGATGCCTTGATATTCAAGTGCTACAAAGTTCAACATAATGATGAAAAAGGAAGTAAATTCAGTGCTAGCTGTAGAGAGTGGAATGAATCCTGCAGCAAATGAATATAACTCTTTACCAAACAACAAAATTTTAGAGTTGTCCGTACTTAAATCTTAATCACAGACAGGAAATTAAATATGGGTCAAATAATGGAATTAGTCTTGAAAGGGTAGATAACATTTTGGGAAAAGAAGAAAATGCTGGTTACCAAAAGCTTTCCTCTTCAAGATTGTTAACCCTTAAAGCACCTTTCACTGCTATAGTAGGCTTTGTGGCTAATGCAGATCAAGATAACATTGCACAGAACTTGCAGTCTGATGTTTAATCTACACTGTCCCTTTTGCCCAGATGAACTGGACAATAAAACCTTGTAATTGCTTGTATTGGGCTCGAAATGTCAAGTAGTGTTTACTGGGTCCTCTGCGGGTTACAACACAGGATTGTTTCATGGAGAGTCAATGACTTGACTAGAAAAGTCAAATTTGTTTGTTTGATTGTGTTTTACAATGATTTCAACAGTATTTCAGATTTATATCATGGTAATAGCTCATTCATTTGCTAACTGGGTTTCACTAGTGTTGGACCGGGGCTCTGCAATGTCCCAAAGGACACTCATAAGCAAGTCCAGTAAAGATAGTCAAAATTTAACAAGTCATTGACTAAGTAAGTAAGTGGCAGTACTTAACCCTTTACAACACAACAAAAATGTAGAACAGTCCAAATTGAAAGCATTTGCAGACAACATTTTAAATGTAGCTCAAAACATAACATTTGTCTCTTACAGGGTAGAAAACATTGTGGAAAAAGAAGAAAATGCTGGTTACCAGCATTTTCTTCTTTTCCCACAATGTTTTCAAAAGGCTTCTTCCTTGGGGTCGTTAAAAGTCGGAATGGTGTGGCAAAGGGTTAACCCTTTAGCAAACAAGGAAATTTTACACTCATCCCAACTGAAAGCTTTTGCAGTCAACAAGTTAACTCTGTACCAAATGACAAAATTTTAGACTGGTCCAAATTGAAAGCATATGCAGATGACAAACAATGTTGTACAAATCAGGAATTATTTGTTTGAGATGGTAGAAAACATGCGAGAAAAGGAGAAAATGCTGGTTACCACAATGTTTTCCTTTTCCTTTTCCTAGGGGTTGTTAAAACTCAGGATTGTGTGGTAAAGGGTAAAATGTGACCTAAATGATGTGAATCACTTTACACAAGGTAGGAAACATTGTGGGAAAAGGAAATAATGCTGGTTACATTCTCCATTTCCCATAATGTTTTCAAAAGATTTATTATTCAGTGTTTTTAAACAACAAGATTATTGGTAAAGGGTTAAATGTATATGAAATAATAGAGGTAAAAAGAAACAGAAATACGTCATGGACAAAAACATTTTGAATAATAGGAAATCAAGATATTTGTCAAAACAGATGTTTTCAATTAACTGTTACAAAATGTGTTAGCATTCATCTGTACAGGAAGATAAGTACAGATCAGCAGCCTCTCTTGACTAATTTTTTCGGTGTAGCTGACTTTTGACCAACTTCTTGGTACTGATAAAGAATGAATAGATGGTAATTTGCAATTGGTAAAAATTGTGCACTGTTATCGGCGGGCCCGTGCTGGCATATTTACTGACACATTTATGAAACCACTGCTAATATATACCCCCAGGCCTCGATTCCAATCATAGCAAAATAATATAGTAATGTAATTGAGAATGAGTCTTCTTGTGCTATTTGGAAATTTAATATTTTCATAAGCATTACCCAATAACCCATAACTATATACATGTATACTTGTACACATAAGTACATTAGTATATACATGTATACTTTTCAACACAGTGAGGAAAAAGAGGCAATTAAATGTGAGGTTACTTTTTATTATTTTACTTCATATTGAGCCACAAAAGAGTTTCAATATTCATATTCCAGTATCTTTACACCATCTATCTTTTTAAAGATATTTCTTGTTTCATTATTCTGTAAATTTGTATCTACTGGTGCATAATTATGGTACATATATAAGATCTATTCTTAACTCATCAGGACCTGCAAATGTCTTTTCTTGTTTTGCGGCATACACATTTGACACTGTTGTGGCAAAAAGAAAATTTTAATATACACTTAATATGCAATTTCTCCTTTTGTCACACTATTTTTACATGTTTTACACTATTTTCACATGTTTATCCTTTATTCCAATCTGTAACAAACCACCACTTTTGTTTACATACAAGCCATGAAAGTTTGATAAGAAAACAAAACAGTAAAATATAAACTACTCATAAAGGAAGTATTTCAAGTTCAGCATAGACAGGTATATATTTACAAATACGTTGACAAAAACTGGTGCAAAAATATTAAGAAGTCAAACTTTTGGGTTTTATAAAAACTACTCTGTCAGAAAAAAAAAAGGGTAGCATGAAAAATTTTTCATCTATCATACAGCCATTAACTTTGGCCGTAAGTTGACCAAAAACAGCTAAAGTGATCCGCATGAAAACCTACCCTTACTTATGAAAGAGTCCAGGGAAAAATCATGTGGCCATTATATTAAGTGATGCACTCAATTCAGTGGTCATTTTCAGTCTTGAAATTAGACCAAAATAGTTATAATATCAAGCGCTTTTCCTTTTTTTTTTTAAATTCAAAATGTCTTCAAACTGAGCAGAGTAGATAAAACCTCAGACTAAGCATATTGTAAAGTCTGATCTTGATCTACACTGACCACAAAAGCAACTTCAGCCCAGTTGTAAAAATCACTGGTTTGTCATGTGCAAAAATTTTCCATTTGGACAAGTCTAAAACGCTGCCCTCTGGTAAAGGATTCATTAAGTCAAGGTCATCTATTTCCTTGATGATGCAATATGCTGGTGGTTTTTTTTTTCACTAAAATGGAAGTTTTCACCTATTTCCTCGACACTCAAACGATTAAAAGAGACAAAAATAAGGTGACATAGACAACAGATAACATTTTCTTTTCCGTGAGATACTTAAAATGTGAGCAAAAATAAATTTAACCCTTTACCAAACAATCCAGTGTTTTAATAAACCTGAGACAAAAGCCTTGTGACAACATTGTGGGAAAAGGAGAAAATGTTTATGACTTTATAAATGTGGATCCTTACATGTGGGCAACATTTGTCTTCTGCAGATGCTTTCAACTTTCAAAAGCCTTCCTCCTTAAGGACATTGAAATTTGGTGTCATTAAGTAAAGAATTAACTCTTTACCAAACAACAAAATCTTTACTTGACCAATTCGTAAGCATTTGATTCAAAAGACAGGATTTGTTTTGGAAGTGCTGAGAATATTGTGGAAAAAAGAGAAAATGCTGGTTACCAGCACTTTCTCTATTTCCCACAATGTTTTCAAAAGCTTTCTCTGTCAGGGTTGTTAAAACTCATGATTGTATGGTAAAAGGTTAAGTGATATGTACAAAAATTTAGGACTGTATGGTGAAGGATTAAGTGATATGTACAGCAAGTAATGTAAATTCATACAGGAACAGATTTAACCCTTTACCATACAATCCCGACTTTTAACAACCCTGTAGAAGAAGCCTTTTGAAAACATTGTGGGAAAAGGAGAAAATGCTGGTAACCAGCATTTTCTCCTTTTACCACAATGTTTTCTACCCTATCAAAGACAATTTACATCATTTGATTCACATTCCACTTGTCGTCTGCAAATGCTTTCAATTTGGACCAGTCTACATTTTTGTCATTTGGTAAAGAGTTAACCCAATTTCAGGCCATTTTTGATGAAACCACGACTGACCTTGCAACTGATAGCTTTCAACAATATTCATCAGAACATATCACTCTTTATCAGACAGAAAACTTAAAACTTGTCTATTTTGTGACCATGTGCAAATGGCAAATCAAACAGAATAGTATAACTAAGCTCAACTAAGAGAACTTGATTGGATTTGTCTGTTCAAATAGGAGAAAATGCTGGTCACCAGCATTTACTCCTTTTTCCACAATTTTCTCCTTTATCCTTTCAAAGACAAATCTCAGCATTTGAGCCTTAGTTAATTCAGACAAGGTGAAAATGTCACTTAACACAAATCTTTACAGCTAATTCTTGATCCACAAAAACTTCTAAAATTCACATCAAAAAAAGTAATGTAAAGAAAACAAAAAATTACTGTTTAACACTCTGTAAATAAAGAAGCAACCTCTGTTACATGCTACTGCTCCTTTTCCCACAAAGTTTTCCAAAGGTATTTACACTGGAGGATGTCATATCTGGCAGTTTCAATGGATTTAAGTCAGGTTTTTAATGATCAAATACATGAGCCTTTTTACCCTTGCATTGGAGGAACAACATATTGGCACTATATATAACAAGCTTGAAGGAAAAAAAAAAACACAAGAGGGCCATAATGGCCCTGTATCACTCCACTGCCTAATAAATGTAATTGGCACTGACAGTCATTAAAGTGTACAAAGCCTGTAAAATTTCCTATAGAAAATAAGCATGCCTACCTACTCCCCAAAAATCACATCTTTTTCACTTGCCAAGATGATGTTAATGAATGAAAGGTCTAATCAAGTATCATTTAAATCAAATATCAATGAAATCTGACAAAGAGTATTTTTACAAAACAACTTCCAACAAGAGGGCCAGAAGATTTCCAAAGCTTTCTCTACAAAAGCCCATCTGAAAGTTGTAACTCCCAGGGTGGGGCCATTTTTGATCAAAGGTCTATGATTACTTGAATCCTGGGAGAGGTTGACTAGATGAAACTACATACCAAAAATAACAGGTCTAGTCCAAATGGTTATAAACATGAAGATACTTTAAGTTTCCATTATGAAAAACCTCTGTGGCAGGTGTGCCCTCTAGGTTGAAGCCAACTTTGATACCAGGGCTATATTTTGAATAAACTTGGAAGTGATCCACTAGAAGCAGCTATCTACCATATTCAGTAGCCCCAAGGGTTATAATGTGAAGAACTTTGGTAGAGATTTATCAGATTAAGCTACATGCCAAAATTAGTAGCCCCAGGCCTTATGGTTTTGGACAAGGAGATTTTTAAAGATTTTCAATATTTTTAGTTTTTTTGCCATGGCAACCAGGCAACCAGAGTTTTCTTCAGAATAAAATTCTTTGAACATATTCTAAAGAGGACCATAGCAGGATAATTTCAGTGAAGTTTGGTCAAAATTGGATGGGTTGTTTCAGAGGAGATGTTTGAAAGAAAAGTTATTGCATAATAATATGACAGACACTGGGCCATGACATAAGCTCACTGACCTTTAACCAGTGGAGCTAAATAAATTCCTGAATTCAATTTCAAAAAAAATGTCTTTTAAGGCAAGACACCTTGACACCTTTCTTACAACCTGTGGTGAAATAGGCACTTAAATACTTTTAACCCATTATCAAAGAATCTTGTGTTTTAAGAAGAAAGCTTTAACCCTTTATCATAAAATTCCATGTTTAACAACTCTGAGAAAAAACGATCTCTTGAAAACAAGAAAATACTGGTTACCAAAATTTTCTCCTTTTTCAACAATGTTTTCTTCCCCTTAAAAGGCAAATTCCATCATTTGAGCCAAAATTACATTGTCATGTGCAAATGCTTCAATATGGAAATAACAAAAAGTTTGTTGTTTGGAAAAGGATTAAAACAACATTTGGAAGTCATGGGATGGTTTGGTAAAGGGTTAATTCATACACACCTTGCAAAAAGTTACAGAAAGAAAAGAGAAACTTCTGATAATATGACTGCAGCGAGAGTAAAAAACAGAGTTCTCTTGAATCACTTGAATCTCCTGCAAGAAGTTACAGAAAGAAAAAGAGAAAGTTGTAAAAATATGACTGCATCGAGAATTAAAAACAAAGTTCTCTTGAATCATCACAAAATAGGGCCACTCTGCAATAAGCTGGCTGGGTGATTGTTTTTCTCTTATCTCTTTACCAAAACATTTTTGACTTGTCCAAATTGAAACAATTTGTAGACGACAAATCAAGTGTGGGTCAAAGTTGAGATTCGTATTTGAAACAGTAGAAAACATTGTGGGAAAAGGAGAAAATGCAGGTTCCCAGCACTTTCTTCTTTTCCCACAATGTTTTCAAATTAAAACTTGGGGATGTGTAGTAAAGGGCTAAAGTTCAATTCAAGTGTATATGGAACTGATTGGAAAAGACAGATCCTAAACCTACTTATTGTGCTCTCATGAAGTCACAAATAGTGCTTTTGAAAATAAAAACTGCATTGGTTCTAAACCTCAGAAAAAATAAGGTGCATTAACAAATGAGAGAGAAAGAGAAAAAAAAATGAAGAGAATAGAGAGCATGCAGATATCCCTTTTTATGTATGTTTGCAAGAATTACAAGAATGACAAAAACAATAATTTCAAAAATTTAAGTACGGTATTAAAAAAAAAAAAAAAAGAGTATTATATGAGACCTCTAAACTGCGGAAAATGCATACTCAGTAAAAAGCAAAAACATTCTAGAGTTGAAAGCAAGATGACACATTGACATTTTTAGAGTTGAAGACACATTTATCATTTTGGTCTCCGGGACTTAGTCTTTAGGAGCCTTGTTCTTCTATATCATCTCCTGCACTCATGCGTCTGAAAACGAAGTTTGAAAAAAAAAACAGAAATTGCTTTTAACTTTTTACCACACAAGTTTACAATCGTTACCAGCATTTTATCCTTTTCACATGTTTTCAAAAATATTTTTCCTTGGGGGTTGTTAAACAGGGTTTGATGGCAACTTACCACTACCAGACAACAAAGGTTTTAGACTTGAAAATAAAGCCTCTAGAAGTTACACAAAGTTTTTCAAAGATTTGACCTGCTGACCTTATTTTTGACCTGACATGATTCATTTCAAACTTGTCCAAGAGATTAGCAAGACAAACATTCTGACCAAGTTTCACGAGTACTGGACTGAATATGTAGCCTCTAGAGCATACACAATGACCAATTATGCACAATGGACACAGCACAAATACAAAGCTGACCATAAGCACTCCATCCTCAGGTGAGCTAAAATCTAAAATACTTATAAAAACTCGAGATTGTTTAAGGCATAAAGATATTTTCTGTCAGAGTATTTCACACTATATCAGGCAGTGTCCATAAAGATCAGAATACACATTTTATGCAGTCTGATCTGAAAGCACACCGTCTGCAAAGGTGAATACTGTTTTGCATGAGAGACTATGGTATATGCTTCATGTACCTATTACTTAAGGTAATGCTTCAACAAACACAGCCAATGAAAACTTTTTTGAAAATCAAGAAAGCAATAACAAACATTTTCTTGAAAATGAGCAGTAGCAAAAGAGGGTTTAATGTATCTCCATGATGCAGTATACCAAGCAAGTCATCATATAACAATGGATCCATAAAATCTGTTTTTCCTAATAACCAACTGAATCATGAGGTAGATAAGTCCTTTAGCACACAGAAAAGTGGCCAATTGCAAACAGTTTTGCCACAAGTCACCCTGCACAGACTATGCAGGCTGACTTGGGTTTATACTTTTTTGCAGATGCATCAAATCCCCTTTTCATGGCTCAAAAGCATTTTAACAACACCATTTTGGTCAAAGCAATACATTCAATGCTGTCTTACTGTTTGACAACTTGCTGGAATGTAGAGTTAGGAGCAGAATGAGACCGCCCTGATTTTTTAAACTCCTCCTTCAGGCTATTTTCCCTGCTGTCTCGATACGGATGCTTGAAGGACTTCTGTTTCAGTACACTCTTTATCAATATCTGCAACATATAAAATATACTTAACTCTTTACCACACAATCCCGAGTTTTCCCTGTAGGAGAAGGCTTTTGAAAACATTTTGGAAAAAAGAGAAAATGCTGGTAACCAGCATTTTCTCCATTTTCTAAAGTGTTTCCTACCCTTTCAATGAGGAATTCCAACAATTGGGCTACATTCTATTTGATGTCTGCAAATGCTTTCAACTTGGACAAGTCTAAAGTGGTGTTGTTGGATAAAGAGTTGCAGCAGAGAAAGCATATAACACTATTACTATCACAGGGTGACAAATGTCCCCCACCCCACTGGCCTGTCACTGAATCAGGGAAAAAATTCAAAAGCCTTCAACTCATATTAAGGTATACAGTAATAATGAATACTGTAGATGCACAAGTTCCAATCATAAGACAGTTTCAGGTAAATTGGTTGAAAATTATGGGAGGAGATGAGAAAAAGAAAATTCTGCCTATAGACAGAGGATCAACATGATTCCAGTGTGGGAGTGGGGAGGTGTAATTAAATAGGCGCAAGAATAACTAACAACATGACTGACTGACTGTTGCTGACCTATCCTACAGTTTTAGTTTCTAAACTAAATTCTCTCTATATGTAAAACATTTCAAAATTTGCCCTCTACTAGACAGAGTCCAAACTTTTTAATTGAAGTACCCAGTTATTTAAGATGAAGTTATAACTCACCAGTGTTTCTATTTTAGGCACATGTTTAACAACATTGTCGACTTCTTCATCTGTCACAGTTACCAAGATGCAATTCTCACTCTCTGTCAGCAGTGAAAACTCTCCATCTTTTGTTACCCATGGGTTCAACTATGTTATGAGAATTAAGATATTGAACAAATCATCAAATAGCAATAATTCAATGAAAAACTTGACAACCTATGTAAGGAAAAAAAAAAATATATATTGCTGCAGACCTTTTTGAAATTATTGAGGCAAAGGAGGAAATACTTAACCCTTATCCAGCTAAATAAAAGAAATGAAACTTTCAAACCAATAGTATAAACCTAATTTTTTCTCTTTCTAAGGTATTTTTGTGAGGAAAGATATCTCCTTATCAGACAGTGTAGATTAAAGATCAGACTGCACATTTTGTGCAGTAAGATTTTGATCTACCCTATCGGAAAAAGGTCAGTGAGTCGTGCTTACAGCCTAAGGGTTACAATTACAATTTCCTCTTAGTGTCATGTTTTCAGATGAATTCAGGTACTAAGCCCATATTTATGTTGATTATCTGTATTTTACAAGGATCTTTTTAAAAGTCCTCTGCTTTAAAACAGGAGCTCCCAAGTTGATAAATAAATACCTAATGATACTGATGTGCAACTTTCTAGTTAGCTGTCTAACACTTAACCCTTTCCCAAAACATTCTGTCTATCATTTTTGTGTAACTCATTACCAAACTTTACCAAAATATCAGACTGGTCCAAATTCAAAGCATATGCAGATGATAAATTAAATACTGATCGGATGATAAGATTTGTCTGTGATAGGATAAAAAAAATTGTGGGAAAAGGAGAAAATGCTGGTTACCGGCATTTTCTCCTTTTTCCACAATATTTTCAAAAGGCTTCTTCCTCATGGTTGTTTAAACTCGGGACTGTGTAGTAAAGAGTTTAGCCTTTACCAAAACATTCTGGTTCTCATCTTCTTAACCCTTTACCAAAACATCCTAAGTTTTAAGGATCCCTAAGAGAGAAAGCTTTGAGGGGAAAAGGAGAAAATGAAAGGAAGTAGCATTGTTTTTTTTCCTTTTCCCAAATGTTTTCTACACTATCAGAGACAATGCGCATCCTTTGAGCAACATTTGTTGTCTGCAAATGCTCTCAATATGGAGGAATCTTGAATATTATTGTCTGGTATAGAGTTAAATATAACTCTGATATCCTACACTCAAGATAGGAATTGTCTCTCATAGGGAGGAAAACAATATGGGAAAAGGAGAAAATGCTGGTTATCAGCATTTTCTCCTATTCCCACGATGATTTTAACAGCCTTCTCTTTCAAGGTCGTCAAAACTCTAGGTTATATGGTCAAGAGTTAAAAAATATCAGAACACATCCAAGAGAACACTGCACATTCCAGTAAATCTGATCTTGGTCTACACCGCTTGAAATAAGAGGGCCATGATGGCCCTGTATAGCTCCACTAGGGCCTATTTTGACCTTGGGGCTATAGTATGAAGAGTTCTTGTAAAGGTTTATTAGATAAAGCTACATTCCAAATTCAGTAGCCTTAGGCCATATGGTTTAGAAATAGAAGGCTTAAAGTTTCCACCATAGAAGCCTATGTAAAACTTGAGGCCAATTTTGACCTCAGGGCTTTAGTATGAAGAGTTCTTGTAAAGGTTTATTAGATAAAGCTACATGCCAAATTTGATAGCCCTAGGCCATATGATTTAGGACAAGAAGAAGATACTTAAAGTTTTCACTACATAAACCTAAGTAAAACTTGTGACCCTCAGGGCGGGGCCAAATTTGACCCTGGAGCTGTAATTTGATGACTTTTGTAGAGGTCTATTAGATGAAGCTACATGCCAAATTCGATAGCCCTAGGCCATATGGTTTAGGACAAGAAGATATTTAAAAGTTTTCACTATATAAACCTATGTAAAAATTGTGACCCCTGGGGCAGGGGCCAATTTTGACCCTGGGGCTACAATTTGAAGAGTTTTTGTAGAGGTCTATTAGATGAAGCTACGGTCCGAATTTGGTAACCCCAGGCCATATGGTTTAGGACAAGAAGATATTTAAAGTTTTCACTATATAAATCTATGTAAAGTTGTGACCCCCAAGGCCGGGTCATTTTTGACCGCAGGGCTATAATTTGAAGTTTTGTAGAGGTCCATTAGATGAAGCTACACACCAAATTTGGTAAACCCTAGGCCTTATGGTTTCATACAAGACGATTTTTAAGGATTTTCAATATTTTTCAGTTTTGTTGCCCTGGCAACTACAGTTCTTATAGGAATCAAATTCTTTGAAGGGTTTCTGAAGAGGGCCATGGGAGGATCATTTCTGTGAAGTTTAGGACAATTTTCAATATTTTTCAGTTTTGTTGCCATGGCAACCAGAGTTTTTATAGGAATCAAATTCTTTGAAGAGTTTCTGAGGAGGGCCATGGGAGGATCATTTCTGTGAAGTTTCGTTAAAATCCGATGGGCAGTTTCAGAGAAGAAAATGTTTGGAATACAAGTTAACGCAGGCAAGTATGCACCCACACATGGACGGACGCATACATGACAGACACAGGGCCATGACAAAAGCCTGCTGGCCTTTGGCCAGTGGAGCTAAAAAGCATCTACCGGCACTCTTATTCCATTAATCCTTAATCCTGCTAAATCAAGAAATACCTTAATCTCTGGTAGGGTGATTCTAGTATCTGGATTTTTGTCCAGCATTTTTAAAATCAAATCCTTGCAGGGCTGGGAAACAGCAGGCCTAAAGTAGAAAAAAAAAACTCTATAAACTGGTAGCCTGTTATCCATCCTTGCATCAACAAGATGTGACTTCAAAATCCTATTAGACAGAAATCTGGCTGGTACAAAAGTTCCACAGACATTGCACGAGTTTGAAAGGCTTTGACATTCATGATGCTACTCTTTTTTTCCATCATTAAATTTGGCCATATCTCTGCAAATAAACTTTTTTGTTAACCTTTGATGTTGATCCTGAATGAAATAATCTTTTTCCTTAATGAAAATTTTAACCAAGTATCAAATTCCAAATTTCTCTGAGAATTCAAGGCACTAAGCTATGCATCTCATACAGCCCAACCTTTATAACGCAAGCACCAAAGGGAATTTAGTAATGTGCTTCCTTCAGTCAGGGGCTTGCTTAGTGCAGGAACATTTCCACATATTTGCCCATTCTGGGAACTAAATTTATGCTTGCTTAACTCTTTACCAAATGACAAAATTTCAGACTTGTCTGAATTGAAAGCATTTGCAGATGATAAAATAAAGGCAACTCAAAAACTGAAATTTGTTTTGGGAAGGGTAGAGAACAATGTGCAAAAAGGAGAAAATGCTGGTTACCAGCATTTTCTCCTTTTCCCACATTGTTTTCAAAAGGCATTTTTCTAAGGGTTGTTAAAACTTGGGATTGTGTGGTAAAAGGTTAACACAGGTAACTTGCTTAACAGAGGTCACCACTAAAACAGGCTTTACTGTTGGCTACTGGACAGTAATGCGATATACAATCAGTGCCTCTTTAACCTTTTCCCCCGCAACAAATTTTAGAGTCTTCAAAACCCGAAACACCTTCAGAAGATGACAAATTCAGAATTGGTATATATTCAAGTTCTCTGAAAGGGTAGAAAACATTGTAAGAAAAGGAAAAAATGCTGTTCACCAGCATTTTCTCCTTTTCCCACAATGTTTTCAAAAGTCTCCCTGCTAAGTGTTTTTAAAAGTCCAGACTGTGTGGTAAAGGGTTAAAAAGTTTGTCTTAATTACAACTTTCAAAGCACAACAAATATACTAAATTGTCAAAACGTCTTCAATTGGACGTATGATTATCATTTAAAAGAAAATGGTACTTACGAGTCTGGAAATATCACAGGATCTTTTAAAATCTTACTGTGTAAGCTGAGGGGCATGTCATCAACAAAAGGGCACTGAAAAGAATGAAGGTACAAAAATAAACACTTCTATGACAAATTTTTCTAAATGTTGAAAACAGTATATATAAAGGGCACTAAAATTGATCAATTTGGGTGAAATTGCAGGCAAATTTAATTCATACTATTTAAAAGTATGGATATCATTTTGAGTCTGACAATGTGTTACAGCAAAGTCAGTCAAAGTACTAGTCACGAGCAGAAAAAGGAATCCTATGACTACAAATTAAAATCGGCAACAGTCAACTATATTCATTGACTTAGAGATAACACTAGACCACACTCATTGACCAAGAGATGGCCTAACATATAAGACTGCATCTTGACTGACTTAGAGAATAGTGGACCAATCATTAACTTACACATAAGACCTCACCTGTTGACTTAGATATTACAGGTAGTTGATCACACCCAATGACTGGTTGAGCTAGACCAAACTCAAGAACATGAAGATAACACACTTGATAGACCATATCTTATGACTGAGAGCTAACAGTAGACAAAACAAGAGCACCCCATGTAGGTGCCAATGCTCGGCTGCGGATGTTTGATTTTCAGGGAAAATTCACAGTTGAAAAAGGGGAATAACTATGTCAAAAATACTTTGATGGTTACCTGCTCTTGTTGTATAGGTTCCCCTTTCAGTGATTAACAACTTGTCCAAATTTGAAGCAAATATCTTCAGAAATAAGAGAGATGTTATGAAATGTCAAAGTTTTTGCACGACGATGCAGACGACAATGACACAGATGACAACGCCAGGGCTACAACAATACCTCAATGTTTTCTTCGAAAACAGCTGAGCTAATAACCGAAAAAACAGTTGACCTAGCTCATCTGAAAGAATGATCAGGGAAAATTACTGTTTGTTTTGACAAACATTCAATTACAAACCAATTCTCCAGGAAACTATAGGCAGGATCTATCCCAGGATCCTATCCTACCAGATGACAATTTTAGCCTTACCCAAATTGAAAGCATTTGCAGACAACAAATTAAATATTACTCAAAACCTAAAATTTGTCTTTCATCGCGTAAAAAACATTGTTGGAAGAGTAGAATATGCTGGTTACAATCACTGTGCAGTAAAGGGTTAAAAGAAGTCACTTTTGCATCTGTAACTCTTTTGTAGTGAATAACTGAATTTTCATGGTTTTTGGACAATTTTGGAGAAAATTATGTTAGAATAAGCATTCAAACTCACAGCCCATGGCAGCCCCCTACATAATCCTGACTGAGCCACATGAGCTTTGCTTAACCCATTACAAAACAATCACAGGTTTTAGCGACTTTAAGAAGGAAGGATTTTTGAAAACATTGCAGGAAAAGGTGAAAATGCTGGTGACCAGCATTTTCTCCTTTTCTCACAATATTTTTCTTATCTTTTAAAGACGGATTTATTAATCTGAGCCACACTGAATTTGTCGTCTGCAAATGCTTCCAATTTGGACCAGTCTGAAATTCTGTAGTTTGGTAAAGTGTTAAGACAGTTTAAATGGTTTAACCCAGTACAGACTTTTTATGCTTCTGCAGTACAAACTTTTTGAAAACATTGTAGAGGAAGGAACATTTGCTTGCTCCATGCAATGGCTACTCATCCCCTCTATGTTTTCCCTAAACATTAAACACAGACCTTTTCCTTTTCATTAGGAACTTTTCACTTTTTAATTTTATCTTCCACATTCTTAACCCACACAATTCTGAATTTTACCAACCCTGAGAAAGAAAGCTTTCTAAAATATTGTAGGAAAAGGAGAATCAAGATCAATCAATCAATCAATCAAACAATCAATCAATCACCTATCTCTCCTGTATGTCAATTTTGCATGTAAGATGCATGCCAAAAAATAACTTGTATAGTTCTAGACTAACCCTTTACCACACAATCCTGAGTTTTAATGACCCTGAGGAGGAAGCCTTTTGAAAACATTGTGGGAAAGGAGAAATTGCTGGTGCCTTATCCAAAAACAGAAATCATGGTTCACACTACATTCAATTTGTCGTCTGCAATCCTTTCAATTTAGACCAGTTTAAAATTTTGTCGTTTGGTAAAGAGTTAAACCTTACGCTGCCGAATTGAATTGTTGACTATTACAAAGGATTGTGTTCACATGACTGAGTGTACTAATACAGCAGCACAAAGTGTATAGCAAGATTAGACAACACATATGTGCAGGCTGATCTTGCTTTATATTCCCCATAAAACATCCATTGTCAAAAATGACAGGAGAACAGTTAACTCCTCCCTGGCCAACTGAATAAATTCAACTGTTTTTGAAGTCTAAAAAAAGATTTTCCACTGAAATTGAAGATAATTTTGTTAAACATTTGCAGTCTGAAGCAGATAATGTAGATCAAAGATCACATTGCACATTCTGTGCAGCCTGATCTTGCTGGGTAATGCCTACAAAAGATAGTATAAGTCACCCTTGGCGGAGTAAGAGTTAAATAGTTTAGGCAAGAGCCACTGATTACATAGCAGAAAATAATTAACCGTTAGACTATTGGCTTTTCCTAATTACTTTACAGTCTCCTGAGAACACTTGGCCATATACAGGAAACTTTACTGTAGGGTAAATTCTGCTGTTTTAACTCTTTCCCAAACAAGCCCTGGTTTTCATGTGTCTGCAGTACAAGTCTTTTGAAAATACTGTGAGAAAAGGAGAAATTGCTTGTAAAGAGCAATTTCTCCTTTTCCCACAGTGTTTTCTACTCTTTTTGATAACTTTCTGCCATTTTCATCAAATTTAAAATTGTCATCTGCAAACTCTTTCAATTTGGACCAGTCCAAAATTTGTCGTTTGGGAAAGGGTAAACTCTTTACCAAATGACCAAGTTGTAGACATGTCAAAATTGAGCACATCTGCAGACAGCAAATTTAACTTTTTACCAAACGACAAAATTTTAGACTGGTCAAAACTGAAAGCATTTGCAGACGACAAATTAAAGGTGGTCCAAATGATGAAATTTGTCATTGATAGGCTAGAAAACATTGTGGGAAAAGGAGAAAATGCTGGTTACCAGCATTTTCTCCTTTTCCCACAATGTTTTCAAAAGGCCTTTTTCTCAGGGTCGTTAAAAGTTGGGATTGTGTGGTAATGGGTTAATTTTATTCAAATGATGATGTGCTTTGCCTTTGGAAGGATAGAAAACATAGTGGGAAAAGTAGAAAATGTAGTTACCATGTTTTTCTCCTTTTCCCACAATATTTTCAAAGCTTTCTTTCTAAGGGTCATTTAAACTTGGGATTGTATGGTATAGGGCTAACTCTGGCATCACCAGTGTTCTTTTAACTGTAAAATCTCATTTGCTTTTCCCTTAACCAAACAATCCTGAGATTTCACAACCATGAAAAAAAAAACTTCTTTAGAAAACATTGTGGGAAAACATTCCTACAATGCTTTCTATTGTTAAGGACAAGAACAACTGAACCAGTACTTGAGTCACATCTAATATGTTGCTTACAAGTGCTTTCAATTAAAAGGGTCTAAAATTTTTGTTGCAATTACGTGGAAAACACTATGAAAGAACAAATACTTGTATCATGCAATTAATCTTTTTCCCCCTAATTTTTCAAAAATTATCTCATAGACCCATGAAATATGTATTGGCTTAGTTTGTTTGCTTGGTGTTTGACACCATTTTCAACATTATTTCGGTCATATAATGGTAGTCAGTGCACCTATTCACGCTTTCTTCCAGTTTCTTTTTCCAGTACTTAACACAATATTCTTTCTAAGCAACTGGCTGCTTTCGCACATAAACAAAGTTGAAGCAATATTCAGTGGTGAGAGAGGCAAACACCCATAGCTCAGCCAGGGGGATATAGAACTTGAGAACAGGGGGTTGCTGGTTGGATCCCCAGTGTGGCCGATTTCTTTCCAAGCATTGACGATAGTCATTGTGACAGGATTCATTCCTCTCCCAGCCCTGACCATCATTTCAATGACGATTATGAGGGAAGGCAGCCAGTGACTCGGGAAGAATATTGTGCAGAGCACTGGTAAAAAACTCCAGGAAAGCATGGATAGGTGCACTGACAGCTGTGATATAACTGAATTAATGTTGGAAACGGTCTTAAACACCATTCATTCAATCAATCAATCAATCAATCACTGATGAAGGGGGATGAATCCTGTTGCATTGCTCATCACCAATCCTCAGAAAATCAAACAAGAATCCCCATGGGAACACAATATTGTCTGTGATCGGTTGAAAACTCACCCTTCCATATAGAAAACAGTACAAGGTTATTCCCATTGCCCAGACATCCAAAGCTTTCCCGCTAAAATTCTCTTTCTCCTCTACAAAATATACCATAAATCAATTATGTATTTTAACCCTTTACCACACAATACCCAGTTTTAACAACCCTGAAGAAGAATGCTTCTGAAAACATTGAGGGAAAAGGAGAAAATGCTGGTAACCATCATTTTCTCCTTTTTCCAGAATGTTTTCTTCCCTGTCAAAAACAGAAATCATCATTTGAATTATCTTTAATCTGTTATCTGCAAACGCTTTCAATTTGGTCGAATAAAAAATTTTGTTGTTTGGTAACGAGTTAAGTCATGTGCAGTAGAGATTGTTAAGGATTTTACTGACTTTTGCCATCAACTAACAAATGCTATAGTAAGAAAAGTAGCCATTTATGTCTCAAAAATTATAGAAATAACTGATGAAGAAAAAATAGTTCCCCATCCATAGTATCTTATCAGCTGAAGAGACTGAGAAATAAGTAAAGACCTTCAGATGTTCAGCCACATCAACATATAAAACTTTAATAGACATGTTGTGCTGTTGCAGAATATCTGAAACAAATGAACACACTTCTATTTTTAAGAATTCCAGTTATTCATATTTAGACCTAAGTCTGTGGTTACAATTTGCATACATAATGTACTAGCTATGTTGTATTTGGATCATACAGTTTTCTCGCATTCAGTTATATTCATGTAGGGCTAATATAACTTTATAACAATTTGAGTAAGTCCACATCAAAATGTGCCATGCTCTAGCAAAAGGGGGCTCCATAATGCATTATACTGTCTTGGTATGATCATCAAATTTGTCGCCTAGTGAGCAAGTCATTACATGATTATGGATCCTTAAAATCTGTTTGGTCCATTGACTGACTGGGTCCAAAAAGTTTCGACCCAGGTCAGCCTGCATGCACTGTGCAGGCTGACGTGGATTGAAACTTTTCTCAAGAGCATTAAGCCCCCTTTTCACAGAGCTTGGCTCAAATACTTCTGCTCAAGTCAGAAACATTCATTTTCTCAACATGAATTTTTCATGAATACCATTACAATGAGACACATTCCTCTCTCACTACTGAAAATTTTGACACTGAAGCTCGAAAGAAGCTAGTGGCTTGGTCTGAGTTCTATGTGTAGTAAACACATGGGTCTGTATTCATCAACCATTCTTTGTAACAATCCTAACTCTTTTATACTCAACAATATCTTAGACTGGTCCAAAGTGAAAGCATCTGCAGATAAATTCAATTTGGTTCAAATGATTGTTTCTGAAAGGTTAGAAAACATTGTGAGAAAAGGAGAAAATGCTGATCAACCATGATCAGCAAAAGTTACCAGATTTGTCCTTTGCAACAGAAGGGCCAAGGTCAAAGATGAAATTCTTGGTTACCTTTTAAAGCTTCAGGTGCCATGAAGGCTGGGGTCCCTGCTGTACTTGAGAGGTAGACATCATTACCAGTGAATTCATCACTCACACCAAAATCTGCAATCTGCAATGGATATACAACATTTAACCCTTTCCCAAACGACAAATTTTGGACTGGTCCGAATTGAAAGAGTTTGCAGACGACAATTTTAAATTTGATGAAAATGGCAGAAAGGTCTCAAAAAGGGTAGAAAACACTGTGGGAAAAGGAGAAATTGCTCGTTACGAGCAATTTCTCCTTTTCCCGCAGTGTTTTCAAAAGACTTGTACTGCAGACACGTGAAAACCAGGGATTGTTTGGGAAAGGGTTAATCTTTACTGCAGAAGAAAAATTAGACCTGTCTGACTTGAAAGTACTATCACACGACAAGTTAAATGTGACTTAACTGATTGTTTTTATTTTCATACGTTTGACAACATGGTGGAAAAAGGAGAAAATGATGGTTACTACACACAGTGCTTTGAAAAGTCTGCTTCCCAAGGATTGTTAAAACTCTGGATTGTGTGGTAAAGGGTTAACCCTTAAACCACATAAAAAACCCAACAGAAATTTTGTGTCTGGAAATTAGATCAAATTACTTGCACTATCAAGGTAGGTTTTACCCAGCAAAGATCATATTGCACATTCTGTTAACCCTTAGAGAGCCTTTCAAAACTCTAGTTGCCTTGTAGCCAGGGTAGATCAAGATCAGGCTGCGCAAAACTTTCAACCCAATCTATAATCTACACTGTCCACTTTGCTGAAACACTGAAGGCAAATGCAACCATGAAATTGCAATTATTCCGATCATATTTCTATTGTGAATATTACTGTTGGTTTTATTCGGTGATCTAAGTGTTAAGTCTGTTCTTGATCTTCACTGTCTATATGTGCTTAGGTTTTGATCTTAATTCTGGCTGGTTATCCACAATTTATGAGTATATTTTCAGAGTGGTTTGCTGCTAATTTGTTTCAGGGGAAAATGTGTTAATCAACCCATTCTTGGTACACAATCAGGCCGGAACTATGCTTCAAACACCTGCTAACCTTTCACATGAATTTTTCTCTCCAGGAAAAAGGCTGACAGACGACACATCTGGGTTATTTGCTGTGACAATAACTAGAGGCTACACTCATGTTTTATTGTACTCTAGTGATCATCTGACTTATGTCAAGGTTGTTCTAGAACCAGGTTCGAATGTACTGTACTGTCTTTCTGGAATCCACTTGGCCTCCATTTTTTTTAATATACCATCTGATTGGTCAACACACTTTATCTTGACCAATCAGATGGCTAGTTTTGAAATTTGGAATAAGAAATGCAGAAAGAACCTTGTGTTTTATATATTTTTCGCTTTTTTCACTTGGTCATTAAAACTTGGGATTGTGTGGTAAAGGGTTAACCCATTACCAAACAATCCAATTTTTAAATGATTCTGAGGAAGAACTCACTTTGAAAACCATTATAGGAAAAGGACAAAATACTGGTGACCAGCAATTTCTCTTTATCCTGCAATGTTCCTATCTTTTCAAAAACAAATTCTATCATTTGAGCCATGTTTAATTTGTCATCTGCTAAAGTTTTCAGAATGGACACGTCTAAAAATTTGTCAGCTAGTAAGGAGTTGAATCATATAACTATTCAGACATCCTCAGAGGACCAAGAATCTATAAGCCCAGATTTAACCCTTAGAGCGCCAAATAAATCTATCAGACATTTTCATCCTAGAAATACGGCCCAAATAATTGCAATTTCATGGCTTCTTTTGTCTATAGTGGTTAAGGAAAGCAGACAGTGTAGATCAAAGATCAGGCTGCACATTTTGTGCAGCCTAATCTTGATCTACACTGGCCGCAAACACAACTACAGTCATGAAAGGGTTAAGACTTGTGACAAGCACTAAAAACTTTACCAAATGACAGAAATGTAGACCAGTCCAAATTGAAAGGATCTGCAGATGACAACTTAAATGTGACTCAAAGGATGGATCTTGACTATAATAGGGTAGAAAACATAGTGGGAAAAAGAGAAAATGGTGGTTATCAGCATTTTCTCTTTTTCCCTCAATGCTTTTCCTCAGGGTTGTTAAAACTGGGAATTGTGTGGTACTGGGTTTCTACAATACATCTTAAGAAGAAAGTAATCTATTACACATGCCTTGGACAAACAATCCATAAACCCTTGAACTTCATCAAAGTGCCACATAATTAAATTTGCTGGGAAAATTTCCTCCCACTCATAAATCAAGAATATTACCCTTTATTTCATGTTTATCTGGAAATAATTGTGGATTATGGTTTGATAATTTTACCATTCCGACAAGTGAATTTACCGACTGATAAACTCACTGGTACAGAAATACTGAGAGCTCCCCTTTACTTTGCAAGTCCCAACAAAAAAAGGGGTTAGAAGCATGAAATAATTAGAAGGGGGGGGGGGGAAAGATTGAAATTAACTTCATTTGGTGAACATCAAACGGTATTATTCTCACTCATGGCTGTGTCACTCATGAAAATTTTACTGTTAATGTTCACTCCATGAAACAAATTTCGATCTTCCACAGAAAAAAACAAATATCCTCTTACTGAATACCAACAGAGACTTTGGTTGCTTTCACAGCCAGTGTACATCATTATCAGACTGCTTACACTCTGAAGTCTGACCGTGATGTACACTGTCTGATATGATGGGACATTCTGTTCTCTCTTGATATTCTACACAATCTTGTGTTTTAACAAGCCTGGGAAAGAAGATCTTTAAAACATTCTAAGAAAAGGAGATGATGCTAGTAACCACAACATTTTCTGCACTTTCAAAGACAAATCTCAACATTTAACCCTTTACCTGGAATCCTTTGTTTTAATTACCCTGAAGAAATAGGCTTTTGAAAATATTTAGGGAAAAGGAGGAAATGCATGTAACCAGCATTTTCTTCTTTTCCCACAATGTTTCCTACCATTTTAAAGACTGAAATCACCTTTGCGCTACATTTAATTTGTAGTATAGACAAAATCCTTTCTATTTAGTGGAGTCTAAAATTTGTTGTTTGGTAAAGAGGTAACTCATTACCACAAAATCCTGAGTTTTAATCCTGATTGAAAGGGCTTTTGTAACCAAACAACAAAATTTTAGACTTACCCAAATTGGAAACATTTGCAGACGACAATATAAATGTGACTCAAAATTTGACATTTGTATTGGGAAGGGTTAAACTAGCATTTTCTCCTTTTTCCACGTTGTCTTAGCCCCTTACATAAACAAAAACCTTCATTTGAGTAAGATTTAATCTGTCATCTGAATATGCTTTCAATTTGGACCAGTCTAAAACTTTGCTTTTAGGTAAAGAGTTAACCCTTTACCACACAATCCCGACTTTTAAAAACCCTGATGAAGAAGCCTTTTGAAAACATTGTGGGAAAAGGAGAAAATGCTGGTATCTAGCATTTTCTCCTTTTCCCACAATGTTTTCTACTCTTCCAAACACAAATTTCAATTTTTGATTCACATTTATGTTGTGGTCTGCAAAAGCTTTCCATTTGGACCAGTCTAAAATTTTGTGGTTTGGTAAAGAGTAAAGCCACATTCAATTATTCATTTGCAAATGCTTTCGATTCAGACAAGACTAAAATTTTGTCCTGTGTTGAAGAGCTAACAATTTTTTATGTCCCTTTCACTGATAGAGGATATTCATCAAACTAATATAGCTGTCCAAGGGTTAACTAAAACTGAGAGACACTTTACTTTTCTTATTCAATTTCCAAATGTTTACATATACAAATCAATTTGCTTATCTAATTTTCTATTGTTTACAAGCATTCTTATGTTTCTGGCAAGAGCGCTCTTGGTACACCCTTGACAAGGAATGTAATAAAATTTAGCAGATGTTTTTTTCTTTTTCCCCTTTTCAGTAAAGGTTGCAAAGGTCACAGCTGGTAACAAAGTTGCTGCCCTTAAAATCATATGAAGGACACTTTTACTTTTTAATATCACAAGTAATTATTGGTGTACAAGTAGTTTAACTCTTCACCAAACGACAAACTTTTGGGCTTGTCCAAATTAAAAGCATTTGCAGATGACATATTAAATGTAACTCACAACATGAAATTTATCTTAATTCATAGACTAGAAAACACTGTGGGAAAAGGAGAAAATGCTGGTTACCAGCATTTTCTCCTTTTTCAAAGTGTTTTCAAAAGGCTTCTTTCTCAGGGTCATTAAGTCGGGATTGTGTTGTAAAGGGTTAAGTGCCTGCCAGACGACAACAGCTTAGACTTGATTATAATTGAAAGCATTTGGAGACCACAAATTGAATGTAGCTGAAATGATAGTTATAACTGCTGAAACTCTGTAATCTGCCAATAAACATACATAATTACTACATATATATGTACAAACCTTGATATGATCATCATCTCCAAGTAACAAGTTTGAGGGCTTAACATCTCTATGTATGATCTTCTGATAGTGTACTGAAAGGGAGACAAATGTATACAAAATTTTACCTCAACTGAACAGCATTGAACAATATATAGAGATGCATAATTATATGATTGCCGTTAGTACAGATAACTGTCCACAAATGCGATATGAGTTTTGATTGGTCACCTCCGGGTACAGAGACAATCGTGAAAAAAACAGCTGAAATCTGCCCACAGATTTTGAAACTCTCTTATTTTCACACACAGAGGACAAAACTAGAATTTGAACATTCCTGTTGCTTAAGTATTCAACAATCCTTCATTTCAAATACAAATATTTTCAATTTAATTGCTTGATATATGAAAAAAAAAGTTTACTTTATCTGTTACTTGAGGTGTTTACGTTCCCCAAAATGCATACATAAAGGCCGCCACACACGATAAATTTTTGTTCCTTCTTTTCGAAATTTAACTGTTCTAGGTAATGAAACATTAAATAATTTGTCCTTGGTTGATAAAAATTAATTGTATTTCCCTGCAATACAGATTAAACCGACGAAACAGAAAGTCTGTACAGCACTGTAGCTTTGCTACTGGAAAATTCACAATAGACTTGAGACAGTGAGGTGCACAATAAATGTCCAAATAAGAAAAGAAGCACCATAAACATTTCATTATTGAGACTGGAATTGCTGTTTCCTATTGTTGTGAGACAGAGATAAAAAGATGCAGATGCTTAGTGTTAGTTATTGTTGAGAGATGGAAAAACAATTTTCCTGGGTGCTTCCCCCATGAGCCAAAATATGTTTGAGGGCTTAATAACTCTATGTATGATCTTCTGATAGTATACCGTACAGGAAATAAATTGAAAAATGAAAAATTTATCTCAACTACACAGAAAGATTTAGAGAAACAGAAGATTATTGTTTTTCACTAAATGATTCCCCCACCCACCATTAAATCCTTAACTCTTTACCAAACGACAAAATTTTAGACTGATCCAAATTGAAAACATTTACAGACAACAAAATATATGTGATTAAAAAATTGAAGTTTGTTTTGGGAAGGGTAGAAAGCATTGTGAGAAATGGAGAAAATGCTGGTTACCAGCATTTTCTCTTTTTCCCACAATGTTTTCAAAAGGCTTCTTTTACAGGGTCGTTGAAAGTCGGGATTGTGTGGTAAAGGGTTAAATAACCAAACATTCCCATGTTTTTCACAACCCTGAGGAAGAAGGGCCTAGAAAAGATTGTGAGAAAAGGAGATATTGCCAGTTTCCAGCATTTTTCTACAATATTTTCTACCCTGTTACAGAAAACCTACTGCTCGAGTATTATTCTCAGTCTCTCCTCTGCAAATGCAAATTTGGACTGGTATTTAAAAATTTGTTGTTTGGTAAAGAGTTAAGGCTATCCGAAAAAAACATTGTTGCAGAAGGAGAAAGTGCTTACTACCAGCTAACCCTTTACCAAACAACAACCTTTTAGACTTGTCCAAATTGAAAGCATTAAGTTTTGCAGACAACATATCAACAAGAGGGCCATGATGGCCCTGTATCGCTCCACTGGCTTATAAATATAAACCATAAATACTAAACATTTCAATCCTGAGTCAAATGGTTTCAAAATGAACACTTAAAAAGTTTTCTCTGTAAAAGCCCATGTGAAAGTTGAGACCCGCAGGGCAAAGCCATTTTTGTTCCAGAGCTATAATTACTTGAACCCTGGTTGAGGTCCACAAGATAAAGCCACATGCCAAAATAATACAAGTCTATGCTGTATGGTTATAAATAAGGTGATTTTCAAGTTTTGTCCATATGAAGCCTCTGTAAAACATAAGACCCCTGATGCAAGGCTAATTTCAAAAAAAAAATCAAAACAGGAAGATTTCTTAAGTTGTTACTATGTAAGCCCATGTAAAACTTGTGACCCCTGTGGCAGGGCCAATTTTGACCCCAGGGCTAAAATTTTGGCCCACTTGGTAGAGGCCCACTAGATATAGCTACATGCAAAATTTGGTAGCTCTAGGCCTTATGGCTAGGTACAGGAAGATTTTTAAAGTTTTCTCTATATAAGCCTATGTAAAACTTGTGACCACTGGGGCAGAGCCAATTTTGACCCCCAGGGCTATAATTTGAAGAAACTTGATAGAGGTCTACTACATAAAGCTACATGCCAAATTTGGTAGCCCTATGCCTTATGGTTTCAGACAAGAAGATTTTTAAAGATTTCCAATATTTTTCAGTTTTGTTGCCATGGAAACCAGAGTTTTTGAAGGAATCAAATTCTTTCAACAAATTCTGAAGAGGACCATGGTAGGATCATTTCTGTGAAGTTTCATGAAAATTGGATGGGTAGTTTCAGAGAAGACGATATTTGAAATAAAAGTTAACGCACGGATGGACCGACCCACGCACGGACGGACCCACTCACGGACGGATGCACGACAGACACCGGGCCATGACATAAGCCCGCTGGCCTTTGGCCAGTGGAGCTAAAAATAGCTCAAATGATAGGAAATGCCCTTGAACGAGTACAAAACATTGTGGGGAAATGAGAAAATGCTGGTTACCAGCATTTTCTCACAATGCTTTCAAAAAGTCTTCCTTTGGGCTTGATTAAAACTAAGGACTGTTTGGTACAGGATTAACTAGAAAATGTGAAAGACTATTTTATTTAATTTACACCAGCATTATGATATAACATACTTACAGTATTCAATTCCAAGAATAATATCTCTGAAATAACTCCATGATGTTTCCTCTGATAAAACCTTCTCTGTTGGTACTTCCATGACCTCCCTGTTAAGGAAAGTTGGAAGAATTTTGAGACCTATTGTATACTTTAACTTTTTTTGTAAGCATGTTTTCTTTATTAGACACTATCCTAAATGCTTTTTTCATTAGTTTTTCTATTACTTCAAGGTAGCTAAAGCAACTATATGCATTCACCAAGTCTTATACACCAATGCTAAACTCAAAAACTTGAACCAGCAACTCTGGGACTACAAGTACATTACCAAATAAGTCATACTATAGTTTTGGATCTTAAAACTTAGAGCACTGAATAAACTCAACACACATTTTGAGTCTACAAATAAGGTCAAAATGACAGCAATATCAAAGTTGCTTCTGTCCAAATTGTTTCAGCAAAGCAGACAATGTGGATTAAAGATCATACAAGACATAATTTCGTGCTGTCTGATCTTGATCTACACATCCCTTAGAGGTAAATATAGTTGTCAAAAGTGCTTTAAGGGCTTTTTAATTTGGCAAAAAAATAAAATTGTGAGTTTTAACTTCTCAAAAGTCTCCCCTCACAGAACCAATGGTATAATAACTGCATCAAATAAAGAGGGTCCTGAGTTGCCCTCCTGAGCGTTCATGACCCAAAAAGACCCAATTTCTATTTCTTCCGGGATATCAAGATAAACGTACTAACAAACTTTCATTGAGTATTGGACTGAACAAGTGGCCTCTAGAGTGTACAAAAGGGTTTTTTCTCACAAGCTTTTTCGAGGACCTGTCTCAGTGACTTACTTTTGAGCCAACATGACCCATTTTATCTTGTTGTAGATACATGTATCATCAAGATGGATGTTGTGACTACTTTTCATGCCTTTTGGACAGAAAATGTGGCCTCGAGAATGTACATAAGGTCTTCTGTCCCTGGGCCTCATTTTCCTACCTCTTCACCCGTTCTGATGCCCATGCCTTCAGAACTTTGATTAAACAAACTAATTATCATCAAGATAAACTTTCCGACTTTCTTTCATGAGTTTTTGACTGAAAATGTGACCTCTAGAGTGTACACAAGGTTTTTCTAAGATTTGATCTGGTCACTAGTTTTTTACCTGAATTTACCCATTTTCTATCTCATTTGACATACAAGGGCTGTTAAAAAAATACACGGAAAAGTATCATCATTCTCTCAAATATTTGTGACCTGGTAGATATATCAAAATATATACATATTGTAGACAAAATAATTCTGTATTAACAGTGTAAATTTCATGTCAACATCTCGACGAATTTTTAAGATATGGTAGTTATGGCAACGTCATCTCTCAAACACCAGCCCAGCATCATCCAGCGCAAATTTTACATCTTGTTATTTGCTTAGTTTCTTTCACAAGCCTAGGTGAGACAATTGTCTAAAGAATTTCATCTTTCCACATGGTAGACTGTTCCTTTGTTTCATGTTGGTATAGGCTTATCTATGTTTCATCAATAGTAACAATATGATTTAGGAAGTCCTCCCCTTCTCATTCAAATCGCAGAACAAAGCGCTGACACAATTCCCACTCTTCTCTTTTTGAATGTCTGACAACATTTTTGGTATTCACCTAGTGCACAGTCTCCACAATATTTAAAGTGTCATGAGTAAAGTGATGTACAATCCCAACACTACAGTCCACTTGCTCACTTACTTCTCCTACAGGAATGCATCTATCCTTGTCCGAAGTTCCTTGATTTCATGTTCTTTACGTTGTGTTTATTGACGTCAGCTGTCCCCATTTTTGGTCATCTACCACACTTTCATGACCGTCTTCATAACGCACATACCATTTGTAAAAAGCCATTTTATTCATTGCTGAATCGCCGTATGCATTGATTAACATTTTTCCATTGTTTCTTTTCTTGATTTTCCATTTTAAGCACAATATTTCTCTGTTAAGTACTCAGTTTCACAGACGTGAGTAAACAATATGGCTGACAAACACTCAAATAGCGTCAGACATTAATGTGACTTCATGTATGTCATACCAAGAATTAGTGCCAAAACATAACAAAATTTTATGAAGATATCTGATCAGACACAAAAGAGACATGTTTTCTGAACAGCAAATGCTTTCGTTTTATTGCATTTTGGGCCGGGTTTTGGAAC
Organism: Tridacna gigas; assembly: GCA_945859785.2. Taxonomy (NCBI): domain Eukaryota; kingdom Metazoa; phylum Mollusca; class Bivalvia; order Cardiida; family Cardiidae; genus Tridacna; species Tridacna gigas. The sequence goes on along the minus strand of OX244042.2, from coordinate 27,935,078 downwards.
ATTACTTTGCCATATCTACCATATTTTTATAAGATGTTGAAATATTACCTTGAAATTTGTCCTTTCAATACAGTATTAATTTGTCTACAATATGTATCAAATTCACTGTATTCAAGCAATATTTGAGAGGACTATGGTACTTTTCTGCATATTATTTGAACACCCCTTGTATTATCAAGACAAACATTGTGACCAACTTTCATTAGTTTTGGACTGAAAATGTGGCCTCTAAAGTGTACACAAGTTTTTCAAAGATTTGACCTGGTGACCTAGGTTTTGTTCACTTGTGTCTTACTTTACAACTAGTACAAGATAACTGTATCATCAAGACAGACATACTGATCAACTAAGTATTGACCAGAAAATGTGGCCTCTAGAGTATACACAAGGTTTTTCTAAGATTTGACCTGGTGACCTACTTTTTGACCTGAAGTGACCCATTTTCAAACTCTTCCCAGATATCATCAAGATAAACATTTTGACAAACTATGAGTATTGGACTGAAAGTGTGCCCCAAGAGCCTCCACAAGGTTTTTAAAATATTTGACCCTGTGACCTAGTTTTTCACCCAATGTCATCCATTTTCATACTCATTTGAGATATGATCAGGACAAACATTCTGAGTAAGTTTCAGGAGTACTGGACCTAAAAGGCGACTTCTAGAGCATACAAAAGGTAACAGTTGATAGTGGTCCATGCATAACTTGCGACAGACACAGCATGATTACAAAAGCTCACCTTAAGGACTTCATGCTCAGGTGAGCTAAAAATGATCCAAAGATACTATGCAGGGAAAGATCATCACTTTTTTTTTAAACCTGTTATTTCTCAAACGAAAACAGCAGTGTGAACAACCTTTCTGACATTTCTCCTAAGGTGCAAAAAAAAACTTAACTACGCTGAAGCAAAATAAAATATTTTCATCTGGTAAAAGCAATAATCTCTGTTCTCTTTACCAGACGACATAATTTAGGACTTGTTCTACTTGAAAGCATTTGCAGACGACAAATTAGATGTGGGTCAACCTATTGAATTTTTTTTTAAAAGGGTAGAAAAAAATTGAGGGTTTACAGCATATCCTCCTTTTCCCAGAATGTTTTCAAATACCTTCTTCCTCAAGGTCATTTAAATACATTTAAATACATTTTTTGGTAAAGTTTAACTTTTTTACCAAACGACAAAATTTTGGACTTGTCCAAATTGAAAGCAGTTGCAGACTACAAAATAAACGTGACTGTAAAATTGAAATTCATTTTGGGAAGGGTGGAAAACATTGTGGGAAAAGGAGAAAATGCTGGTTACCAGCATTTTCTCCTTTTCCCACAATGTATTCAAAAGTCTTCTTTCTCAGGGTCGTTAAAAGTCAGGATTGTGTGGTAAAGGGTTAACTGTAAAATAGCTCTGACATTTTCTAGACTATTTATTACCCCATTTCCTTCTTGTCCGAGTTTTTTTTTTATTTTTCTACCAAACAAGAAAATTTTAGATCAGTCCAACTTGAAAGCATTTGCAGACAACAAATAAAATGGGGCACAAACAACGGTATCTGCCTTTGAGATCATTGAAAACATTGTGGGAAAAGAAAAATGCTGGTAACCTGCATTTTTCTCCTTTACCCACATGTTTTCTACCCAACAGAATATTATACTTGTCTTAGTTGAAAGTTTTCACAAGCAATAAATTAAACGTTGCTCAAACAACAGTATATTTATCTTTGACAGGGTGGAAAATCTTGTGAGAAAAGGAGAAAATACCAGTAACGAATAGTCTATCCAATTTTAACCCTTTTAGCACCTTTCACTAACACAGGTGCCTTTGTGGCCAGTAAAGATCAAGATCAGACTGCACAAGATGTGCAGTCTGATCTTTGATCTACAATGTCTGCTTTGCTTAAACACTACAGACAAAAGGAAGCCATGCGTTTGGACTCATCTTTGTCTTATTCTAAACAAAAGAGTCCATTGGGTTTATTCTGCATTTCAAGGGTTAACAATGGCTTCATATTAAAGCCTTCAATTCTTCAAGGTCCTTAACTCTCTACCAGACAAATAAATTTTAGACTAGTCCAAATTGAAAGCATTTGCAGATGACAAAATAAACATGACTCAAAAATTGAAATGCGTTTTGGGAAGGATAGAAAACATTGTGGGAACAGGAGAAAATGCTGGTTACCAATAGTCTATCCAATTTTAACCCTTTTAACATTTTCTCCTTTTCCTACAATGTTTTCAAAAGGCTTCTATCTCAGAGTCATTAAAAGTCAGAATTGTGTGGTAAAGGATTAAAACAGGAGGTTGTTTGGTAAAGGGATAAAATCTATACCGAAGGACAAAATTTTAGACTATTCCAGACTGAAAGCATTTGCAGATGACAAATTAAATGTGACTAAAATAATGGGATTCGTCACTCATACAAAGGAATTTTTCCACCACTATTTCCTCCTTTTCTCATAATGTTTTCCAAATCTTTTTTTTTTCATCCGGTTTATGTAAACATCAGTTTGTGGTAAACTGTAATACAGTAATGTTTAGAGTCTAAGTTTTATAAGTAATAAACCATGGATGAAAAGTTCCCCTTTTTGTTATTTCCTGGAGTTTAGTACAGCTGGGGAGGGGGGGGGGATAACATACTAAAATTTCCAAAATAATTACTTACCCTTTCTCCACAAGCTCAAACACTGAAAAAATAAGATAAAGTAATTGTGAAATTTGATGACATTCTGCTTTATTTTTCTGAAGTCAATGAAAGGCCCAATAGCGGCAAAAAAGACAATGCAGGTGCTAAAATGCATTTAAATTTAAATTATACCAATCAAAAGTATGGAAAATATTGTGAAGATGACAATCTGTTATTCTGTGCTTGGTCCAAGAGTGAGTTGCTGGTAGAAAAATAAATTTTAAAATCAGGCAAAAAGTAGACAAAAAAATTGAGTGACCTGGCAACTTCTAACCCAGTTTTGAAATTAATTTTCCTGCTAGCCACTAACACTTGGACCCACCATACAATAACAGTTTGTCATCTTCACAATAATTTCTATACTTTTAAATGATATGATTAAAATTCAAATACATCCTAACACCTGCTTTGTTTACTGTTGGCCACTAGTGTTACTTTAAAAGTTAAAAGACTGAGTCACACTTACTTTTGTGCAAACAATATCAGCCTCTGAGGCTGGCTAAATAATAGCTTAGACTTGTTGATTTTTTTTACACAGCAACAAAATTTTAGACCTGCATAACTTAACCAAATGAAAAAGTTTTAGACTGGTCCAAAATGAAAGGATTTGCATGCAACGAAATAAACTTACTCAAATGGTGAAATTGGTCTTTAATTGGGTAAAAAACACTGTGGCAAAGCAGAAAATGCTGGTTATCAGCATTTTCTCCTTTTTTCACAATGATTTTTAAGTCTCCTCCTTAGGGACATTAAACACTTGATTGTATGCTAAAGGATTAAAGCATTTTAGAGGACATATCAATCTTGGCTGAAAAGATTTAAATTTGTCTTCGACAAGGCGCAAAACATTTTGGGATTTTGGAGTAAATGCTGTTTACTCCTTCCCAAAACGTTTTGAAAAGCCTTTTACCTCAGGATTGTTGTAACACTATACATGTATTGTGTGGTAAAGAATTAAATGGTATCTTTAACTATGGGTTTTTAAGGACATTTTCTAGAGTTTTAGTTCTTCCATAGAATTTTTTTGTTTTTACATATAGTTTGTAAATCTTTATGCTGAATACAAAAATAACAAGCATTCTGATAGTATTGCATAGCAATACACAGTCCCCTACCGGCCGTATGAATTGCTGGCATGTCAGTGAAATTTTTTAAGTCCAAGGCCCGTAAATGCGTCAAAAAGCAGTGGAGCTGGATGAAACTCACACTTGATGTGTAAGTCATGGTGGTTGATGTACACACCAAAAATCAGCTCTATATGTAGCAGCGTTTAGAAAAAAAGTGCGGAAAAATGTTTTATCAGTGAAATTTTGTAAGTCCAAGGCCCGTAAATCTGTGAAAAAGCAGTGGAGCGGGACGAAACTCGAACTTGATTTGTAAGTCATGGTGGTTGACTTACACAGCAAAAGTCAGGTGAATATCTACCAGCATTTAGAAAAAAAAGTCCGGAAAACTCATTTATCAGTGAAATTTTGTAAGTCCAAGGCCCGTAAATCCGTGAAAAGCCAGTGGACCGGAACGAAAGTCGAACTTGATCTGTAAGTCATGGTGGCTGAGTTACACAGCAAATCTGAGATCAATACCTACCAGCGTTTAGGAAAAAAGTCTGGAAAACTGATTTATCAGTGAAATTTTGTAAGTCCAAGGCCCGTAAATCCGTGAAAAACCAGTGGACCGGAACAAAAGTCGAACTTGATCTGTATAAGTGATGGTGGGTAACTTACACACCAAAACTCAGCTCAATATGTACCAAAAGTCCGTAAAACTGAATTGCCGGACTGACGGACAGACAGACAGATGGACAGATGGACGGACGGACAGACAGAGTGCAAACCTAAAGTCCCCTTCGGCTTCGCCGGTAGGGGACTAAAAATGATAAGTTGACAAGTTGGTTTTCTTGTTAAATGCCTGTTTCCATGGTAACAGTATACCATCAAATACTAAAAATTGTGACTTTGGCTCAAAAATTATTATAACATTGTCAGACAGCTTTAATTTTATAATTCATATAAAATCAGAGCTAAATATTTGTAAACCCTTATCTAACATTCAGAAAATTTGAATTCTATTCATATTTTTTCGCGGGAAGGGTCATTTTTTTGCAATTTTGTATTTACAAAAATGCCAAAAAAATTAAGCGTTCTGTGAGTAAAACTGACTTATCAAAAATACCCTTCCATAGATTTTGCCTTTTTTTTTTTTGTATAGAATCCTTGAAGGATCTTCTATTTAAATGTAACAAAAGAAGAATAGAGTGACAAGTTCATATTTTTACAAAATTACAGTTTCTATGGCAACCATAAAACATTTTGTGCAAAAATCCCAGTTTTACTGAAAACTCTTTTTTTTTTCAATATATAAGCATAGTCATTTATTAGTAAACATAAAACATTTGATAAGTGACAGATCACCTATTATCAAGACCACCATCCTTCGTGACGACTCAGATATCATCCTTTACACTAATATGCCTTCTTAGCAATCCAGATTTGATTTGAAAAAAAAATGAGATCATTCAAAATGACATAGATGCCTGGATGTACGAGCCCAGACAAACAAGCTCTGACAAATAAGCCCAGGGACGAAAAAGCTCATCTCCATGCACCATAGGTTATGCAAAAAAAAAAAACCTCCCAATAACATCCTTAAAACACTACATTATATATAAAGAAATGATATGGAGAACATTGTACAAAAAAGATAGCTTCATTTCAAAGTTTTGCTCATTTTACTTCAATAATTTTAAACCTTGCACCAGACAGAATAATACCTTTTAACCCTTTCCCAAACGACAAATTTTGGACTGGTCCAAATTGAAAGAGTTTGCAGACGACAATTTTGAATTTGATGAAAATGGCAGAAAGGTCTCAAAAAGGGTAGAAAACACTGTGGGAAAAGGAGAAATTGCTCGTTACGAGCAATTTCTCATTTTCTCACAGTGTTTTCGAAAGACTTGTACTGCAGACACGTGAAAACCAGGGCTTGTTTGGGAAAGGGTTAAAACAGTATTTTCAGGAGCTGATTACTTGTGGTTTTTTCAAAGCCATATTTGCACCACAATGGCTCAAGGGCATCAGTTGAAAACAAGAGAAATAAAAAATACAAGTTCCTGGAATTCTAACAAAAGAATACCATTCTCTGATTAAAAACAAATGTCTGCAACGTCCATCATTTTAAAGGAGTATTGAAAAACAGGAAGATTGCAGAACTGACATCGATATGGTATGCAGTCACACTTAACCAAACGACAAAATTTAGTTATGTCCAAATTGAAAGCATTTGCAGATTACAATTTAATTCTATACTAATGATGTGATTTGCCTTTGGAAACACAAAAAAGCTTATGGGAAAATTTTTCTTTCTAAGGGTCGTTAAACCTTAAGATTGTATGGGTTAACACTTTACCAGACAACCCATGTTTTAAGTGTCCTTTTCCCATAATGTTCTCTTCCTTTTCAAGCATATTAAATTCCATAGTTTCAGCAACATTTAATTTGGTGTCTGCATAGTTACACTTCCTATTTAGTCACATCTAAATTTTGTTGTCTGGTAAAGGGTTCATCCTCTACCGCACAAAGCCGACTTTTGACAATACTGAGAAAGAAGCCTTTTGAAAACATGGTGGGAAAAGAAAAAAATGCTACTAAAATTTTCTCCTTTTCCCACAATGTTTTCTACCCTTTGACGACAAATTTCATAATTTTAGCCACATTTGATTTGTCGTCTGCAATTGCTTTCAATTTGGATGTGTCTAAAACTTTGTTGTCTGGTACAGGGTTAACTATGACTGCACATTGAAAAGACACTGCACAAGCTCAAGACATTTTTTCACCCTTTACCGCACAATGCCACCTTTTAACGACCCTGGGAAAGAAGCCTTTTGAAAACATTGTGGGAAAAGGAGAAAATGCTAGTAACCAGCATTTTCTCCTTTTCCCACATTGTTTTCTATCCTATCAAAGATAATTTGCACCATTTGAGCCACATTGAAATTGTTGTCCACAAATGCTTTCAATTTGGACAAGTCTAAAATTTTGTCGTCTGGTAAAGGGTTAAACCTTCACCAAACAATCCTGTGTGTTAATGACCTTGAAGAAGCTGGCTTTTGAAAACACTGTGGGAAAAGGAGAAAATAATGGCCTCTAGCATTTTCTCCTTTTCCCAGAGTGTTATCCACCTTTTTTAGGGACAAATCAAGTTATAGGAGCAACATTCAGGTTGTTGCCCGCATATGTTTTCAATACCGACAGGTTTAAAATTTTTTTATGCAGTAAAGCATTAAACCTTAACATGCAGAATAAACCCAATGGACATTTTTATTCTAGAACAAGACCGAGATAAATGTAACTTAATGGCTTCCTGTTGTCTGCAGTGTTTTAGCAAATAAATGATCCTGGGAAAGGAGCCTTTTGAAAACATCGTGGGACAAGGATATAATACTGGTAACCAGCTTTTTATCCTTTTCCAACTATGTTTCCCACACTGAAATTTTGTCTGCAAATGCTTTCAATTTGGACAAGGCTATAATTCTTTTGTCTGGTAAAGGGTTAAATCACTGTTTTATTTTTGAAGTTGCAGCAGACAGCTTTTGTGATGACAACATTATCATTTCACTCGAATGTTTTGAAACTTTTCATGGATATTCAGGCATATGACTTTTATTAATTTCAGTTAAAAAAATAACTATATTTCAAAAGAAGTCTGCTACAAGACAAAAACTGTTGTCTGCTTTTCATGGTAATAGCTTTACTCTTACCAAACAACAAAATTTTAATTCTAGACTAGTTGAAATTGAAAGCATTTGCAGACAACAAAATAAATGTTACTAAAAAATTGGAATTTGTTTTAGAAAGGGTAGAAAACATTGTGGGAAAAGGAGAAAATGGCTGGTTGCCAGCATTTTCTCCTTTTCCCCCCATGTTTTCAAAAGCTTACTTTCTCATGGTCGTTAAAAGTCGGGATTGTGTGGTAAAGAGTTACACCTTTATCAAACAATCCTTGAATAAATTAACAACCCTGAAGATAAACAATTTTTGAAAACATTGTTGAAAAAGAAGAAAATGCTGGTCACTAGCATTTTTACCTTTTCCAACAATGTTTTCTACCTAGTCCATGACAAATTGTATCATTTGAGAAACATTTAATTTGTCCTCTGCAAATGATTTGAAAATTGGACAAGTCTAAAATTTCACCATCTGGTAATGGATCCAATCTTTACAACAGGACAACACTATAGACTTGCCCAAATTGAAAGCATTTGCCACATTTGAATGTGGCACAAATAATGGAATTCGTCTTTGATAGGATAAAAAACATTGTGAGAAAAAGAGAAACTGCTGGTTACTAGCATTTTCTCCATTTCAAAACAATGTTTTCAAAAGGCTTCTTTTTCAGGGTCGTTAAAACTCGGGTTTGTGTGGTTAAGTGCTAAACAGACAATTGTATCTTTCACTGATTCTCCATGGACTTAAAATAATGGTTATGTAAAATCAATAGAGCTGTTTACCCTTGCTGAGAGTATTGAAACAGACATTCTGGGAAAAATACCTTCTCATTCTGGAAAAAAAACTTTTGCAAAATCAGAATTGGAAGCCTTTTATTGCTAGAATTTCTCACAGAATAACTGACAGGTATAGATCCAAGATCAGAATGCTCACTCTGTGCAATTTAATCTTGATCCACTCATCAACATTAACTACTTAAGATGGGCTTAGAACTTTATGGGTTATAGGAAGCCATTAACCCTTTACCACACAATCCTGATTTAAGACTTTGAAAATGAAGGCTTTTGAAAACATTGTGGGAAAAGGAAGAAATGCTGGTAACCTGCATTTTCTCCTTTTGCCACATTTTTTTTTTTTAGCTTATAAAGAACAGATTTTGTCATCTGAGCCACACTCAGTTTGTCATCTGCAAATACTTTCAATTTGAACCAGCCTAAAATTTAGTCATTTGGTAAGGGCTTAACCCTTAAAGTGCCTTTCACTAATACAGTTGCCTTTGCGGCCAATGTAGATTAAGATCAGGCTACACAAAACGTGCAGCCTGATCTTTGATCTACACTGTCTGCTATGTTAAAACACTACAAGCAAAAGGTAGCCATGAATTTGCAATTATATTGGTTTTATTCTAGAATGAAAATGACCAGTGGGTTTATTCGGCGCTTTAAGGGTTAACTGGAATTATTTTTTAATTTCAACAGACAACACTAATCCCAATAAATCTATAACCACAAAGCAAGCTTTTAGTGTCCCTATCAGTGGACAAAGTTAAACCTTTACCACACAATCCCAAGTTTTAACTACCTTAACCCATTACCACATTGTCCCGACTTTTAACGACCCTGAGGTAGAAGGCCTTTTGAAAACATTGTGGTAAAAGAAGGATATGCTGGTAACCAGCATTTTCTCCTTTTCCCAGAATGTTTTCTTCCCGGCCTATAACAAATTTCAATTTTTAGTCACATTTGTCGTCTGCAAATGCTTTCAATTAGGACATGTCTAGAATTTTGTAGTATGGTAAAGAGTTAAGGAAGAAGCTTTTTGAAAACACTGTGGGAAAAGAAGAAAATGCTGGCAATCAGCATTTTCTCTTTCCCACAATGTTTTCTATCCTCCCTAAGATGAATTTTTATCTTTGAGTCACCATATTAATATTGTTGTCTTTAGAAGCTTTCAATTTGGCAAGTCTAAAGTTTTATTGTTGGTAAAGGGTTATAAAATGCATAAAATAAAGCGGGAAACTGCCTGTCAAAAAGGGCTAACAAATTGACTGTTGCTCAAATTATGGCTTTGTTTCTAAAAGAGGAGAAAACATTGTGGTAAAAGGAGAAAATGTTGGTTACCAGCAGTTTCCTTTTTCAAAATGACTTATAAATCCTTCTTTTTAACCCTTTACCAGATGACAAAATTATAGCCTTGTCCAAATTGAAAGAATTTGCAGACGACAATTTCCATGTGGCTCAAATGGTGCAACTTTTCTTTGATAAGGTAGAAAACATTGTGGGAAAAGGAGAAAATGCTGGTTACCAGCATTTTCTCCTTTTCCCACAATGTTTTCAAAAGTTTTCTTTCCCAGGGGCGTCAAAAGGCGTCATTGTGCAGTAAAGGGTTAAGGGATGTAAACACAAGGGCTTAACCCTTTAGCAAACAATTCCAAGTCTCAGCAACCCCAACAAAGGAGGCTTTTGAAAACATAATGGGAAAAGGTGAAAATGATGGTACACAGCATTATCTCCTGTTCCCATCATTTTTCTACTGAATCAAACACAAATTCCATCACTTGAGCCACATTTACATTGTTGTCTGCAAATGCTTTGAATTTGGACTAATCCAAAGCTTTGATGTTTGGTAACAAGTTAACCCTTCACCACATAATACCAAGTTTTACCGACCCTAAGGAAGAAGGCTTTTGAAAACATTGTGGGCAAAGGAGAAAATGCTGGTAACCACCATTTTCTCCTTTTCCTACAATGTTTTCTACCCAACCAAAAAGATTTTTTTTTCTAAGTCATATTTATTCTGTCATCTGCAAATGTTTCCATTTAGGACAATCCTTAAAATTTTGTCATTTGGTAAAGAGTTAAGTCTATCTGGCAATGGGTTAACTCTTTACCACATGGCAAAATTTTAGACTGGTCCAAATTGAAAGCATCTACAGACGACAAATTAAATGTGGCTAAAATGATGGAATTTGTGTCTGAAAGATTAGAAAATATTGTGGGAAAAGGAGAAAATGCTGGTTATCAGCATTTTCTCCTTTTCCCACAATGTTTTCAAAAGCCTTCTTCCCACAGGGTCGTTAAGTCGGGATTGTGTGGTAAAGGGTTAAACCTTACAGTACAAAACAAATGAGCCATGCTCTGGAAAAAGGGGCTTAATGCATCTCTGTGATGCATTATGCCTAGCAAGTCATCACATGAAAAGGGATCCATAAAATCCATTTTGTTTAACAACCAGCTGTATCATAAGGTGGAATGGTCCTTTACCATACAGAAAATTTACCAATAGCCAAAAGTTTCAAACTTGGTCAGCCACCATGGACTGCGCAGGCTGACCTGGGTCAATACCTTCTGCAGGTGCATTAAGCTCCCTTTCCACAGAACATGGCTCAAATAAAATGGACAATCTGAGTCAGTGCAAAAAGATACAGATATCGCAATTTCAACGCTGTTTCCATCAAAATGCCTTTCAAAGTAATAGTCTGTACAATTTTTGCGAGGTATGATCGTGTTCTTCTTTGTGTGCAAAAGTCACCCTAAAGCCAGCCATTTAACTCTTTACCACACTATCCCGACTTTTAACGACCCTGAAAAAGAAAACTTTTGAAAACATTGTGGGAAAAGGAGAAAATGCTGGTACCCAGCATATTCTCCTTTTCCCACAATGTTTTCTTCCTTTCCAAAACCAAATTTCAATTTTGGGGTTACATTCATTTTGTTGTCTGCAAATACTTTCAATTTGGAGTAATCTAAAATTGTGTCGTTTGGTAAAGAGTTAAACGGCCTCAAAGGTTAACTTCTCAAACAAAATTGTTGCCAATAACTTAGAGTACATCCATTATGTAACACCGATATGTATCAGTAATTAATGAAAGTTGAATTTTTGTGACAGACAGTATTAGGACATTAAATAGGAGATAATGTTCAGTAAGGGCAAATCTCTGTTTTTGGTGCAAATGCTTTTAAAACAAGAGGGCTAAGATGTCCCTGTATTGCTCCACTTCCTTTTAGATAAATGTATCATACGCTTGACTGGCATTGACAAAGACATAAATCATGGACAAGTCTGTAAAGCTATAGACTTTCATAGAGAAAATATCCTACCAAAAGCTTTAATTGATCCAACAGCTTTAATTGGTAGCCCTAGGCCTTATGATTTTTGACAAGAAGATTTTTTAAGTTTGCTAATATTTATCAGTTTTATTGCCATGGCAACCAAAGATTTTGCTGGAATTCAATTCTTTGAAGAAATCTTAAGAGGGCTATGGCAGGTTCATTTAATTCTGTGAAGATTCATCATAATTGGATGGCCAGTGGAGCTAAAAAGGGATCCGCTCCAGACAGAAAAATTCATCTGCCACGGGCTATATGTTCAGCAGACTATTGGTTTAAACAGAGACTTCTATGAGATACAATGATGTGACGATTGACATTAACCCTTTACAGGCAATTTGTTTGTTTGTATAGTGTTTATCGTTTTCAATATTATTTCAGTTATATTGCAGCAGTCAGTGCACCTATTCATACTTTCCTGGAGATTCTTTTATCAGCACTTCTCGCAATTTTCTTCCCAAACCACAGGCTGATTTCTCAAATACCAATTGTCAAAACAACCATAAGCAGTGAGAAAGGAATGAATCCTGTCAGACTGACTATCACTAATCCTAAGAAAGATATTTACCAAGCTGGGCACTTGAACAAGCTACCCCTGGCTATGAGTCCTGTACACTACCAACTGAACTACTGGGTTTGTCAAACACAGGCAAGGTTTGAGGCCAAGATAATACCAGGCCTGTGACAAGGAAACTGCTACTTTATGCTGAAGTAATTTTTAATTCACTCTCAGCCGCTAAGCAAAACTGTGTTCTCAACTGACAGAGATGTCAAGATCAATTTGTACAGAAGTCATTCAATATGCTGAGAATGTAAAATGGCCATAGTGTAACAGTATTTCATTCATAACATCTCCAACAGCTCCCAAAAATTTTACTAGTTACCTCTCAAACAAATTGTAAACTTTTTGCCCCCCCAAAAATCAACTAATTCATGGCAATATACGATGTTAATTACTAATTAAAATGCCATTTTAAATTATGTACCTTACAACCACCATTTTCTCCTTTTCCCACACTGTTTTCCATCCTTGCAAAACAATATCAAATAAATCATTTGAAACACATTCAATTTGTTGTCTGCCTATTGTTTCAAACGTCTTTCCCACATGACAAATTTTAGACACCTCCAGATTCAAAACACCTACAGCTGACATTTTCAAGATTGGTAAAGATTAATTTTAGGGTTCTCTAATAGGATAGAAAACAATGTGGGTTAGGGAGAAAATTCAGGTTACCAAAATTTTCTCTTTTCCACTATATTCTCAACATTTTCTAAAGGCTTCTTTCCCTGAGTCGTTAAAAGTCTGGATTGTGTGGTAAAGGGTTAAAGTACTATGCTTTTAAATCATTACTTTCTAACTGCTTTTAAATCAATACATTCTAATTTTCAGGATGTTCGCTTTTACTGCCTTTGATAATTCAGAGAGACTCTGGAGACGTCACTAAATTATAAATCGAATCTCGGCTGAATGCTCAGTAACAAGAAGCCTACCATGTGATAAACATTTCTCTCTTTTCATCCTGACCTGATTACCTCCTGAAACACATTTTTCATATCAAGACAGATCCTTGCAAAATCAGGATAAACACCTTCAATAAAAGTTTAACTCTTTATCAAACCGCAAAAAAGTAGACTTGTCTGAATTCAAAGCATTTGCAAACTACAAACTAAATGTAGTTCAAGTAATGGCATTTGTCCATAGAAGGTCAGAAAGCATTGTGGGAAAATTTGACACTGTGTGGTAAAGGATTAACTCTTTACCAAATGACAAAAATGTAGACTTGCCCAAATTCAAAACATTTGCAGAAGACAATCTACGGTAAATGTGACTCAAAAGATGGAACTCGTCTTTGATAAGGTAGAAAACATTGTGGAAAAAGGAAAAAATGCTGGCTACTACCATTTGCTCCTTTTTCTACAATGTTTTCAAAAGCCTTCACTTTCAGGGTCATTAAAACTCGGAACATGTTTTCTTCTCTTTAAAATACAAGTCCCATAATTTCACTGACCTTTTAATTTTTGGCCACAAAATTAATGCTTTTTAGTTTAGACAAGCCTAAAATTTTCTAATCTGATTTGACCGAACCTTTATTTTTTTTCTGCAAAATTAATGTTTTCAGTTCAGACATGTCTAAATTTTTTTCAATCTGGTGCATCTTAAAAAGCCTTCCTCAGCCCACATTCTGTGACAGCTTTCATGACAAGCAAAAGTTGGTTAGTCCCATCCCAGTATTTAAAAGGACTATGTCCAAATGTTTGACTCAAATAACAACAGAGTTTTAACTCTTTACCAAACGACAAAATTCTAGACTGGTCCAAATTGAAAACATTTGCAGACGACAATATAAATGTTACCGAAAAATGGAAGTTTGTTTTGCGAAGGGCAGAAAACATTGTGGGAAAAGAAGAAAATGCTGGAAACCAGCATTTTCTCCTTTTCCTACAATGTTTTCAAAAGTGCTTCTTTCTCAGGGTCGTTAAAGGTCGGGATTGTGTAGTAAAGAGTTAATGTAGTCAATCTCAGGCAGTGAATGTCTGTGCCACAAGATGCCTCATTTTGAACTAAACAGTTAATCCTTTAACACACAATACCTACCTTCGACGACCCTGTGGAAGAAGGCTTTCAAAAACGTTGTAAGAAAAGGAGAAAATGCTGGTAACCAGCATTTTCTCCTTTTATCACGAACTTTTGTACTCTTTCAAAAACAAATCGCCACTGTTTGATGCACATTTAATTTGTCATCTACAAATCTTTTGGATATGAATAAGTCCAAAATTTTGTAGTCTGGTACAGAATTCACTCTTTACCAAAAGAGGAAATTTTAGACATGTCCAAATTGAAAGCATTTTAAGACGATGAGTGTGACCCAAAAATTAAAGTTTGTTTTCGATATGGTAGAAAACATTGTGGGAAAAGGAGAAAATGCTGATTACCAGCAGGACTTGAGAACAGGGATCGCTGGTTTGATCCCCAGCTTGACCAATTTCTTTCCAAGGATTGATGATAGTCATTATGACAGGATTAATTCCTCTCTCACTGCTGACCATTGTTTCGAAGATGGTTATGTGGGAAGGCAGCCAGTGGCTTGGAAAGAATATTGTGCGTACTACTGGTAAAAGAAAAATCCAGGAAAGCATGGATAAGTGCACTGGCTGCCACAATATAACTGAAATAGTGTTGAAAACGGCGTTAAACATCAATCACTCAAGTTTTCCCATAATGTTTTTGAAAGGTTTTTCCCTCAGGTTTGTTAAAATTGGAGATTGTGCAGTAAAGGGTTAAAGCTACCTACCCATATATAGATTGTCTTTTTCTGGATCATCGAGCACCTCTACTAGTCTCACAACATTTGGGTGATCGAGTTTCTTCAGAATAGCAATTTCCCGATAGACCCGTTCAAGAGGGTGCGTAGGAGGTCTGACTGGTGATTTGCCATCACGTGGTGGAGGTGGGCGCCCTGGGGGAAAAGAGATTTCATACTCAAAATCTGTTAACCCTACTGCACATTTTTCCAGGACTTGTCAGAAATTTTTTTCTGACCAAGTCCTATCTAGTACAAGTGTCGCCTTAGGAGAAATCATTCCAAATAGGCAATTTCTTCTTTTGCCACTAATTCTGGGAATCATTTTACTTTTAAAAGAGCTATCTGTTCCTTGTAAAGCCATTGAATCAGAGCTGCTCCACTTTTTCATGTGCAAAATTTTGTTTTATAATTCAACCAAGATGTTCAAGTAAAATTTCAAAATAGCATGCAAAAAAAATCTGATAGCTAACATGATTTTCCTCTATAAGCTTAACTTCTTTTTTGTCAAGAAGTACAAATTTTACAGTCCAACTCACTCTGTTTTTCCGTGCTAACTCCTTTAACCCTTAACCAAACAATCATGATTGTGTTTTAACAACCATGAGGAACCAACCTTTCGAAAAGAAAGTGGGCAAAGGGGAAAATGCTGATAATCAGCGTTTTCTCCTTTTCCCACATCGTTTTCTAACCTTTCACAGACAATTCCCACGATGTGAGTATAATCATTCATCTGCAAATGCTCTGAATATGGATAAGCCTAGATTTTTGTCGTCTGGTACAGAGATAATCCATCTCCTCCTGCAGACCAGACTGGGAAAATACTGTGGATTACAAAACACTAAATAATGCAATAACAAGGCTGTTTCAGCAAGACTGTCTTATAAAATAGTTGACAATCCAATAAAACAGCAGACATCATAGCTTCAAGATTAGACAGATCTTCTGTGCAGTCTGATCTTGTTCTACATTGTCCACAAATGCAGCTGAAACTGTTTGTTGAATTCTTAGGTTTGACTTGGAGAAGACAATAAAACTTTGATTATTACTCACTAAAGAAACCTGCTTTCTTTCTAAGCCTCTTCTTGGATAAAATTTTCATTGCCTGAAATAAAACAGATAGAAATTTTACCCTTTCAATACCAATTAAATAACAGGTACATTTGGCTAAAAACAAGATCAACATTCTGAGTTTTTAGTGCTGTTTTAGTATAATTGTAATATAATATCGGACAATACGGATGGGTGATTAGAATTACTAGCACATTAACTCTTTACAAAATGACAAAATTTTAGACTGGTCCATATTGAGAGCATTTGCAGACGATAAATGTGGCTAAAATGATTGCCTTTGTTTCTGAAAAGTTAGAAAACATCATGGGAAAAGGATAAAATGCTGGTTACCAGTTTTTTCTCCTTTTCCCACAGTATTTTCAAAAGGTTTCTCTTTCAGGGTCATCAAAAGTTGGGATTGTGTGGTAAAAGGTTAAGTATGATCTTATCTTGATCTACACTGTCTAGCCAAGTAAATGCAGTTGTCGGCTGTAGTCTAAATACCAGTTTTTAATATTTCTTCACTATATAATGATGTTTTGAAATCAAATAAAGAAAAGAAAGACAGGCATTACTGAATCCACTCTTTGCATGCCATGCAAAGAACAACCAGCGTTTTCTCATTTCCCAAAAGTCTTTTCTTCCCTTTCATAGTCAAATCCTATTCCTTAACTCTTTACCAAACGACAAAATTTTAGACTGGTCCAAATTCAAAGCATTTGCAGACGACAATTTAAATGTGGCTCAAAAATTAAAATTTGTTTTGGGTAGGGTAGAAAACATTGTAAGCAAAGGAGAAAATGCTGGTTACCAGCATTTTCTCCTTTTCCCACAATGTTTTCAAAAGGCTTCTTTCTCAGAGTCAGTAAAAGTCGGGATCTTACGGTAAAGGGTTAAGCCACATTTATTTTGTTGTTTGCAAATGCCTTAATGCAAAAATCATTTTCTGAGGCCAGACGAATCTGTTTTCTGGAACTGCTTTCATTTAAGTCAAGTCTAAAATTTTGTCTTTAAGAAAAACGTTAAGTCCATGTAGGTACCTGATAATATTGTCACATAGACACCCCATAGGACCGTTTTATTCAAATAGCCTTATCCAGTTCAAAAAAGACAACAAATTAAACAAAATTAGTGGAAATCACCTTTGAAAGTGCAAAAGACATTGTGGGAAAAGAAGAAAATGCTGGTTATCTGGCAGCATTTTCTCTTTTTCTCACAATGTTTTCAAAAGCCTCCTTCGTATAGGCTGTTAAAACTCGGTAAAACTATGGTGAAGGTTTAATCCTTTGCCAGAAGACAAAATTTTAGACTGGTCCATTTTGTAAGCATATGCAGACGACAAATTAAAATTTAACATTGCTCAAATGTGGCAGTTTGTCTTTAAAAAGGTAGTTACCAGCATTTTCTCCTTTTCCCACAATGTTTTCAAAAGCATCCTTGTCTGGGTTACTAAAACTCTGGATTGTAAGGTAAAGGGCTAAGGGGATGAACAAAGGTAATAAAACTTTTGGAACCCCAAAAACAGTTCCCTTGGCTGGGATAAACTTCTGAATGACATAAAAATACTTACATAATGGGAGTCATCTGACTCGTTGTAGGCCAATTTCACAATGCCATAGGATCCCTAGAAAAAATCAAAGTACTGAAAGTATTGCCAGACAAGGGAATGTGGAATAATTGGCCTTAGTAAAGATACAACTTGACTGGTTCAAGATTGAAGAAAAATGATTGAATCCTGTTCTTAAGTCCAATCCGTTACGGCCTGGTCTAAACAAGTTTCATCTGGTTCGTTCCGTTGAATTTATCCAACACTCATAGCCATTTGACCAATTACCACACAATCCCAAGTTTTAACAATCTTCCGAAAACGGCTTTTGAAAAAAAATCATGCAAAAAGGAGAAAATGCTGGTAACCAACATTTTCTCCTTTTCTCACAATCTTTTTTATCCTTTTCTCAAAAATTGCGTCATTTGCACCACATTTAATTTGACATCTGCCAATGCTTTCAATTAGGACAGCTCTTAAGTTTTGTTGTTTGGTAAAGAGTTAAGTAAATATAAGCTGAATTTGCATAGGTCACTAACTTAATCAACATACAAGCAAACGTCTATCTTATCAATGACATGTTATTCAGTCTATGACTTAATAAGCAGACATCTTGAAACTGGAATGGTTGAGACTTTGTAGTTTATGTCAACCTTGTCATATGCAACAGAATTAGGATTTCTGACAGAATCATTTTCTGTGCAGCAATATTTGGTAACTGTGGGGTTTTTATTTACGTTTGAATCTGGATCACTCTTGATGGCAATAGACTAGTGTTCGCTAGTCTAAAATCATGTACATCAATTTCATGCAAGCACCAACAGTTCCAGCCAGTTCCTTACTTAGATAGAAATTAATTAACTAGATGTTTTGGAAAAATTGTGTGTGTTTTGTTTCCACTAACTTCATGCAGAAAAGCAGCTAGTGCCTTAGAGAGAATATCTCATGTGTCAATATGCTCTTCACTTTTTGGACTCGGGTTAAAAGGTAGAGCAGCCAATGTTTTGAAAATTGCTTTGCCATATGAACTGATAAGCTGATCATTGTTTCCACCTTATTTGCTTAACCCTTTACCAAATGACTATATTTTGGACTGGTCCAAATTGAAAGCACTTTCAGACGACAAATTAAAGGTGCCTCAAATGGCGAAATTTGTCCAAGATAAAGTAGAAAACATTGTGGGAAAAGGAGAAAATGCTGGTTACCACAATGTTTTCAAAAGGCTTCTTCCTCAGAGATTGTGTGGTAAAGGGTTAACATAATTTTAATACGCTTGCTGTAAGAGCAACTGTCCTTTTTCCCAAATGTTTTCAATACAATTCAAAACAGGCCTTTTTCCCTTCAAATTGTTTCTTTTACCTGTCAAGTGTACTTATTAATGACATAACTCTTAACCACACGAGAAAAGTTTAGTCTCATCCATATCAATAGCATCTGAAGGCAACAAATTAGATGTGGCTCAAATAATAGATTTTGTCATAGAAAGGAAATTTGTGGGAAACAGGCATTTTACCAGTATTTACTCCTTTTCCCATGATGTTTTCAAAAGCCTTCTCCTCCCTGGTCATTAAAACAAGGGCTTGTTTTGAATAGGGTTATCTCAAAGATATAAAAGATGCTCTTTTCTGTCACATACCTTTCCTATTTCATCTTTGAGCTTATACTGATTCAGCTGCATATAACCATCTCCGCTATCTGATACTGAAATACGCCGAGTTTCCATGGTTGGCTGCCTGCGTAACCTTGGTGATGCTGTTGGTGAAGTATGTGGAGAACGATTAGAGAAACGTCTTTGATTTACTGAACTGTCCTCCGATTTACTGTATAAAATCTTTGGAGCATGGCGTTTTGTAGATAATGCTCCCCCACTTAGAGGGCGAGAGTCTGTTGGTAAAGGCGAGTCAGTATCAGAGCTGTGTGAAGTAGGAAGAGAGTGAGCAGATTGGCAACTTTGTTTCTCAAACGTCCGCACTTCACTTTCACCATTAAGTTCATGAAAATGAGGATTAGAAACACAGTCTAGAGGTGAAGGTAGCGTAAGGTGTCCCGTAGAATCAATCACTGTTAAACTCTCCCGACGACCATTATCTATACTACAACTAACAGACTTGATAGGCAGTGAACGGTAAGTCTGAACTCCAGTGAATTCAGATTGTGCATCGGTGTCATTCTCTACTAAGTCGCTAACAGAGCTCCTTCCTGAATCATTTGTTATATTTGAACTTTTTCTATGTAGAGGATTTTTCAGAACACGCAGATTTTTCACGTTTTCAGTGCTTAAACTCTCCTCTTCATATGCATTGATATTACCACTATCACGAGTGAGTAACTTTCTGTCAGCTGTAAGACCTTCGTTTTCCTTGTTTCTGTCCTGTATCTTGAGAGATTCTTGTGACTTCGTTAATCCTTGTGACTTTTCAAGAGGAGATAACTTGTTCTTTGATATGTAATTTTCTGATTCTGTAGTTTCCCCTGGTGATATTGATCTATTTTTAGATCTCATGTCGTCCTGGTCTAGGCTTTGGTGAAAATGGCTATTTCTGTAAAAAAAAATAAAATGTAATCTTAAGTTCTAAAAACCAATAAATGACCAAATTTACAATTGGCTTTTCCCAGAAAACAACAGTTCTCGGTCTGGACCCTTTATGATACAGCAAAAATTTAGACCAGTCCAAATTGCAAGCATTTGCAGACAATAATTTAAATGTGGCCCCAACGATTGCATCTGAAATAGCAGAAAACATTGTGGGAAAAGGAGAAAATGCTGGTCACCAGCATTTTCTCCTTTTCCCACAATGTTTTCAAATACCTTCTTTCCTCAGGGTCGTTTAACTCTTGATTGTGTGTAATTGATTTCTTATATAGAAGGTCTAGGTCTAAGATGACACTGCAAGTTTTCTATCGGATTTATGTTGTACAACATATTGAGATATTCTGATCAAATGATTATAGCCTTGAAATAACAATACAATGTACTTTGATTGTTTTACACAAGGCATACCTAAGTGGTATGTATCCACTAATCTAGGCACTAAGAACATTGCCCGACCAGTGCCAATAGCTCTGGTGGTAAACCATCAGACTTGTGAACATCAAATCTCGATCCCCACCACTGGCCACCTACAAGTACTAAAAAGTCTTTTAGATGATTTGCTCAAACTAACTCTCATGTGACAGTGCTATAGATTGAGCATGTTAAAAAACCAGGCATAACTAAGGATGTGTTTTGTTCTGTATCTTGCACTATCCTTCATAACATAGCTAAGTCCTCTTGGGCACTGCCCATATGGGGAACCGGTGGCGACAATAAGTAAATGAAAATCAATCAAAAACCAACATCATCACTGATCATCTATACACTTACCACATCTCATATAAAAAAAAACCAAAAAAGCTGAATAAATTGTGTAACCGTTAGACAGAAGCTCTTTTGATGCACTTGCACTACACTTTGAAAAAAATCATTGTAACAACTGGAGAAGTTTGCTCAGTCATTAACACACCTCAATATTATCAAAATTTGTTCTCCTGACCAAGTCAAAACATAACACTTTGACACAAGTTTACATACACCACATTTTAGCTTTTTCCCTGTGTTTGCCCCTGAATTTATTTGTTAGTAAAAAGCATTGAGCAACAAAATATTTCAAGTATCACATGCATGTTTCACCCTTTTACCTGTTTACATGCTGAATGAAGTGTAAAGGGATTTCTGGACAGTGTAGATCAAGATCAGACGGCAAAAACAGAACAAGCAATCTGATATTGGATCTTCAATATCCAGTATAGTAAATGGTAAGTTAGAAGACCTTGAATTAGCAATTTTTATGATCTTTTTGCTGATCCTCAAATATTACTTTTTTGTTTACAATGCCGTCTATGATTTAAACACTGGGGGGCAGCTGGGAAATATGAGATATAGAGGTATAGTGTGAAAATTCTCAGGAAATTGGGAAACCAATCTACTGCTGTAAGGCAGGGGACCAATTTGGAGGGAGATTAACCCTGGGTGAAATTGTTGGTAAATGATTTAGTTGATACAATTAGATATCCGTTCTATGTGCGTAACCCATTGCCTTGCATACAGGAATTTATAAAGGCTATTTCCAAACAAAAGAAAAACCACTCGCACAATTGAAAAATAAAAGATTTTTGAGTTTTTTTGGCATAGCTGAATGTGCTGGCTTTTGACCTACTTTTTGGTACTGTTAAAAAATGAATAAATAGAAATTTGTGATTGGGTCAAAATTGTACACAATGTCATAGTTATTTTAAGGGCCATTGCCTATTTGTGGGCAAATTTACGTCATAATTATATCCTTTTTAAAGATATTTCTTGTTTAACCCTTTCCCAAACGACAAATTTTGGACTGGTCCAAATTGAAAGAGTTTGCAGACGACACTTTTAAATTTGATGAAAATGGCAGAAAGTTCTCAAAAAGGGTAGAAAACACTGTGGGAAAAGGAGAACTTGCTCGTTACGAGCAATTTCTCCTTTTCCCACAGTGTTTTCAAAAGACTTGTACTGCATACATGTGAAAACCAGGGCTTGTTTGGGAAAGGGTTAAATGTTTTAGTACCACCTCCAATGGTAAATTGGTCATATCGCACTATCAGCTTGCTTAACCCTTTATTAAATAAGCTGTAGACATCTGGTGTTCTAACATTCCTACGAAAAAACCTGTTGAAATCATTGACAGAAAAGAAGAAAATGCTGGGAAACAGCATTTTCTCCTTTTCCATCAATTCTTTCAAAATGCTTCCTACCAAGGTTAGTTGAAACACCAAATTGTTTGGAGCAGGGCTGAAGTCTTTAACTTTCCTCTATACTACGATAAGGACTTGGTTTTCCTTTTTGCCTGACATGTCATGGGCCCTCCTCTGGCCAAGTGGACAATTTCCTCCATTTTTGTGGATAACAGAAAACACATTACTTCCTTAACTCTTTACCACAAAACAAAATTTTAGACCAGTCCAAACTGAAAGCATTCGCAAACGACAAAATAAATGTGGCTCAAAAATAGAAATTTGTTTTGGGAAGTGTAGAAAACAATGTTGGAAAAGGAGAAAATGCTGGTTACCACCATTTTCTCCTTTTCCCACAATCTTTTCAAAAGGATTCTTTCTCAGGGTTGTTAAAAGTTGGGATTGTTCAGTAAAGAGTTACCACTCTACCAGACAACAAAATTTTAGACCAGTTCAAACTGAAAGCATTTGCTGACGACAAATTGCACAAATGACGGTACCTGTCTTTGGGACTGCAGATAACATTATGAGAAAGGAGGAAAATGCTGGTAACCAGCATTTCTTCTTTTGCTACAGTGTGTTCAAAGGCCTTCTTCTTCGGGGTTGATAAAACTCCGGATTATGTGGTGTTGAAAAGAGTTAAAAAAGTTTGCAGCACATGACTGAAAATTATAATCCTTGCGAAATACTAATACTAAACATGCATTAACCCTTTACCATACAGTCTCGAGTTTTAGTGACCCCAGGAACTGAAGGAGGAAGGTTTTTGGAAACATTGTGGGAAAAGGAGAAAATGCTGTTAACCAGCATTTTCTTCTTTTCCCATAATGTTTTCTACCCTACCAAGAGAAATTACAATTTCTAATTCATTTTGTCATCGGCAAATGCTTTCAATTTGAACAATCCTAAAATTTTGTCGTTTGCTAAAGGGTTAAGGTTCAATAAATGAGTGAATGAGGAAACATTATGGCCAACGTCAAACTTGCTCCTTGCAAGCAGTCTCTCCACGTATCAGAATGTTCTCAACAATGTTCAGCTGAGAGGTCATTTGCAGGTGGTCATGTGATAAAATACTGACACATACCAAGTGCCATTGTATCAATCAATCCATGTGCTGATCATATTATCCTATAATATGGCCCCTTGTCAAATGACAAAAGAATTGAATTCTGGAATTGCGGTGAAAAATGGCTTCTATTGTTTTCCCCACAGAAATTTCCTATAATCATCCAATTCATGAGACGAGTGTGACAAAGCCTTGTGGAAACTTTTACCCAATCCACTGGACATTATTATACCAAAGAAAAAAGCTTTCAAAATGGGCTAGTTGGTAAAGAGTTAAATGGCTCAATAAATCCATACACTACATCTTTAAATGCAAAGTTATCTCAGGTTCAAAATGAATTTTTCAGAGGGAGCTTTTCAAATTTCTTTACCTCACCAAACTTCAAAATTGATTTATCACTGAATTAAGTAACTAATCATCAGTAAAGAAGAGAAACTAAAGGTAAAAAAAAATACTTTTCAATGGCACTTCCTTAAAGTTCCATCAGTACTCATTTTAAGCCAAATATAACCCATTCCGTCAACATGTTACCAAACCATAGTCATCCTTGTGGCTTTATGACAAATATTACACCTGGCGATTGTGAGATTGCATCGATTACGACAGACAGAAAATGCAAATTCGGACTTGGCGGCTTTCCACTCGTTCAATTGAGGATATTGCATGATGCTTGTCACGTGACTGTGTACAACCTTCACCTTGCATATTCATGCTGCTGGAAAGTGGAGTCTAGATAATGTACACAGGTGTACTGTCGCAACAAACTATGTCACAAGAACCCAACAGCAATTTTATTCAAGGATGTCGAGTTTTGTATCGAGACTGCAATGGAATGATTTCAAACACAGTAGAAATGTAAATTTTGAATGTGTAAATTAACATTTAGTGTTTTTGCTGAAAGAAAAAGAAAAGACATGATCTTCCAATTAGACGAGTGCGCCATTTCCCGGTGGAATAAGTAGCTTTCTATTTTTAGATGGGCGTACATGCGAATGACTTTGGCCAAAAAACAAACATGATTCCCCTATTGTTTATAATTTTGACTGGACGTAATTTTCTCTTGACCAGGATTCATTTGAAACTTCTTTTCATTCTTTTGGGCCACAGGCATTGCTGATTTATTGATGTTAACTCATTTCTATATTTGGCTTAAATAAGTACCCAGAGAACTTTAATGGGCTATAGTATGTTAAGGTATTTTTAAATTTCACACCAAAGTTTCACAAAGACTTATGGGAATGTCACATGATCAATAGCACACTTCAATTATCAGGAATCATATTCAAATCAGTATAATGATGTGTTAGCTGATGTTATACAGAATACACAGTTACTGACTTTCAATGACCATCCCATTATTGAAACGCCCAATTTTGCACTTTTTTTCTGAATATAGAGATACAGTTTCTTTGCAGTTACAAAGAAAACCAAATATGTATGCATTTATTGGTGTTTTACAAGAATTTATTGGTGTTTTACAAGAAATTTTGACTAGTCCATTATTTTAAGGTCTGCATAATACTACATCAAACTACTGTCAAACTTGTCTCTGAGACCACACATATAAATCAACCAAATTATTTAACTCTTTACCAAACAATCCCTGGTTTTAACAGCCCTGGAGAAGGAACCTTTTGAAAACCTTGTGGAAAATGGAGAAAATGCTGGTAACCAGCATTTTCTCCTTTTCCCTCAATGTTTTCTACTCTGTCAAAGAACCTCAATCTATTGGTGCCAACTTCAAATTTGTCACCTTCAGGTGCATTTAATCTGAAAGAGTATAATATTTTCCATCTGGGAATCTAAACCCCTTCTTTGATTAACTTCAATGAACTTGCACTTAAAGACCACCTGCTTTGGAAGACCACTTTTCTAACTTCCTAGAGGGTGGTCTCTGATTTGACTGCACTTTCTACTTGTCCATCTACTGCTCAAATTAAGGGTTTGTTACTATATCTCATATATCAAACGTCATAAGCTGATGTATCACATCATTTCAAAACAGGAAGAATGAATCTCATCAGATATTTTGCATGTAGTATTTCTGTACCATCATACCACATGACAATATTTTACAGCTGCCAAAATTGAAAGCACATGCAGACAAAAAACATTAAATGTTCCTTAAATGTTGACACTTATCTTGAACAAAGTTGAAAAAATTGTTGAAAAAGGAGAAAATGCTGTTTAACACCATTTTCTCCTTTTACCACACTGTTTTCAAAAGGTTTCTCCCTCAGGGTCATTAAGGCATGAGACTGTTTGGTTAAGGGTAATACACTTTAATATACAGATATTAAGTTTTCTTCACTTCTGCAGTGGATGACTTGAAATCAGCGATGTGGGTTAAAGATGGATTGCTCAGTATGACTGATTGCTCCTTTTTCTCCAATGTTCTTCTCATCCCTCAATGTTTCTTTCCTCTCCTCAAGATGGAGTTTCACTATATATGTGACTTGCTCTGACAGTGTGACATGAAGATTAACTCTTTACCAGATGACAATGTTTTAGACTTGTCCAAATTGAAAGCATCTTGCAGATAACAAATGTGGCTAAAGTCAGGTTTTGTCTTTGAAAGGTTAGAAAACATTGTGGGAAAAGAAGGAAATGCAGGTTACCAGCATTTTCTCCTTTTCCCTTAATGTGCACAACAGCCTTCTTCCTCAGTGTCAGTAAACAAGAGGGCCATGATGGCCCCGGACGCTCACCTGAGTCAATAGGCGAAATTCACTCAACGTGCATAATTCAACTTCTGACCAATTGTCAGGTCAGTTGAGCTTAAAATGTGGCCTCTAGAGCGTCCACAAGGAATTTCCGTAATTTGACCTAGTGACCTAATTTATCACCCCACGTGACCCAATTTGGAACTCATCAAAAAATTTATCAAGACAAACATTCTGAACAATTTTCAAGTTAATTGAGCAATAAATGTGGCCTCTACAGTGCCCACAAAGTGTTTCTTAAATTTGACCCAGTAACCTAGTTTATGACCCCAGCTGACCCAATTTCAAACTCACCCAATATTTCATCAAGACAAACATTCTGACCAACTTTCAAGTCAATTGAGCAAGAAATGTGACCTCTAGAGTGCCCTAAAGGTATTTCTTTAGACCTAGTGACCTAGATTATGAGCCCAGGTGACCCAAATCCAAACTCATCTAAGATTTCATCAAGACAAACATTTTGACCAATTTTCAAATCAATTGAACAATAAATGTGGCCTCTAGAGTGCACACAAGGTATTTCTTTAATTTGACCTAGTGACCTAATTTAAGAACCCACATGACCCAAGTTTGGACTCATGTGCGATTTTATCCAGACAAACATTCTGACCAATTTTCAAGTCAATTGAGCCAAAAATGTGGCCTCTAGAGTGCCCACAAGGTATTACTTTAATTTGAACTAGTGGCCTAGTTTATGATCACAGGTGACCCAAATCATTACTCATCTAAGATTTTATCAAGACAAACATTCTGACCAAATTTCAGGTCATTTGAGCAATGAATGTGGCCTCTACAGTGCCCACAAGATATTTCTTTAATTTGACCTAGTGACCTAGTTTATGACCCCAGGTGACCCAATTTTAAACTGACTGAACATGTTGTGCTCAGGTGGGCTAACAAACTTAGAACAGATTCACTACATACCAAATAACAAAGCTCTATGCCTTCAAGGTTTAGAAAAGAAGAATTTTAAAGTTTTCCTTCTTTGTTCCCATGTTAGAACTTGTGACCCCCGGGGCGGGGCCAGTTTTGACCTGAGGGGGATCATATGAACAAACTTGGTAGAGGTCCACTAGGAGATGCTAGATGCCAAATATCAGAGCTCCACGCCTTCCAGTTTCAGAGAAGAAGAATTTTAAGGTTTTCCTTCTTTGTTCCTATGTTCAAACTTGTGACCCCCGGGGCGGGGCCAGTTTTGACCCCAGGGGCATCGTATGAACGAAGTAAGTAGAGGTCTGCTAGGATATGCTACATACCATATATCAAAGCTCTACGCCTTCCAGTTTCAGAGAAGAAGAATTTTAAAGTTTTCCTTCTTTGTTCCTATGTTCGACACTTGTGACCCCAGGGGCGGGGCCAGTTTTGACCCCAGGGACATCATATAAACCAACTAGGTAGAGGTCCACTAGGAGATGCTAGATGCCAAATATATAAGCTCCATGCCTTCCAGTTTCAGAGAAGAAGAATTTTAAAGTTTTCCTTCTTTGTTCCTATGTTCAAACTTGTGAGCCCCGGGAGTAGTATATATTATACCAGTTTGCCGCAAAAACCGTTTTATACCATCTCATACCGTCTCATACCGTCTCATACCGTCTCATAACTAAATGTTCTCTAAAAAAGGTTTCTAAAAAAAAAAAAAAAAAAAAAAAAAAAATTTAATTTTAAAAAATTTCATCATCACGCGTCATTGCTTCTAATAATCATTGCTTCTGATAATCATTGCTTCTGATACCGAGATACTGAGATACTGAGTTACTGAGTTACTGAGTTGCTCAAGACAAACTCTTACATCAGTTAATTGCTTAACCTCCCCATCAACCAACGCATCATGCAACGGCTAACCAGCTTATGAGTTAGTGGATGGGTTAAGATTTTGGTAAATTAAAAAAAAAAAAAAAAAAAAAAAATTTCATCATCACGCGTCATTGCTTCAGATACTGAGTTACTCAGAGATACCGAGTTACTGAGTTACTGAGTTACTCAGAGTTACTGAGATACTGAGTTACTGAGTTACTGAGTTGCTCAAGACAAACTCATACATCAGTTAATCGTTTAACCTCCCCATCAACCAACGCGTCATGCAATGGCTAGCCAGTTTATGAGTTAGTGAGTGGGTTAAGATTTTGGTGAAAAAATCGCTTGCCACGATTAAATAAAAATTGAATTTAAGATTTATAAATCCTGAGTAAAAGTAGGTAAAATAATAATGGCAAGTTTTACTGAGACTAGTGAAAACATGAGTGATAATAATGATAACAAGGGTGTAATCATACGATCACAAGAAGAGTTTGACGACTTGTTTTATGAAGAGGCAAGCATCATCAACGGTTTGTTTGAAAGTAGAGCAGAGGATATAATAGCAAAAGTAGAAAGAAAGCTTACCCGTTTCTTTAACGCTGTGAAAGACGAGGATCTTCAGTTTCAGTTAGATGATTTAAAAAACGATATAGCTTTAGATACAGATGTTGATGAGATAAGAGAACAGATGAGAGAAACTTTAGACCAATTGTTTGAGGATATAGAAAATGATGTTAAAATTGCTTTAAATGATAAACATTCATATTTAGACAAGGATTGTGATGTATTTAAAAAACAAATAATAGAGGAAGTAGCTGAAGTGTTTGTCGAATAAGACTATGAAAAATAGGAGTTAAATGTTAATCCATGGTTATATATCATCTTAAAATGATATATTACTTATATTACAAAGAAAAAATATGAGTAAATCAATAACTGTTACTAAAGAAAAGTCTATTACAGTTAAAACAAAAGGTGGTAAAGAAAGAGCAGAAATTGATGAAAAGAAAGCTAGGTTAAATAAAAACAATATGATCATACTTAAAACATTAGCAAAAAATAAAAACGTAAAAGGTATCAACCTTCTCAAAAAAGCAGAACTAGTATTTATTTTATCACATATACTAGACGATGAAGATTTTTCTATTAAACTAGAGATTTAGTATTAAAAAAATGCTAGAACTAGAGCCAGATTTTAAACATAAGTTAAGTGACCTACTTAGGGATAAATCAAATATTTATCCTATAAACACAAACAAAATCATTTACACAAATGGAACCGGGTTAATGCCCTATAAAAATCCAAGATGGTTTAGCGATATATACTACTACTGCAGTAAAATGCTTTATGAACAACCTAAAGAAGATACTTTAAACATAACATTTTATGCTGGTGGTAACAACATACGCGTTAAACATTGTTTTTACAGTAAAGATTTAACCAATTTGCTATCTCTCTTTAAACAAAGATTTATAGATTGCCCAAATGAACACAGTTTTTTAGAAAGTTGTATTAACGATATTGAAGAATATAGCATAAACTTTAAGTTTATATAAAAAATGAAAATTCCAGAAGCGATACAACAAAAGTATATGGTTGAATGCTTACGCAATCAAAGCAAATATTATTATTTCTTAACCCAGTAAAGGGTTAAAAAATTTACAAGTCTAACTCTATCAGTATTGTTAAATATGCATTTTTAGCATTAGGATTATTTGTTCTTGTTATAAAGTTTATAACATCACATTGGTCTAATTCTAAAGGCTGTGGAAAAACTACACAACTACAACCTTCTCCTTTCTTTTTTATTATAGAGTAGTCAATCTGTTCAACTCCATTTACGACTATATTAACTTTTGCCTCTTCTTTTAGAATTCCGGTTCCCTTAACAATCATTAAAGTCCCTCTTATAATTCTACCAGAAGCAGACATACAATAACCTCCCATCCCATGACTTACTCCGGCACTACCATTACCAAAAGAAAACTTATAACTACCGTCTGTTAAAGAACCCTGCTCCTCGGCACACACGCTTATAATTGTTTTATGAAGCGATACCCTTCCATCCACATAGGATTTTGTTACTAAATCTCCCTCATCTACAGGTATCGCAGCGTTTTTTATAGAAAAACCTTGAAGATCTACATCAGATATTGCTGTAAAGCTTCCATTTGGATTTTTTACAATGGCACCACCATTATCAACATAATTTTTATTAGCAGCAGCGTTAAGATTTATTGGATTTGGTAAACCAGTAATTGAGTTACCACCCATATCTATTTTACCAGCCACTGAAAAAGACCCGTCTTGGTTTTTTGTTAAAGCCTTTTCACCTGCGGTAGCCATCTCAATAACACTATCTACGTAAAGCTTATTTGCTGCATGACTATTTTCAATTGGTGAAGCAACAAAATGAATTCGCCGGTTACCCATAGATATTTCTCCTATTGCAGTATAAAAGTTATCAATGGGGTTATACAAAAATGGTGAGGATTGACTATCAACATACCCCTTTGTTGCTACATCATCAGGTTCAGCAGGTGACAGAACATTAACTAACCCATAATTCCTCATATCTATATTTCCTGTAGCAACAAATCTTCCATCATTACGTTTAACAATAACACTTTCTCTACTAACCTTATCTACATAACTTCTGGTAGCCGCATCATGTGGTTCTTCAGGGTCATGTAGATTATGTATTTTTTTAAAACCCATATTGAATGGTGCAGTAGCAATAAAATTTCCATTTTCTTTTAATAGTGGTGATTCTGCGTTACCCCCTGCTGTATTATCAACGTAATCCTTGGTCGCAACGTCTTGTGGATTTACTGGATTACTTACCCTCGTAAATGTGTTGCCATTCATATTTATAGAACCGGTAACAGTGGTTGTTCCATCTTTACGTAAAAAGTTGTTAGTTATGTAAGCAAGTGACACACCACCATCACCACTTGTTTTAACATCATCCATTCTTCCAAATTTATCAACAGGCATCGTTTTTAATATTACTAAAAAAGTTTATTTAAAACATTTTGAAATTCATTATCATCACACAACTCTTTAAGAATAAACAAACATAAATGACCGCAAAATACTTCACCCGCATGTTGTAATTGATCAGTATTGTAGTATATAGGTTGTTTTAAATAATCTATAATTTCATTAGGTGGTTGAATACCATAACTATCAAAATAAATTTTTCTTTTTCCATCTTTAAACCAAGCAACCCAATGAGTACCAGGGCCACCAGAGTCATCAAGGTTTAATATACCACATTCATTTTTTTTATTCTTTTTTGGTAGGGTATCTCTTAAAAATGTTCCTCTAAAATTTCTTAATTTTAATTTTTTTGCAGCATCATTTAGTTCAAAATTACTTAAAGGTTTATTTTTTAAAGTTACATTATCAATTGTAATATCTTTCATTTTTATATATTTAAATATTTATAATAGCACTATTATCAACCCATGTATTAAACTCATCAGAATAACCTTTCCACTTTACAAGAGATTTCTTTTTTCCCTTTTTAATAACCTTTTCTATCCTATACACCTCTTGGCTCGTTTTTTGTAGTTCAGGTTCATAAAATGAACCTTTTATTTCTTCACCATTTAAATCCTCAATCTTATACGTTATAGGCGTTGTATGTTTTACTTCTGAAACTGTAAAAACCTCTTCAGTCCATCTTGTGGTATAACCTTTTTCAAAAGTCTTTTTCTTTTTACTTATCCTTACTTTGTCTCCAACAGAAAACTTTGGTTTGATATCCTCCCTTACTTGGTCATAATCAGGATACAATGTTGTCCAAACTTTATTTTCATTCTTCTTCTTACTTGCTTCAATTGGTGTCATCTTGATAGAAGAATGCCTCGTGTTGTTGTATTCCTTAACAAGATATGGTAATACATCAATATATACATTTGTTGAGTGAGCAGAGAAATACTTCCACATTTTTTCTTTCATTGTTCTAATCCATCTCTCAACAACGCTTGATTTTTCCTCATTTTCAGTAGAATACAATTCAACCAAATCTTTAACATCTTTGTTATAAAACTCTTTACCTTTATCAACCCACATTTTTTCAGGCTTTCTTTCCTTAAAAATACTCTTCAGTGCAACAGAAACAGATTTCCCTGTTTTATCTTTTAATGGTATAAGCCATCCATATTTTGAAAAGATGTCAATGACAGCAAGAAGAAATTTTACTCCACGATTTAATTTAGAAAATGCTTGCATATCTACTAAATCTGCGGCCCATATCTTATTGTTACCATTTACTCTAACTCTCCTTTTCTTAAATTTTCTTTTTACTGGTTTATGTAATTCTTCTGCTAGCACTATATTTTCTAAATTTTTTTTTTACTCATTCCCATACCAAATCTTTTCTTGGTTCCTATTAATGAAGAAACTAATCCTCTTTCCATTCTTTCCTTAATAGTAGGATTATAGATACCCTTTAACTCTTTAAGCATATTAGCATCACACACATCATTCCGTGTTTTAGTATCATTATGCTTAAGATAACAGATATCATGATGATATGCTGCCTTGTCAACACGATTTACAGGCTTTGACCATTCTTTAGGTGTTAAATCAGGATTTAATCTTTTCTTTAACTTAGTACCAGGACCAGTAAAATTATGACCAGGTAAATGCATTTCAACAGGTAAGTTATTGATTGCTTTGTTTAACAATGAACCACCTTCTTTTTGTTTAACAAATTGTGTTTTAGTTGTACCACAAATAGCGCATTTTCCCCGCACCATATTTTTACCATTTTTACTTACTACACATTTTAAATCTGTAGTATCAGTTTTCTTTTTACATTTAACGCAATACATATTTTTATATTAAAATAAAAATTTTTAATATAAATATGGATATTGTTAATTTATCATGGAATGAAGCGTTAGCAAAAAGATTTAATCACCCCCTTTTACCTAGGAGCATCAGGGGCTTAATAGTAGGTAAATCAGGGTGCGGTAAAACTACACTTTTACTTAACCTTTTGTTAAGACCTGATTGGTTAGATTATAACAACTTATGCGTTTTTGGTAAAAGTTTGTTTCAACCAGAATATCGCATACTTAAAAAAGCCTTTGAAGAAAAAATACCAAAAGAATACATATTAAGGTTGTTCTCACTTAAAGATGAAGTACAAAACCGAGATATTTCACCTACTGCATCAGTTGAAGAATGGGCAAAAACAATTAAGGAAAAATCTGATATCAATTGTGAATTTTTTGAATATGCTAGTGATGTTCCTGACCCAAGAGATTTAAATGCATCAAATAAAAACTTAATGATATTTGATGACTTACTTTTAGAAAGGCAAAACAAGTGTGAAAACTATTATGTAAGAGGAAGACATAGTAATGCCGATTGTTTTTATCTAGCACAAAATTATTTTAGATTACCTCGTCAAACTATTAGAGAAAATGCTAACTTAATATGCTTGTTTAGACAAGACTTAAAAAATCTTAATCATATTTATAGTGATCATGTTGGAGATGATATGACTAAAACAGAGTTTATCAATTTTTGTAAAAACTGTTGGGGAAAACCACATGGTTTTGTTGTGATTGATTTAACTAAGAACCGTAACGATGGAAAATATAGATGTGGTTTTGACAACTTTTACATACCACGAGATTACAAGGATTACCATTAAAAATATATTTTCATTAAAAATATATTTTACAAATTATAAAATGGAAGTAGAATTACTTGAAAAGATAGTAAAAAACACTAACCATAAAACATCATTTCAAATTATCGTAAGCGATAACAAAACAGAGTTTAAAACAAGATTTACTCCTCCACTTCTATTAGAAAAAGATAAAGAATATGAAATAGCGTTGGTTAACCTTGAAACTTACTATTCATTTCCTAATATTGATAAAAGTAACAACACATTTGTTTATTCACCTGACAATGGTGCAACGTGGGTAAAACTAAAATTACCAGAGGGATCTTATGATTTAGTTGATATTAATGATACAATACAACAAGAAATGAGGAAAAGGGGTCATTATGACCTAGTTAATGAAGAATATTATATTAATATTTCCGCAAACACTAATACTTTAAAATCTATTCTTTATGTTGAAAATGGATATCAGGTTGATTTTAACCAAGGTAGAAGTATCGGAAAAGTATTAGGATTTAATAGAGCAAAATATCTACAAGGATTTCATGAATCTGAAAATGTAGTAAATATTCTTAGTATTAATAGCTTGTTAGTTAATATTGATTTAATTTCAGGTAGTTATGTTAACGGCTCACAAAGAAATACGATTTACAGTTTTTTTCCTAATGTATCACCAGGATATAAAATAATAGAAAACCCGGTAAACCTTGTTTATCTTCCCCTAACATTAAATGAAATACATAATTTAAATGTATCAATTACAGACCAAGATGGAACATTACTAAATCTAAGAGGGGAAAATTTAACAATTAGATTTCATATAAGAGAAGCAAGATAGATATAAAAAATGACAAACTACATTAACGCTAAAATAAATATTTCAGACGGACAAAAGGAAAAAATTTTACATTCTTTTAGAAACAAAGCTCCAGCAAGTATTCGTTTAAAGCATGAAGATATACATGGTAATGATGTAATAGCACTAACCAAATCACAAGTAAATAAACTTACAAAAGCTTATAAAGGTGGAAAGGGAGCAACATTTAGAATGACTCCTAGACAACTTAAACACAACATGAAAGTAGAAGGTGGATTTTTACCTTTGTTAGCTGGTTTAGCTTCATCAGTTTTACCAACATTAGCAAGAACCGTTTTACCTGCTATAGGAGTTGGTGCGTTATCTGGTCTAGCTTCTTCAGGTGTCCAAAAAGCAATGGGTAACGGGCTTTACCTTAAGAAAGGTGGTAGTATCTATCAAGTAGAAACTGATGGTGAAGGTTTATATCTTGGTCCAGCAAAGGGTAACAGATTGAGTTCCGTTGGTGATGGATTGTATTTAAAACAAGGTGGAAAAATTTATGATGGAAAAGGTCTTCTTTTAGGACCTAATAGCCCATTTGCTAATATTCCTATATTAGGAGCAATATTATAAATTAAAAAAATATGAATGTACATAAATTTGGAAATGGAAATAAAAATGGATATCATAAAATAGTTCAACCAAAAACTATTTTTTGGAAACCTGTTGAAGGTAAGTATCCAGCTAAAAAAGTTAATTCTGTTTCATGGGATATTTTTACTCAACAACCATTAGTATTAGAAGGAGGTAAAACAAGAACGATGGCTTTAGGTATGGGTTTTAATATGAGTAAAGGTTTTGTTTTAGTTTCTCTATCTTATGCTCTAAAACTTAATCAAATATCTATTACAAATGAAGTTACATTAGAAGAAGTGGATGACATGGTTACCACAATTACAAACAACTCAAAAAAGTTAGTAAAAATTGATGAAGGCGAATTTTTGTGTCGTCTTTTCTACTCAATTTAAAAAATAGTTGTTGTTAATAAAATGGAACTAAAAGAAAAGATTTATCCAGAGTTACCAGAAGCACGAAATATACCAAATGCGCCATCAATACAGCCAATACTATCAGCAGAAGACAATGGCCAATCATTCAGACTTAAAAAGATATCAGAGATACAGGATTTTCTGGAAAATGAAGTTAGGGAAAGAGAGCAACTAAGTAAAAAATACATGAAGATTAGTAAGAATGTGGACAATGTAGAAGCTGGACTAACCGTTATAGCACTAGGTGCCGGAGCAGGGGGGATCACTTTACTCTCAACTGTAGTAGCGATACCCGCAACGATGGTTCTAGAAGGTTGTGCTTTAGTTGTTGGGTTAGCCGCATTAGTGGGTAAGTTTGTGGTTAGAAAAAGCAGAACAAAATCTGAAAAACATCTTCAGATTAAAATGTTGGCAGATTCAAAGTTAAATACACTACTTACACATATATCAAAAGCAATATCAGACAACAAAATAGATCATTCAGAATTTACTTTAATTATGGAAGAATTGGAAAAATACAAGTCAATGAAGGAAGAAATTAGAAGTAAGTCAAAGAAAAAAAGCAAGCTAGAGGAGTCGGAGAGTTTAATAGAGAAGGGACGAATAGAAGCACGGGAGGAATTCAGGAGACTAGTAGAAAGACACAATGGAAACCAATCAAATTAAAAATAAAACCACCTAAGTTTAAGTGTTCTTGTGCGTGTGAGATAGACAATACAAATTAAAAAAAATTTTTACTTTAAAAAATATGTCATTTTTGAAGATCCGAGACCCTTTAAAAAGGGAAGAAACAGTAAAAGAATTTCTTGCACTGAAGAAAAGAATTCGTGATAATCAGCTTGCAGAGAGAACCGGGGATATCGAATTACAAACAGATCTTTCTAAATTTTTTAAACCTATTACAGAAACACAAAAAGTAGCAACAAAGGAAATTACAAAAGAATTGGGTGGTATTAAGAAAATGACTGACTTTTTACCACAATTACTTATGCTACAAAAAATGAAACCAAAAGAATCAAAAGAACCACTTACCCTTATTGAAGATGAATCTTTGATTCATCCATCGCAAATATTTACTGATGAAGATAAAATGTTTTTAAAAATTTTAGAAGAAGAAGGTGATAACTATGATGAAACATTTGGTGTAAAAAAAATTGGTGATAATTATTGGTTAGGTGATAAAACTTTTTCAGTTAATTTTGATGAAGGACAAATTTATGTTGGTAAAAAACCTTTTCCTCTTACTGAAGAATTAATTAGTATTATTAATTTAAAAGAAACAAAAATGCTTAAAGATTTAGATTCAATTGATTATTCACCATTTAAAGAAGATTTTAAAACTTATCAAGAAATTATGAAGTTTAGCAATGCAATTTATAAAAATAATGATCCAACAAGTAAAAAACATAAGGGTGATGGTAAAGGTAAAAAATGGAAATTACTTCTTGAACCTGTTTGGGATGAAATCTCTAAAAAAAATAAACCCCCATTTATTAAAAGTCCGTTTAAAACAACTACATATTCATTAAGGTCAAGGTCAGCTAAAAATGAAAGTAGTAATAATTTTTCAGGTAAAGGATTGAGAAAAAATAAGAAAACAACCATTGTTATCCCATCTGACCCTAATGCACTATTAGAAAGATTAGACCTCTTAATGGCGAGTAAAGGAGCTGGTAATACAGGCGTAAGAAATGAGTTGATAAGTATTTGTGATGAATTAAAAAGACAACATGTTTTAAATGCAAAAACTTATAAAAAATTAATGTCTTTACTATAAAAATGATTACATCACAAAAGAGAGGATTTAAAAGAAATTATGCTTATGGAGGAGCAGGAATATTTGATACTTTAGCCAATTTTCTTACTAAATTCTTTACAAGCAGCGCAGCTAAACAAATTGCATCTTCAGCAGTTGATGTTGGTAAGAGCGTAGCTAAGGAAGGAGCAAAGAAAGCGTTAGAGGTTGGAAAGACGGCAGCAATTGATGCAGGTAAAAAGTTAGTTCAAAAGGCTTTAACACCAAAATCTAAAAAGATTATAGAAAAATATACTCAAAAGCCTACTACAACAACACAACCTGCAATGCAAAATGTTAATACCTTAATAGATGGTAGTGCAATTGCTATACAAGATTTAGTTAAGAAATTAAATAGTAAGGGTGGTGGAGTTAAAGTATTATGAAATTTAAGTTAAGTAAATTATTACATTAAATAAAAAGAATGACTAATCTAAAATTTAATTTAACGCATTATGAAAAATACAATACAAAAAAGGTTAGTATCCTTTATGCTAATTTAAAACTTGATGAAGATTGTGAAGTATTAGATAGCAGTGATACAAATTATGATTATAAAAAGGTTGTTTTAAAATTGTCACCTGAAAAAGCTGATATCATTAAGGAATTTGAAGAAGATATAAATCAATATCTAAAAAAAAATAATATGTCTAAGGTAACCATACTTTACGGAAATAGAATTTATCTAAAAATGAAAAAAAACCTTTCAGTAGAAAAAATTAAAAATATTAAACTTAAGGGTGTGTATGTAAATGATGAAAACAGGTCATTCCCTCAACTATGGGCAAATTAATTTAAACAATTATAATTTGACTTAAAATTATAATTGCATATAATAAAAATGGATATTTTAAATATTAAAGCACCGATTTTTAAAGACGATAGTATTGATGAATATGAGTATTATGAATATCTACCTATTACAGGAACCAATCTAAACAACTCTGGAGGAAATATAAGGATTGATATTGAAACTCAAGATATTTTTTATCATCCTTCAGAATCATATTTAGAAGTTATAGGTAAATTAGTAAAAAATGATGGGACTGTTTATGGAGCTGCTGATGCAGTTACCTTAATAAATAATGGA
The DNA here is from genome assembly GCA_945859785.2 of Tridacna gigas. NCBI lineage: Eukaryota > Metazoa > Mollusca > Bivalvia > Cardiida > Cardiidae > Tridacna > Tridacna gigas. The sequence goes on along the minus strand of OX244042.2, from coordinate 27,896,946 downwards.
ATAATGTATCTGTTTAAAGCTATCAGATATCAACTTAGTGGACAAGAGATAGAATACAATATTTACCCTGGTACGTCTACAACAATGCTTGGGTTGTTAAAATACCCAGATGACTTTTCTAAATCACAAGGGTTAAACCAACTGTGGTATAAAGATACTACTGGAACAGCTGATGATGATAATAATGCAGGTTTTAAGATAAGAAGGGATTATATTTTTAGTTCAAATCCGGTTGGAACATTTAGTTTTAGGATACCATTAAAACATATATTTGGTTTTTGTGAAGATTATAACAAAATTTTATATGGTATGAAACAAACTTTAACCTTAACAAGAGATAGTGATGATGACGCAATTTATAGAGCTGGTGGTACCGATGCTGGTAGAGTTAATTTACTGAAGGTATCTTGGTTTATGCCGCATGTAACACCAGAAGATAGTCATAAGATGCAACTTTTTAAATTTATTGAGAAGAAAGAAAAATTCCCTGTTGGATATAGAATGATACAATGTGATAATATAGCTGTCCCACCATCAACCAGTTTTACTTGGAGGTTATCATCTAAATCATCTCCTGAAGTACCACGGTTTTTAATTGTTGGTTTTCAAAATGGAAGAAATGATGATCAGGAACAAAACCCAGCTATATTTGACAACTTAAGAGTAAATAATATTTATGTAATGTTAGGTTCAAAAAAATATCCAATATATGATTATAATATAAATTTTAGTACTAATCAAATTAGTAGAATATATAGTGAAGCTGCTTCATTTAGAAAAAAGTTTTTTAACATGGATGAATTAGTATCAAACCCTAATATTACTCCTTCTGATTACAAAACCCTTTATCCTTTGTTTGTGTTTGATTTAAGTAAACAAAGTGAAAGACTTAAGTATTCTGTTACTGATATTCACATTAAAGCAACATTTGAAGTACCTCCTGGCGCAGACGCCGTAGCTTTTGCAGTTTTAATTAGTGATAGACTAATCAACTTCCAGAGTGATGGGAATAAGATGAGTGTAGTGTATTAAGTAAATTTTTACTTAAATAAAATAATATGAAAAAGGTTGCTGATTTTAAGAAAATATTAACAGATAACAATATTAAGTGGTATTCCTATTGGAACAAGAAAAAGTATATTGATGTGTTAAAAGAGCATGGTTTGTATCCTGAAGAGGAAGAAAAAAAATTTTTAAAAAAAATTCCTAATTATGAAAGATTAAAGTATATTGCTAAAAACCCAAAGAGGGTTACCTTAAAGGATGTTGAAACTGAAGAGGTGAAAGAGTTTCCATCGATTTACAAGGCTTCTAAGTATATAGATAAATGTCCACAAACGATTGAAAACTGGAATGGTAGAGTATGGAATGGTAAATATAGAATTGATATTCAATAATTTTATTATTTATGAAAAAAATAATAAAATTTGACTTAAGGAAATAATTTTTTATTTAAAAATTATAGCGATGAATTCTTTTTCACGAAGATTTATCAATAGACTGGTAGATGCTAGTCAGTCAATTACATCTAATTTATATAGTGGTGCTCAAAGGGTTGCCTCAGCAGTAATTCCTCAGAGTGTTAGAAGAAGAGTGTCTAATTTTACCAATTGGATGACTGGTAATGTTCCAGAAGAGCAAATTCCGCAAGTTATAAACGAGGTTTTAGAAAATGTAGAAGAGGACTTGCCGAGAAGAGAGATGCCAAACACCGTATTAAGACAAGAAGCGTCTGCATTAAGAGAATTTGCAACACAGTATGTTATAAATGGAGTAGGGGGATGGGGAGCAAATGATTTTTTAGAAGTATGTAGAGAAAGCAAAACTAATTTTTTAAGAAACAATAGAAATACAAAGGTAAAGCTAGAACTAGTATGTTTATTTTCAAGGGAAAAAAATGATGGTGATATTGAATATAAAGAAGTTAAACTTTCTTCAAGTCACGAAATTATATTAAGGGAACGTGATGTAAATGACGCTTATGATGACATGGTAGAACGAGTTATGTATAATTTCGAAACTTTTTTAATACAAGGAACTGGTTGGAATTTTGAGGGGGTTATAAGCTTAACATTACATGTTGTAGAAAATAGACAATCATGGGAGGGGCTTGCAGGTTCATGGATGCCTTTACCAGCAGGATTAAAAAGAGCAAATAACAGAAATGGGCTTGTTAATATTAAAAACGAAGAAGATCATAACTGTTTTTTATACTGTTGTATGAGGGTGGTTTATCCGAAAAAAGAACATCCAGAAAGATTAGATAAAAAATTAAAAGAACAAATCAAAGAATTAAATATGAGGGGAATAGAATGCCCCGTTAAGTTGTGTGATATTAATAAATTTGAAAATCAAAATCCAGATTTTTCTATTGTTGTTATAGGTTATGATGAAAAAGATGGGTTATATCCTCTTAGAAGGCAAAGAAAAGAAACTTTTGGTAGAAAACATTTAGTGATTCTTTTGTTAATAAAAGATGAAGATGAAAATAGTCATTATGTTTGGGTAAAAAATCCAAGTGCACTATTAGCATCAAAAATATCCAAAGATGGACATAAACTTTCTTTTTGTTGGAGTTGTTTAGGACATTTTACGAGTGAAAGAGTTTTAGAAGATCATAGAGTGTTTTGCTATGAAGAAGATGCTGTAAGAATTAAAATGCCATCAAAAACCCAGAGTACCATAATGTTTAAAAACTGGGTTAAAACACAATGGCATCCTTTTGTTGTTTATGGTGATTTTGAAACGATGCAAATACCAATACAACATGCAAAACCAGACCTAAGTAAAAGTACAACAACAAAAACTCATATGCATGTCCCAACAGGTTATGCTTTCTTTTTAAAAAGTTTTGATGAAAATGTTCTTAAGTCTAGATTGTTGCTATATCGAGGACCAGATGCTGAGAAAAAGTTTGTGGAAGAAATAGAAAGTCTGACCAAAGAGATTTTTAAATTGCCAAAAAAAGATATGATACTTACCGCAGAGGATGCAAAAGATTTTAATAAGGCAGATACTTGTTATCTTTGTAACAAGAAGTTTGGGGAGGAAGAAGAAAGTGATGAAGAAGAGGAAAGCGATGAAGAAGATGGAGTGGAAGAAGAGGAAGAAAAAGAAAATAAAAAGAAAAAAGATGAAGATAGATGGAAAAAAGTAAGAGACCACTGTCATTTTAGTGGTAGATATAGAGGAGCAACACATAATAAATGTAATCTTAAATTTCGTAAACCAAACTTTCTCCCTGTTTTCTTTCATAATTTGTCTGGATATGATACTCATTTGTTTGTTAAAAATCTTGGTGTTAGTGAGGGGGAAATTAATGTAATTCCAAATAATGAAGAAAAATATATAAGCTTTACAAAAAAGACTTTAGTAGGTCAGTATAAAAGTAGAGATATTTATAAGGATATTAGGTTTTTAGATAGTTTAAAATTTATGGGTAGCAGTTTAGCAAAACTAACAGAAAATTTAAAAGATTATCAATTCAAAAACTTAAAAAGCGAATTTCCAAAAGAAGAAGAGTTTAAACTTCTTCATAGAAAGGGTGTTTATCCATATGAATATATTGATTCATTAGAAAGACTTAATGAAACACAATTACCACCTATAGAAGCATTTTATTCAAAACTTGCTGGGGAAGGAATTACAGAAGAAGATTATAAGCATGCAAAAAAGGTATGGAAAACATTTAAAATTAAAACTCTTGGTGAATATCATGATTTATATTTAAAAACGGATGTTCTTCTTTTGGCTGATGTGTTTGAAAGTTTTAGAGAAGTTTGTTTTAACGTTTATAAATTAGACCCTGCTTGGTATTTTACTGCACCTGGTTTAGGTTGGGATGCTGCATTAAAGTTAACTGGTGTTAAGTTAAAACTGACTAGAGATGAAAATAAAATCCAATTTATTGAAAGGGGGATCCGAGGTGGAATTTCAATGATTATTAAAAGGTATATAAAAGCTAATAATAAATATTTAGGTAAAAAGTACAATTCGAATATGCCTTCAGTATTTTGTAAATATTTAGATGCGAATAACTTGTATGGTTGGGCAATGAGTCAGAAGCTTCCAATTGGTGGATTTAAATGGATGACGGAAAAGGAATTAAACAACTGGAAACGTCATTCTTGTTTTTTGGAAGTTGATTTAGATGTTCCTAAAGAACTGCATGATTATTTTAATGAGCTTCCTCTTGCTGCGGAGAGAAAAAAAGTAAATAAAGTTGAAAAGCTGGTACCAAATTTACATGATAAAAAGAAATATATTATACATTATAAAAGTTTAAAACAGTGTTTAAGTCTTGGTTTAAAATTGAAAAAGATACATAGAGGGATTAAGTTTAAGGAGAGCGATTGGTTAAAACAATACATAGATTTAAACACACAGCTAAGAACAAAAGCAAAAAATGATTTTGAAAAGGATTTTTATAAGTTAATGAATAATTCAGTATTTGGCAAAACTATGGAAAATATAAGAAAAAGGGTAAATGTTAGGCTTGTCAGAAGTAGGAAAACAGCAAGGAAATTTGTAAACAAACCAAACTTTAAGCATTTAGAAATATTTAATGAAAATTTGATAAGCGTTCATATGGGAAAAACACAAATAACATTTAACAAGCCTATTTATTTAGGGTTTTCTATTCTTGAGTTAAGTAAAACTTTGATGTATGATTTTCACTATAACTATATTAAAGTAAAATATGGAGATAGAGCAACTTTAGGACTTACTGATACGGATAGTTTATTGTATGAAATTAAAACAGAAGATTTTTATAAAGATATTTCAGATGATGTTAAAGAAAAGTTTGATACAAGTGACTATCCAAAAGAGGGTCATCCTTCGGGTATTCCAGTTGGTATAAATAAAAAGGTGATTGGTATGTTTAAGGATGAAACAAGTGGGAGGGAAATAGAAGAAACTATTGGATTAAAACCAAAAATGTACAGTATTAAAATGGATGATGGGGTGGAAAATAGAAAATGTAAGGGGGTTAAGAAAAATATAATTAAGAAAACTATAACGCATCAGGATTATCTGAATTGTTTAGAAAAAAATAATATACAGCATAGAACAATGACAAATTTAAGAAGTTATAAGCATCAAATTTATACGGAAGAAATTAATAAAATAGCATTAAGTGCAAATGATGATAAAAGGTTTATTTTACCTGATAGAATTCATACACTTGCTTGGGGGCATCATAGGATAGAGGAGTACAAAAAATAAATTTTTATTTGTGATAAAACAAATAAAAATTATAAATTTTTAATTTTACCACATGTTATACATTCTTTGGCACTGTTTTTATAATTGGTACCTGTTAGATAATTTATTATTTTATAAAGTAAACCTTCTTTGTGTATAATTTTAAATACGCCATAGCAATCATTTTCATGATGAAGATTGTTGTAACATTCTTTAAAAAGACCGTATTTTTTATTTTCAAAAATTGTATATTCTCTCCAATTTGTTAATTCCTGCATTTTCTTACATAGCTCATTTCTTTTTTCATTATAATCTGATATTAAGTTATTAATGATGACTACTTCTTCATTTATCTTTTCAATTGTCTCTAAATCTTCTTTTGTTAAAGTATCTCTATATTTTTCTTTTGTGTTAAGTAAAAGAACATGATTTTTTAATTTTTGTAAAAGTTTAATATAAGTTTCTTTTCCATATTGTATCTTTTTCTCTGTATTATAGTTTATTCCGTTTTTTAATTTTTCATATTTTTCTTTTAAAGTAATAGCTTTTTCTAAATTATAATATAAATTAAAATCATCTATACTACATTTTATGTGTGTTAATGAATATGGTATAAAATTTCTTGGATAAAATGAAACTGGATATTTTATTGGAGGTAGATACCTTTTAATTTTATCTTCCATTATTATTTTTTTATTAAATAAAAATTTTTGCTTAATTCATTTTTCACCATAATCCCAACCCACCCACTAACTCATAAACTGGCTAGCCATTGCATGACGCGTTGGTTGATGGGGAGGTTAAACGATTAACTGATGTATGAGTTTGTCTTGAGCAACTCAGTAACTCAGTAACTCAGTATCTCAGTAACTCTGAGTAACTCAGTAACTCAGTAACTCGGTATCTCTGAGTAACTCAGTATCTGAAGCAATGACGCGTGATGATGAAATTTTTTTTTTTTTTTTTTTTAATTTACCAAAATCTTAACCCATCCACTAACTCATAAGCTGGTTAGCCGTTGCATGATGCGTTGGTTGATGGGGAGGTTAAGCAATTAACTGATGTAAGAGTTTGTCTTGAGCAACTCAGTAACTCAGTAACTCAGTATCTCAGTATCTCGGTATCAGAAGCAATGATTATCAGAAGCAATGATTATTAGAAGCAATGACGCGTGATGATGAAATTTTTTAAAATTAAATTTTTTTTTTTTTTTTTTTTTTTTTTTTTTTTTTTAGAAACCTTTTTTAGAGAACATTTAGTTATGAGACGGTATGAGATGGTATGAGACGGTATGAGATGGTATGAGATGGTATAAAACGGTTTTTGCGGCAAACTGGTATAATATATACTACTCCCGGGGCAGGGCTAGTTTTGGCCCCAGGGGCATCATATGAACAAACTTGGTAGATGTCCACTAGGAGATGCTACATACCAAATATCAAAGCTCTATACGCCTTCTAGAATCCGAGAAGAAGATTTTTAAAGTTTTCCTTCTTTGTTCCTATGTTCAAAACTTGTGACCCCCAGGGCGGGGCCAGTTTTGACCCCAGATCCATCATATGAACCAAATTGGTAGAGGTCCACTAGGAGATGCTAGATGCCACATATCAAAGCTCTACGCCTTCCAGTTTCAGAGAAGAAGAATTTTAAAGTTTTCCTTCTTTGTTCCTATGTTCGAACTTGTGACCCCCGGAGCGGGGCTAGTTTTGACCCCAGGGGCATCATATGAACAAACTTGGTAGAGGTCCACTAGGAAATGCTACATACCAAATATCAAAGCTCTATGCCTTCTAGAATCAGAGAAGAAGATTTTTAAATTTTTCCTTCTTTGTTCCTATGTTCAAAACTTATGACCCCCGGGGCGGGGCCAGTTTTGACCCCAGGGGCATCATATGAACAAATTTGGTAGAGGTCCACTAGGAGATGCTACATACCAAATATCAAAGCTCTACGCCTTCTAGAATCAGAGAAGAAAATTTTCAAAGATTTTCCTATTTTTTGCCTTTCTGTTGCCATGGCAACGGGAGTTTTCGGTGGAATTCAATCTCTTGAACAACTTTGGTAGAGCTTCACCCAAGGAACATCCCTGCCAAGTTTCATCAAGATTGGCCCAGCAGTTATGGAGGAGGAGAAGTTTAAAGGAATTGTGGACAGACGGACAGATGGACGCCAGACAACGACCCATCACAATACCTCACCTTAGCACTTCGTGCTCAGGTGAGCTAAAAATGGGACAGTTTGGTAAAGGGCTAAAATATGTTTATAGCTTTAATATTCCATATTCATGTATAGCTTACTTAACTCTTAACCACACAATCCTGACTTTTAACGACCCTGAGAAAGGAGCTTTTTGAAAACATTGTGGGAAAAGGAGAAAATGCTGGTAACCAGCATTTTCTCCTTTTCCCACAATGTTTTCTACCCTTCCCAAAACAAATTTCAATTTTAAAGTCACTCTTATTTTGTTGTCTGCAAATACTTTCAAATTCAACCGGTCTCAAATTTTGTCGTTTGGTAACGATCAGTTAAAACCTTTACCAAATAATCCTGTGTTTTAACAACCTGAGAGAGGTGGTTTGTAAAAAACATTGTGTGAAAAAGAGAAATTGCCAGTACCTAGGATTTTTTCCTAAATATCTTACAATGCTTTCTACCCTCTCTGAGACTGTCTTCTGTGACTGATTTGGATTTAGACAAGTCTAAAATTTTGTCATATCATATGATAAAAGGTTAACCTTTTACCACACAATTTCCAGTTTTAACTGTCCTGAGGAAGAACCCTTTTGGTAGCATTTCCTCCTTTTCTCACAATGTTTTCTACCCTATCAAAGACAAATTTCATCATTCGAGTCAAATTCAAATGCTTTGAACTCGAACAAGTACTGTGTTGTAACTTTTTTCTTGTGTGGTAAAGACTTATATAAAACGTCGGTATCAAAGTGATCTGACAAACTCTTTCATAATGCAGCTTAGTTTTGTGTTTTCTTTTTCATTAGAGTTTAGCAGTTTTAACAGCGGTCGGTGCTACTACGCACATGTTTCCTGGCTTTCCCACACCAGTACTGACGCAAGTTCCTTTCCAAGCCACTGACCACTTTTCTCACATGCATTAGAGGTGACAGGAGAGAAAGTTTACCTCAACCAGGTATCAAACTCGCAACCAGCAGGTCATAAGTCAGATATACCAGCCGGGCATGTAGCTTGGTACCACTTGAGATAAATCTACTGCAGCAATGACTTTGAAAACATCCTTGTAAATCATTGATAATCCATCTAAATTTAGGTTTACTTAGGTTTATTATATGTAAAAACATAGAGACAAAGAGAGAAATTGCCTGTGAAGAGAATTTTTTCCTTTTACCACAATGTTTTCAAACAAGATTCAGCTTCAAAATTAAGCTATCTACCAGTGGTAATATGTAAAACAGAACATAAGTATGAAAATCTTGAATAAATTCTTTCACAAAATGTTGAATAAATTATTCCAAATCTGTAAGCAAATATTATACTGTCTACCTCACTTCCAATTCAGTTTCAGTCATCGTTTCACAATTTATCTTATACATACGTCTTCAAACGAAAACTTTTTCGACACACTACTAATATAAACTATTCATTTCAATACAAATATGATTATCGTTTCCAATTCATGACACATTCTACATAAACTTCAAATTATTTTTTGTCGTAAAGGATACACTGATTCATTACTTCCCTAAGTTACACCTTCAGTACATCCGCATATATTTGAAGGACAATAAACAACATTTAACATCTATTTAACCTTGACTAAATGATCCTGATTTTGTAACCGTGAGGAAAAAAGCTTTTGAAAACACCATGGATAAAGCAGAAAATGCTGGTAACCAGCATTTTCTCCTTTTTCCATGATGTTATCGTCCCTTTCAACAAAAAATCAAAATTTGTTAGTCTCATTAGTTTAGAAACACATAACGCCTTCAATTCAGACAAATCTTTCGTTTTAATTCTCCTGGCGAAGAGTTAAAGTAGACTATAAGTATTTTGTTATGGTTGATTTCTTTAGCTGGTTTGCTTTAGTCCACAGAGCACAAAATAAATGAACCACATTCTGCCAAAAGGGGGCTTAATGCATCTCCTTGATGCTTATATCAAGCAAGTCTTTGTAAAATCCATTTTTTCTGACAAATTGAACCGATAAGGAGGTAGAATGGCCCTTGGACATGCAGGAAATTTACAAAAAAGTTTCAACCCAGGTCAGCATGCACGCACTGCGCAGGCTAACCTGAGTCAATACTTTTTGCAGAGGCATTTAGCCCCCTTTTCACAGTGCATGGCTAAAATGAATTTGACATTTTTAGGGGGCTAACAAAAGTACAATTTTTCTTCATTTGATGAAACTTTTTGAGCAGTAGTTTAAAATTTGAAGTAGCAGATAGTGTAGTACACCACAGATCAGAGGGCACATTCTTTGTAGTCTGATCTTGAACTAAGCCATCAGAAAAATGGTCGCCAATGTCAGTGAATGGATAACTTTACCATATACAATCGTGAGTTTTAACACCCTAAGGAAAGAGACTTTTGAAAACATTATGGGAAAAGAAGAAAATGCTGATAACAAGCTTTTTCTCCTTTTCCCACATTGAAATCTACCCTATCAAGGAGAAATTTCATGGTATGAACAATGTATAATTTGTCATCTGCAAATACTTTCAATTTGGACAAGTTTAAAATTTTGTCAAATGGCAAAGAGTTTTCAACACTGAAGAAAAATGCTTTTGAAAACATGGGAGGTGGGGGGGGGATAATGAAATGATGCTGGTGACCAGCATTTCCTCCTCTTCCCATATTGTTTTCCAGGCCCTTCTCTACTAAGGTCGTTAAAACATAGGATTGTTTAGTAAAAGGTGAAGGGTCTACAAGTATGAAATGTCATATACAGAGGCATGTACTACAATGAAGTGCCTGATTTGAACCACAATACAATCCTGATTTGTAGTGAGCTGAAGACAGAAGGCTTTTTATACCCTTCACCACATGACAATAGTTTACACTAGTCCAAACTGAAAGCATTTTGCAGACAACAAATTAACTCTTTACCAAACAACAAAATTTTAGACTGGTCCAAATAGAAAGCATTTGCAGATGACAATATAAATGTAATTGAAAAAACAAAATTTATTTTGGGAAGGGTAGAAAACATTGTGGGAAAAGGAGAAAATGCTGGTTACCAGCATTTTCTCCTTTTCCCACAATGTTTTCAAAAAGCTTCTTTCACAGGGTCGTTAAAAGTCGGGATTGTGTGGTAAAGAGTTAAATGTGGCTCAACTGACTCAGGATTGTTTAGAAAGGTTAGAAAATAAGTTTTCAAAAGTCTAATTTCCAAGGGCCAATCTAAAACTCGGGATTGTGTGGTGCTGAGTCAAAACGTTGTGGGAACAGGAGAAAGTGCAGGTAACCAGTATTGTCTCCATGCTCTACAATGTTTTCTATCCTTTCAAAAGACATCTTTTTTAATTTGAGCCACAATGAATTTGTTGCGTAATAATGCTTTCAAAATGAACAGGTCTAAAATTTGATCATCTGTTAAGAGTTAACTCTTTCCCAAATGACAAAAGTTTTTGAATTTTCTGAATTCCAAGTGTTTGCAGACAACAAATCAAATGTGGCTCAAATGGTGAAAGTTATTTTTGAAAGTGTAGAAAACATTGTGGAAAAAGGAGAAAATACCAGTTACCAGCATTTTCTCCTTTTCCAACAATGTTTTCAAAGGCCTTCCTCCTGAAGGTGGTTAAAACTCCGCATTGTGTGGCACAGAGTTAACCCTTTACCACACAATCCCAACTTTTAATGACCCTGAGAAAGAAACCTTTTGAAAACATTGTGGGAAAAGGAGAAAATGCTGGTAACCAGCATTTTCTTCTTTTCCCACAATGTTTTCGACCCTTACCAAAACAAATTTCAGTGTTTGAGTTACTTTTATTTTATTGTCTGCAAATGCTTTCAATTTGGACAATCTAAATTTTTGTAGTGCAATAGAGTTAAACAAATAGGGTTGATAAATACAACAACAAAAAACTGTCCAGGTAAAACTATATTTTTTTCCAATGTATCATGACCTCTCTCATCCCTGTCAGTGTCATGGGCAAAAACATGAGATTTTGTGGATCGTATGGATCAAAATCAGACTGCACAGAATGTGACAGCCACAGTCTCATCTTAGATCTAAACCCTTCACTTGTTAAGTCAAAGCTATAAGATATAGATCTCTCTGAGTTTCAGAGGATTAATTGCATCTAATCAGCCGTGGAAACAAGGTCAAAATTATATGGTTGGCATTAAAAGCGTCAAAATGGGAAAAATAACTGAAATGGAAACAGAAACCCTTTATCCATAAAATTCCTGAATTTTAATGACCTTGAAAAAGGCTTTTTCTCTTTTTCCCACAATTTTTTCTATCCTATGAAAGACAGAAATATTCATTTGAGCTACATTCATTTTCTCACCTGCAAATGCTTTCAATTTGGTCAAGTCGAAAGTTCTGTCATTTGGTTAAGAGTTAAACCAGTAGAAACAGATGAATTGTTGCCATTTCATTAGGCTGTTTCCGACAGAATATCTGGCAGAGAAGCAAACAGTGGACATAAAAATCAGAGAGCATGTTCTGTGCTATCACATCTAAATCTACACAATCAACAAAAATAATTAATCCTTTACCACAAAATCCAACATTCTAACGACCCTAGAATACTTTTGAAAATAGTGTGGGGAAAAAAATGGAGAAAATACCTATAACCAGCCTTCTCTCCTTTTTTCCCCACAAAAATTTCTACCCTTTCTTTCTATCATTTTAGCCACTTTTTGTCAACTGCAATACTTTCAATATGGATGAGTCTAAAATTTTGTCATCTGATTAACTCTTTACCACACAATGCCGACTTTTGATGACCCTGAGGTAGAAGCCTTTTGAAAACATTGTGGGAAAAGGAGACAAGAGGACCATGATGGTCCTATATCGCTCACCTGTGAGTACCAAGCTGTAAAGGTCTACAATGAAGATAAATACCAAATATCGAAGTGCAAGGCCAAAGCTCTAGGTCTTCTTGGTTTAGACAAGAAGATAATCTTTCTTAACCAAACCCGGTTATATAAATATTTGTGAGAAGTTTGAATGATATTTGTCCAATAGTTTTTGAAAAATAGGGAGAACAAGAAATTTCATCAAAGGAAAACAACTTTGTAAAAATTCAATGAACCGTCACCAAAATATAATATGCACATTCTTGCTTGGCACCGAGTCTCTCTAAAGTTTGAATGAAATCTGTCCTGTAGTTGTTGAGAACTAGCTCTGACAAGAAAATGCTACAGAAAGACTGATGGATGGATGGATGGATGGATGGATGGACCGACAAGCTGACTCCTATATACATCCAGAACAGAGTTTTGAAGGAATAATAACAAAGCGCTGGGCCTTTTGGTGTGTGGCAAAAAGTTGCCTGATTTGAACAAACTTAGTAGAGAATGTTTGCCGATTCAAGACTTTCTATACAAGTTAGTATTATAATGTTGTTAAATACACCAACAACTACAGTGATTGTCCAGGGACATGTTCATGGGTAATTGCTATTGTAAAACACATAAACAATGTATTTACACCTGCAATAGTCTTGCACCAACCTTTCAATGCATCCAGCTTACAAAAATCTGACCTTCAAGTGTGACATTGACCTTGGCCCTACCTGAACAGATCTTTCAAATGGTACTTCAATTCATGGTGGAGTATATGCCCAAAAATTATAATGACTTCTAAGATTTACAAGATAAAATCTGTACTACAGAGTTAAATGAATGAACAAATATGAACTCAAAATACAATGAACACAATGTTCAAAGATACATCCTAACAGCCAGAGAGAAAAATGCTGTCAAAGCCTTTAACCCTTTATCACATGGCAAAATTTTAGATCTGGCCAAATTGAACATTTTCATATTGGCTCAAGTGACACAATATTTCTTTGACAGGGTAGAAAACTTTGTGGGAAAAAGGAGAAAATGCTGGTTACCAGCATTTTTTCCTTTTCCCACAATGTTTTCAAAAGTTTTCACAGAATGTTTCTCATCATGTGACCTAGTGCATATTGTCAACGTTCTGCAATTTATAGCTGCATCATGGAAAAAGGGGTCTTCATGTTATATTTCATTTTTCACCAATATCTCTTTAATTACTGGACATACATGTATCTCAACAGATTTGGATGAAATTTTCACACATCAAGTGACCTAGCACATATTGTCAGGGTTTTGGAATTTATTGCTGTCTCATGGGAAAAGGGGGCTTCATGTCAAATTCAAACTGCATACGTCCGTCCTGAATAGATAAAAGGAAAAAATGATCAGGTGGGAACCAAGGCTAAGGGTACGCAAGACAGGATGTTTTATCAGACAGTGTAGATAAAGATCAGACTGCAGTTGGATCTTGGATATATATGCCTTATATTCTGCAAGATAGTATTGCCTACAACACAGTCTTGAAATGCATATTACTTGGTCTATCTTTATCTCTTTACCAAACAAAAATTTTAGACTGGTCTATAATTCAAAGCATTTGCAGACAACAAAATAAATTTGTCTCAAAAAATGAACTTAGATTTGGGATGGGTAGAGAACATTGTGGAAAAATATAAAAAAATCCTGGTTACCTGAGTGTTTGGCCCAACTGAGATTTAAACTTGACATCCCTGCATAGCTAGCCCTGTAGGTAATGAGCTAACAGGCTTGGCTCAAATTATTAACAAACAACAAAATTTAATCCTTAAACCCAAAGGCCATTTTCATTCCAGAATGAGTCCAAGATGATAACAACTGCGTGGGTGCCTTTTGTCTGCAGTGTTTCAACAAAGCAGACAGTATAGATCAATGATCGGACTGCACATTTCGTGCAGTCTGATCTTGATCTACACTAGACACAAAGGCAACTATAGTAGTGAAAGGCACTTAAGGGGTTAAGACTTGTCCAAATTCAAACCATTTGCTGACAACAAAATAAATGTGACTCAAAAATTTAAATTTGATTTTGGTTGGGTGGAAAACATTGTGGAAAAAGGAAAACATGCTGGTTACAAGTATTTCCTCATTTTCCCAGAATATTTTCAAGAGCCTTATTTCTCACAGGCGTTAAAACTTGGGATTGTGTGGTAAAGGGTTAAATAGAACAAGACTTTTAAAGTTCATTCTGTATACCTTTATGTCCTTTTTTCACCCAGGGGCATCATTTGAACAAAATTGGTAGAAGTCTACAAGGAAATGCCACATACCAAATATCAAAGCTCTAGGCCTTCTAGTTTCAGACAAAAACATTTTTAAAGTTTGCTCTATATACAATTTTGCCCAAAATTGTGACCCCTGGAGTTAAAGGGTTAATTCAATTCTTTTAACAACTTTGGTAGAACTTCACCCAAGGAATATGCCTGTCAAGTTTCAACATGATTGGTTTAGGATGAGAAGATGTTTAAAGGAATTGTGGAAAGACGGACGCCGGACAACGACGAATCACAATACCTCACCCAGCATTTCGTGCTCAGGTGAGCTAACAAATAGGCCTAACCATTGTCTGTGGCTTGTGATAAACAACATAAAGATGAAGTTTCATAACATTTTGTCCTGTAGTTAAAGAGATATTAATCCATAATGAAAATATATGTGAAGCCCCCTTTTTCCATGACATGACATTTAATCAAAAAAGCTAAATTAATGATATTGGCGGACTATCATAAGGAACACATGTATGAAGTTTCACAAATTTTTGTCCAGGATTTTGAGTTGAAGATACATGTATATTGATCCTTAACAGAAATATACATGAAGCCCCTTTTTCCTATGAGACAGTATTTGATATAAAAAAGGCAAAAAAACCCAATAAATATCAGCGGACATCAATAGGAACACCTGTATGAATTTCTATTAGTTTTTGTCAAGGATTTTAGAAGATATCTGTCCTGAAAGATGGACAAACAGATGGTCATTGGTCCATGACGAAACATTTAGCCCCCTTTTTTCATGACATGGCATTTCATGAAATAAAAACAAATAACTACTGTCTGTGGCTTGCAATAAACAATAAAAAGATGAAGTTTCATGACATTTTGCCCTGTAGTTAAAGAGATATTGGTCCACAATGAAAATATACATCAAGCCCCCTTTTTCCATGACACAGCAATAATGGGTCCTATTAGACCTACAATCAAACTCATTCGAGACCTTACGGTCATATATATTTTGACCATGTTTGGTGCTGATTGGCTTAAATTTGTAGATGCTAGAGTGTAAACAAAGTCAAATGTAGCAATTTTTTTAATTCAAGGGCAAATAACTCCAGTCGTTCTGGTCCGATTAGACACATAATCGAACTCATCCGAGATCTTATGGTCATATACATTTTGACCAGGTTTGGTGCTGATTGGTTATTATTTGTAGATGCTAGAGTGTAAACAAAGTCAAATATAGCAATTTTTCTAATTCAAGGGCAAGTAACTCCAGTCGTTCTGGTCCGATTAGACCCATAATCGAACTCATCCGACATCTTATGGTCATATACATTTTGACCAAGTTTGGTGCTGATTGGTTAATATTTGTAGATGCTAGAGTGTAAACAAAGTCAAATATAGCAATTTTTCTAATTCAAGGGCAAATAACTCCAGTCGTTCTGGTCCAATTACACCCATAATCGAACTCATCCGAGATCTTATGGTCATATACATTTTGACCAAGTTTGGTACTGATTGGTTAATATTTGTAGATGCTAGAGTGTAAACAGAAAGATGTGGACGGACGGACGAACGACGGACGGACGGACGACGGACGGACAGACGCCGGACACCGACGGACGGTGAGTGATCACAATAGCTCATCCTGAGCACTTCGTACTCAGGTGAGCTAAAAATGCTGGTAACCAGCATTTTCTCCTTTTCCCACAATGTTTTGTACTCTATCAAAGGAAAATCACATCATCTGAAATACACTGAAATTGTCTCTTCCAATTTTGATGGATGTAAAATTTTGTCGTGTCGTACAGGGTCAACAGATCAAGTTGTGCTTACAGACTGAACAATACATCATCAGAGAAGGGAGTGTGTATGGTTTGGGAAAAAAACAAATCCTTTTCCGACATAATCAAATACATGAACATGATTTGATCAGAATTCAATCCATTTGCAAACACAATAACCATTTATAAGTTATGTCAATATTTCTGAAGTTTCTGCAATAGCAGATTGAAAAATCTTTATACAAAGGCTGTTTATTTAACTCTTTACCAAATGACAAAATTTTAGACTGGTCCAAATTGAAAGCATTTGCAGATGACAATTTAAATGTGGCTTAAATGATGGAATTTGTTTTTGATGGGGTAGAAAAGATAGTAGCAAAGGAGAAAATAGTGGTTACCAGCATTTACTCCTTTTCCTACTATAAAACTCTGGATTGTGTGGTAAAGGATTAAATCCTTACCAGACTGAAAACAAATTAGACTCATCCATATTGAAAGTGTTAGCATATGAAAAATCAAAATGTGCCTAAAATGATGGAATTTGTTAATAACTGGCATGGAAAAAGGTGAAAATACTGGTTACAGGTAGCAATTTCTCCTTTGCCAACAAGTTTTCAAAAAGCTTCTTCTCCAGGGTCACCAATATATGGGATTGTTTTGTAACAAGCAATTACTCATTTTCCCACTGCTCTTTCTCCCCCAGTGTTTTGGGCAGCTTTAACTGCTAGGACATTAAAGTCATAATAATACTTAGAAAGTTTAATGTCATGATAATACACCCGAGGCAATAACATTCTCAATGCATCATATTTATTCTTTAACCCTTTACCAAACAATCCTAAGTTTTAATGACCATGACGAAGAATGTTTATGAAAACATCGTGAGAAAAGATAAAAATGTTGGTAACCAGCATTTTCTGCTTTTGCCACAATGTTTTCTACCATTTCAAAGACAGAAATCATTGTTAACTCTTATCTCAAACAACAATTTTTTAAAATTAATCCAAATTCAACGCATAATATTGCAGACGACGAATCAAATGTGGCTCAAATGATGAAATTTATTGTTGATAGGGTAGAAAACCTTGTAGAAAAAGCAGAAAATGCTGGATACCAGCACTTTCTCCATTTCCCACAATGCTTTCAAAAGCAGTCTTTCCCAGGGTCGTTTAAATACGGGACTGTTTAAAGGGTCAAAGCACTAGTAAATTTTTATCTCCAAAAATATTTTAAATTTGGTTTTGTCAAAAATTCATCTGGGAAAAGAGTTAATTGTTTCTCTTTGTTCTGACAATAAAGCATCTTTATTTATGTTCATCATTCTAACCTTACCACAAGTTCAATCATTTATACCTTAGAGTATAACCTGTATAAATATGAACTGCATGAAGTTTTGCTACAAAATCTCATTAAGCAATTTCAAACCATTTAAAATTCTCCAAAACACCTATCAATTAACAGTGAAAGACTGTAACTTCCAAAACAATAGGGACTGAAATTGCTTGAATGTTGCTTGATGACTCTTTCAACACTTTTTTAGTTATATCTATGAGAAACTTTGCTCCTTCATGTTTGAAAAAAAAAACACACCTATGGTTGTGCTTTGAGTGAGGATCTAACTCAGGGCCTACAGGTTTTGGACCCTAAAGCTTCACCACTGAGTCATGCAGGACACGAGAGTAATACTTAACTTGTTCCAGTCCTTCAGCAAATTGCTGTGTCAGGTCAGATAGTGCAACCTGGATCCGTATTCACCAACCATTCTTAAGAACTTTCATGGTCTACATACCCGGGGTTTTCTACATTTGAAAGTAAAAACCTTCTGATTGGCTAAACCAAATGGTTTAGCCAATCAGAAGTTGTGTTACTTTCACATTTAGAATTTCTTGGAGAAAAAGACTAAGAACGTTCTTAAGAGTGGTTAATGAATACGGACCTAGTGAACCAGGGTCTACCCTGTCCAGGGTTTTTATCCAAGTGAACAATAGATTTGCAAATCTCAAACATTTTAGAATCTCCTGCCTTCCATCTTGATCTACTCTGTCCTCAAATACAACCAAGTTGTACTCAACCCTTTGCAGAACAGCTCTGAGTTTTAAGGGCTCCAAGACAAGGTTTTTAAAAACATCGAAGGAAAAGGAGTAACTGGCCATAACCTGCAATTTCTTCCCTTCCCCTTTTATGTTTTCTATCCTTTCAAACACAAATTTCTCACATAATTAAGCCACATTTAATTCTTGCAAAATGGATATGTCTAAAATTCTGTTGTCTGGTAAAGGGTTAAAAGCTTAACTCTTGCCAGACACCAAAATTTTGACTCCTTCAAATTGAAAGCTTATGCAGACAAAAAACTGAATGAGGCTCAAAAGATGGATTTGCCTCTGAAAGGGTAGAAAACATTGTTGGAAAAGAAGAAAATGTTGGTTACCAGCATTCTCTTCTTTTCCCACAATGTTTTCAAATGCATTTTTTCCCTATGTTTGTTAAAACTCAGAACTGTGGGGTAAAGGGTTAATCAAATTCAAACTCACAAATTTCATTCTAGAAAAACCAACGACCCAATCAGATAACACTGTCTGACAAACAAGCTTCACCAAATTGCCTAAATGACAAAATACTAGGTCCTATTGCTGAACATTGATTGGATGGAAATCAAATTTCCAGTATAAATAAATAAACATTTGTCAAGAAAAAGCAAAACAGGCAATAAGTAAACACCTTAAATTAATTCATTAACCCATGGGAAATCTTATTTCTGGAGACATTTGTAAGACAAAAATGTTTTTGTTGATGACTTACTTTCACAGATTACAAAAGACATGGTAATTTTGGGACAATGACTTTCTTTGTGTGTGTTAAAATACATATATTTTCTGGAATGGTTTCCTTGACTATCAAAATATGCTTTGTGGATGATTTTCTTCATGCAATTATCTAAAGAAAAACATTTTGTGTCTTATATCCTTCCAACACTTGCCATATTCATAACAAATGAAATCTTAGGCATGACTTTTATTGTATGGTTATACCCATAACTCAAAGCACCTTTTTGAACTCTTTATGAACATTAATGAAAAACTTTTTCTGGCTATTATTCGTACATCATTACTTACAATTTTTGCAAAAATACACAAAATCAGGTACTTCTTGCGGACAATTAGTATTTGTTCAATTGCCAACTGCATATACTGTTGTTTGGATGATTAACCTTTATCGTGCTAAATAAGTTAAATAAAAATTTCAAGATGATATTAAAAACCCAAACAATACTATTGCAAACTTATATTTTGAGAACAATATCTCCTAATTGGACAGGGTAGATTTTAGATCAGACTGCATGTTCTGTGAAGTTTGATCTTAATCTACACTGTCCACAAAAGGTCAGCGAGTTGCACTTAGCAGCTTAAGGGTTAACAAATACGTAAGTCATACTATTTGGAGACAATACCTAGCAAATTATGATGACACAACATGTTTTTATCAGATGAAATACCAAAATACTTTTGTAAACAAGTTTCTTTGTAACATTACGTAAAATACAAACATTTTGTGCAGTTCTACATGTTACTGGAAATCTTAAGTTTGGGGTTCTATGCAACAGTAAATGTTTTTTGAAACATACTCGTTTTTTTGTCTTGTTCAGAAAACCTCATAATGAACAAAACAACTCTAAATTTTGCTGTTTTTTTTTTCCTGTGAATTATTGCATCGCTGCAGGATTGGCAACACTATACATGTACTTTTATTTGCTTAGGAATTATGACGATGTGTTTCTACATGATAGTTGTTTATCATTTCTGTTTTAGGGTCAAAATATTTCATAAGTTCACACAGCTTTAGGTATAAAATAGCCCAATCATACATTATTGTACATTATTCCTGTATAAACCCTTTTAGTTAAACTAGCAAAATAATACTACTCAATCAGATTCGAGTGAAGAAGCCAGTCCTATGGCATACAATCATATGTGCCGCAAGTCATATGATTTCCCTTTTTAACTAAGCGTGAGAAATCAAGTGATCATATGACTTTATTTATCAATCTATCTTTGCAGCAAACATATGGACAGGTTTAGGCAATTTTCAGCCAATATTTTCTTGTCTTTATGTTTTTCAAGTCTATTTCTATAGACAGCTTCTATTTGAGATCCATTATTTACCTTTTACCAAACAATCCTGTTTTTAAATAACCCCTTGTAAGACAGGATTTCAAAGCACCATGTGATTAGAAGGAAATACTGACCACAAACATTTCCACAATGGTTTCTATCCCAACAACTCTGATTTCCCTTACTTAGGCGAAATTTAAGTTATTGTCCGCAAACACTTTCAGAAAGGGATCATCTAGGGTAACAGGAAAGGATCTCTATAGAGCTGTCAAATTGACCATTGGCTGTAAGTTTCAAATAAAACTATTTTGCAAAAGATTTTAATATCGATAAAACCAGATTACACACTGTAACTTCTAAATTGACCTTTTAACTGTTAATGAGAAATTCATTTTGAACTATCAACTGTTGCAACTTTAAACTTAAATAGTCAACATCAGAACATAACAAGAGGGCCACTGCCATGGCCCTAAAGCGCTCATCTGAGTAAAGTTATCTGGGATTCATGAAATTGTGGACTGAAAAAATGGTCTCAAGAGTGCACACAAGTTTTTTCTAATATTTGTCCCAGTGACCTACTTTTTAACCCAATGTGGCACATTTATGCATATATCAAATATGTCATCAAGGCAAATTTCTGACCTATATTCATGTGTATTGGACTGAAAATGTGGCATCTTGAGTGCACATTTTGGAGCCCTTGCACATTACAAGCATTTCCTCAATTGCCTTTGACACTTTCACAATTAAATGTCAACAGCTGCTGCATGTAAGAAAAAAATTATAAAACACTCTTGAACTCACCCTTAATGTACAAAATCAACATTCTACAGCCCTCCAGCTGGAAAAATGGACAATTATTTAAATCCCAATGCCCCATGCCGTCTTTATTTTTTCTTTTATTTAAACGGTAAAAAAATCATAAGGCTAAGACTAGCGGAGAAAAAAGAAATTGTTAGCAGCTTACCTATGAGGCATTCACAGAGATTCCATTGCAAAAATAGCCCATGCCAAAAGTAGGAGAGGAGGAGGAGGAGAGATGTGTGTGTATAGTAGGAAGTAAACTCAAAGATGGTGTTAACAAGCAGCATAAAACCACATAATGAAAGTAATTCAGACTTCATACATCTTCTGCATGCAATTTTTTATTTTAAGGCACCCCTATGGTATGCAAATTACCTCACACCTCATTACCATACAGAATCCATCTTCAATCATTCGCACAGCTCTGGCTGTTTTAATACTGTTCAAATGGTGTCTAATAGTGACCGATAAACCATAGACACAAGAAAATATCAAAATCCTTGCAGAAAGACTCATTTTTCAGAACAAATGTGAAGGCATAAACCAAGTACATCCACTGTAGCACCAGTAAAACATGGGTAGTCCACTTTAACGGCTTGCATGTTTTCCAGGAAGACATACATGTATGTTGTTATACCTGTATACACTAAATGAAATGTAGTTTGATATAAAGTTGAAATTGTAAAAATTGATTTTGAAAAAAACATGGCAATTTAAGAGGAAAAGAGTGCTCCTTCCATTTCTTTGAGCAGTGTAATTACATCCTAATGATTACTGGACACATCAGTAAACAGATTTTGAAAACATCAATGGTATAGGAAGCAATTTCTGTATCAAACAACTGGTGCTTTTTCTATAATGCTTTGGTACTACCCTTGCCCTGTTTGATGTGTCTTGTAGCTCTAAAACAAGACTGTAATGATATATTGGGTTAGCCAATTATTGTGCAGACTTGTGTTATCCATTAATTTAACCTTTTACCAAATATAAAAAATTTTAGACTGATGATAACAATCCACATCTCCAAATGACATATTTGTTGTGGCTCAAACAATGGGAGATTTCACAAAGGGTAGAAAGTATTGTTACCAGTATTTTCTTGTTTCCCAACAATGTTTTCAAAAGCCTTCTGTCTCAGGATCATTAAAACACTGGATAGTTGGGTGAATGGTTAACTACGAAAAATAATACTAAGGAGATACACAAAAAGAAGTCCTTATGCATGAAATGGAAAGAAATACAGGAAACTCATCTTTGTGAGCCAAGGTGACAATCACTACGTGGATCTTACCCTTGGCTGATCGTGTCGAAATTTGTTAGCACAGCGACGCGCCACCTACTGGATTTTTAATGTTATCACCCCTAGATTTATTTCATCGAAAACCAACCAAACGTCATGCAACGTAACTCTTTTGGCCAAAGACTTGTTTACCTTTCTCGTTGTTGGGCTATGATCTGTTAATGGCTTCAGTGTTGTTGTTTTAACAGGGGTCCTTTACAATTGGCCACTAAGGTTTGGTTCAATTATAGTTTGTTCAGCATGATTTTTCCGTAATTTGCCAACAGCTGACTGCTTTTCAGATCACAAACTTGACAGACGATTTATCAAGTCAAAATCTATTTTCGAAATCTTAAGTTTCGGGAAGTAAAAGCCACACACTTGCTTCGACAGTACATCATCTAGTGTTGGGATGTATCCTAATACCTCCTTTAACTGATTTGTGACAGTGAATGTTGAAGAAAATATTTTTCGTCTGTATTTTGTTGGTTATAATTCTCAGCATATCCGATAACTTTCTCCTGTGGTCATTTTCATTTACGTTCTGCTGATGTTGGATAGCAAATGTAACGCAGTATTGGACTGGTGCTTTCAGTCCTGACTGCAACCAATGATTACTCGTATCGCGAGGCTAACAAATTTTGACTCGATCAGCCAAGGGGTAAGATCCACTTAGTGATCATCACCTTGGCTTGCGAAGATGCAGGAAACTAACAAGCAATCATTGCTTGCTTCAAGCGATCACTCCTTTACACACACTGTTTTCAAGAACTGTCAACTACATGGAAGTTAAATTTGTTCAGTATTGGATTAACCCTTTCACCGCTGATTAAACCAAATGACACTTTCATTCTTGAATGGGTGCCAGATAATGGCAATTCAGTGGCTGCCTTTTTCTAGTGTTGCAGCAAAGCAGACAATGTAGATCAAAGATCAGACTGCATGTTTTGTGCAGTCTGATCTTGATCTACACTATAGTTGTGAAAGGTGCTTTAAGGGAAAAGTATGAGATACATGTAACAGTTATTGGTAAACTGATATATCAGATGGTAGAGTCCTGAATACCATGGAAACATAATCATAATAAGAATGTTGTCTGGTAAAAAAATGTATCTTACACCGAGTTATTATAGGCAGTTTATTGGACTCCAGTCAAACTTGTAAAAAAAGATTCACAGTGAAATTCCATATCATAGTAGAGATTAGTTTCACATTTTTCACTCCATGGCTTTTTTCTAATTCTGAAAGAATTCACTTAATAATCCCTAATAAAGTTTCATACATGACATAGGATGGAATATGTGGCAATTATATCACTCACCTGAGCCTTTGTACTCATGAGAGAATAATTACATGTATTATAATGTTTGCCTGCATTCAACATATATTTGACACCAAATATGGCCTCTAAAGGTCATAAAAAACCACAAACATTCTGACCAAATTTCATCAACATTGCCACGGATGTCATGTGATGTAGATGTCATCAGCCTTCAAAATAAACCAATATGTTCTTGATAAAGGTTTGAAAAAAAAAAAGAAACTAGACAGGATTAAAATATGCTTTAAAAATATTACTTTGATCTCTTTTATTCATTTATAAACATTGGATGGAATTTAAGTAGCGCTTGATCACTCACTGAGCCTTTGTACTTATAAGAGATTAGTAATTCATGCTTGGTTTCATCCATATTTGACAGGAAATGTGGTCTCTTAAGTCCACACAAGGTTTCTTGTTCTTAAAGTTTACCTAGAGAGGTACTAGTTTGACCTGAATTGACCAACTTTCAAATTTGTCAAGGATGTAACCAAGACAAACATTCTTACCAAATTTCATCAACAATGGACAGACTTTGTGGCCCTGGATCATTCACATGGGCCTTTGCACTTTAAGAATTTGATTGAATGCCTTTTAAATTAACATACCGGTATTAACACTACAAACATTCTGACCAAATTCATTAAAAGTTAGGCAAAAAATTGTGGCTTCTTTGAGTGCACACAATATTTTTTTTGTAAAATTTAAACCTGAGTGGCCTTCCTGTATACTAGAGGTGACATTATTAAAACTTGTCCTGATACAGTCACTTCAAAGGTCTGACCAAGTTTCCTAACCAATTTTGCAAAAACACTGGCCTCTAGAATGCACTTGTCACAACTCGGCCGATTCCATAACTACGTCTAACCTTGTCCTCATAAAGGGTGTTTCCATTTTGAACTGCCAATCACATGATCTTAAACATGGCTGCTGCCAAGAAAATCAATTGGCAAGGACATCAACAACCAGGGTGAAGTCATTCACATAGATCAATTTGTCCATGAAAACTTCCAATCGAAATCGATAAACTGCGTTAAAAATTAAATGTGCAAACTGTTTGTCCATGGAAATGTATTTAGAAAGATTTCAATAGAAAATTACGACTCATGTCTTCTTTTTTAAAGGGGAGCCTTACAATTCTTAGAACAGTAAAACGGTGTATTTCCGGCGAAAAATGTACCATTTAGGTGCATATCAAGCTACATGATACAGCCAAGAGACTTGACCAATGGATCACCAGAGGTATGCTGAATGCTCTACCGTCCATACAATATTCTTCTGAAATTTGAATCCGAGTAACATGCGTTCTGTAATTTTAATCTGCAGTGACCACTCTAAAAATTAAATGTACTAGACATACTCAAGACCAACATTCTGACAAAGTTTAGTTCAGATTTGGTGGAAATTATGGCTTACAATTATAGAAATCAGAGGCCATGTAGGAGTATCTTTGGGCTAGGAACTGTGGGACCTTTAAGCTAAGTCGTTGTGCAGTCCAGAAAACACAGGTCAATGAGCTCCTATAATAATGTTAACAAGAGAAAAAATTACAATTCAAGCAAAATAATAGATACTTTTTCATGACCTAGATACTTTTTCAAGACCTGTACATAAAGTATTGGAAATTGTTTCCGTACCACATAAAAGGATTAATTTAACCCTTAAGGCTCTAAGCGCGACTCAAGGACCTTTTGCGGACAGTGTGGATCAAGATCAGAACGCACAGAACATGCAGTCCTATAAACAGATTCCTCCCCCCCACCACAAATACCTCTGAAATAGCAAATTTTGGTTTCATTTCTTTTATCTAGCAGGATTTAGGTAAAGAGACTCATGGACTTACCTTTTTGCTGGAAGTTTGTATCTCTTTTGCCCCAAAGCATAGGCTGAATCCTGGTGAGATTTTACGTCTAACATTGTGTCCTCATGAGCTTGTGTTCTAAATCAGGAGCAACCAAAATTGAGCTAAACACACTTCTATTTTATGTACTTGTTGCATTTACTGGCTTCTATTCTACAATCCATGTATTAAAACTGTTAATTACAAATTCTAAATATACAACAAGGTTGATCCAAGGATAACAGTCCATCAGAAGTCAAACAGAACTGAAGATTTCGTACCTATCTATTTTGCAGGTTTGACTTCGAAAACATTGGGGGAAAGAGAAATTAAAGTACTCAACCACAGAGAGATTTCTTCTTTTGCAGCAAATTTTTTTAAACAAACAAAATTTTTAACACTATTTAAAATATGGTGATATACATACTTTAGATGGGTGTTATCAAATTTTTCTGCTGCAAATTGTTTCAAGAGGTAGAAACCATAACAAAAATCTGACCACTCATGATGCACAAGGGAAAATGGACTCAAGTGTAGCATACAAGTACCAGTACCTGAAATTTGACCTCATCATGTGGATTTCATATTTAATACCCTGAGAAAGGTTTCTGACATCATTTTGGAAAAAGGAGAAAATGCTGGCACTAGCATTTTCTTCTTTTCACCTAATATTTTCTTTCCTTTAACAGACAACTCAAATTAGTTGAACCACATCTAGAATGTTGTCAGCTAAATATTTCAATAGGATCAGTCTAAAATAATGTTGTCTGGTGAGGAACTCAATCAAATGGATATATTCAACTTTCAAACCAAACTAGAATAAACATTGCATGTCAAAGGCTTCCTTGATAAGCTGTCTTTGATTTGGAAACAAAAATGTCCAACTGACCCTTTACCACACAACCCCGAGTTTCAATGGCCCCCAAGAACAAGGACTTTTAAAAACATTGTAGGAAAGGAGAAAATGCTGGTAACCAGCATTTTCTCCTCAGCATTTTCTCCTTTTCCCATCATCTTTTCTACTCTTCCAAAGACAATTTCATAATTTGTGCAAAATTTAATTTGTTCTCTGGAAATGCTTTCAATTTGGAAAAGTCTAAAATTTTGTTGTTAGGTAAAGGGTTAATAGCAGACAAAATTTTGCTGAACATTATTTTTGCAGAAGTAGTCTTCAAAATGGATTAAAATTTTTCTGCTGTCAATTTAAACCATGTTTTTTCCAAAGATGCACAAGCAAATTAATTATAAAGTCAAACTGCTTTGAAGAAATGCAACACTAAAACACCAACATTATAAGCACATTAACTAGCCATATAGAATCTCAATATTCTAAGAAAAACCTAATATTTTCTTCCATAAAAGCCAGCATCAACAAATGCCTGCACAAAACTGACTTCACTTCCAGGAAATCTGACTTTAATTTTCCCTGGGCATCTTTACCTGGAGGCTTCAACCAATCAATGAACATAAAACCCTTAGAATAACATAGAAATGAAAATACCATTTTCAGACTGGTAACAATGACCTAGATACTTCAAATTTCATGGCATAATTTGCAGAGAAATATCTTACAAAGAACTGGATATCAAAGATTAAAGATCAGACTACATGATTTGTAAGTTTTGAACAGTCTGATCTTGGTATGTCATGTCTATAAAAACAGCTTAAAAGTACAATTAACATCTATTGAGTTAAACGTCTGCTGATATTCAGCTCTTAGAGTGACAAATTAATCCAACATTTTCTTTCTACAAAATTTATGACCCAGATGGTAGCAATTTGTAAGGTTGTTTCTGTCCAGAATGTCTCCTCAAGGCCACCTGTGTAGGTCAAAGATCAGACCGCAAATAATGTGCCATCTAAGTTTGATCTGCATTGGCCACAAAGGCAACTGTAGATGAGAACAATGCATCAAGGGTTAACACAGCAAATATCAACTCAGGACTTTGTTCTTTAATGGCAAATTGCTGGTGATATTATGTTATGTAACCTTGCCAGCCGCATTTTCCTTTCTGTTTCCTTGTTGTCCATTTTTGTAGTTTTCCCCCTTCATCCTGTTTTCTAATGCCTTTTTTAAACTCCTTACCACATGACAAAATTTCAGACTGGTCCACATTGAAAGCACTTGCACACAACATATTAAATTTAGCTGAAAAGATAGTGATTGTTTCTGAAAGTGTAGAAAACCTTGTGGGAAAAGAAGAAAATGCTGGTTACCAAAACCCACAAGGTTTTCAAAAGGCCATTTCCCCAGGCTTGTAAAATCTGGGGATTGTGTGCTAAAGAGTAAAACCAGACTTAGAAAATAAAATCTACTTGTTTTTAAAATTCTTCAAATAAAATTGAATATAGAGCAACATTACAGTTCCATCAGTATAATGCCTTAATTAAATCTTTAACACTCAATCCTGAGTTTCAAGATCTTTAGCAGGAAAGCTTTTGAAAGCATTGTTGGAAAAAGAAGAAAATGCTGGTAACCTGAGCATTTTCTTCTTTTCCCACACTGTTTTCTACCCTTCCAGAGACTAATTGCGCGGTTTGAACCATATCTGATGTCATCTGCAAATGCTTTGGATTTGAAGAAGTTCAAATTTTTGTCATGTGGTATGAGTCAAATTTCAGTATTTTAACCCTTTACCACACAAACCCGACTTTTAACGAACCTGCTAAAGGAGGCTTTGAAAATATTGTGGGAAAAGGAGAAAATGCTGGTAACCAGCATTTTCTCCTTTTCCCACAATGTCTTTTGCCCTCCCCCAAAAAAATCATTTTTTGAGTCACATTCATTTTGTCGTCTGCAAATGCTTTCAATTTAGACTCGTCTAAAATTTTGTTGTTTGGTAAAGAGTTAATCCTTTACCAAAAAACAAAATTTTTGGTTTGTTCAAATTGCAAGCTTAAAATGCAGACAATAAATCAAGTGTGGCTCGAATGTTGGAATTTGTCTTCAAAAGGGTAAAAAACATTGTGGCAAAAGGAGAAAATGCTGGTAATCAGCATTTTCTCTTTTTCCCAAAATGTTTTCAAAAGCCCTTTTCTTTAGGGTCATTAACACATGAGATTATAAGGTAAAGGGCTAATTTTGAACAATGTAGCTCAAGACAAAACTACACAGAACATGCAGGCTGATCATGATCTTACCTATCCAATACTTTGAGAGATATATTTGTCCTAATGGCCTTGAAAGTCCTAAAGATGGGTCCTGGTATCTTCTGACAGAAAATATGTTTTATTTACTAAAGGATCTTAGGAGCTAGCTCATTAGTCCTTAACCACACAACCAATTTAACCCTTTACCACACAATTCCAAGTTTTAACGACCCTAAAAAAGAAGCCTTTGAAAACATTGTGGGAAAAGGAGAAAGTGCTGGTAACCAGCATTTTCTCCTTTTCCCACTATGTCTTCTACTTTTACAGAGACAAATTCCATCATTTAAGCACTGACATTTAATTTGTTGAATGCAAATGCTTTCAATTTCGAACAGTCTAGAATTTTTTTCATTTGGTAAAGAGTTAAAAGACTGATATGAAATGATTTTTTTTCTGGAAGGGTAGAGAAAATTTTGTGGGCACTCAGGTAACTGATATCTTCCCCTTTTCCACAATGGCTTTCTGCTCTTTCAAGGACAAATCCTTTCATTTTAGCAACGCTTTATTATCTGCAAATACTTCAGACAAGATGGTAATCAGCATTTTTTTCCTTTTCCCAGAATGTTTGCTACCCATCAAACACAAACTTTATCAATGAAGCCACATTCAACTTGTTGCCTGCAAGTGCCTTTAATTCGACAAGCCCAAAATGGTGTCGTCTGGTACAGAGAAAAGCTAATTTTTCGGAGAGTTCTACCAGCATCTTACAAAAGCTTGACAGAATACACTCGTCTAATAATTTCTCGGAAAGCTTATTAAAGTTTCATGACTTATCACAAGTTAGCAGTACTGTCAAGCTTTCTCATCACTACTTCATCAAAATTGCATGAGGGCTCATGTAGTTAATGCTAGTTCTTTGTTATTTAAAACTATTTTCTTTCATCAGCTGATTCCATGCTAACTCAGCACTGTGTCAGTAGCTTACCATAATGAATTGAAAAATAGTGTAGGTCTTGATCAAGATGACATTTTACCAAATTTGAAATTCAACTCTCAGTAGCGGTGAAAAATTCAACTGTCCATGTTGCCAATATTATCCAAACAGATAATATGGGTAAGTAAATTTTAATGAAACCTCTGATATAACTTCACAGATAAGTGCTGTAGATTATCAATGATTCATTTTGACGGGCAAGTAAGTTATCAAAGTACTGAAAAAACTGAAAGACCAGTGAATGTGGAATACGCTGCCTTGGTCAAGATAAAACTTGGTTGTTCCATACAAGATTGAGGAAAAATTGTCCAATTCTTTTAGCTAGCTCTGATCCAGTCCAGTTGGGTTATTAAGTCTGATCTGGTTTGACCTCTTGACTTTACCCAAAGCTCATGTAGCTATTCTTGTCACAATAGGAAATGTCATGAATATATTCTGTTTCTTGATCTTTAACTGATAAAAGAAAAATAAGAACATAATTTATCAAGTTGATGGTTTGGCATTTGGATACTTTCTCAAGTATGAACTGTCCATGCTTTTTGACTCTTGTTAGTTTGACAAATTCATAGCTAGATGAGACCTACAACTGCCGCAGAAAACACAATAATGACAAAGGTTGCGCTGAGATAAGATGAGCCTGGTTAGCACAGGTCACTAACTTAATTTGCGTATAAGCAATCATCAAAAGTACCTTATCGATGACAATTTTGTTCAGTCTGTGACTTTGTAAGAAGACATCGTTCAAACTGGAGTGGTAAAGATTTTGTTGTTTGTATCAACATATTTAACAGAATTACAATTTCTAACAGAAAGAATTATTTTCTGGGGGCAGTATTTGGCGACTGTAGATTTTTTAATTACATTTGAATCTGGGTCCATCTTGATGGCAATAGACTAACTTGGGTTTGTCTGGTAAAAGTTTAATGACATCTGTTAGATATATGGATGATAGAGAAACTGCTCTACCACACTTGAGCCTACTGTGTTTCCCTGAATTCATCAATAACTCCTGTTTTATCCATCAACATTTTAATTCTCCTCATGTAAATGTAATATAGCTATAGAATTTTTTTTTGTTTGGCAAAATATTGGATAATATTAGATTACAGTTCTAAATTTATAGCCTTAACAATAACTCTCAGTGGCACAGTGATTCAGGTATTAGATATTGTAAAAATTCTGGTTCAATACCTATCAGTAGGCTAGCTCAGGTCATGTTGAAGTACACTCAGGCATGTTAATGCAAAGCAACTGCCTCATACTGGTAAAAACACTAAAAGGACAAGATGAGAATGTGAGGTATAATTTCTCCAATATTACTGATATACTGGAAAAGCAGCATAAAACCCTACCAAAAAAATCAAAGCAAAATTCAGCCTACTCACCTTGCCGGCTCTCTGTTTCATGAATGATTTACCAGGACTCAAATTCCATTTTTTCTGCTTATAAATCTTTTCATTAGAACATTTCTTACATTCAGCAATCCATATTTAATAGAAATGAATATTGAAAACAGAGGAAACACTGTGGGGTTTTGAAAAGCTGTGAAGACAAGGCAGAGCTTTCACCCTTACAGCACATGAGTCAAACAAACATACATATTCTTTGAGTTTAGAAATAAGGCCCAAATGCTTGCAATTTCAAAGTCACTTATATCCATTATGCCTAAGCTAAGCTGACGGTCTTCATCAAAGACAAGACTGCCTATTTTGAGCAATCTGATTTTGATATACACAGGCAAAAAAGGCAACTATAGCTGTACAAAGGATTAAGCGAATCTTATTTTATCAGCATGAGTACATGTAGAAAAGGACAAATAAAATTTTGGCATTTGAAGAGAAAATACCTTGAAGAAAATCTTAAAGTAGTCATAACATCAGTGACCCATTCACCTGGCAATATGTGGGTTAAAATTGAACTTAACTCTTTACCACACAGTTCTGTTTTGTGATGACCCTGAGGAAGAAGCCTTTTGAAAACATTGTGGGAAAAAGAAGAAAATGCTCATTACCAGCATTTTCCCCTTTTCCCACAGTGTTTTCTACCCATTCAAAGACAAATTCCATTATTTCAGAATCAATTGTAGTCTGTAAATGTTTTCAATTTGGACAAGTCTAATATTTTGGTAAAGACTTAAATAATTACATTTTCAAGTTTTAAAGGTAAACATGGTCAAGCTGTTCAAAGCATGATCCCATATTTATGTTTAATGCATGATTTATTAATAAATATAATCCATTTCGTATCTATACACAGTTCTCCATACAGATTTTAAAACTGACTCTCAATAATCCATATTCATATAAAATGAAACCATTAACCATTAAAGCACATTTTGCTACACTAGTTGCCTTTACAGTCAGTGTGGATGCAATTATTTGGGTCATATTTCTATGATAAAAAAATTTGTTGGGTTTATTCTGTGCTCTGTGGGTTAAAGACCATTACAAGACTAAGTCATTTCGATACTATTATCCTCTCCGCATGCAGACAGATTTCACCCTTTACCGAAAAATCTAGAATTTCAATGGTCCACAATAGTAAAGCTTTTGAAATTATTGTCAGAAAAGATGAAAATGCTGGTTACCAGCATTTTCTCTTTTTCCAGCCATGTTTTAACATCAATGCACCTTGAAAATCAATATTTCACATGGATGTATTTTGAAACTGTTAGCAGCAAATTTTTTTCAGAAGAAATTTAAAAAAATACAATACCTTTGTTTTACTTTAATTTTCATATCTGTCATAATCGAGATAATGCTTACATTGAGTAGTAAAACCTGCCAGGGTCCATATTCACCAACCATTCTTTAAGATTAATATTCTTTGTCCCATTCTCAAGAATTTTCTAAATTTGAAAGTAACACAACTTCTGATTGGCTACACCAAATGGTTTAGCCAATCAGAAGGTGTGTTTAACTTTCAAATCTAGAAAATTCTTCAGCATAAGACTAAGAAGAATATTCTTAAGAGTGGTTTGTGAATAATAACCCTGGAATTTGTAGTGTAGATATAAATATATTCCCCCCCCCCCCCACCAGCCAAAAAAAAAATGAGTATATCACTCTATTTCATTTCAAACACAGTTGATGTTAGACTAACAAGAATCTTACAAAGCACATACAATGCAGAAGTACAAAAATTAAAGCTCATACATCCTCCATGTAGAAAATTAGCAACATGGCTTGAGTCAAAAGTTCATCATCATATTAAACCCAGTACCTCATATATATTATATTTATAGAACTGACAGAATTATTGACATATTGATTCCTATAACTCTTTCCTTACCATTGATGACATGAGAAACTTTGGTGGACAGTGTAGATCAAGATCAGACTGCACAGAATGTGCAGTCTGATCTCTTATCTACACTGTCCACTACTTTAATCTAGATTATGACTGAGCTGTCTCATCATTTTGCAGTGGAACTGTATTTTTAGCCATTAAAAAAATTGAAGGTTATCTATTTGGCATCAAAAGAGTTAACAACCCTTTGACTGCCAAGTAATACCTATGTTGCCTATTGCAGACAATGAAGGTTCAAATCAGACTGCACAAAAGATGTAGTCTCATCTTAATCCACTCTGTCCTCCATATCAATATATTCTGGCCTAAAAAAGTGTTAGCAAAGCAATATGTTGGTCTTATTTCATGATTGAAAATATCCATTTTGTTCACTTGATAATCCAAGAGTCTTGGCGGGTTGTTTCCCCTCCCTGTCTTTCTATAAAAGCATGACTCAGTAAAAGTTGTCTCTTTCTGTGCAACAGGCAAAAATATGGGCTTTTGCTGACAGTACTGAACAAGATTAGACACATTCAGTCTGATTTTGGATCTATACCATCCACTTGTATAGCCAAATCTGTAAGGTTGATTGAAGTCATTCTGTGTTTCAGTGGAAGGTATTGCCAGCAATGGAAAGCAGTCTAAGTTCATAATATATGGCACTAAAAACAGATTATCCATTTTGGCCATTCTCTGTGAAAAGGGGTTTAATACATCTGAGCCATACTCTGGCAAACAGGGGCTTAATGCATCTCCGTAATCCATGATACCAATCAAGCCATCACATAATTATGGATCCATAAAAGCCACTTTATGTCACAACTGACTTAATAATGAGGTAGACTGGTCCTTGGACATACAGAAAATTGACTGATAGCGAAAAGTTTTGGCCCAGGTCAGCCTGCGTGGACTTTCATGCTGGCCTGGGTCGATACTTTTTTTGCAGAAGCATTAAGCCCCCATTTCACAGAGCATGGCTCATCTGCAAAAAAGTTTCGACTCATGCCGGCCTGCAGTGAGTCCACGCAGTCTGACATGGGTCGAAACATTTTGCTATTGGTCAATTTTCTGTATGTCCAGGGCCCATTCTACCCCCAGATTCAGACAGTTATGAATCCATAACTATGCTGCAACATGGAAATGCATTAAACCCCCTATTCCCAGAGTGCCACTCATTAATATGATACAATATTTGAGATGTTACATCACTTGACAAACTCTTTCTGGGGTTTGATGGCAGTCATTAGAACAGGCCTTATTCCTCCTCTGTGAGGAAAAGCAACTGGTTGCTTGGAAGGAATGTTGTGGTAATACACTTGAACCTGTGTTAAAGACCATGCCTGCTTGGTAACCTACTACTTCGACTCATTACCAAACAGCAATATTTTAGACACGCCCATATTGGCATAATGAGAGCATTTCATGACTTTACATAAAATGAGGCTCAAATGATGGCATTTTTTCTGTGAGTGGGTAGAAAACATCGTGGAGAAAACTACAGCTTACAAGAATCTGCTCCTTTTCCCACAGTGATTTCAAAACTCTTCTTCGTTGGGATTGGTTAAAACCTGCGATTGCTTGGTGTAGAGTCAAAAGAGTGTTTTTTTTTATTCTACATTCCTTGTTAAATGAACATAACCCTTTATCACACAATCCCGAGTTTTAACAACCCTAAAGAAGAAAATTTTTTAAAACATTATGAGAAGGTTTATTAACCTTTAACCCTTTACCACATGAAATATTTTTAGACTAGTCCAAACCCAAAGCATATCCTATTGCCAAATCAAGGTGGCTAAAATTGTGAAAGCTGACTCTGAGACAGGATAGAAAACAGTAGGAATAGGAGAAAATGCTGGTTATCAGCATTTTCTCCTTTTCGCACAATGTTTTAAAAAGTTTTCTTTCTCAAGGTCATTAGAAGTTGGCATTGTGTGGTAAAGGGTTAATTGATTGATTGAATGAATTGGACTTTAACACCGTTTTAACAGCTTAGGTCATATCGCGGCTGTTAGTGTACCTATGCATGTGTTTTCTGGCTTTCTTACACCAGTACTGACACAACTTTCTTTCCAAGTCGCTGACTACTTTTCTCACATGCATCAGAGGTGAGAGGCGTAAAATCGCTGTGAAGAAAGTTTGCTTCTACCAGGTATCAAACTGACAACCACTATGTCACGAGTCAGATACGCCAACTACTGAGCTACCCAGGCAGGCTAATCAACCCTGAAAGCACTGGAATGCATGAAGACAACTGAAAGACTGTTGAAAAGGAGTTAAATGGCAATAAAACTTCCAAGAGCAAGTGAAATATAGGAGAAATAAATGAAAACATCTTTCACGAGGAATATGGGAAACATTGTGAAAGGGAAAAACACATTTCTCACAACGTTTTGTCTTTTCCCGACCAACTATAAAAACACAGGATGGTTTGGTAAAAGTTATGACCCTAGATGAAAGAGTTATTTGGAATTGACATTTGCCTAAAGAATGAGAACACCAACACTGTGGGCAGACTTCAACAGTAAACACAGCATCCAGAATGTAAACATGTTATCATAGGTCATTAATGGATATGATTGGATAATCAATAATTCTGTTCCAAGTGCTAATACTTCCCAACCAAAATTTCTATTGATAATTACACTTCTCACTTGTCCGAACTAAAATTTATTTAAGATTACAGAGTACATGTAACTCAAAATTTTGGCATTTTTTCATAGTAGGACAGAAAACATTGTGGCAAAAGGATAAAATCCTGGTTACCAGCATTTTCTCTTTTCTCACAATGTTTCCA
Organism: Tridacna gigas; assembly: GCA_945859785.2. Taxonomy (NCBI): domain Eukaryota; kingdom Metazoa; phylum Mollusca; class Bivalvia; order Cardiida; family Cardiidae; genus Tridacna; species Tridacna gigas. The sequence goes on along the minus strand of OX244042.2, from coordinate 27,861,202 downwards.
AAAACAGTTTTTTTCTCAGGGTCATTTAAACTAAGGATTGTGTGGCTAAGGTTTAAATGTTTTTCAACTGATGGTATTTGTCCTTGAATAAGTAGAAAACATTGTTTTCAAAAGTGTTTTTTTTTTCTCAGGATCATTAAAACTCAGGATTGTGTGGTTAAAGGTTAAATGGTGAATACCACATTGAAACTGTGCAATACACTGCGAGATAAAAACATGCTGTCTACTGCATCTAGTCCATGTGAAAAGACTAAAAAAAGAAAACTGCCAGAATTTTTTTTTGCTCTAGCTTCTTGTGATGAGTAAAAATACTGAATGTCATTTAAGTGGGATGAAAAATATTTTTTGGTTGTTTAAAACAAGGCTTTAGGCTGCTTATTATCACAGCTGTTACAGTTTAGCCAGGACAACAGCTTACTTATTCATATTTTTGAAATTTTCCACTGCTAAACTGGGGCTCAGTCCGAGTGCAATGCCTTGCCCAAAGACAAGCCAGGAGAAGGAATTCAAAAAGGACCTCCTGATAACAAATTCTACTTCTCAAGCACTGAGCTATATTGGGCACCTAAATTTTGTATCAGGCAACTGTATCAAACAGGTTCACAAGACAAGCATGATGCCACTTGTCTGCTTTATTACGGACATGATTGACAGGAAAAGCTATATGCACCTTTTTTCCTGATTAAAATGTTTTTGTTTTTATATATGTAGTAACCTTACGGTTAATGAATATGTACAGGTATTAACTTTACTTATTCTATAAAGACAAATAAGATATTTAGTAGTGACAGTCTTATGATGCCACTGTGTTGAACTGAAGAATAGGGGAAGCAACTCCATTTTACTCTTGTACATTACTGTCAGAGTTATATGCAAAAAGAGTAAAATAGCAAAAGGTGACAAGCAATTTACTTTTGCGATCTGTAAGAATCTGTCACAAGCCATAATGAGCCTATATACAACAAGTGTTTGTAAGTTTTTTACACATTATAACCCAACCCTATTTTAATGCATAGCTGTATAGGCAAATTTTAATACTGAAGAAAAAAAAACAGCAGATATAATTTTGACACTGAAGTGAAACTTTAGAAGGAAAAGAATATTCAGTTTTTCTATGAGCAAAAAAAATAATGTTAGAAAGGAGCACTTTCTTGTTTCATGCCATGGATTCTTTTCCCACAATGCTTTCGAAAGTTGACTACTGTAGGGCATAAAATAGGGTAGAATCAAATGGCAAAACCATTTTTTTTCGAAACTTAATCCATGAAAGGGACCGTTTCCATGAAGAAAACAGCTAAGTAATGCTATTCCGGAGTTGTTTTGGTAAGAATATGTAATCAGACACTGTAGACCCAAGATCTGACTGCACATTCTGTGCAGTCTGATCTTAGTCTAGATTGTCTGCAAAAGCAATTACTATGATTGATTGATTGTATGGTGTTTAACGCTGTTTGCAACATTATATCAGCTATATTGCGACAGCTAGTATAAATTTATTCATAATTTAAAAAGTTACATGCCCGACACAAATACCATTCCCCAAACCATATTTGACCTTGCTGTGACCTTGACCTTTACCCTAGGGACATATCTCCAGCGCATGACACATTGTCTCAATGTGGTTAACATTTGTGCCAAGTTATATTGAAATTGAATGATAGGGGAAAAAATGTATGGCCCAGACACAAAAACAACTACCTCCCGACATCCCAAACACCTTTGACCTTGCTGTGACCTTGACCTTTAATCCACAGACATGACTCTTGCCCATGACACATTGTTTCTATGTGGTTAACAATTCTGCAAAGTAATACTGAATTTCATTAATAATTAAAAAAGTTATTGGCCGACACAAATACTACCCCCCAAAACACGTTTTACCTTGCTGCGACCTTGACCTTTAATCTATGGACAAATCTCTTGCGAATGACACATAGTCTTGATGTGGTTAACATTTGTGCCAAGTTCTACTGAAATTGAACCATAGGGAAAAAAGTTATGGCCCAGACACGAAAGTGGACAAACAGACAGATGGACTAAACAAAAACTATACGTCCCTGAAAAAAAAATTCAGGGCATAAAAAGTATCTAACTCTTTAACAAACGACAAAATTTTAGAATGCTCCAAATTGGAAGTATTTGCAGACAACAAATTATAGGTGGCCAACATGACGAAGTTTGTCTTTGATAGGGTAGAAAGCATTGTGGGAAAAGGAGAAAATGCTGGTTTTTTTTTTTTTTTTTGGCCGGTTACCAGCATTTTTTCCTTTTCCCACAATGTATTAAAAGGCCTTCTTCCTCAGAGCTGTTAAAACTTGGGATTATGTGGTAAAGGGTTGAGCAATCTCCTACGGTGATTTCTCATACCTTCCTAAATTAAGAATTTTCTCATTTTCTGATAATCTTCTTAAATGCTTTGAATTCTTAATTGTCACTCACAATAGGCAAAACCTAATATGTAACCAAAAATAAAAACCTACATACCATGGAGAATTTCACACTTCTTACCTTAAATCGCCGATTTTCGGAACACGCTTTTTTCGTGCAAAGCATGGCTGCAAATCTGAGGGCCCACATAGTCCACTGACACCTGAAAATGATACAAAAAATATCATTTTGAGCAGGCTAACATTAGAATTACATGATTTGCAGACAGTCTAGGTCAAAATCATATATGAGCCATACTCTAGGAAAAAGGGGCTTAGTGCATCTGCCAAAAGTATCAACCCAGGTCAGCCTGCGCACTCCTTGCAGGCTGACCTGAAACAAAACTTTTCGCTATTGGTCAATTATTTGTATGTCAAAGGACCAGTCTACCTTATGATACAGTGGGGTGTTAGACAATATGGATTTTATGGATCCATGATTATCTGATGTAATTGCTTGGTATCATGGATCACGGAGATGCATTAAGCCCCCTTTTGCAAGAGTGTGGCTCAAATACATGTTGATCTATGAAATATTCTGAAAATATTCAAAATAGTAATATTCTGAAATTAACAGAGCTAAAATACGAAGGAATACTTGTATGAAACTGATTATTTATAACAACTGAATGCAGGAAACCAGGTCCCTCATAGTCTAAAGATAGTCTAATAAAAAAACTGAAGCCAGCTACTGAGCTGAAATAATAAAGCATGAATCAATAAAGTTTTGGAAATTTGATTGATCAAACTGCCAAAAATAACATGTTTTTAAGATTTTTACAGGCCTCATATTTAGCCCCAGATTAAGGGCAAGAAAATCCCTTAAATATATTGTAACTTACAACTTCAAATCTCATCAAAAAATTTTATATCCAACTACAGCTTACGACTCATAAGACTACAAGCAAGAAGAAATTAACCTAAGTCAAATAAATAATCTTATTTTACAACAGATTGTTAATTGTTACATTATTATTGTATCAATCAACCCTTTACCAAATGATTAAAGACATTTTTTCACCACCTAAATAATTTTATAAGGCTATAAAAGCATTAGGGTACAATTTAGTCATTTCTCCTTTTTCTGCAATGTTTTCTTTCTTTACAAAACATGTTCAAACATTTGGGCCGCAAACAATTTTATGTCTGCTAAGGCTTTCAAGATGGACAAGTAAAAAATGTTGTCATTCTGGTACATGTACAAAGTTAACCTTTAACCACATAATCCCCCGGTTCTGAGACTCTCAGGAGGACGACATTTGAAAACATTGTGGGAAAAGGAGAAAATGCTGGTTGCCAGCATTTTCTCCTTTTCCCACGTTTTCTAGGTATTCAATGACGAATACTATCGTTTAAAAAACATTTGAATTGTTATCTGTAAAGTCTTTCAACATGGATGAGTCTAAATTTCTGCCATGTGGTAAGTGGTTAAGACCTAATTATACGCAGTAATTCTGCCAATTTTTTAACAATGTTAAGTCTGGGACATCTAAAGAAGGGAATAAAATCTCGTAACAACTAAAAATGACAGATAATGTGAACCTGTTACGTATAATAAACAATGAAATTGCTCATTTATAAAGCAATTTCTCCATCCATCAAAATGTTTTCTGAAGTTTTTCGACTGTAAATGTGTCAAGATATTGAAAATGTTATCCCTTAACTATAAAGCTACTGGTATGTAAAAGAAACTATTTTTGTACTCTTAAATATGACAGCTGCTTTTCAAGTAAAAGGAAAGAGTCAGTTTTAATGGTATGCAAAACAATGGAGTCTTTGCTTCTTATCTACTTTTAGCCCAAAGTGATCCATGTCAAAATCAGTCAATTTTTTTTTTTAAGAAAACTATACAAACCAAGCTTCTTGAACAACAAGCAAAAAAAGTGGAATCTTGAGCAATCAAGACTTGACCTAATATCCTCTTTTTAAGCAAAAAGTGGACCATATTAAAATCAGGCTTTGCCTCTGTCAAAGATTTTCTGACCAAATTTCATGACCATTCAGCAGCAAATATAGCTTACAGTTTGCCCTACTTTCTAAACCGATCACAATGCCAAAATTCATTAAAAAACTGCTGGATTTAGTTTTATGTTTCTGGAGGCTTATATATAATGTTATCCAAAATGTGTAATATATTTGGACACTCAGGTGTTAAGGACATTGATTTGTGAAGTAATTTGTATTGCTTTGATGCTATTAAGTTTGTTCCAATTCATTTAGTTCAACTTTATCGATGGATTGGCAATATAATAAGTCCAAAATTTCAGTTAGAAAAAAGCTGGGGAAGGGTTAGATGAAGGAAAGCATAAATAAGGGACATTACAATAGTAATGATATAAATAATCTGTGCAAGTTTCAAAATAATCACATGTAAAACCCTGATTTTAACACACATAAAAGAATTATAAGACTAAAACCTCAAAATTGGCTGCTTCATCCTGAACAATATTTTAGATTTCCTTGAATTTCAGTAAGGACCAAGGACTTGATGAAAATCCGACTACAAATGCAGATTAAATCATATAAACAAGAACATTATCACATAAAAATGGACAATAGAAACCAAGCCATGACAAGTTCTTATGGCCTTTGGCCAGGAGAACAAATAAACAAGAAAAAAAATCCTACAGGCACATAAGGCGCAAATCCGGGGAGAACAATACATAATTTATTTTGAACCAAGCTTCAGTCCCCAATTAAGCTCACTTCTCGAGGACTTCTGCAATCTCTAGAGGGCCTCAAACTCAGTTGTGAAGTACTTGACAAGAACAAATTGGATCTAAAATGAAGATGTATCTCTATAGAGGGGGTTTCTATTACAGTTTCCATGTCCAAATCCCTTCTAATGCTTATCTATAAAGTGTTTTTCCCCCACTTAACAACTGAGTGCAATGGACAACTCTGTTTGTCTGGCTAACAGTATAGATCAAGATGATATGGCTGCACAGAAAGTGTGGTTTGATCTTGAATGTTCTTTGTCTGCTAGGTAAAACCATCACAACTCTCCAAGCAAGTAGCTGCAGCTTTCCCATGTTAAACCCTTAGAGCACCAAATAAACCTATCAGACATTTTCAACCTAGAAATACAACCCAAATAATTACAATTTCATGGTTGCTTTTGTCTACAGTGTTTCATCAAAGTGGACAGTGTAGATTAAAGATCAGGCTGCACCTTTTGTGCAGCCTGATCTTGATCTGCACTGGCCACAAAGGCAACTATAGTCATGAAAGGCGCTTTAAGGGTTAAAACAGGGTTCATATTCACCAACCATTCTTAAGAATGTTCTGGATCATTCTCCAGAATTTTCTAAATGTGAAAATAACACAACTCACGATTGGCTAAACCATTTGGTTTAGCTAATCAGAAGTTGTGTTACTTTCATATTTTGAAAATCTTAGGGAATAAGAATGAGAATGTTCTTGAGAATGGTTGGTGAATACTGACCCCGGACAAAACAATGGTCAAGTGCTTCAAGAGAGGAATGAAACTAATTTTGGACCCATAGAAAAACAACGCTTATGGGAAAAAGGAGCATTTCAAGGAAAAGAATTCAATTTTCTTCAATTGTATGGAAAGCACAGCGTGAGTGAGAGAAGCAGCTATCTCTCATCAAAAAGTAACAGCTACTTTCTCTGCTAAACTCTCCAAGAAGATACAGACTGACGAGATAATGGAAGCTATATGTATATTTTCAGTGGTAAGAAGTTAAGCCTTGTCTTCTAAAAGGTCTCTTTTGAACCACACCACTAAACGTATACCTTTTTCACCAAGGGAATCAAATAAAGTGGTGAACCCAAGGTCACACATTAAGAAGTGAGCTGTTGCCATAATACTACTGAGCCCAGCCCAGCCCAGCCCAGCCCAGCCCCGTTGGTCCGTCCGTCCGTCCGTCCGTCCATCCACCCACCCATCCATCCATCAATCCATCACTCACTCACTCACTCACTCACTCAATCAATCAACATGAAGAAAAGCAAAGCCAGGCAAAATAAGGCAATATTATCAAGAGTGCTCAGATACTGAAATTATCAATCTCTTCATTGTAATAATTCCATGCTAAAATCACCTTGAGAAAAGAGGCCTCTTAAAACATTATGGAAAACAGAAGACGCTAATAAACAGAGTTTCTCCTTTTCCAGTATTTCCTACCATTATTTTCCGTAAAGCCTTCAGCTTCGCATGTATAGACAGCATATCGTCTCGAACATTATTCGACTATCGCGCTTTAAAGACAAATTGAGTACTACCTGTAACGTCATAACCGGAAGCGGTAATCACATGTTCTCATAATTGTCCTGGCGTTCGACTAGTGAAGAGGTCTCTTCTTTTTTCTCTCGCGCTTCGCCTTTTTCGGATACAGGTGAGTTAAGAGGTCTCTGAGGACGTAGTCCCAGACTATTTAAACTATTTAACATATAGCTTTATCGCTATAATGGCCTCTAATTCTCAGGACGATGTCTTGAGTGTGTGGAAGACTCGGGCGAGTCTTACACTTTCTCGGGCTTCAGTACTGTGGATTCCGACGACCAGGTTGCTTCGAAGAAGCCCCAAACCAAAAAGACTACTAAGTCAGTAACTTCTAAAAAAATGAAAAGACACTCTGCAGGAGAAAGTCGATAAAACTGGCAAGAATAAACCCAAAACTAAAACTAAAAGTGCCACGTCGGCGACGCCATCGTGTTCGAATGTGAACACTAATAATTTTGATCTGACAAAGTTGTCACAAAGTGATATTGTTAACTTAAGAAGTTCATTGGGCATTGAGACTGTCCAGAATAAGGAAAATGACAATTTGGAGCATTCTGGAGTGCAAGAACTCTATGGAAACCCCTTGCATAAATTGCCTACTATGAGGGTTGAAACTGATTCTGCCGATATTTCAGGGGGTGAATCCCCTTTGCATGAAATACCTTCTAATATTACAGCTCATAATGATATGACATCTGCTTTATTTGAAGAAGGTGTGATTGTTGATGAGAATGAATGGGATTTACCACGTCTTAAAGCTCCATTAAAGGGCAATCCTGTGCCTCAGTCTTTGGCAAATATGATCAATTTAGCTTGTACTTCTCTTTGTGAAACTGACCATATAGTGTCTAAGTACAAAATTCCTGTCAATTGTGATAAGGCTTGTGCTCCTCTTGTGAACAGTGAGATTTGGAAGGTAATGGATAAACATACACAGACACATGATAGAAGTATGGCAGAAATTCAGAATTTAGTGGCTACCGGTATGACTCCACTGGTTCAGTTGGCAGACATTTTGAAAACTCAGTTTTCTGGCAATTCTCGGGCTAAATCCTTGTTAGGTGATGCATTGACTATTATGGGACAAGTTCAATACCATGTCTGTTCGCAGGAGACACAGGATCAGACCTACTCTTAAGAAAAAGTATCACTCGCTTTGTAATATCTCGATGCCAATTTCCACTAATCTCTTTGGAGATGATATTGCCAAAGAAATTAAGTCATGTGACTCATTAGTGTCCTTGGGTAAAGAATCCTATTACAGAGGCTCCTCTGGTCGCGGTAGAGGTAATGCACGTTTTCAAAGGAGAGGTGGCTATTCCTATAATAATCCAAACTCTTACAGCTCTGGTGGTCAAAGATATCAGCCCTACACTTCGTACAATACAGGTCTGGGGCAAAGGGGGAACAAAAGTTTCCGAGGTTCCAAAAAACCAGCAACTGCTACTGCTACTTCCCCAAATGAATAGCTTCTTCACAGGTAAGTACCTGTTTACCCAATGCTGGGAAATTAAAATATCATAAAGCTGAATGGCAGTCTATAACTAATAATGCTTGGGTTTTAGAAGCAGTTTCTGGTTACAAGATCCATTTTAATAGTGTTCCAGTACAAGATAGAATACCCAATGAAATACCTTTTGAAGGGGACCAATGGGACATTGTTGATAATGAAGTTTCGGAATTGTTAATGAAAGGAGCCATTGTTCCCACTAAGTCTGAGCCTGGTGAATATATATCTACACTTTTCATTGTTCCTAAGAAAAATGGCAAGTATCCGCCAGTTATCAACTTGCGTTTTCTTAATCATTTTGTACATTATGATCACTTCAAGCAGGAAACTTTTAAAGTTGTTGTTGATCTGATTCAGGAGAATGATTTCTTTACATCTATAGATCTAAGTGATGCTTACTTCTCAGTGCCTACTGCCGCTGAATTCCAGAAATACCTGAAGTTTTCATGGAAAGGTCAGCTTTACAAATTTGTTGTTCTTCCCTTTGGTTTGAAATCTGCTCCATACGTTTTCACGAAAATATTGAAACCAGTTTACGCTTGGTTCAGATTACAGAACATCCGCTGTAGCTATTATATAGATGATTCCATTAACATGAACTCTTCTAGTCCTTTGGCCCAAAGAAATACTAATATCATGGTTGATACATTGCAACGTCTTGGCTATGATATTAATTTTAAAAAGTCTGTTCTGGTTCCTACTCAAAGGATTGCATTTTTTGGCTTTATTATAGATTCTGTTGCTTTCATGATATATCTGCCGGAAGAGAAAGTGGTAAAAATTGCCGCTAAAGCTGAAACATTGCTCAGAGCTGGAAGGGTAGTTGTTCGTGACCTTGCATCTTTTATAGGACTCATTGTTAGTTCTTTTTATGCTATTCTGGAGGCTCCATTGCACTACAGGGATTTAGAACGATCAAAATTCTAGGTCTTGGTCCAGAATGCAGTTTTGATAACAAAGTGCCCCTTTCAAACAATAGTATCCTTGAACTGGTATGGTGGAAAGAGAATGTTAGACTTAGAAATGGCAAACGTATAAGGTTTCAAGATGTTGATGTACAGTGCAGGACAGATGCCAGTTTTTCAGGCTGGGGTGTTATAGATCTTGAGACTGGTATTGTCACTCAAGGTAGATGGACTTCTGTGGAAAAAGGAGGAAATATAAATTTCTTAGAGCTTTTAGCTATCTTCCATGCACTGCAAGCTTTTTATAGCAACAGAGTGGGTATTCACATTGAAGTTCAGTCAGATAATGTGGCTGCTGTCACCTATATCAATGACATGGGTGGTATGTGCTCAGTACCTCTTGATTGTCTTGTAAAAGATATTTGGAACTGGTGTTTGGAAAGAAATATTGTTCTAACTGCAGTTCATATTGCAGGGGTATCCAATACAGCAGATTTCTCAGATTCTACTGAATGGATGTTAAAGGAGGAGATTTTCAGTAGAGTTTGTGGCCATTTCTTTCTTCCCGAGGTAGATCTGTTTGCATCAAGATTAAATGCACAGGTTGATAATTATGTTTCATGGTTCCCTGAGCCAGGTGTAATACAGCATAATGCTTTTACCTTTTCATGGCAACATCTGAGGCCATATGTTTTTCCTCCTTTTAACCTGATTGGGAAAGTTATGAATAAGATTCTCAAAGATAGAGTTGAAAATGCTATTTTGATTTTCCCATTCTGGAAAGCTCAATCTTGGTTTCCACTTGTTTTAGAGAACATTTCTTCATTTCCTGTCATATTACCACGTCACAAAGACTTACTTACCCTTCAAAACGACAGTACCATTCATCCATTACACAAGTTGATTCAGATGATCGCTGTGACAGTATCAGGAAAGAGCTGTGTAAAAACGGACTTCAAGACGAAATTTCAAGAATCATTACAGCTTCGTGGAGCCAAGGAACGAGAAAACAGTATAACAGTGCTAGGAGAAAGGGGTGTGTTTGGAATCTACTGTGGGGAGGAGATCAATTCGGGCGACTGAAACTCAGGTTTTAAAGTTCATGTTTTTCCTCTTTAAGACAGGAAAGTCTTACTCGTGCATTAATATACATAAAGCTATGCTTTTACAGACCCTGCCCCTCTTAGGTAATAAGTGGTGTAACCATTGTGGTCTTATTAATAGATTTATGAAAGGTTTATCTGTACAGAAACCTCCCCTTCCAAGATACCATTTCACATGGGATGTGTCAGTAGTCTTGAAATATCTCTCTGGACTTTTCCCACTGCAAGAGTTATCTTTGAAACTAGTGATATTCAAGCTTGTAGCCTTGATTGCCTTGTCGTCTGCACCTAGAGCTCAAGTTCTAGCTAATTTACATTTAGACTTCATGTATAAGGAGACATCTGTGGTAACTTTTACTTTTCCTCAACTGCTTAAAACTTCTAGACATGGTCATACTTACGTTTTGAAAATAGAAAAATACAGTCATCAGTCCTTGTGTCCATTGTATACTTTGAAGCATTATATAGAACGCACCAGTGCTTTGAGACAGTCAAGACTTTTACTGATTTCTTACCAGACTTACAAAGCTGTTACTACTAGTACCATTGCTAGATGGCTTAGAACTGTTCTCGAGTTGTCTGGGATAGACATATCCATTTTTAAGGCTCATTCCTACCGTGGCGCAGCAGCTTCAGCTGCTTTCAATAAGGGATGCTCTTTGAGTCGTATTTTGTCTACAGCAGATTGGTCCACGGATAAGAATTTTGTAAAATTCTATCGTAGACAACCTTTGAGTAACAAGCAGTTGACTTTTGCTCAAGCAGTTCTTCAATAGCCTGGGTCATGTATTTCGTTGTTCATGTTCATTTACTGATTTCCTTTGCTGTTTTCAGTTCAGTTATGTGTTTATTACATTTCCTGCTTTTGTTTATTTATCTTTTGTTTAGTTTGTTTAGTTGCTCTTTAAAAATGCTGTCTATACATGCGAAGCTGGAGGCTTTACGGAAAATAATGACCCCTCATCCCAGCTTTAGTGCAGGATGAGGAGCATTATTAGAGTAAAGCCGGAGGCTGAGCATGTATGGACCCGACCCAGCATAATCCTTGAAAAGGTGTTAATAGTATGTCATGTAAGTACTTCTTTGCATCCCTCCCTCGTTTGTTGTATCAGCAACCAAACAAACTGTCTCATCTTTAAATTATGAGAACATGTGATTACCGGTTCCGGTTATGACGTCACAGGTAGTACTCGATTTGTCTTTAAAGCGCGATAGTCGAATAATGTTCGGGACGATATGCTGTCTATACATGCCCAGCCTCCGGCTTTACTCTAATAATGCTCCTCATCCTGCACTAAAGCTGGGATGAGGGGTCATTTCAAAGACAAACATCATCAGCTGAACATAATTTAATTTGTTGTCTGCAAATGCTCTCAACTTCAGCAATTCTAAAATTTGTACTATGGTAAAGAGTTACGGCTTTTGCAGCCAGTGTAGATCAAGATCAGAAGGTACAAAATGTGCAGTCTGAATTCTTTCATGTACATTCTGGAAAAAAGTTACCATGAAATTGCAATTATTTGGATCTTATTTCTAGACTTGGAATGTCTTTTCAGTTTATTTGGCTCTCTGAGGGTTAACCCTTCACTACTATAGCTGTCTTTGTGCCCAGTGTAGATCGAGATCAGACTACACAAAATGTGTAGTCTGATCTATATTTACACTGTCCAGTTTGCTGATTCAGCACAGACAAAAGGCAGCCATGAAAATGCAATTTTGTTGTTGGTCTTGTTGTAGAATGAAAATGTTTATTACGGTTTATTTGGCACTTTAAGGGTTAATGTAAAGTTTCAAGAATCTAATACTACTTGGCAAGTTCTCTACCACATGAAGTTGACAGATTTCGCAATTCTATATTACATGTGAGGTCATAATGTTGTTGGAAAAAGTCTGACAAAAAATCTTGATCCTTAACCTGCTAAATAAATTACATGAAACTTTCAAGCTGATGGAAAAAACCTCAATGTCGCTTTTTCAAAATTTTTTTTCCTTTTTTTGAGAAAAATATCTCCATATCAGACAGTATTGATCCAAGATTACAATGCACACTCTATGCAGTCTGATCTCATTCTACACTGTCAGCAAACGGTCCTTAAGTCACAATTAGCAGCCTAAGGGTTAATCCTTAAAGTGTCTCTGACTACTTTATTTGCATTTGTGGCCAGTATACATCAAGAACAGACTTCACAAAACATGCAGTCTGATCTTTGATATATTATGCTTATGCAACTGATACTTCTGTAGGCACTGCTCTTAGTAGGGTCTCATTTCTACAATGTAAGTGTCTGTTGATTCTGTCCTGCATTCTACAGGTTAATAAAAGCTGCAATGGTAACTTGTAGCCAAGTTATTATGATGACAGCCACAATAAAGAAAGCAAATCAAAGAATATGCAAAACACAAATGAACAGCCAAATTGCACATAGAGTGATAAAATAGACAAGAGACTCATAATGGCCCTGATTTGCTCACCTTACCCAAGTTTACTTTTAGAGCATACTGTCAAGACAACCATTCCGAAAAACCTTTCATAAACATTGTGCTGAAAATGACTTCTAAATAGCACACAAGGTCTTGCCATTATTTGACCTGGTGTGCGACCCATTTTTGCTTTAACCAATGGGAACCCTGGTGCAAACTTTAAAAAGGTAAAGACGTTCTGACCAAGCTTCATCAATATCATGCCAGAAATGTGGTGCCTAGAGCACAAAGTTGTGCAGGACTCGAAAAAGTTGCTGAGGCACCACAGAGCCACACCCCACCATCACAAAAACCAACAAGAGGGCCTTGATGGCCCTGTATCACCCCACTGCCTCATAAATTGCTTACGCCATACAAGTAAATGGCATCAACAGTCATCAAACAGTAAGAAATCTTATTGCAATAGCCCCTCCCCCCCCCCCAAAGTCCTGTCTTTTTAACATGTAACCAGGATGATTTTAATAAATACAAGCAGTTTTAATCCAGAATCATTCCTACGAAATATCAATGAACTCTGACAAAGTAACAAAAAGGCAATAATGGCCTTTTATTGCTCACCAAAAGGATAATTTATGACACCTTACCTCCTTCCATGGGACTAATTTTATACCCAATGACAATAATTTGCACAAATTTGGTAGAGGTCCCAGCCATCATACTACATACCATCCATTTCATTCCTAGAACAAATGGTTTGGAACAGGAAGCTTCTAAAAGTTTTCTCTATAAAACCATATTCGAAAGTTGTAACCCCCTGGCCATTTTAACCTAAAGGCTATGATTAGTTGAATCTTGACAGGGGCACACTAGATGAAACTCATACCAATTATACAGGTCTTAGCTAAACGGTTATAAACAATAAGATATTTAATTTCCACACTATATAGCCCCTGTAAATCATGTGACCCCAGGGCTAAACTTTTAGCAAACTTGATAGTGATCCACTAGATGAAGCTACATGCAAAATTTGAGCTGTAGGATTCATGGTTAGGAAAACTATTTTTAAAGTTTTCACTATGATGGGTACAATATGTGTACTTGTCACCCACTGTGCTGGGCCAATTTTTAAAGTTTTTAACAGAATAAGCCAATGTTAAACTTGTGACCACTGGGATGGAGTCAATTTTGACCCAAGAGCTATAATTTGAAAAACTTACGTAGAGGTCCATCAGATGATGCTACATGCCAAATTTGATAGCCCAAGATTTAAAGATTTTCAATACTTTTCAGTTTTTTGCCATGGCAACCAGAGTTTTTGCCAGAATTAAATTCCTTGTACAAATTCTGATGAGGACCATGGAAGGATCATTTTGTGAAGTTTGGTTAAAACTGGATGAGTAGTTTCAGACAAAAAAATATTTGAAAAGTTAACACATGGCTACATGGATGGACACATGGGTGGCGACATGACGCACCAAAGACACAGGGTCAATTGACATAAGCTTGCTGACCTTCGGCCAGTGTAGCTAAAAATGAAACCTTTAATTTCTTGTATAGTTTAGGGGCAATAAGAATGTGCATTTAAAGACAATGAATATCAAGAACAGGCTGCACAAAACATTTAGTCTGATATCTGACATCTGATATTTTTGTCAACGCAGCTTTCACTAAATGCAGTTTTGTTATATGTTAACTTTCCTACACACTGAAAATGTTCATTTAATTTTTCATTGGATAATGGTTTTGTTTCAACCATTTCAAAAGTAAGAAAGACCTTTGTAATGATGAAAATAGTAGTATGAAGTAAAATGTCAGACATAGATCTAAGGCTTCTATGTAACTCAAAATCTAACCAAGATACAAAACTGTAATTTCCAGCTTAAAATATTGTCAGAATTTATTCAACCATGGATCTTGGATCTATCAAAATATTTTTTTCTTACTGGAAAAGTTCAAATGTAACATACATGTTATACATAGGACATTAAATTTTTTCTTTCCATTGTCACACAACATCTTTTTTTGAAAAGAATGGAATTTGTATCCAGGAGATTGCAAGATGATACATAAAACTCTGCTGAAACCTATATTACATAAAGACTACTGGATCTTCAATTTAGAAAATGGTATCTGGGCCGTCAGGAATCACAGATGATGAGAAATACCAGTTAAGAAGGAAATCAGGAAGAAAATACCTGGAAATATGAAAAAGTTCTCAATTGACTTTATATTAAAAAAAAAAATTCAGACATGTCTAATTTGAAAGCAATTGCAGATCACAAATGCTGTAAATGATGGAATTAAAAGGGGTAGAAAATATTGTGGAAAAAGCCTTCTGCCTCAGGGCTGTTTAAAACATCAGGGTCCGTATTCACCAACCATTCTTAAGAACGTTCTTTGTCTTATTCTCCAGAATTTTCTACATTTGAAAGTAACACAACTCCTGATTGGCTAAACCATTTGGTTTAGCCAATCAAGAGTTGTGTCACTTTCAAATGTAGAAAATCTTGGAGAATAAGACAAAGAATATTCTTAAGAATGGTTGGTGAATACGGACCCAGATTATCTGTTAATGGGTAAATATGGGTAATTTATTTTCTGTATTTTATGAATGCACAAATTTGCTGAAAATATGTCAAAATAATTCTAAAGAGGGGACAGAATGGTGAGAAAATTGTAAGTTGTTTTTAAAATACCTAGAGATTCCTCCATCCAGTCTTGGACTGTCACCTGTACTTGTCCCATCCTTACTTATTTATGTCATACAGAACGATTAGCACCAGTCAAGTATTCCCAGTATGCAACATTACTAGTTTTCCCAACATGCAACATAGCTCCAGGCAGTATGCATTAAAACTGAGTATATACACATCTTAAATTATATAATTTTTCTGTTATATAAACACTTTTATATTTTTTCAGTACCTTATCATCATCATGAATTCTTCACTGCATAATTATGGATGTACATTTCTGAAGAAACAGTTTCCATGAGCTGAAACTCATAAAACTGACACATTACTTCCTCCTAATTTTTAGAGATTTGACATAAAATGGATTCAATTCTTTCAAAGGGATGCAACCACCATTAAATTACTTTTATGGATATTTTAAACCTTCTGAATATAAAGTTCACAAAATTGTCCTAATACAAATTCATCAAAAAATGACATTTAATTCAAAGTCAGACTAACTTAGATACAAAGTTATTATACAAAACTCTAGCACTCCTTAACATTATTTAAAACCTCATACAGACATTAAAAGCAATTCACATCAACTAAAATGTCAACATGTCTATTTCCCCGAAAAAAGGAAAGTGAAACCTGTTAAAAAGCAATAATCCCACAGTATCTAATTCCCTGTTCCATTCAATTTCTCTCCCATTGACAGAAGCTGGATGACTGTAGGCAATAACCATGTCCAATAAAATTCAAATTCATTAGACTGCTGTCTTGATTACCAGTACCACAGGAGCATATTAAGAACCTCTAATACCCAGTCCTATGTTTTAGCAACCCAGTGAGAAAGAAGCCCTTTGAGAACATTGTGGGAAAAGAAGAAAATGCCGGTAACCAACATTTTCTTCTTTTCACACAATGTTTTCTATCCTTTCCAAGACAAATGTGTGTCACATTTGATTTGACATCTGCAAATACTTTCAGTTTGGAAGAGTCTAAAAAGTTTTAGCCAGGTACTGAGTTAACTCCTTATACCTCCAATAAAAATTTGCTTCAGATGACTTTGAAGTTTGTTTGTATTGTGTTTTATGCCGTTTTCAACATTACATCAGTTATACTATGGCAGCCTTTGCACATATCCATGCCTTCCTGGAGTTTCTTTAACCATTACTTCATAAAATATTCTTTCTAAGCCACTGGCTGCTTTCCCACATAACCTTTGTCAAAGCCACTATCAGTGGTGAGAGAGGAAGGAATCCTTCTGCAATGGCTATCATCAAATGGAAAGAAACCAGCTGAGGTTAGGATTAAAATCCCCTGGTCTCAAGCCCTGTGCCATACTGACAGCCCTCAGGCTCAGCTTTGAAATATTCTTGTAAGAGCAGGGATAATCAACAAGGTATTGAACACCACTACATGTGCATCATCACGAAAAACATTATGCCAAAAGGAGGAAGCTATGTACATAGTCACATGTGGAGCTGAGTTTCCTTGTTTAGTTTCTACATAGTTTGATACCACTGCTGGAAAAACATTTAAGAGAAACTGCTAGTATCAAGCAATCTGACAATCAGGAGCATTTGTAATTTGGCTTCATGAATAATTTTCTTTAATATTATACATATACATGTATTTTTGTCTGAAAATGTTGAACTTTGTAGGAATAATTAGTCAAGTAAATAGATTCACACAGATTCTCGGATGCTTTAAACTACACTATCCAACTGCCGTTAATATCCAATAGTCAAGACTAGAAAAGTCCTAATGCCTGTAGACTCAATCTAATTAAGCTTTCACAACATGTCTAGAGCAGTAAAGGTTCAATCTATAAGTCATGCACACATAAATGACCAGCAAACAAAATGTAACAAGTCATGTCGTTGAAATGATAATCCCGCTGAAAAAGACCCTTTATGATAGAAACATATAAGAGGTATTGTGTTTTGCATGTACATGTGGCCTTTTTGTTAATGATCCATAATTATTATACATTAAGCCCTCCCCCTTTTCCATGACATAGCATTCCATTACATAAACACAAATAAAAATTGTCTATAGCCTATGATAAACAATATATTCATAATAATGTGAAGTTTCATACAATTCTGTCCAGTAGTTAAAAAGTTATTGGTTCATGAAAATAAACATCAAGCCCCCTTTTTAAGTAAAAAAAAAATACATATTGGCGGACTATCATAAGGAACACATATATGAAGTTCATCAATTTTCGTCAAGGATTTTAGAAGATATCTGTTCGGACGGAAAGACGGAACACACGGTCATTTGTCCATAATAAAATTAAGCCCCCGTTTTCCATCATATGGCATTTCATTAGCCTTGTTTTATCATTCTGGACAAATACAGCCTTGAAATGGCATTTTAAGACTTATTTCTACACTAAAAATATCAGTTTTGTTTATTCAGGTCTCTAAGCTTTACAACAGTTTAGACCAGGCTTTGCAGAAAAGTGTTTCTCTTCACTAAGTCTTTACAAGCATTTTTCTCTTTTCCCACCATGTTTTCTCAAGCCTTCTTCTCCAGGACTGTGAGGAAAAACATGGGATTGTTTGCTAATTAAGTTATTGCAACAGAATTCATTCTTCTCTACGGCTGAACAGTTCATCTACAGTCTTTCTTTATGTGAGAGCGCAGGCCCTTATCTTCAGAAGTTTAGTGGATAAACAGATCACTGCATAGAGAGGGGCTTTGGCTGAAAGCCATGAAATGTTAGAAAATGAAATACAATAGAAATGGCATGAAAATTAATGTTAACTCTTTAAAACACAATGGCGAGTTTTAATGCCTCTAGGAAATTAGACATTTGAAAACATCATGGGAAAAGAAGAAAATGCTGGTGACCAGCATTTTCTCCTTTTCCCACGATGTTTTCTAACCTTTCAGAAACAAATCCTATAATTTGAGCCACATTTAATTTATCGTCTGCAAGTACTTTGAATTTCGGCCAGTCTAAAATTTTGTCGTCTGGTAAAGAGTTAAGTGCAACCTGACTCTTAAAACCACAATTCAATATAGAACTTTGCTAAAGATCAGACTCCACTGTATAATCTACATCTTCTGGTTTCTCAACAGATATTTTCACAAAAAAAGCAAAGAAGTAACAATTCTGAGTCTTATTTGTGACTAAAATGTTCATTGTATTTATTTTAGAACTTCATTTGGGTCAAAATCTAATCCAATCCCACATAAAGTGCAGCTGATCTTGATCTAAAATGCCAGTTTATTCAGAAGCTATCCTGACAATAAAAAAGACTTGGAATCACAGAAGATCTCATTAGGTCTCTCTAACTGAAAAAAAAACAACCATTTACACTAGGAAAAGTTGATGATACTATTGCGCTCAATGCTCTGTCACAGTAACTCAATCTGTCACGGACACAGCTTGTTATACATGGGTATTTAGGCTTTGGTCATACATGCGTTAAATAACATAGCTTAATGCACTTAGGGATAACCTACTTCATCGTAATTCAACTCCTCTACTGCTAATAGCAACTATAAATACTTTTGCTGACAAGATCATGCAAATAACATGCAGTCTGATCTTGGATCTACACTGTCCACTGCCTGATGCTAACCATACATCTGCTAATAGGTGCTAAAATGTCATAAAAACATTTTCAATTGCAGTGGAAATCTACCTTCAGACATCAAAAAAGGTCACCTTATTTAGTCTGCAGAGATAGAATTAAACATACCCTAATTTACTTTGACTTAATTGAAGCGCAATAATTTACCTTAGTTGCACTAAACTAAGAAACAACATGGAGTGCCGTGAGTGCTGAATTATCCTTTAAGCATAGAATTTAAATAGAGGACATTTGTGGTTTTTTGTGAAAGATCGAAATTATTTCGAGTGAACATCATTGGTAATATTTTCATGAGTAGCAATGCCATGAGTGAAAATTTTACCTTATGATGTTCACGAAATTAAACAAATTTCAATCTTTCACCCCCAAAACAAACAATAATCTGTTTACTTCATGCTTCTTACTCCTGTTTTGTTGGAAATTGCAAGGTACAGAGGAGCTCTCTGTATTTCCAGTGAGTTTATCAATTGGTAGATTCAGTGAAATTATCAAACCATAATCCACCATTATTTCCTAGTAAACTTACCAAAAAGCACGCAATAGAATGAATTTTGTATAGTCTGTACATAACTATCCAAATTACTTTATAAAAAGGAAATTATTGCGTGTCCATGGTAATATTATTGCCCATATTCCCACCATGTTTTAAAAAGGCTGTAAGCGTCAAAGACTTATAAACTGACAGAGATGTATGGCAATGGAATGGCACTGACTATAAATGTAAGGAAGCATGGTATAATAGCTCCTCAGAAGATAATCAGGTTCTCACAAAATGGATATAAATAATTTGTAATTATCATCCCTTGATGACAGCCATATATCATCAATGTTTCTCCTCGGAAAAGCTTTTTATTATACAAAAGGAAAGTCCTCCTGACCTAATAAAAGACAGGGTAGCTGTTTTTGCAGTAGCTGTTTTCACAGCTGCCGTCTAATCCATATACCCCTCACCAGGCCATCCCATGTTTTAATGAACATGAGGAAGAAGTCTTTTGAAAACCGTGTGGGAAAAGGAGAAAATGCTGGTAACCAGCATTTTCTCCTTTTCCTACACTGTTTTCCATCCTTTTAAAGAGAAATCCCATGACCTTTTCCTACACTTCAAAAGCTTCAAAATCGACTAAATATCAACTGTATTTTTTTAACAACCCCATCATGGTCAGGCATTTGAAAATCATTGTAGAGAAAAGGGGAAAAAATCCTTTACAGTTGAGAGCAGCATCTTCTTCTTTTGATGATAATACTGATCAAGATGTGATCTCTAAATATGAGCCATGCTCTGGCAAAAGGGGATACATTATACCAAGCAAGACATCACAGATCCATAAAGTCCATTTTGTGTAGAAACTGACTGAACCATGAGGTAAACTGGTCCTTGGTAATGCAGAAAATTGACCAATGGCAAAATGTTTAGGCCCTGTCAGTCAGCTTGTGTGGACTGTACTGTCAGGCCAACTTGGGTGGATACCTTTCACAGATGCTTAAGTCATAGAGAATTGTTCATATACATAACATGTCAATTATGTTGTGATTTATTTTGGCTAAAGCTGCATTTACCTCTTCTACATACCAGATGACAACATTTAGGACTTGCTAGTAGTGACAATTCTGCTGATGACAAATCAGATGTGGCTAAGAGATTTTTCTTTAAAAGAGTAGAAAACCCGTGAGGTGCGGGGGGGAAAGATGAATAATAATGGATACCAGTATTCTCTTTTTCCAAGCTCCCACAATTTTTTTCAAATGACTTTTTCATCAAGACTCTGAAACACTGTATAGTTTAATGAAGGGCATACTGTAATCATGCATTAATTTACTTTCCTGAAAGTGTCTGTTATCTAGCATCCTTGGAATTGAAACTTTGACATATTCCAACTTCACACTAACTGTAAGAGTAAAATGACAAGAATGATGTTGATTATGTCTACACCAGAGACTAAAATGTGTCAAGTGAACAGACTCATAAATATTTGAAGCAGTAATTTGCAGTAATGATATTATAGGGACATCTAACTTCTCTCAGTGAAACTTGCTTCAATCCTCAACTCTGAGTGGTAACACTGCACTCTTAAAATGCAAACAAAGGATAACTCCCTCATGCTTTGTATTTTTGCACAAATTCAGTGCAGCAGAGACTAAAATAAATAAATCCATAAAACAGATGTTTGCACATTTTTCTGGAGTTTCTTAAAATTGTGCTGCACACAACATTTCCAAGCCATGGGCCGTTTTCCCAAGTATATATTGTCAAAAAATTGTTCAGTGGTGAGAGAGGGATTCATTCTATGGCTGTACATATCATCATTCCTCTGAAAGAAATGGGCTGACTTGGGAATCAAACAAGCAATTTCTAGGTTTCAACACCATGTGCAAAGGAGCAAATGCTTGAAGCCAGGTTTTTTGTCATTTTCTTGTAACGTTTTTTGCTCTTTTAACCCTTTGCCACACAATCCCAAATTTTGACGACCTTTAGAAAAAAAAGGCTTTTTAAAATAATTTGGTCTTTTGCAAAAATGTTTTCTACCTTTCCAAAAACATCTTAGACCATTTGAAGCACATTTAATTTGTTGCCTACATTATGCTTTGAATTTAAAAAGGTAAAAAATGGTGTCGTTTGGTAAAGAGTTAAAGATAAATTCCACCATTTGATCCACATATTACTTTTGGTCTGCAAATACTTCCAATTTAAAAATTTTGTCATCTGGTAAACGGTGAGAGCAGTAATCAATTCTATTTAGTGTAAAAACCCTATTAAAGGCTGACTGTGGCTTGAATATTATCAAAAATATAACTTAGCTCATTCAAAGATCAGATCGCACATTCCATGGAGTCTGGTTGATTGCCCAAAAAGTTAGCTAACATCAGCCTGCCTTTGACGTCCTTCGAAAAAAGGTGTTCAACTACTATAAGTAAACATCAGATAAGTTTAACCCGCGGCACTAAGCAGCACTAAACACAATGTTTAAGCCCCCAGCACTAAACACAATGTTTAACCCCGCAGCACTAAACACAATGTTTAATGCCGCAGCACTAAACACAAAAAAGTTAATTGTTTAGGCAGGTAAATTAAGATCACCCAGATGGTGAATGCCATTTGTACATAGACCTTTTTTCTTCTATCATCTTGTCTCTACACTATCCATTGATTTATGAAATATTCTGATACAAAAAAGCCTTGAAATTGCAATAATTACTTTTTTCCTGGCAAAAAAAAAAAACATTTGATTTATTTATCATTCTAAAGGTTAATGATCTGGTTTTATTGCACCATCATTATGTACTGTCAGATTAATCAAGGTCATGAAATGTCAACCATTTTAACTCTTAACCCTTTAACCCTTAGGCTGCTAAGCACAACCAAAGGACCTTTTGCCGACAGTGTTGACCAAGATCAGACTTCACAGAACATGCAGTCTGATCTTGGATCTACACTGTCCAATAAGCAGATATTTCTCCCCATGCAAAGTTTTGGTTTTTACTATCAGCTTGAAAGTTTCCTTTTAGTCATATAGCAGCCTAATGAGGGCAGCATCCCATGCTTTTGTAGACAATGTAGATCAAGACCAGAATGTGAAAAAAATGCAGCCGTATGTAAGGCCTACTCTTTCTGATATCTTAGTAGATATGTATACATCTATGAAAAAATTACCCAGGGTCGTAACTAGAGAAAATTAAAGCCTTCCAATAGCTGCCAAAAGTAAACAAAGCGGGTGTTAAAATGCATTTGAATTTAAATCATACCTTTTAAAAGTAAGGAAATTATTGTGAAGATGACAATCTGTTATTGTATGGTCAGTTCAAGTCTTAGCTGCTGGTAAAAAAATGAATTTTAAAAGTAGGTCAAAAGTTGCCAAGTCGCTCCATGTTTTTGTTTTTTTACTTTTTACCTGATTTTAAAATTCATTTTTCTGCCAGTAACTAACACTTGGACTGACAGTACAATAACAGATAGTCATCTTCACAATAATTTTCATACTTTTAAAAGGTATGATTTAAATTCAAGTGCATTTTAAAACCCACTTTTGGCCACCACTGAGCCTTTAAAATTATGCATCACCATGGGAGGGGGTGTCAATATGTCGATAATGCTCATACAGGCAGACTTTTTAAGTTGTACAGTTGACACAAGCAGGAGACACATGTGAAGGAAAGGAACATTACCTAATTCAATTATATAGAAAATTTTCAGGAAAGAGGAGTTGATTGTTACAAGCAGTTGCTTCCTTTTTATAAACAATATCAAAGGCTGCTGTTTTCTGGGATTTAACCCTTAGAGCACTGAATTAATGAAATGGACCCTTTCAACCAGGAAAAACATTCAAAACATTGTCATTTTAGGGTTGTTTTGGCCAAATTATGGATCAAAGTAGCGGACAGTGTTGATCCACGATCAGACTGCACATTCTGTGCAGTCTATCTTGATCTACACTGTCCAGAAAAACAATATAATCGGTTCCAGCACTTTATATGTTAACAAAATTGCACTTGTGAAGTAATGGATTACATCAAACCTTTCATTTTATGAAAGATACATCTACACTCATTTTTGGCCAGTTTTTAAACAATTCCGTCTTTACTTTTTGAAAATATAATCATTCTTACATTTTCAAGCCAAATGTAGCTCCTGACAGTTTTCAAGGTTGCACAGATTAAGATGCATAGAAAATGCATTTCATTTTTTTGCAGTATTCAAAGAAATCACTGTTGTCATTTCGGGTTTTAAATGAGGACAAATCCCTTGAGTTTCTCTATGTCTTACACCATATGTGTTGGTGATTTATCTATGTTTAAGAAGCTGACTAAATTCTGAGCCATTCTACAAATTTTCAAGTTTTAACAGCATTTTTTCTTCTCTGGCTGTAAGGATGTATCTTTAAACAGCTTTGTCTAATCTCATTACCCTAAGTGTCCATAATCATAAACAGTTAACTCTTTAGCACAAAACAAAATTCTAGACTCTTCTAAATGGAACGCTTTTGCAGAGGACAAATTTAATGTGGCTTAAATATTGGTATTTGTCTTTAAAAGTATAGAAAACATTGTTGTTACCTGTATTTTCTTCCTTTACCACAATGTTTTTCAAAAGCCTTTCTTAAAATTCAGGACTCTTTTGTAAAGGGTTGATTTTGTCTCAGAAATCTAGGAATTTGTAGTCTGATAGGGAGCTAAAAAAATTTACCGAGAAACAATACCTATGCCAAGATTCTTTTGTGAAAAAGGGTACTCTAGGGCTCAGACGTGAAGGTGTTTGATTTCTAGCTTGGAAAGCTAGGTTTGATCCCTGCTGCCTGTGATGGTCACTTGGGAGCATCCTTAGATCTTTTTCGGATGAACAAAATTTTAAACAGTTCAAATTGAAAATATTTCCAAACCATAATTCAAATATGGAAACTTTCTTGAAACGGTAAATAACATTATGAGAAAAAGAGAAAATGCTGTTTACCAGCAATTGCTCCTTTCCCAAAATGTTTACAACAGCCTTTTTCTCAGACATGTTACATCATGGAATTATGTGATGAAGGGTAAAGGCACTGTTGAGCCCTGGCCTAGTAATGGTAAAACCCTGGAAAGATCTGACAAGCAAGCTTTCACCATCATATTACTGACATATTGTTGTAGCATGAATACCTATTCAAAACTAAAAGCAAATCTGTCATATGAGCCATGCTCTATAAAAAGGGACTTTATGTGTCTGTGAAAAGTATCGACCAAGATCAGCCTGCTGACCTCCCCTGCAAAAAAATGTTCAAGAACAAGTGGTGAGTTCTTGAACATTCAAGAACCTTTCATGAACTTTGAGAAATGTTCTTGAACTGATAAAACAGTTCCTGAACTGAGGTTCTAGAACCCAAATGGTCCTTGAACACTGGCTCTAAAAGCACGAAAGTGAAAGAACATTAATTATAGAACACCACCAGTTCTTGAACTGATCTGAAAGTTCATGAACGTTCAGGAACCTTTCATGAACCTTAAGACCTGTTCTTGAACTGATAAAACAGTTTCTGAACTGAGGTTCTAGAAGCTAAATGGTTCTTGAACATTGGTTCTAAAAGCAAGAATGTGAAAGAACATTAATTCTAGAACACCACAGTTCTTGAAATGATCTGAAAAGTTCTTGAACAGTTGTCCTAAAATACAAATGGTTCTAGAACATTGGTTTTTAATACACTGACTAAATTCCACAAATCCTGGTTCTAGAACAGTACCAGTTCTTCAGCAGTTGGAAATCTAGAATTTGGTAAGTATGTTTTGCTGTAAATGTGTGTGATGGCAAATATTAGCAAGTTGTCTTTCGTTCAACGTGCATAAAATTTGGTTCAGATGCTTGTTTACATTTCAGATGCATACATGTGCAAATTTTCAGAAACATTAGAAGCCATGAGGTCTAGTGTATTTATGCAGGGATCATATATGTGTATATATTATCCCTTATTCATTTGGAATGGCAGTAATATAAATGTTGCACACTCATTTACGTTTTTGAAGTCAATCAGATAATTTGAAATTTTTTCTGTTACAATGTTTTGAAAATTGCCACTTCATTTTCCACTTGATCTTGCTACTAAAATTAAGTTACAAGCAATTTCGGCTTTGCCGCAATTTCTTAAATAACGGTAAAGTAAAGCCCAAAACTGAATAAGTTGTGTTGGTGAATGGACAGGGCCTTAGCTTGCCTCTGAAATTCAGGAGTTGATGACCAATTGACCCGAGAGTTTCAGGGGTCAAATCTAATTTTTCAGGAGTCAAACAAAAGAAATCACGAGTCAAAACAGAAAATGAGTTCACAGTAAACTTTTTTGTTGTTGTTGGACTTATAATTAATATTGCAATAAAGATGTGAAGTGAGGTAACTTTTCTGTTGTTGTTGGACTTATTATTAATATTGGAGTAAGGAAGTGAAGTGACCAATAGTGGTACATGTTCAAGGCAGCTAAGGTTAAAACCCTGTCCACTGAAACAATCAATAAGAAAATTATGGACAATCAATTTCACTCAGAAGTCCTTTGTTAAACTTTGCTGAAATAAAAATAAAACTTATTTATCCGATTTCTAGTACCATCCAGAATTATGTGAAGTCCTAATTTTATTGGGCCAGAATTTTTGGGTTACATTATGACTTGACGATATTATTGCAAATCTTTTTCTTTCTGGATATTATCACATTTGCATTAACAACATCAATAAGTGCAACGAAAAGCAGAAATTGTATGACTTATGAAGGGGAACCCGCACTTGAGGACAAGTTTGGAGAACAAAACCGAAAGTAGATATCTACAGAAATTATTTAAGCATATCAATTTCGTTCATATTAATCTTGTCATATTAATAGATAAAGATCTAGATGTATTATTTTACTAACTGTTCCAAGTGTTTTGCTGGTCAACAAAATTGCAAATTTGCACTTTCCTGAAAAAGAAGCATACAGAATATGGAGGAACAGTTCATGTTTATTTTCAAGCGGAAAATCTCGGGTGATCCGTTGTCCTACATTAGCTTCCGCTAGGTGGCATTTTCAAATGCATGACGTGCACAATATCAACTGTTGTTCAATTTAGATCCTTTAGATGCAGTCTGCCTTTTGCAATTAGATGTCGATTTTTTCCTGTTCATTTTTATTGGCTAGTTCTGTAAAGCGCAATCATACCCGGATTATGACATTATAGGGAAGAAATACGGACAATGCTTGAAAGTGAGGTAAAAATCATTTGAACTTTCGTGTTCTTTTCTCTGTGTGTCTTCTGCAGAAACTCGCAACAAAACAGATATTTCCACTGAAGAACATTAATTCCTTGAGATAATCTTTACATAGATCTAGTCTCGCAATGCTTTCCATTATCGTCGTGGACTGTTGTTTTTTTTTATTTTGCTCCAGCCATTGCTCCTTCGTCCCCAAACAAGTTCATCCCAGGGTGTTTTTATGTTTTTGATCCCAGTTTGGAGATTTTACAGAGAATGACATACATGTATGTTGTTTGTGTCCAGTAGATCTATGCAATACACGTAATTTTAATTAGACCTTAATTTCATTAGATTTACATTTCTTTTTTTTTAAATCTGTTTAAAGATCAAGATATATAAGATACAATTATGGGTTACTACCACATCGACATGTAATGTGTCACTTCTCAGTGACATGTTTGGTTACAATCCTGAAAACAGCTTTTGAATACAGAAAAAATAAGAAAGAAAATGGTGCTGGCATTTCATGTTTTCATACATTTACTCATCTTTCAATGGCAAATCCAGTCATTTGAATTGCATTTAATTTGATGTCTGCAAGTTTTTTAGTATGGGTGAGGATAATATTGTCATTTGGTAAAGAGATGACAATTCAGAAAAAATTCTAAATTTTTTGTCTATTGTTAGCTGTCTTGATTGTCTTTTTTTTCGTAGTAACTTGCCAGGAAAAAAGACTACAGCAGCTTGAATCTTGAAATGCCAAGTCCATAGCTTCAGATATGGAGGAGTAACACGGATGCCATAGATTAAGTTTGAACACCAAATTGCTGTTCTAGATCAGTTCTTTAACCAGTTCTATAATTGTTCTTGAACCTTAAATTATACTTCTAGAATTACAGGTTCAAGAATTTGTTTTAGAATGTGTTCAAGAACATTTTTTCTTGAGTAAGTTCTTGAACATCAGTGTTCTAGAATGGCCATTCAAGGTTCATGAACTTTCCAATAACTAGATTCAAGAATTGTTCTAGAACTGTTTCTTGAGTTTCTCACAGCAAGTTCTTGATTTAGTTCTTGAACATCAGTTCTGGCCATTCAATGTTCATGAACTATTCAAGAACTAGATTCAAAAATTTTTCTAGAACTGTTTCTTGAATTTCTCACAGCAAGTTCTTGATTAAGTTCTTGAACATCAGTTCTAGAATGGCCATTTAATGTTCATGAACTTTTCAAGAACTAGATTCAATAATTGTTCTGGAACTGTTTATGAATTCCTCACTGGAAGTTCTAGATTTAGTTCTTAAACATCAGTTCTAGAATGGCCATTTAATGTTCGTGAACTATTCAAGAACTAGATTCAAGAACCGTTCTAGAACTCTTTCTTGAATTCCTCGCAGGGGCTGGGCCAATACTTTTTACTTTTGGTCCACTTCCGTATGCCAAAGGACCAGTTTACCACATGATTCAGTCAGTTGTTGGACAAAATGGATCCATAATCATGTGTCGACTTGCTTCAACTGGTATAATGTATCAGGGAGATGAATTAAGCCCCCTTTTGCAAGAGCATGGCTCATGTAACAGTCAATGATATAACTGTATGTAATCAAAACTCAGCTAACAATTTTTTGGAGAAATATTATACATAATCTGATATAAATCCCCTAAAACATTATCATTCAAGAGACACTACAATAAAAGACTAAAAAACAAAGCAATATTTCTTGCGAGTAGGCCACAAAAAGACGACTGCAACAGAATAGGTTACAATTATTGACGTATTTCCAGATATTATCGTTTCCTTCCCAGAATGCAGCCTCTATGACATTCTATCTAATCATCTATGATCAATGGATTACTAATGAGTAATCAAGTCTGATGATGATATTTCTCTTTTGGTTGATGAAAGGCTGTTATTTACTTGATACAGACCTTAATTCTCTCCCAGACAAAATATTGAACATGCCCAATTTCTAACCCTTTGAGCCAAAGGTCCATAGGCCTAGGGCAAGAACTAGAGGCCCCTGAGGACCTGAAATGCTCTACTGGCAGTGAATTTGCTTATTTTCTAGCATACATCATGAATTCATGATACAGAAAGGAAAAAGACAAATGCACACAAACTAAAATCGGGGGGAGGGGGTTGTTGCAACAGTTACTGGGCTTTAACCCAGCATAATAAGTAAGCATGGTAAATTGAACAAATAACTGAAATACAGTATCTCAAAACCAGCCAAATTTAATATGGTTTTAGTGCACATTGTATTAAACAATCCCTGCAATTTTCAAAGAAATGTGACTAATAGTGCGGACTATAATTGTAAAGTAAACAAGACTACGGTAAGTGATCAAATGGCTGCTTTTCCCAAACAGGAGGCTGGATTTTCTTCACTTTCAATAAGGTTCAATCCCTTGATGATACATTTGCTCTGTGCAAGTTTCAAAAGAATAAGATAAATAAGAGGGCAATTGGCACTCACCTGAGTAAAGTTGTCTTCAGTGATAAAACTGAAGAGATCCTTGTTTTAATGTTGTAAAACACATGAGTGTAAGTGACCTACTTTTAGACCTAACATGACAAAATTTAAAAGTTGTCCAAGATGTCATCAAGACAAAAATTCTGACCAAGTTTCATGAGAATCAGGCTGAAAATGTGGCCTCTACAGTGCACACACAGTTCTTGTAAGGTTTGGTCCACTGACCTACTTTTTGACCCAATGTGACCCAATTTCAAACGCATCCAAGATATCATCAAGACAAACATTCTGACCAAGTTTCGTAAGTATTAGGTTGAAAATGTGGCCTCCAAAATGTACACAAGGTTTTTCTAAAATTTGGCCATATGACCTACATTTTGACCCAACATGACCCAATTTCAATCCTGTCTAAGATATAGAGACAAACATTCTTATCAAGTTTCTTGAGTATCGGGCATGAAATGTGACTTCCAGAGTGCATACAAGGTTTTGTTAAGATCTGACCCTGTGACTACTTTTTTACCCATGACCCCAATTTCAAACATATCTGAGCTATTATCAAGACAAACATTCTGGTCAAGTTTCATGAGCATCTGGCTGAAAGTGTGGCCTCTAGAGTGCACACAAGGTTTTTCTAAGATTTGGCCCAATGACCTACTTTTTCACCTGACATGAACCAATTTCGAACTTGTCTGCAATATCATCAAGACAAATAATCCAACTTAGTTTCATGAGTATCAGGCTAAAAATTTGGCTTCTAGAGTGCACACAAGATTATTCTAATATCTGGCCCAGTGACCTACTTTTTGGCCCCACATGACCCAACTTCAAAGATGTCCAAGATATTATCAAGACAAACATTCTGACCAAGTTTCAAGAGTATCAGGCTGGAAATGAGGCCTCTAGAGTGCAAGTTTCAAGAATATCAGGCTGAAAATGAGGCCTCTAGAGTGCACACAAGGTTTATCCAAGATTTAGCCCAGTCACCTACTTTTTGACCCAACATGACCCAATTTCGAACTTACCCAAGATTTTATCAAGGTAAACATTCTGACGCAAGACCGAAAACGGGCACAGTAGAAAAGCTCACCTTGAGCACTTCCTGCTCAGGTGAGCTAATAATGTGGACTTAATAACATGAACAAGAAATGTAAATTTTCACTTGAAATGGCTACTTTTCCCTTACTAATTTTACAACTTTTTTCACAATCAACAAGCTACTGATAACATAAAGAAATGGTGCAAGTTTCATGAAAATCTGACCATAAAATTAATGTGGACTTATCAAGTAAACAAAAATTGTAAATTTTCAAGCTGAAATGGCTACTTTTCCCTTACTGATTGTCAGATTTTTTTCAAAATTAGTGATTCAAGCTACTGATGATATAAACAAACTGTGCAAGTTTCATGAAAATCTGACCACAAATGCAGACTTTATCGCCTTAACAAGAAAAAGACTAACAGACCGACAGACTGACGATGGACAGCACGCCATGACATAAGCTCTACTGGCCACCTTCAGCCAGCAGAGCTGAAAAAAAAAGGGAGGGAGAGCAAGCAGGAGTAAGGCCCCTTATTTTCTCTTTCCCCCCCTCCCTCCCCTTTTCCCTGAAAACATAATAACCTGATTAAAAAAGAAAATGCTGGTAACTAATATTGTCACATCTCATTTACTTTATCACTGGAGTCACATGTGGCTCTGTGGTAGAGTGTAGGACACGTAACCTGGAGGCCCCAGGTTTGAGCCTCACTGGAGGCCCTTGGCTTTTTGTGAGAGTGTCCTTTGGCGAGAAACTTCAAAGCCCTAGCCTAGAAATGGTG
The DNA here is from genome assembly GCA_945859785.2 of Tridacna gigas. Lineage (NCBI taxonomy): Eukaryota > Metazoa > Mollusca > Bivalvia > Cardiida > Cardiidae > Tridacna > Tridacna gigas. The sequence continues at coordinate 27,830,327 of OX244042.2, read as the reverse complement.
AAACCAAGGACATACATGAATATGTCAGCTGTTGCTGTGATATGACTGAAATAATGTTAAAAGCACCATAAAACGCCATTCAATCAATAATTTATTTATCATCTGCCACTGCTTGCTTATATGGAACTTTTGTCTGGTAAAAAGTTAGATGAATAATTGCATATGATTACAATATTCTGATACAGTAACAAAACTGAATAAATCTGCAACTTTGTCAATACAATTCTATTCATTTATGATAAATATTAATATTAGTTATACCACACACTGTCATGCAAACCAGTGATTACCCCTAGTGCTCATGCTCAGTCTATATCAACCCTTTACCATAAAAAAAATGAGTTTGACAGAATCCCCAAGGAAACATTGTGGGAAAAAGCAGTAAATGCTGGTAACCAGCATTTCCTCCTTTTCCCACAATATTTTCTGTCCTTACCAAGACCGATGTCACCATTTGAGCCACACTAAATTTGTTGTCTACAAGTGCTCTAAATATGAACTAGTCTAAAATTTTGTCATCTAGCAAAGACTTAACCCTTACCACGCAAAAATATGCGAGACTTGTCCAAATTGAAAGCATATGCAGATGACAAAATAAATGTGACTCAAAATATGACATTTTTTCTTGGTAGGGTCAAAAACATTGTGGGGAAAGGAGAAAATGCTGGTTACCAGCATTTTCTCCTTTTCCCACATTTTTTTCAAAAGCCTTCTTCTTCAGGGTCGTTAAAATTCTGGATTATGTGGTAAAGGGTTAATCAACCCATCAATTCCTATCAAAGTGGATACTGACAGACACAGCAAACTCAGATCAGCTGCTGCTAAATGTCACATCTGAACCAGGTCCACTGTATTCAGCCATGGGATTAAATAATTTGTCTGTAAAATGAACACTAGGTGTAATGCCATTCAAGGGATGCTCACAAGCTCCAAGTGATGGTATATGGACTCGTTACATTTCACAGAGAAGTTTATTACATAGGCTGAAATGGGTTAATCCTTTAATAAATGTCAAGATATCTGACGCATCGGAATTGAAGGCATTTACTGACAAGAAATGAAGTCACAAATGATGAAACCTGTCACTCAAAGTGAAGAAAACATTGTGGGAAAAGAAGAAAATGCTGGTTACCAGCATTTTCTGTTTTTTCCACACTGTTTTTAAAAGCCTTCTGCACTAATGTCAGATAAAACCGGATTGTGTGGTAAAAGATTAAATCTGTGGACTTCTGTATTGAATCAGTTCTAATGGGCATTACATTGTATAGTATAGCTGTTAGTGATCCTATAATATCTATTGTTCTGTCGGCTACAGGTGTCTACTCCAAGTTATTATTGTAAATGTATTGTGTTAACCCTTTCCCAAACGATTAATTTTAGACTGGTCCAAATTGAAAGAGTTTGCAGATGACAATTTTAAATTTGATGAAAATGACAGAAAGTTCTCCAGAAGGGTAGAAAACACTGTGGGAAAAGGAGAAATTGCTCGTTATGAGCAATTTCTCCTTTTCCCACAGTGTTTTCAAAAGACTTGTACTGCAGACACGTGAAAACCAGGGCTTGTTTGGGAAAGGGTTAAAACCCCTAGAGCACCCAGTAAACCTAACAGACATTTTCAGTTTAGAAATACAACCAAAAATACTTGCAATTTAAAGATATATCCACACTCATTTTCTGCCAGTTTTTAACACATTTCATCTTTAATTTATCAAAAAAAAATCATTCTTGTATCTTCATGCCAAATGTTGCCCCTGACAGTTGCACAGTTGCATAGATTATGACAGACAGAAAATGCATTTCATTTTCTGCGGGCCATCACAGAAATCCCTTTCTGACATTTACGATTTTAAATCAAAGGTTTTCAATACCGGTATAATTATGTATTTATCCTTTATACCACATATATCAGTAATTTATCTGTTTACACAAATGACTCATTCTGAACGATTCTACAGTCTGTCAAATTTTAACAACATTTTTTTATTCTCTCTGGCTGTAAGGATGTACCTTTAAAGGTCAATCTTTTCCAGAAAGTCTCAACAAATTAGCTAGCGTGGATCAAAGATCAGCCTTCACATTTTGATTTACATGGGCCACAAAGGCAACTAAGGTTGTAACAGGCACTTTACGAGTTAAGAATACTATCTTTAATCGGCTCTATTCAGACTATATTGTATCAACGCATCACCACCATCAGACATTTTGTCCTGCTTCTTCCAGTATTGGAAAACATTGTGGTAGAAGTAGAAACTGCTCATGACAAGCAATTTCTCCATTTGCCCAATAGTTTTCTCATGTTTTCATGACTTACACAGAGTTTTTAGAAGTTGTATCTCATGAAAACTTGTTTATGGGGGTAATGAGTTAAAGAGGTATATTGCACTTACACAACATAAGATAGCTGCTCAGTTTGATAAATCTGAAAAGTCAGATAAAAGCAAGAGATTAGTAATTATGATTTTACATTTAGAAGGAACCCGAAAGATGCCAAGAATAACTTTGACAGGTTTTACAGATTTTTAGACAGTGAAAATTAACCCTTAAAGTGCCTTTCACCACTATAGTTGCCTTTGAAGCAAGTGAAGATCAAGATCAGACTAAACAAAACATAAAGTCTGATCTTTGATATACACTGTCTGCTTTGCCAAGACATTCTGTACAAAAGCAACCCTGAAGCTCCAATTATTTTGGTCTTATTTCTAGACTTCAAGTGTTTGTTGGGTTTATTCGGCGCTCTAAGGGTTAATGCTTTACCAAACAGTCCAAAGTTTTAATGACCCGGAGGAAGAAGGTTTTTGAAAAATTATGGGAAAATGAGGAAATGCTGGTAACCTGGAGTATTTTCTCCTTTTCCCCCAATGTTTTCTACACTTTGATAAATATATCCTATTATTTCAGCAACATTTAATCTTGTCTGCAAATACTTTCAATTTGGACCTACAATTTCCCGGTTGGTAAAGGGTAAAAGAGTAAAGAGTACAGAGCAGGCTACACTGCATGCTCTGATTTTGAATTCATCCTGTTTGATACTTAACTGTTTACACACAATCCCAACTTTTAACAACCTTGAGAAAGAAGCCTTTTGGAAACATTTTGGGAAAAGGAGAAAATGCTGATAACCAGCATTTTCTCCTTTTTCTACAACGTTTTCTACTCTTCCCGAAACAAATTCCAGTTTTTCAGTCACATTTACTTTTGTTGTCTGCAAGTTCTGCTTTCAATTTGGACTAGTCTAAAATTTTGTCGTTTGGTAAAGGGTTAAAGAAATATTCTGGCCAAAACTACAGTAATTATCATAGGCTTTTCTTCTGCCTGAGAAAAAACTAATTTCTTTGTTATGTATCATCATGTAGCCCATTAGTTCTTAAAAGTTCTTTTTGGAGATTTGCATCTGGTCTTCTCTATGGAATGAATGGATGTTGTTAAATATGAAATGATGTAAGGTATATCTGTCAGAATGAGGGTATAAATTGGCAAAATAAACTATTTCTAAGAATATGGTCTAACCTCAGTTATTATCCAATGACCCCTGTACATAGTCATAGTTACGTAGTAATAAAGAAAATAAAGAGGGAGAAGCCATATTCCAGGCACTAAAGAAGAGTTTGAAAAGAAAAGAGAATCTAGCGACATTCTAATTACAGTAGTTTCTACTTGTTTTTGTGCTGTCTTGCTTGACTGTTATTTAAAGATCTGTTAAAACATAAAGCACAACAGAGCACAAAAGTTAAAACAGAAAGCACAAAAGAGCACAAAAACTATCATGGAAAAGGAAAATTTCAATCTGGGAAAAAAAAAAAGGACTTTTGGTTGAAATTTCAAAGCAATTTTGGTCAAAAAATGCAACAAAGTAGGGGATTAATTGCTCTTTTTTCAACAATGTTTTTCATACCAGTTATCTTTCTCAAAATTTCCTTTCCCCTGCACATTTCTCCAGTGTGATATTTGGGACAATGTCCTAGAATTATTGCATGGGCAGAACAGTGTTTGTGTCATTTGTACAGGAAAGTGGATGTTACTCTTTACCACACAATTCCGAGTTTTAACAACCCTGAAAGAGAAGGCTTTTGAAAACATTGTGGGAAAAGGAGAAAATTATGGTAACCAGCATTTTCTCATTTTCCCACAATGTCTTCTACCTTATCAAAGGCAGCAATCATCATTTGAGCTTCAATGCTTTCAATTTGGTCCAGTCCAAAATTTTGTCATGTGGTATAGAGTTAAACAGGCAGAACACTGTAGATCCAACAAAGTTTTTTTTTAAAATGGGTACAACAAAGTTTTTACCTGATCCCATACTTGTTCTTCTATCACATGGCTTTAAGTAGATCCAAACAATTTCATTAAGTCCACTGCATCGTCAAATTTACTCTACGCTCTTGGGTGTCCCTGCAAGCAAACACAGCTTTGTTTGATAACTCTTTATTAAACAAGAAAATTTTAGGCTTGTTCAAATTGAAAAATTGCTGGTTACTAGCAATTTCTTCTAATCCAAAAACGTTTTCAAAGCAATTTTTTCAGGTTTGCTTCAACATGGAATAGATTATTTGGTACAGCATAAATCTTAAAAAAATAATCTTACTCATTTAATACTTTATACAACATTTATGTGGATGAAAGATTTTTCTTGAAAATTCAAAACAAGCATAGCAATTAGTATGTTACCACACAGTCCCAAGTTCTGATGGTCCAGATAAAGAAGGCTTTTTAAACATTGTGTGAAAATGAAAAAATGCTAGTCCCTAAACCAGCATTTTCTCCTTACCCACAACATTTCCTTTTCTTCAAAAAGCAAATTTCAGTTTCTGAGTGATGTAGATGTACTTTGCTGTCTGTGAATGCTTTCAATCTGGACTGTGGTCCATAATTTTTTGGTCATTTAAAGTGTGAATACATTAGCTCTAGTTGCCTGTATTCGAAATCATGCCTGAAGTCACTAATCATTCTTTATTTCATTTTCACTCCAATTCTAGATTTAGAAAGCAACGCAACTTCTTATTGGCTAAACATTTGGCTTAGCCAATCAGAAGTTGTTACATGTACTTTCAAATTGTGGAAATTCTTGCAGTAAGGCATAGAATATAATTAAGAAAGTTCCATGAATATGGACCCACAACTGCTACTACTGCGTATTTCTTCATCTATATCTTTCAATAACCCATTATATTTTCTAGTTTAACTCTACCACATGACAATATCTTAGACTGGTCCAAATTAAAGCATTTGCAGATAACTCAATAAATGCAGCAAAAAACTGGACCAAGTTTGTCTGTGAAAGGTTACAAAACAATGTGGGAAAAGGAGAAAATGCTGGTTACCAGCATTCTCTCCTTTTCCCACAATGTTTTCAAAAGCTTTCTTTCTCAGTGCCGTCAAAACTCAGGATTGTGTGGTATAAGGTTAGTATAGACATTGCTGTATAGTTTGATCAATGAATGGTGTTTTATACCACTTTCAACATTATTTCAGAGATACAAAGACAACAGCTAATATATTCATGAGTGTTTCTCAACCTTACTTTTCTAAGTTAAGAGCTTTGTTTATTTTTGTTTTACACCCAAAAGCTTTCAAAGTCCTTCAAAATATTTCCACAGAAATGTATACCAAGAATTAAAACGCCTACATTTAATAAGATCACATAAAACACAACTCTGATTAAAAAAAATACACATCATTATATTATTTCAGCCTCCCCAAAGTGTGAATTATAATCTACATCATAGTGATCAATAATACTGGTAAACTAATTCCTTCATTAGTGTGTTCCTAAAGCAGTAAATGATTCTGACATTGGAAAAAAGAAATTGAACTGAAAAAGGTAGTGAACTCTTTTTACCAAACAAAATATTTTTAGACTTGTCCAAATTCAAAGCATTCACAGATAACAAACAAGGCTCAAGCAATGAAATATGTCTTTTAAGAAAGGTACAAATGATTGCTGTTTACCAACATTTTCTCTTTTTCCCACAAAGCCTTTATAAGTCCTCTTCCTCTATGTTATAAGGCAGAGTTGTTTTGCTAGGGTTATCTGATGTTTGTTTTGTGGCAAACTTTGCCAGTCATTTATATGCACGCCAAAGTTTGTCAAAAAACAAATGTCTGTGATAGGGTTATATAAAATAGAAGATATTCTTGCATATACCAACCTTCAACAATTAACTCTTTACCAAACAACAAAATTTTAGACTTGTCCAAGTTGAAAGCATTTGCAGATGACAAATTAAAAGTCACAAAAATGACGATTTAAATCTATGAAAAGGTAGAAAACATTGTGGGAAAAGGAGAAAATACTGGTTACCAGCATTTTCTCCTTTTGCCACAATGTTTTTAAAAGGCTTTTTCCTCAGGGTTGTTAAAAGTCCAGATTGTGTGGTAAAGGGTTATTAATGGCAAAATGGCAAGTCAAAAAACAAATACAAGTAATATTAAAATGTACACTCTATCAAGCAAAACAATGTTCAGAATCCTCCGATTTTAGAACTCTTGAAGACAACATATTCAATGAGGCTCAAATGACTGGGTTTGTCTATAAAAGGATCCAGTATAAAATTATGGGTAATGACAAAATGGTGCTTATAAAGGTTTTCTCCTTTTACCACAATTTTTCCAAAAGCTTTTTTTCACAGGGTCATAAAAATATGGGACTGTTCTGTAACACTGTTAATCAAACTGCAGCACTTTGTGAACTTGTTACATTGTTCTATAAAGCCACTATATGTCCTCTTGAAGGTAGTTCTAATAAAATTCTATCAGTGCAAAAATGTTTAGTAGTTTTGAAGGTATCATAGATCTTTCTAAAACTGCTATGACCATGCAGTCTGATCTTGGATCTACACAATGTCACTGCTCAGTAACATATAAAATGGTTAAATGAATTTGCGTTTTTACACCACTTTCAACATTATTTGAGTCATATCACAGCAACAGCACAAATATGACTCATGTACAGCCTAGACTTCACCAGTATAAGGCAGGGTCTCTGAAGTGTCTTTTCCAAGGTGACTCCTATGAAAAACCCAGTGATTCCACTTAAGCCAGAACCTGTGGCCTCCAGGTTATAAATTCTACTCTTTACCACGGAGCCATACAGAAAACCAGTAGTGTACAGAGCTTGAAACCCCCAGACTTCCTACTGAGTGAAAATGTCTATTTCATTTACTTAGCAGTATTGTACTCAATCTTTCAAGTCAAGTACTATGGTCTTAACCCTTTACCACACAATCCCGACTTTTAACGACCCTGGGAAAGAAACCTTTTGAAAACATTGTGGGAAAAGGAGAAAATGCTGGTAACCAGCATTTTCTCCTTTCCCCACAATGTTTTCTACCTTTTCCAAAACAAATTTCAATTCTTAAGTTGCATTTGTCGTCTGCAAATGTTTTCAATATGGACTGGTCTAAAATTTTGTCATGTGGTAAAGAGTTAACCCTATACAAAACAATCCCATGTTTTAATTTTTTTGAGACCCTGATGAAGGTTTTTGAAAACATTGTGGGAAAAGAAGAAAATGCTGGTGAACAGCAGTTTCTCCTTTTCCCACAATGTTTTCTCCCTTTTCACAGATAAATCCCATCATCTGAGCAACATTATATCTGTTATCTGCAATTCTATGCTCTGACTTTGGACAAGACAAAAGTTTTGTCTTTTGGGAAAGAGGCTGTGAGTGTCTTTAAAGCATTAGCCATGTACAAATTGAAAGCATTTGCAGAAAGCAATTTAAATCAGGCTCAAACTAAGTGATCTATCAGCACTATTTACCAGCAGTTTCTCCTTTTTCCACCATGTTTTTCAAAGGTCTTCTTTCTTAGGGACCTTGAAACAATAGATTGTTTGGTAAAGGGTTAATTCTTAGACTGGTTACTAAATCAAACAATTTTTCAGACGGTTATCCACTGTCCAGCCATTACTTCTGTGATAGTCCACCAAACAAGAATGGGCACTGAATTAATCATGGATGCTTTTTACATTTTCACCAGGTATGTTCATGCCTTTTATGGTGTAAAAGGTGAACTGTATTAACCCTTTACCACACAATCCCAATTTTTATCGACACTGAGGAAAAAGCCTCTTGAAAACATTGTGGGAAAAGGAGAAAATGCTGGTAATCAGCATTTTCTCTTTTTCCCACAATATTTTCTACTCTTCCCAAAGCAAATTTCAATTTCTGAGTAACATTTATTTTGTCATCTGCAAAAGCTTTCAATTTGGACTGGTCTAAAATTTTGTCGTTTGGTAAAGGGTTAACCCTTTCCCAAACAATAAATTTTAGACTGGCCCAACTTGAAAGAGTTTGCAGACGACAATTTTAAATTTGATGACAATGACAGAAAGTTCTCCAAAAGGGTAGAAAACATTGTGGGAAAAGGAGAAATTGCTCGTTACAAGCAATTTCTCCTTTTCCCGCAGTGTTTTCAAAAGACTTGTACTGCAGACACGTGAAAACCGGGGCTTGTTTGGGAAAGGGTTAAGATGTATGAAAACCTTATACTGATGTGCAGGTTAACATGAAAAGTAATCATTTATATCCAACTGGGTCCATTTTCATAGGGGACAAGCAGAACAAAGACACATTTTGTACACTTGCCTAATTTCAAGGGGTACCTGTTTTTTTCACTCAAAAAATGTATCCAAGCTTTCTAGCAAATAATGCACCAAATAAAGCTGTGGTCTTTTGGGAACTGATTAAATACATGTACATGTATAGTCGCTTCCGGTATTATCGTGGGTTCTTCAATATCATGGTAGTTACAATTTCCGAAATTGAGGCTGAAATGCGCCTCCTTGAGGATGTCCTCACGTGATCATTTGTAGGTCAGATACAGCCAACACACTTTGCAAACTTACTTCAGCAAATTTTCCAAAAATGGTAGTTAAAATCAAGTTTTCATCCGAATAGTAAGAAAACTTGGCTCTTTGCAAAATCACTCTGTCCCCTAGATGAAGTTGAAGATCTTCTCAGCGTAACAAAATTAATATCATTATAACGGTCCAGTAAAATTTATTTAAAATTTCCTGTCACTGAAGTTTATCAAACGAGAAAGTAAATTTCAGACGACTATGAAATGATGACATCACCGCTTTCCAAATATGGGAATGAAAATAAGAGGCCCTGATGAAATTTCTGACTCGCTAATTATAAAAATCTTCTTCTCAATGCGCTACATTTTTTTAATTGAGTTCCCTGATCTATTGAAATGAAAGAACACTCTAGAAATTATATATTCACTTTTGTATCCACAAAAGAGGTCCAAAATGGGGTATTTGATGCTATTTTAATCAAAGATCTGTAGACGTCGTTTTCCCCTCCATTTTTACAGGTGCGCAAAGTAAAACCTTGCTTACAAAATGACAGGGAGGATCTATTTATGTATTATGTTGCTCAAAATTCTTGATAAAATCATCTCAACACTTTGAAAATAACTTGATTTTCATTTGCCAAAGTTTTGAACATAAATATAGGGTGAGCATGTAAATCTTCCAGGGCCTCATCTCAATGCCACGATAATACCAGAAGTCAGCCTTTTTGAAGGTTGGTCAATGCTGTCCCCTGCTTTGCCTTGATTTAGAATCCTTAACTGACAAATGGAAAATCAGTTATTGTAGAAATATACATGGGGTATCATTGCATGTTTTTTGCAACAGAAAAATATCAGGTAAGACACTAATTTTTCTACACACGGTGGAATGTTTTAGTACCACGATAATCCTAACTGTAAACAATAGTCTCATTGCTCTCAATTTACAAAATATGATGAAAGGTGTTTTATACCATTCTTAACCCTTTACCGCACAATGCCGCCTTTTGACGCCCCTGGGAAAGAAGCCTTTTGAAAACATTGTGGGAAAAGGAGAAAATGCTGGTAACCAGCATTTTCTCCTTTTCCCACAATGTTTTCTACCCTATCAATGAAAAGTTGCACCATCTGAGCCACACTGAAATTGACGTCTACAAATGCTTTCAATTTGGACAAGGCTAGAATTTTATCATCTGGTAAAGGGTTAATCTGCCCTAATTGGTCCATACAAGCTTGTAAAAAGGGACAAAAATACCTAAATTTTAGCTATTATTGAGGCTCAATTGCTGCTTTGATATTAAACTGTCCCTTTCATAACTCTTAGAACTGTTCATTTGCACTCGTTCAGTTTCCACTTCTGGTAACGCATATTTAAGATGGATTTTGGTGTAAAATTTTGCTGTTTTTTAGACCTTTGTTTATGAGATTTAATATACATATTGAAAGCCTTGAAATTAGGACAGTTTTTTTTTTTTTTTTAAATGACACTACCGGTTCCTGTAAAGGATTGAAGGGTGAAAAACATAGTTAGTTTTTAAATATCTGTGATTCAAGTAGGGTTTGATGATTAAAGGCATTTGATTTTTTTTTTTTAACATAAGACATGTATTTTTAATCAGTAATTCAATTAAAAATTCACAGACGAAAATTGAGAATTAAGTCCGTAGGTCTACCAGGATACTTGTAACTGGTGAAAGATGAGTGGTAGAAACTGTAGAATCATGAAAATTCTTAGTTAAACAAAGGCAGGCTGCTCTGTGGGTATTGGGGAGACCAAAACAAACAAACACTTTGGTTGGCCTCGCAGTAGTTGGTAGTTTTCCTCGATCCACTGTTTCATACAAACCCAAATTTTGGGAATCGACCAGAAATTAACTGTTTGCCTTCTTTAACTCATTTGAAGGGGGTCACAAAACCAGCGACAAATTCCATAAGAAACCCTACTGATATATTAACGTTAATCTAATGTTCTTCATAGTGAATGACACAATTCTAAGCTAGATTTTAACAAAATTTATGATTTCATTCAATTTTCATGGTGGCAATCAGATGAAATTGGCGCAAAAAAAAAACATCTGCTCTACGAGTTACCTTAAAATATACTATTTTTGTTGAATTCTTAACATAGACATTCCCATGTAGAAGTCTCATATGCTATCAATTTAATAAAGTATGGAAAATTTACCTGAAATGAGAACGTATCGCCGTTGCTTGACAAAAGTAAACAACTTTCGGATGCTGGTTACCGGAAGTGAAATGCTGGGAACTAGGATTTGCCGACATACCACGGGAGGTAACTTTTGTTGAAGAGTCGTCTGCAACAGGTTTTGTCAGTTGTCAGTTGTTAATTCCTTTTTAAATTTTGAGAAAGCAGTTGCACTCGAAATGGCTTTAACCCATGCCTCGGGTGACAAGTCATGAAAATTGTTAAAGCATCAAAGCAGTTCTAATCTTTTTTTAAAGGTCCAAGGACATTTTCTCTGAATTTGCTCATTCATGATTTTTTAAGCACTTTCCTGTACTAGACCTATATCTTCTGCAGACGACAAATTCGACACTGATATAGATCTAAATGAACCCAATGTCTTTGGCTGGGTAGAAAACATTGTTGGAAAAGGAGAAAATGCTGGTTACCAGCATTTTCTCCTTGTCCCATAGTGTTTTCCAAAGCCGTCTCCTTCAGGGTCAATAAAACTCGGGATTGTCGGGTAGATCTAAAAGTGTTAAGTGCATTTTTTTTTTTTTAAATTAAAGTAACACAATGCAGAGATGGAAAGAGCATGCAGTCAGCCAGACCTCACTGTAGCCGAAGTATCTGGAGGAGAGTGTCTGTCGAACAGTGGTAGACAAGATCACTTATCTAAACAAGAAGTCAAAGATGGAATAACAATACCTGGGCCTGGATCCAGATTGCCTCTGGGGAAGGAAACAAAACTAAAAGATTCCAATTCAAGTATGCAACAGATGCAGGACAACGAATGCAAAGGTGATGTTGAACTTCTGGAAAGTGCACTGGTAGCATGGAAGAATCAGAACTATGACAATGATCTTAGAGAAAAGGAGGTTTTTGAATTGAGGAAAACAATTGAAATCATTAAGAGGAATGCTGATGAGAAAACTCTTGATCTTAAAAAGAGCTTAGAAATGCAGCAAGCGACCATTGATGCCTTACACAGTGAACTGAATTGGTTAGATAACTTGAACAAAGACATTGCTATATTGAAAAAGAAGAATGCTGCGCTAGAATCACAAATCCAAGCTGAACTTAAATCATCAGCAGGGAAAGAAAAAGAACATGCAGAGTTCGTCAATAGCCTCAAAACACTCCACAGAGAAGAATTAGAGCAGACTACAACTCGCTTGAATGAATATCATGAAACAGCGAAAAAAGAGTTTGAAGAAAAAATAAGAGTCCAAGATGAAGAAATAGCAGAAATCAAGAAACAGTTACTTCAAGCTGAGAAAGTCAAGCAGACAGAGATCTCCATCATGAAAATGGATTTTGAAAACAAGATGAGAAAGCTTCAACAAAAGAAGGTATTGATGCAATCAAACCAACAAACGCCTGCTTTAAATCAAGATATCTACAGGAAGAAACTTCAGCACTTAAAGACAGAATATGAACAAGAAAATACTGCCCTGAAAAATCAGATCAAGTTTCTACAACAGCAACTCAGCGCTAAATGTGCTGGAAGGAAATCATTTGGTAAGTAAGGATAAGCAGGGAACTGACAGTCATAGCTGCAGCTGTAAATCAAATCTGTATAGATATTTCACTTTGCCTTTGTCAGCAACCCAGAGCATACCAGTAATTTAACCTTTTATCACACAATCCCATGTTTAACAACCCTGAAGAAAATACTTTAGAACTAAATATTGTGGAAAAGAGAAAATGCTGGTTACAAGCATTTACTCCTTTTTACATAGTGTTTTCTACCTTATCAAATTCAAATCTTATCAGTTGAGCCACATTTAATTAAATTTTGGTTTCTGCAAATGTTTTCAATATGGAGTACCGGTAGTCTAAAATTTTCTCATTTGATAAAGAGTTAAATCTTAACCAATCCCATGTTTTGATAATCTTGTCCATTTCTCACAATATTTCTAGGCTTCCAGAGATTATTCCCACCAATTTTGTCCCAATTAATAATGTCCTCTGCAAATACTGTACTTTCAATTTGGTAAAGTCTAAGATGGTGTCCTCTGTTAACCCTTTACCACACAATCCCGACTTTTAACGACCCTGAGCCTTTTGAAACATGGTGGGAAAAGGAGAAAATGCTGGTAACCAATATTATCTCCTTTTCCCACAATGTTTTCTACCCGTCCCAAACCAAATATCAGTTTTAAAGTCACATTTATTTTGTTGTCTGCAAGTGCTTTCAATTTCAACCATTCTAAAATGTTGCCGTTTGGTAAAGTGTTAAAGCCCTAGATACATATCGATGTACGTGTTTACAAATTACAATGAGATATCTGACTACATGTATTACCCATCTACAAATATTCTAAATGGAAAAAGTTTTAACTCTTTACCAGATGACAAAATTTTGGTCTGGATCAAATTGAAACTATATAGTATATTACAGACAACAAAATAAATGTTGCTTAAGTGATTATTTCTGTCTTTCATAGGGTAGAAAACATTGTGGGAAAAGGAGAAAATGCTGGTTACCAATATGTCATTTTCCCACTAAGTTTTCAAAAGCTGTCTTCTTCAGGGTTGTTAAAACTCCAGATTGTGTGGTAAAGGGTTAACTCAGTTTGATGAGTTTTGAGTCATATCAAAGAGTTCTAGTCAGCCAGGGGCTGTCACCTGTTGACATAGTTTCCTTACTAGCCCTTCATTTGCAATTTTTGCTATATCAGATGGTACGGTAATTATTTTTTACTTCCAACATAAAATATGTTTATTGCCCTTATTAATGTAACTTTGACTGTTGTCTATATTGTTTCTTTAGTATTTTTATAACCCATATATAACTGAATGTCCCTTGGGCTTATTAACAGACTACTTTATAGTAGGCAGTGATAGTCTTGTCCTTACAAGGTCTGATGAGTCCACTTCTGCAAGTTAATCTTTTGCCAAATAATCCTGTCTTTTAACAACCCAAGGGAAAGAGGGATTTTGAAAACATTGTGGGAAAAGGAGAAAATGCTGGTCATCAGCATTTTCTCCTTTTCCCAGTGTTTTTTCTCCTCTTAACAATTTTCCAAACAGCAAAATTGGTCCAAATTGAAAGCATTTGTAGATGACGAATCAAATTTGGCTATAATTATAATGTTTGTTTTTTGAAGGACAGAAAACCTGTGGAAAAAGGGAGAAAAGGCTGGTTGACAGCATTTTCTCCTTCCCTCACAAAGTCAAAGAGCCTTCTCCTGGTTCGTGTAAACTCAAGTTTGTGTGGTAAAGGGTTAAGAAAAATCCCATCATGTGAACCACATTCTAAATGTCTGCAAAATGTTCTTTTAATATGGACACTTCTAAAATTTTTTCAATGAGTAAAGAGTGGAGGGCTGTGTTGGCCAGAAAATCTCACAGGTTATCAAGTGGTGTAGATCCAAGATTATACTATATATTTTGAGTGGTCTGATCATGACGTATTCTTTCTGCACACAATGGTCCTCTTTGCAAGTTATGGTCACGAAAGTGAAGTCAGATGTTTCAAATACCTTCAAATATGATGCTTAAAACTATTTAGAGTGTCAAAAAGAAAGACAGAATATTGGGAAAGGGTACAGGGTATTGAAATATCAACAGATCATCAATAGGAAATTGTAACAAGGAGGCAACGTTTTTTACCTTTTTTTTTTTAAACCCATATCCCACTTAATAAGTGAAACGAAACTTTTCAGCTGAATTTTGCTATTTCAAGGTATTTTGGGCGAAAATATCTCTTTATTGGACAGTGTTCTCTGCAGTCTGATCTTAAAATACACTGGCTGCAAAAGTACCTTGAGTTGCTCTCAGCAGCTTAAGGGTTACTTCACTTCTAGCACCATCTAATGTGCTAGAAGATATAAGGGATTCTTTCTGAAAGTATGTTTTTGCAGCTGTTAGAATCAATTCAACAGTTTTCTTTCATGCTATGCTCTGTAAAAAGGGGGCTTAATGCATCTGCAAAGGGTATCACCTTATGTCAGCCTGAGATGGATTCGGTTGATTGTTAGACAAAATGGATTTTCTGGGTTTGTAATTATTATGATGACTTTCTAGGTGTGATGCACCACGGAGATGCAATAAACTCCCTTTTGCCAGAGCATGGCCTGTATGAATTGAACAATTTTCTTAAATATACCTAATTTGATTTATGAACTCTTGCAGGACAAAAAAAAAAAAGATTTTGCAGTTAAGTACTAAAGATGCATGTGATGCAATTTCAAAGCCGCTTCTGTAATAGTGTTTGGGAAGACAGCAGATAGTCCTCATCTAAGCAACCAAATCCTTATTCCTGGTTCAGCGCTAATTTTCGTCCAAACTGAAAGCATTAGCAGGCTACTAAATAAATGTGGCTCAGGAATTGAAATTTGTTTTTGGAAGGGTAAAAAAACATTGTGGGAAAGGAGAAAATGCTGGTTACCAGCAGTTTCTCCCCTTCCCAGAATGTTTTCAAAAGCTGTCTTCCTTAGGGTTCTTAAAAGTTGAGATTGTTTTGTAAAGGGTTAAAGGGTATGGTCCCATTGTATGAGGTGAAAAGAGGGGATGGTATTATCACAGCATAAGACAAGAATCACTGTATGTTCTTGAATTGGCTTTATTAACAACAATACAGTATTATATACATTTCAAAGAAGTTCAAACATTTGTATTGCTGTATAACTTTTAACTTTCTGTTTGACTAATTTATATTATATACACATACCTGTACAAAAGTTGCAAGGGAAAGAAAAGTGGATACATCCAAAACGTTCAGAACTGTAACTTAACATATCATGCAGGTGCCAACACTTGGCTGCAAGTGCTTTTTCAGTGAAAATTGCAAGTTGAGAACTGTGTCTGAAATATTTCAGGGTGACCTGCCCTTGTTGTATGAACGTTAACAAACTAGCCCAAGTACATATCTTCAGTCATAGATAATGAGAAAACGTCTCAGTTTTTCACAACAAAGTCAAAATTGCTTAAACAATCCCTCAGGTTTTCTCTGAAAACAGCCAAGCTAAAAAATTAAACTTCTATCACAGTAAATTTTCTTTATTCACAATAATGGATTAAGAAGTCATTAATTTCTTTCATTCAAAACTACAAAATGTAAGAATAAAATAAAACTGCAAAATCATATATCCAAATTCATTTATGTAACAGTTTGAGCATAAAAGACACTTTGGTGTAAAGACTCCTTTTCTTTCAAACTAATTCTTAACAGTCCAAGTTACACAAAGAACAGGAATTTGAAGGACAAGAAATTGAATGATGAAATGGAAGGAAAACATTTAGAAATGTTATTGAATAGAAAGGCTATTTATTTTTTTTGCATTCTATTTTTTCTTTCATTGGATCAAGCAATCATTCCTATTCTCATAAGATTTCAAAATATGTCAACACCAGGGGTTTAAAATCCCATGATACTGGGTTAAAATCCAGCATGCAACTGAAAACTACTTATTTCTCTCCTTTTTTTGCATTCTATTTTATCTTTTCAATGGAGAAAGCAGTTGCTCCTATTCTCACAAGGTTTTCAAAAAGTTTGTACTCCAGATACAGTATATTAACCCTTAGGCTGCTAAGCCCTACTCACTGAGCTTTTGCAGACAGTGTAGATCAAGATCAGACTGGACAGAATATGCAGTCTGATGTTAGGTCTACACAGTCCGTTATACAGATAGTTTTCCTCAAAAAAATAAGTTTGAAATAGAATTATTCTGCTTTTTACCATTGGCTTGAAAGTTTCATTTAAGTTATTTAGCAGGATAAGGGTTAAATCCTATGGTACTGATTTAAAATGTAGCATGGTAATATGGCACAATCAAAGTTGAGTATCTGAAGGATCTGGTATAACAATCAAAATCTAAAGATACAGGCACAAAACTTATTAACTCTTTACCATATGACAAAATTTAAGACTTACCCAAATTGAAAGTGTTTGCAGATGACAAATTGAATGTGGCTCAAATAGGCACAAGATGTCTGTGAGGTAGAAAACATTGTGGGAAATGGAGAAAATGCTGGTTATCAGCATCTTCTCCTTTTTCCACAATGCTCTCAAAAACCTTATTTTTTATGGTTTATCAGGATGAAGTGGTAAAAGGATAAACAAAGTAGAGTCAAGAAGACACTCTGTCAAATGGAAAAAAATTGTCATTTGCTCTGCATGCTTAACAAACAAGACCAAGATATTGTAATTTCAAGGTAGATTTGAGCAAAATATTTAACTCTTTATCAAATGACAAAATTTTTGACTAGTTCAAACTGGAAGGTTTGCAGACAAGCTAAATGTTTTGCAAATAGGGAAATTTTTTCTTAATATGGTTAAAAAAATGTTTTCAAAAGACTCTTTCCTTGGGATTGTTAAAACTCGGGATAGTGTGGTAAAGGGTTAACAATATACAATCCTAGAGTTAGCATCTCACTGTTTTAACATTTCACTAAACAACAAAATGCTATACATGTCTAAATTGAAAGCATTGCAGATGACAAAATTAATGTGACTCAAACATCGAGACTTGTCTTGGAAGTGGTTGAAAACATTGTGGAAAAAGGAGACAATGCTTATCACCACCATTTTCTCCTGTTCCCACAATGTTCTGAAAAGGCCCCTTTGTCAGGGTCATTGAAATTCCGGATTGTGTGGTAAAGGATTAAGAAACTGCTGAATTGATTCGCAATCCCTTTTCAATCCTGCACCACACAATCTTGAGTTTAATGACCCGGAGAAAGAAGCCTTTTGAAAACATTGTGGAAAAGGAACAAAATGCTGGTAACCAGTATTTTCTCCTTTTCCCACAATGTTTTCTACCCACTGAAAGACAAATTACATCATTTGAGCCACATTAAATTATCATCTATGCATGCTTTCAATTTCGCTAAGTCTCCATTTGACAGTTGGTGAGGAGTTAAATAAACCTAATTGAATTTGCATTAAATCCTTGTAGAAGACCACTTACTGGTATTTCACTTGTCTTCCCTTAGGTGGTCTTTGAATACTGGTTTGTCTGAGGTGGTCTTCGAATATTGGTTTGACTGTGGATCAAATAAAGTTGATCAAAGAAGTTCTAAGTCTGATCTTGATCTAGACTTGTCTGTATATAAAGCTTAAATCTTTATACTAACATAATTTCCCTTGATTCTCCAATGATTACAAAAAAAAAAGGCATTCAACCTTTTACCATACAATTTCATGTTTCAATGACCCTGACAAAGCCTTTGAAAATGTTGTGGGAAAAGAAGAAAATGCTGGTAACCATAATTTTTTCGTTAACCAACAATGTTTTTCTAACATTTAAGATAAATTCCCAACACTTGAGCTACATTTCGTTGTCATCTGGAAATGGTTTGAACTTGGACAAGTCTACAATTTTGCCATCTGGAAAAGCCTTAACATGAAACTTTTAGACAAAGAACCACTGCAAAATGTAACAAAAACAAAATATATTTGTAGTAATCATAAATGCCTTTAACCTAATTCTGCATGTGTTAGGTTTTGACAACATAACCTATAATTATAAGTGATACAAAGGAGAAAGATTTGAAGGAAATAAAAAAAAAAACATAGGCCTACCTAGTTTAGGTCTCTGGAAAACACCGAGACTAAAGGTGCTGCTGCTCAAAATAAGCAATTGCTCCTTATACCAAAGAGTTTTCTAAAACTGTTTACAAAGTGAATGAAAGAATTTGTAATTGTGCAAATGTGGGTTCACACTATACCAAATGACAAAATTTGGGACTAGTCCAAATTGAAAGCAAAAGATACATGTGCTCAAATTACTGATTGATTGATTGAATGGTGTTTTAAGCTGCTTTCGACATTATTTCAGACATATCACGGCGACAGCTCACATATTCATGTATTTCCTGGATTCAACCAGTACTAGGCTAGGGCTCTGAAGCTCAAATTATTGAATCTGAGGGGTAGAAAACATTGTGGTAACCAGCACTTTCTCTTTTTCCAACTTGGTTTTCTACCATTTAAAATTTGCACCTGGTAACTTTTAACCCTTTACCACACAATTCCTGGTTTTAACGAGACTAAAAAGGAAGGCTTTGGAAAGTATTGTGGCAAAAGGGGAAAATGCTGGTACCCAGCATTTTGGCCTCTTCCCACAATGTTTTCAACCCCATCAAAAGCAGATATCATCATTTCAGCTACAAATAATTTTTTGTCTGCAAATGCTTTCAATTTAATCAAGTTAAAATTTTTTCGTTTGGTAAAGAGGTAAATATTCATATAAAATAAGGTTATCGATGTAAACTCGCGTATGATGCATGATATTATTCGGCAGTATTGAGGTTTACTCTTATCCTCCAAATTTATATTGATGTCTGTCAAAACAATAATTTTTTCTTAAGCTTTTTTGACATTTAATGGGGGTTTTCATAACGGAATCTGTAAATACAGGTGCCACAGATCAGACGGCAAATTATGTGCAGCCTGGGTCCGTATTCACCAACCATTCTTCAGAACGTTTTTAGTTTTATTCTCCAAGAATCTCTAAATCTGAAAGTAACACAACTTCTGATTGGCTAAACTAAATGTTTAAGCCAATCAGAAGTTGTGTTACTTTCATATTTAGCAAATTCTCCAGAATTAGACCAAGAATGTTCTTAAAAATGGTTAGTGAATACGGACCCTGATCTTGATCTACGCCCTTCACTCAAAGCATATGGCATGGTACAGCAGAACTGACTATCATGGGTAAAGTGTACACATTTCACTATGCCAGAAGAAGCCAGACAAGAAAGATAAGAGCCACCCAGAGGAAAAATCTCGATAATATTTGCTCTTCTCCATGCTGTGGTGAACCTGGGGGTGCTGAAAACAAAAACAAAAATATATCATTGACTCTTTCATCAGACCTCCAGATAAAAGGGAGTGATTGTATTCTAAATCCATTATTTCTCTTCCAAACCCTATGTTGTGGGTACTGATTAGAATTGTCTCGATGAGAGGATTCTAATGAGTACCCATAACAAAGGGTTTAGTGCAGATTGATTAATATTTTCAATTTCGAAATCAAAATCACTCCCTCTATCTGGAGCCCTGCTTTCATTATCAAATCTATGAGTCACACTCTGGCAAAAGGGGGTTAAATGCATCTTCGTGCCACATTATACCAATCAAGCCATCACAGGGTTTTCCATGACCCCCTGTTTCTTCGAATTTGGACCCTAAAATTTTCTCAATGATCCCCAAAACTTGTAGGTGTGCCTTCTTTTATTCATTTGAAGAGGATCAAATGATCCCCATACCAGAAAGTCCAGGGAAAACCCTGCTATCACCTAATTATGGATCCATAAGCCATTTTTTTCTTTTTTTTTTTTTAAATAACCAACTTAACCATGAGGTAGACTGGTCCTTTGACATGCAGAAAATTGACCAATAGCGAAAAGTTTCGGTCTAGGTCAGTGCTGCTCAGGCTGACCTGGGTCAATACTTTTTGCAGATGCATTAATCCCCATGTTCACAAAGCATGGCTCATATAAGATTGGCCTCTTTTTGATGGCTAAAAATACAATCCACTGAACCTCAGACTTTTTTTCAATTTAGGCTTGACTAAAAAAGCAATTGGTATAGATCCAAGATCAGACTGCATTTTCTGTAGAGTCTGATCTTGATTTATGCCATCAACAAAAATCCTCACTTTCACCTATGGCACTTAGAGGAATACATCTTCCACTGAAACTTATAAAATAGTTATATGAACTCACTTTGGAAACATTGTGAAATTAAAGAATCCGAAGTCATTTCAATGTATGAAACATTTTCTTCAATAGCATATTACATTGCCAACCAAGTGATCGAGAACGTAATAGACTCTTTACCAAACAACAAAATTTTACAGTGAAAGCTGCGTGGTCAATATACACAAGGTGACTTCCCGATTTTTTCAGGCAACTTCTATTTTGCTTTGCCCGGCGAAATGGGCAAAGTTCTTTTAAATCAGGCAACTTTTTCGTCCAAGTTGCCCACTCGGCCCAGGCCTGAAGCATATGCAGATGACAAAATAAGAGCGACTCAAAAATTGAAAATTGTTTAAAGAAGGTAGTGATTTGTTTTAAAATGAAAACAAACGAATTGATAATACATGTACATCCAACTATTTCCATTTATTTTCAAAAATAGTCCATTCTTTCTGCTTAAATGACAGCTGTAAAGGATAACAAGTCATGTTAAGGTGTGGATATTTGTCCTGTGTGCGACTGGCTTCCATTGGAAATGTTAAGGTGTATTTGTGTGTGAGACTAGCTGGCTTCGATTCGACGACACCATCTTGGATTTTGCATTGAAGTGTTTTAGTATCTACATGGCTCCCAACAGGAAAAGTGGGTTGTACCCTGGAAGCTGCCAGTGTACAGCACTATATATTCAGAGCATGTTATCTAATCAGATCGCAAGAAATTTCTTTTGTTGTAAAATAATAATCATTCAAAAGTTGTTATTTCGAAAAGACAATGACAAAGACGCATATATGGCTGGCTTTGATTCGACGACACCATCTTGGATTTTGCGTTGAAGTGTTTTAGTATCTACGTGGCTACCAACAGGGAAGGTCGGTTGTACCCTGGAAGCTGCCAGTGTACAGCATTATATATTCAGATATTATAATAATAATCATTCAAAAGTTGATATTTCGAAAAGAGAATGACAAAGACATATATACATGTATGTTTGAATAAAATGTATGTTTTTCAATGTGCAGTTTCTTTTACCACTATTTGAAAGAAAACCTTTCCAGTCCACTGGCTTACTTTCCCATATAAAAATTGTGAAAACAGTGTTGTAAACTAAAGATGCACTTACGTGGACCTGGTCTGCCATCATTTATATTCAATGTGGAAGCAAAAATGCCAAATGGGAAGGCGCCAATACCAAAAGACATATGGAAACCACCATCACCAAATCCAAAACCAGGGAATCCCTATACATGTAAAAGAAAACATATTATATAGCTTACCCTCTGTCATGTTTCAATGACCCTGAAGAAAAAACCTTTTGAAAATTGTGGGAAAAGAAGGAAATGCTAAAACCAGCATTTTCTCTTTTTCCAACAATGTTTTCTACCCTTTCGATGACAATTTCCAATTATTTGAGCCATACTTCATTTGCTGACTGCAAATCCTTTCAGTTTGGAACAGCGTAAGAGTTTGTTGAAATTAGAATTCGTAAGTAGAATTGTATTCAATACTTTCAGCACCATAGGCAAAGCAACACTTGTGTACAGAGTATACATCAATATCAAACTGCAAAAAACTCGCAGTCTGGTGTTGGATTTATACTGTCTGTTTGTATAGTCAGACCTATGAAATAAAAATCTTTCTCTGTTTCAGAGCATTGTATTTTTTTATGTCAAGATTGTACGTTTGGCGCTGAATAGATTTAAAATGATGTGATATTGGGTCACTTGTTTCACAAAAGTAACAAAACATACATTCAGGGTTGAAATGGGGTGCTACTTAGCTTATGATCTAGAATGCTGTAAAAGCAATTATTTGTCCAAACAAGAGAGCTGAATGTAGGTGACCAGCATTTTCTCCTTTTCCCACTATGTTTTCTACCCCATCAAAAACAAATTCCATTATTTAAGCCACATCTAAATTGTTGTCTGCAAATGCTTTACTTTACAAGAAAAGATAGTTATAACAGAGATTTCTCTCCTACAAAACAGAAATCTACTTACACCCTGTGCCTCTGGTTCAGATCTTTGGCCTGGGGGTCGAGGGGGCAACTTCTCCCTAAAATAGAATTGTTTGTCTGTTTGTATAATGTTTAAAAACCTTTTTCAACATCATTTCAGCTATTTGAGCAGCCATTGAACCTATCCTTACTTTACAAGATTTCCTTTTACCAGTTCTTTGCATAAAACCCACAGGCTGCTTTCCCACATAACCATCGTGGAAACCATGATCAGTGGTAAGATAAGATGAATCCTATTGCAATGACTATCATCAATCTTTGGAAGAAATTCGTCAAGCTGGAGATTCAAACTGGCCACCCCCTGGTCTCAAATCCTGTACACTACTGACTGTCACTGTGCTACAGGGCTTGGCTGAAAAAGATTTCAATGTCTTTTGTTAACATGTATAAATATGTACACTTGACCCTTTACCGCAAAACCCTAAGTTTCAAAGACCCTGCAAAAAAGGCTTAAATTTGCAAACATAGTGGGAAATGAAGAAATGATGGAAACCAGCACTTTCTTCTTTTTTGTACAAAGATGTCTTCCCTTTCAAAGACAAATCCCACGAGTTGAGCCACATTTGTAGTGTGCAAATGTTTTGGATAACTGTAGGACAGGCCCAAAATTTTATTGTTTGTTAACCTTTTACCACACAATACCGAGATTTAATAACCCCCAACGGAAAAGGATTTTTGAAAACATTATGGGAAAAGGAGAAAATACTGGTAACCAGCACTTTTTTCCTTTTCCTAAAATGTTTTGTAACATTCCAAAGACAAAACCAATCATTTCAGACACACGGTATTAATGTATTCTCTGCAAGTCCATTCCACTTGGACAAGTCTAAAATTTTGTTGTCTGCTGCCATTTTGTTTCGGGACATGACAATATATCTCACCTGGGATCTTTATTGTCTGTGCTTCCTCTTCCATAAATAGGTACGACCTTGTCCTTGGAAATTCCAGCCTTACATACTGGGCAGGTCTGTCGATGTGGTCGAGTCTCTAGCCACTGATGTAAGCAAGGCCAACTGAAGCAACAGTAAAAGATTATTAACCTTTTACACCATAATCCCAGTTTTAACTACCCTGTGATAGAAAACTTTTGAAAACATTGTGGGAAAAAGGGAAAGGGCTGGTAACCAGCAACCAATGAAAAACTAAATTAGCATTTGGGGACAGTTACCTGTACTAAATAGGAGGGTTGAGAATTGTGATGCTATACAGATGCTATGAAGTCCCACATGTGCTGAGATATCTCTCTATCTTGAAAGCTCAGTGGTTAGAACGCTCACTCCGTAATTAATGTAGATGTGAGTCCAATATCTGCCATGCTTTTAAAAAAAATTATTTCTCTCCAAAGATCATCTCACAACTCTAGTCTCAACAATGACGCATTTACGGTGCTTCTTTTCACAAACTTCAAATGTTTTATTTTCACGGTCCGACCAATCACCGAAATAACACCAAAATACCCCTATTTTTTCATTATTAAGTTCAGATAACTGATATTAGCATGCAGTACTTTCCTTCCTTTTTTTTAACTGAAAATGCACTCCATCAAAGTATTAATCATTGTTGAGAAGAATGATGTTAATAATATATCCTGATCATTGATTTATGTGGAGATCAATCACCGAAACACTCCCATGTCTGGTCTGTTACTCACCGAAATACCCGATCCTGATTAAGCCAATCTAGACCAAAGAATTATCAGTATGACATGATCATATAAATTTATTATTTCTTTGAAAGATAAACACACATACAAAATCATTTGTGAATGAAGTAGACCTAAATCTGACATTGCATGATGTAAGTCTCTGATCCATCGAAACACACAAGGAGCTTGACACTTTCTGTTCTGTTAATTATAGTGAAGCAGTCATAATTGAAGGCGTTCGGCTGATTTGATCCAACTTATTTGATGTGTAAGTTTGTCAGTTATCTTTAAAATGACATGGCTATTATTTATATTTTATCGGCGGAATTATAATTGTCTTATCAATATATGGCTGGTATCGTGTAACCACAGGATTCAAAATGGCTGCCAGTTTTCTGATTTGGTGATTTTTAATTTCATATGCCCAACATAAAAATGTAAAACTATTTTTTCTAACATACTTATGGCTAAAAACAAGAAACATCAACCTTGTATAAAAGCTACTGTAGTGAGATTTTGCGTGTAGAATCCCTGAATCGACAAATTTTACTACGCCGAGCGGGTATTTCGGTGTACATTTACAGTATGGATGGGATATCCTGGTGCACATTCTTCACATCGGGCCTCAATGGCATATTGTTATTTTGTCATCAGGTTTAAAAACAACTCTCCCTCATCAATATGATTACAGTTTGTGTCAAACACCACAACTTCAGTTGTCTGAAATCAAAAATTACAAAAAAATGTGGGGTACTGCGGTGTTTCAGTGGCATTTCGGTGATTCGTCGGACCCGTATTTTCATTATCGTCTCTGTACCTGTAGGCTACAAGTCAAAAACTAAATCACCTTCAGGGAGTTATCTGTACTACTCTCAACACAATAACTGTCCCCAAAGGCGACTATAGCTTTTGATTGGTCACCTCCAGGTACAGAAACAATCGTGAAAAAAAGAACTTGTAAATCTGCGCACAGATTTGTGCATACTTTGAAACTCTTTTATATTCACAGTGGACAAAACTAGAATTTGAACATACCTGTTACTTAACTCTTTACCACACAATCCCGAGTTTTAATGACCCAGAAAGAGAAGACCTTTGAAAACATTGTGGAAAAAACAAGAAAATGCTGGTAACCAGCATTTTCTCCTTTACCCACAATGTTTTCTACCCTTTCAAATACAGAAATTACCCTTTGAAGCACATTTAATTTGTCGTTTGCACATCCTTTCATTTTGGTCCAGTCCAGAATTTTGTCGTTTGGTAGAGAGTTAAATATTCAATAATCCTTTGTCTCAAATACAAATATTTTCAATTCAAATGCTAAACACATGAAAAAAAGTTTTATTCATCGAGGTGTTAATTACTTGCAGTGTTTACGTACCCCGAAATACACACAAAATGGCCACCAAACAAAATAAATATTGTTAGTTCTTTTTGAGATTTACATGCTATAAAAGACTTCTACAAGCAGTTTAGGTAATGAAAGGTTTAATAATTTATCTTTCGTCATGTGTGTCACTAAAATTAATTGTATTCTGCTGCAATACAGATTAAATCAATGAAACAGAGAGTAAGCACAGTGCTGTGGCTTTTTTACTGGAAAACTCACGATGGACTTGAGACTTTGCATGTCACAATAATGTCCAAATAAAAAAAGACGCACCACAAAGGTCTCATTATTGGAAGGTCATCAGACCTCTCCAACAGTGGTGAGTTTAAAAGGCAGACTGCCTCAGAAATCGCTGTCCAAGTCCATATTTGTAAAATTGTTCTGATGCACAGTTTGTTTTGCCATGGTTTTATAAATAAGCCAAAATGAAATAGGAAATAGACATGGTTTGCTTTTATATTACTGATTTCAAAAAAGATTATTAAATTTATTGCAAATGACCTTTTGAACAATTGTAATTTTCCACTAAACAAATAAATCTGCGCAAAATAAAAGATTTCATTAAAAAAGATAAAGAACACCACAGGCAAAGTTCAGGCAACATGAAAACACAGGAAGAAGGTCATGTGACTGTCATGTAATGCATAAGAGGTTTCTACGCAGTGAAATCATTTAATGCCTCACTTGTTTGTTTACATGAACCACAGTATACTGACTCAGGGCTTTAGTTAGACCCGTAAACCCAGGTTTTGACGCACAAAAATCTCCAAATACCCTTTCTTGATGCACAGAAAATTCCGATCAAGGGGTCATTTTGACCCCCAAAAATTTTCAGAGATGCATCAAAAAATTTATATAACAACAATCATATCAAAAGATAATCATTTAAAAGGCGTGAAAATCACCAGAATGGTGTTTAACATCAATTAAACTGCTGCATATGATCAGCAAAGTGTAACAGGAAGGTGTTAATGGACTTGTTACCTATGATACGCGTAGGTTGACAGCTGGCACTAACTTCGTTAAAAGTGATAGACAGGGCAGTAAATTCTATTTTGGTGTATCCTTTTGAAGTTAACTTAAGTAATGATGTATGGATATTATAAAAAATCTTCACTCGCAGATGTCCACCAATTTGCTGAACATTTGTACCCGATAATGATCGTACTTTTACTAATTTTATTAAAAACAGTAAGTTAATGAAAGTAACCTATGAAACTTATATCTGCATCACTGTCCTTATGAATAAAAATAACTTGAATTATTCAGGCCCAAGAAAATTATAATACTTACATATTTCTGGATGGTACTAGAAATTGGATAAATAAATCTTATCTTTATTTCAGCAAAGTTTTAAAAAGGAATTCTCAATAAAATTTATTAACCATGATTTTCTTCTTGATTGCTTAGGTTTTAACCTTAGCCTCCTTGAACATATTGTGTGTCTGTGGGGAGGGGCGGTCCTCTTTGAAATGTAAAAGTTTACAAATCAATTGTTAATTTCACATCTCTATTGCAATATTAATGATAAGTCCAAAAACAACAACAATAATTTGTTGACTTTAGACTCTTAAATTTTCCATTTGGACTCTTGAATATTTTGGTTTGACTCTTGAAAAATTAGATTTGACCCCTAAAATTTTAGGATCAAGGGGTCATTGACCCCTGATTTTCAGAGGCTAGCTAAAGCCCTGTGACTAGATCATTGATGCTGACCTCACCTGGCTTCTTTTTTTATAAAGAAGCCAACTTGTTGAGACTACAGAACTCGGCCCATTACTTAGTACAGAGAACAAAGTTTAATAAAAAAAAAAAAACGTTATACGGCACTGTTATTCACAATCATTAAAAAGATTTACCAAAATAGATGTCCGCAGTAGCTAACAACAGCATCTTTAGCAGTGTCCAAACAAATATTGCACTCGTAAAACGTATTGTCAGCATCACTTGACATCCCCTCGCCACCCTCAGCCCCAGACGTCGTCCCCGTCTCACTCATCATGAAATAATCACTGATTAAAATATGTCTCTCAAACTACACTCAACTCAGGCCATTAGAACTTTGATTAAGACTCACAAGTTGGTTTTCAATCTCTTTTTGGTGTCAGAAACGTCAATTTCAATGTTTACGTGTTTTTTTCAAATTCGGTGTGTCGTAATTTTCACCTGCAATAATAATTACAAATGTAGTGCATTCCGTCCCTACAACAACTCGTCTATAGCTCCCCTCTCTCCCTCTCTCTCTCTCTCTCTCTCTGTGCAACAACACACAAATAATGAAATTATTCAATGTTGTTTAAGTGCTATTTTAGTGCAACGGACGATCATATTCAGTCAATCGGTTTCTAACATTCATTGACAGACTACATGTATCTTTTGGGAAAAAGGGGAACATCACACATCCAGTATCAGGATGCACTTCTGTCTGATCTTGATCGACGATGTCCGATAAAGCATGGGGCACACAGTAGATTAATTCATTGTGAAAAGGAAAAACTCGTACAACTTAAAATTCCATATAGTAAGATTTATTTCCACTATTAAATTAAAATATTTAACGAGGGGAGGGGTTTAGTTTTAAGTGAGTCTGTTTTGACTAAAGAAAATAGGGGAGCAATAAATAGGTGAAGACTAATAACAAATAGGGAAAATAATGTTCGATAACATGATGTTTGAGAGAAGAATTTTGATTTATTGTGAAGTGTTAAAATTGTAATCTGTATATAGATCTGGCATGTGTATGTTACATTAATTAACAGACGATAACTTCAGCTACTGTACTTTGTTTATCACATTGAAATGACGCATGCTCTGGCAAAAGGGGGTTAGCGATCTTGGTTATGCATTATACTAAGCAAGTCATCACATAAACTAATTTGTATGGATCCATAAAATCCATTTCGTCCAACAACTGACCGAATGAGGTAGACAGATCCTTTCACATGCAGTTAAGTGACCAGTAACAAAAAGTTCTAACTCTCCCTGCTGCGCAGGCTGACCCGAGCTGATACTTTTTGCAGATACATTAAACTGCCTTTTCATAGAGCATGGCTCAGATATTTAGACCCATCTCAACGATTATTTCAAAAAGATAGTTTGACATGATCGTCTTCAGAGAAAAGACAGTTTGACACAATCGTTTTCACAGACTAGGTGGAAAAAAGCTGCGAACAGATAGACTGCATGTGTATTATAAGACGCATACAGTCTATCTGTTCGCTGCTTTGGTTTCAATTTTTGGACTGTATTTGGACATTTTCAGTCGAGAAATAAGACTGTTTCTTAAGTCACTGCAATTTTAAGGTTGCTTTTGTCGATAATCTCTAACTAAAGAGGACTACATATATAGGGTGACACACGAAACACTGGAAAGAAAATAACATCATTTCCTCTTTTCAAGGTGCACTGATTGGTAGCCTGAATTAACTATAAAAGCAGCACAAGCGTTTAATAGTGTCGGAATTTAAATCTTTTTGGTGGTAATTCAATGTACTGATGAAATCCCACGGAAGCAAACTTATAGACGGGTTGAAAATTTACGTGGCATTTTTTCCCTCAATTTTTTTGTCCGGCGGGGGCGTCTGTCTGACTAGATTTATCATAGTTTCTGTCATAAATTCGCAGTAGAAATGGTGAATGAAGTCAACACTAGAGCTATCTGAATATTTGAAAGCTTAATATAACATAATGCACCAGTGTACAACGAATAGTCATTAGCTTACCTTTCCTGTACTCAAACAAATAAATGGGTAGAAAAGGAGGTTTGACGAAAACATTTATCACTGGTTTTTGCTAATAAGGGAAATAACTCTAGATAAATATTTGACGGAGTTATAAGAGTTTTTCCCCTTAGACTATATTTGTTAACTCCTGTCCAGAGAAGACGATGACCTTGCATATACACATTTTCAGTCGAGAAATAAGACTATTTCTAAATCATTGCAATTTTAAGGTTGCTTTTGTCAATAGTCTCTAACTAAAGAGGACAGTGGAAATCTAAGATCCGACTGCAGTAGTGAAAGGTTATTCAAGAATTAAACAATGTTTGGCTGTGTTGGTTGTTAAGTCAAATATTTTTTTTTAAAAGGTAGGTTTAAAAGAAATCCACAGTACAGTGCTTTTACCAAAGCATTTATGGTTTATTTTTCATTAGCGTACCACCTGAAACTTATTTTGTGATGTTTAAACAATTTTGAAAATATTGTTATGAACAGCTATAGATAATAAAAGAAAATAAAGATTTACTACATCAGGGATCAAATATTTACATATTAATCGACACAGACTTCATAAATACAAAGGAAACATTATGGTTAAGGGAGAAATTGCTTGTCACAGACATATTGTCCTTACTACATGATGGTTTCGAGAGCTGCCAGTTGCAGAACGACAAAATTAAAAATGTCAACTGATGTTACGGAGTTGTAAAAGAAAGAAAAAGAAGGGAAAAAAATGAATTCAGCACATCCCAAGACGAAGATAAATCTTGCGTGGCTGAATCAGCAAATTTTGGATGCCAGGGAAACACGAAATTAAGATTGAAAAAAGGTCTACATTTTGACCCTTTTGTGAGCATCATTTGGCGGTGGTATCCAACTTTTACCCCTTACAAATAATTCTGAGTATTAACCTTGAGGGAAAAAAAAAAAAAACTTTTGGAAAAGGAGAAAATGCAGGCTACCAGCAATTTCTCCATTTTCCTACATTGTTTCTGCTATTAAATAGACAAATCCCATCATTTAGACCACATTTAATTTTTCGTCTGCATTTTCTTTCAAATTGGACAAGTTTTAAATTTTGTTGTTTGGTAAAAACTTAAGAACTTCCACATAAACCGGATACAGAAATATGAATGTGAATAGTTCCCAAATTTTGTTCTTCAAAAACCATTACTGTTTTATTTCTCTCTCTCTCTCTCACACACACATGAAAGATTCTTAAAAGGCAGTCTTGTTGGCATTATCTGTATTTTAAAAAGAAACATGAAATCAGGTGCAGCTGCTTAATTCTTTTCCACACGACAAAGTTTTAGCCTTGTCAAAATTGAACGCATTTGCAACAGGTCTATTATTTAAAATTCTGGTTACCAGCATTTTCCCCCGTTTCCCACAATGTTTTCAAGGCTGTCTTCATTTGGGTTAGTCAGAATTATTTCGTAAATTTTTAAATGCAATAATCAGTTTGATGAAAAAGTCCATTTTGGACAAGATATCTCACAAAAAGGGCGGCCAAAAACAGGGAACATTTCTACATAAAAATTCAGACTGCTGTCTATGTGCTATCTGATCTTGATAGATGCCGTCTGAAAGAGGATCTAAAGTCATCTGTAGCATCTGTTGACTATCAATATACAAAGCCATTGAAACATGGACATAAAGCAACAAGACTTGGAAGATTTTTTAAGGAATTGCCTGTTTTCTGTGTTTTTATATTACAATGGGCACGAACAATATTTACCCGTCAAAAGGATATTTTGCGGTAATTTTATGGTCAAAGGGAGAAAACTTTTACACTCTTTAAAACCGTACGGTAAGATTTATTTCCCCTATTATATGAATAACTTCCGGCCGAGCGAGGGCGGAGCGAAAGGAAAGAGTTTACCCGCTTTTATGATTATTTCCATAAAATATACTTTGCCAAGAGAATTTGAGAAAAGGAGCTCGTAAAAGCGGCAAACAGACAATGGGTATAACTTTGGTTTTTATTCTACGAATGTATAATAAGTCTGAAGCTGGACACACAACAAGGTATTCGATGCCCGCTTTTTTAACGTTAGTTGTCATTCTGAATGAAAAGCTTAAACTGACGGTAATATCTATGCAAACAGTTTTATTTTCGAACCCAACAATCATTGTTGACTATTTTAAGTGTATGCATGCATAAAATCCACACGAGAGAGACGCATCGTAAAGCTCAAAAGCATTTCCGCCTCTCCAACTTTTTTCCATTCCCTCTGACGATATGTATTTTAACCATTTTCATACTTTATTTCTAAAAATTGCAGTTGAAGTGACAAATAAGGTCAGCTTTAGAAACAATCTGAAAATTTGATGGCTCATTATGATTAACTGTATCGATGTTTATAGAACAATCGCAAGTGTATATTTTCTGTACACGCAAGTAGGTGGGACGAACAGGAAGTTTGGCGAAAGCACCTCATTCACTCGCGTTATCAATAAGGGAAATAACTCAACTTCAATATTGATAGAAGTTTGTAAGAGTTTTCTCCCTTACACCATGTTTTTTCCACTTGTATCCACAGAATAATTCGAAATGCTAAAATTTTCCGTTTAGAGAATGTGATTTGTAAAAGTCATTTGGATGCGGAAAACGAGTCCATGTCTTACAAATTACATACTTGTACACTCTTTTAACCCTTTGTCCCCAAAATAACACCACAGACATATTCAGTTAAGAAATCAGAGCCAAGTAATTACAGTTTCCAAGTTGATTTTGTCTAAAACATCTGAGAAAATTGGACAGCATGATCAAGGATCGGACGTCACCTTTTGCGCCGTGTGATCGTGATCTACACTGTCTAGAAGGGAAGTTATAGATGTGAAAGGTACTTTGAGTTTTGAAAAATGTAAAGCTTTTTTTATTCTGGCATAAAATGTTTATGAAATCAAAGTGTGTTTAATGCTTCTAAAAGAAATATAAGCACCGTCCTAGTGCAAAAGTATGATTTACATCATTCAGTACCTAATAAAGCTTTGTTTGTGAATGTATGATATATCTCAGGAAATATTGTAATGTATGGATGATTAGAACATGCAAAGGTTTACTGCAAAAATACAACAGAAACGTCATGAAAAAGGGAGAAAATAGCCTGTTGAAAACAAAAAATCTTTTTTTTTCTATTTCAAAAGTAGTTAGCAGCAAGATGAAAGAGGTCATCCGCTGAGAGGATCCATGTTTAGTTAAAACATATTTATTTTACATCGGTTGAGAAACAAGTTCTTTAAACTTAGACTAATTAATCTCTCTCGACTCTGCTTCCCGGAAACTACACCAGTGCTCATGCCGAATGCGTTCATTTTCAATGAACTGTCCCAAGGTTCACGCCCGCTCCCAGGTATCGAACTTGGGACCTTATTATTATAAGGCCGATGCTCTACCTCACAATTAGGGACACCACTATCCACGGAGATTAGGAAGAAAAGTTGTAGAAACACAACTTTAGTCACACAGTTTCCTGACTGCAGATAAAACCCCATTTATCACAAATTCAGGTTTAAGAATATACTTTTGTAACTATAAATTGATTAAGATGTAAAACAGTAAACTATAAGAACACTAATAGGGCGTACTGCCTCTGCTGTTCGGGACGATTTCTAAAAAGATACGGGACGAATTATCATGGTACGAACTTATTTGGGCGAACACTCTGACGTCATTTGGCGGTTTCTGTCATAACAAAAATGGCGGCTGGTAATTATTTTACACCTACAAGCATATTTTACCTTTATCACTCTAGTACGATAAAGTTTTAAATAACAATTTGAACAAACCATTTTCTTTCTTTTTCATGTGATGCTATACAGACGGCAGACAGGTATGTTTTTGCTATGAATTACTCAAATGTATCTAGTTTCCACCGACTTCCGGCAAAACAAACAGCATGTTTTTTTTTTCCAAGTGTGCCTTGTTATCCGATCGCATAATTCTTTAACATAGATCAAATGAGTTGTGTCATTTTTGACTATTAAAGATATTTTTCTAATTTTGTACAGGTCCATCTGTTGCATTAAGCTGCTCCACAATGTAAGCTACATGCAATCTCAAGAAGGCCTGTCTCCTCCCTCCCCCACCCCTTTATAGTCTGCTTGACTCTAGGCAGCTAGACATGCTTCCTTTGATAGTGCCCATGTTATCAATATTCACTGGTAATTTTAAAAGACAATCAAGAAGAATCCCACTCATATCAGTTTGCATTTTATCAAACAACATTTTGAATTTTTCTAATTTCAAGTCAATTGCAGGGAACAAATGAAATGCAACTTAAATGGCGCAAATTGTTTTTGAAAGGGTAGAAATCATAGTGGGGAAAGGAAAAAATGCAGGTTACAAGTATTTTTCCTTTTTTCTACAATGTTTTCAAAAGCCCTCTTCTTCGGGGCAGTTAAAACATGGGATTCTGATGTAAAGTGTTAAGGTAAAATTAAAAAAGTAAGAAGATTAGTATGACATTGTAAACTTAAAGTTCTATTTAGAGTTGTGGCAGGTATTGCTGTGGTAATGTGATTAAGGAAGACAGCAATGTATCAGGTATAGATTTACATAATGGTAAGATTGTGTTTACTGCTGATCCTTGAGTGTCTCTGAAAATATTCAGTTTCATCCATGCATTTGAGAAAAACACCAACTTAGTCATTTTCTTGCAGCCACTTTGAATGTGTATCATATTGCAGGGTTTTCCTTGATGCACAATTTAGTGCGTTTTGATGCATTTTTAAGGAAAATAATCCGTAATTTTTTCAACAATACATCATTGTGCACACACAAATACAAAAAGGATTACTAATGATAGTCTGTACTGCTGACACTGTTACATTGCGAGTAGATATAAAAGCTGAGGTACAAAGACAAAATGGGATGAAATACTAGTTTTACTTGTATCGATTTTACTACAATACCGTTGGTCTTTCAATGTGTCTAAACTAGACCAGTGGATAACTAATGAAAAGAAGACGGCTCTGTCAATATTGATGTCATTCTTGTTGTCTGCAAGAAAGAAGAGCCCTTGATTAATAAACGGATGATAAAAGGCCTGGTAAGAGCACCCAGAAAAATATTTCAAGGTTCTGAGAGTTTACTGTAAATTGGCTATAGATATACGCTTTGATATTTTTTGAAAACAGTGGCATGAGTGATTCCTGTATATCAAAACTCAGAAATTGACCATTTAATTGTTGAAAATACTTTGTTGTTGGCCGAAATGGATACTCTATATTCAAAAAACAATAGAGATTTACCATTCCAGCAGACAAGAAGCTATTTTCACCAGTTAAATGGCTGATTCCTGTGATAAAAACAAAACATAGTCTTTTTGCCACAGAGAGTGGCTGCACAAACTTGCATAATTTAACCCTTGAGCATCATCAAAACACTAGCAGTCATGTTTGATGCCATTGAAAGATTAAAATTTAAAGATATAACAGCTTGTCTGCAACTAGAGCATTTTTGCCTGTTAAGAACAGGCCTAAATAAAGTATGCTGTAGATACTCTTTATGAAAAAGATGACATCTAGACTGTAAGTCCCTCTGTGTAGAGAATCTCGGGTGTTACGTATCTATCATCAAGTAATAATACATATATTAGGTTAAACATTTTAGATACACAGTGAATCAAAAACATAATTTTTTTTTTCCATAAACAGCAGCTTTTATATCACCAAATTACATTTTGTTGTGACCCCAACAAATTCAAGAATGACCTCCATTATTTTTTACTAGTGGGTCACAATGACCCCCTATTTTTGTTGCCAAAGGAAAAGCCTGATATTGAATGGATTCTTTGTATACCACAGATCCCTGCGCACCTATCAATTCTTTTGTGGAGTTTTATTTGTCAGTATGTTCCACAACACTCTTTACAATCCACTGGCTGCTTTCCTACTTGAACACTGTCATAACAATGTTAACTCTTTACCAAACGAAAAAATGTTAGACTGGTCCAAATAGAAAGCATTTGCAGACGACAAAATAAAGGTGAATGAAACATTGATATTTGTTTTGGGGAGGGTAGAAAACATTGTGGGAAAAGGAGAAAATGCTGGTTACCAGCATTTTCTTCTTTTCCCACAATGTTTTCAAAAGTCTGCCCTCACAGGGGCGTTAAAGGTCTGGATTGTGTGGTAGAGGGTTAAGTAATAAGACAGGAATGAATTCCGTTGCAATGACTAATGTCAAACCTTTTACAGAGTGGTTGATCTGGGATGCAAACTAACAACTTTTGGGTTACAAGCCCCAAATTTTAAAGGTTACTGACTGTCCTTGGATCTTACATTTGTAACTTCTCTGCCAATTGTAGATGATTATCAAATACATGTACTAATTGTCTTTATGACACAGACATGTCCACAACTTTTTAGAGGAACGTAATCATTTTTGCCACTTAACTGTTTACCACACAATCCCATGCTTTAAAAAACCTTTTGAAGAAGCCTTTTGAAAATATTGTGGGAAAACAAGAAAATGCTAAAATTCAGTATTTCCTCCTCTCATTATGATTTCTACCTTTGTAGACTAAGAGATATATCCTTTCATTCCAGCCAGATGTAATTTGTCTGCTGCATGTGTTTTGAGTTTTGCAGAGTCTAGAATTAAGTTTTTTGTAAACCTGTTATCATACGATCCCCACTTTTAACGATTCTGACAAAGAAGGCTTTTGAAAACATTGTGGGCATTTTTTCCTTTTCCCACAATGTTTTCTACCCTGTGATAGACATTTCCTATGTTGAGTTGCTTTTAATTCGCAAATACTTTCAGTTTTGACAAACCTAACATTTTGTTGCCTTGGGGTTAAATGTCACTATCTGAACCTCATCTAATTTATTGTCTGCAAATTCTTTCAAAATGGGTGTCTTAACTGTTTACCACACGACAAAAATTTAGACTGGTCCAAATTGGAAGCATTTTCAGAAAACACATGTTACTCTAAACATTAGTTTTCTATTTTGTAGGGTAGAGAACATTGTGGGAAAAGGAGAAAATGCTGGCTACCAGCATTTTCTCTTTTTCCCACAAAGTTTTTAAGAGCCTTCCTCCTCGGGGTCGTTAAAAGTTTGGATTGTTTGGTAAAGGGTTAACCCTTCACAACTTAATTCTGAGTTTTCACAACCTTGAGGAAAAGGACTCAAAAACTTGGGAAAAGGAAAAAATTCTGGTAACCAGCATTTTCTCCTTTTTCCACAATGTTTTCTATCCTTTCAGTGACATTCCATCATTTGTGACATTTTATATGTCATCTGCAAAAACCATCATTTTATCATTTGTGACATTTTATTATGTCATCTACAGAAGCCTTGAATTCAGACGAGTCCAGTGTCATGTCACTTGGTAAAGTTAAATTTTGTGGTTCTGTAAATAGATAAAATCCATGAAAACTTGTATCAGAGCATAACACATTTTCATGATCAGACCCATGTGTAACCATACGATGTGTAACCCTTCACAAGATAGTCCATATTTTTACATCCTAATTGTGAAGAAAGGAGAACATGTGGGTAAGCATATTCTCCTTTTCTCACGATGTTTTTTTACTCAATAAAAGAGAAATTCCATTACCGTATAACTGGTTATATTTGCAGGTGCAAATTTTTGCAGTTTGGGGCCAAAAACGGTACAACTAATTTTTGTGCATTTAATTTTTGTGGTTTCTTGATCACGTTTTCTTCTCATAAGCTCTGAGGGTTCCGAGGGCTCATCAGAGAAATCCAATTTTCGCTTGCGAAATTTCACTTCGCTTTAGAACGTATCACGTAAATATCTTGCTGTGCTTTCCTTCAGGTTAGGAAACTCTTTTTAAAGTGTCTCAACGTAACAGCTGGTCCATGCATAGCAGAGTATTTTGCAATTTTTGCCCTGTTGTCTGGTTTAAAGCTAGAGTAAGTTTCGAAGATCCCCACGAAGAGTGGGCTGTCGAACAGCTAGAGTCATCTGTGTTTCTTTTTTCAGCACTCGTTAAATCTCGAACAACAGAATTACAGTCTGTTAACGCTCTGGGTGATAGAGCTTCAGATAAAGGTCCGTTAGGGTCTGGCAGACCTTTCCGTACTAAATATTTTAGCAATGCCATTTTTATTTTATTTCTTAAAACACAGACTGACAAAGACTGATAAAAACTGATAAAATCAATCCATAGCGTGTAATACAACTAGTCTTTGTTTACCTATAAATTACACAGGTGTACCTTATCGTGGGGTAAAAGTCAGTAATAGGTCATGGTGTAGTGGCTATCGGGTGGTCTGCTGTTAAGAGGGGCAGTAGGGGGAAAAATCAATAATTATTTGCGCATTTAAAATTTGCGGTCTGACACCACCAGCAAATAATACATTGCCGCAAAAAATACTAGTCATACGGTATCTAAATTATATTTATTCTTTCTTCTGCAACTGCTTTCAGTATTTGCAATTATAAAATTTTGTAGTCTAGAAGGTAAGTTAACATAATTGTACATATAGTTTTTGTTCTTTTATTTTTCTAATGAAAATGTGGAAAGAAAAGGAATCTTACTTTTTAACTGTATTGAAAATACAAGGGGAAAAAGAGCAGGTGATTGTTACAAGTTGCTCATATCAGGGTTTCCATTTACAATGTAAGTATCTGTATACACGTGAAAATCTGCTCAGATGCAAAATATCAAAGCCCATTGCATTCCCGGACACAGACAAAACTTAGAAAATTAAGCAGAACAATCACTGTAAAATGAATGAAAACAAGGAAAAATATGAAGTTTTTAACTCTCAGTGCACAAATCAATCATCGGAATTTAAAATTTTCTAAAATTAGATCTTAGCCTATTGATGTGCTGAGATGTAACCTAGAAGATGCGATTGTACCAGTAGTCCTATTTATAAATCAATGATGCTGAGATCTTTGACTAGGTAAGCGCTTCAGAGCACACTGATTGCAGGAACAAACTGTTGCCTAGCATTACTATGCTGAGGCTGAAGATGGCTTCCCTAGCAAAAGAACCCAACCCGTTCACAGTCATTCCTAGAACAATGATTGAAAGATCCAGCTTTTAAAGATTCATTGCTAACGGGAATTTAATTTTACAGATTCCTCACTTTGTATGAAGTTTCATTGATATGACCAGGTTGAGTTTTTATGCCCCAGAAAATTTTTTTTTGTGGGCTTACAGTTTTTGTTTTGTCCATCCGTCCACTTTGATGTCCAGGCCATAACTTTTTTCGCTATCATTCAATTTGAATGTAACTCGGCATAAATGTTAACCACATCGAGACAATGTGTCATGCACCAGAGATATGTCCATAGGTTAAAGGTCAAGGTTAAAGCAAGGATAATTGTCCTTTTTTTTTTTTTTTGGCAGAGGGGGTGGGGGGTAGTATTTGTGTCCGGCCTGTAACTTTTTTGAATTTTAGTATTACTTTGCAGAATTGTTAATCACATACAGAGAATATGTCGCACACAAGAGTCATGTCCTCGGATTAAAGGTCAATGTCACAGCAAGGTCAAATGTGTTTAGGGCGGGGGAGGGGAGTGTTTTTGTGTCTAGACCATAACTTTTTTCATTAGATCCAATTTCAAAATAACTTTGCCTAAATGTTAACCACATTGAGATGATGTGTCATGCACAAGAGATATTTCCATAGGAAAGGTCAAGGTCACAGCAAGGTCATTTTCGGGCCTTAACATTTTTCCCATAATCTTAATTTCAAAATAACTTTGCATTAATGTCTGCCACACTGAAACGATGTGTCATGTGCAAGAATCATGTCCGTAGGGTAAAGGTGAAGGTCACGGCAAGGTCATATATGTTTTCAGGGGCATCAGTCACTTCTCAGTGACACACATCTTGTTGAACTTGGACCTCTTGTGGGATTTCTTTACTTTTTAGTTTTACAAGCAAATCCATTTGAAATTTAATCATTGGTCAGGGCAATACATAACTTTAATCTGTAGTACTGCATTGGTCTGACAGAAATGTGGAAAAAGAAGAAAAAGAAATCTTGTAAAGGGCAGTTATTTCTTTGCTCATGGTTTTAAGATATCTTATTGATGAATTATGCCAACAAAGTTGGTGCTTAGACGATACACAATGGGACTCAACTTTTTCAGTGACACCGAGTCCCATGGATTCAATAAAATCTGACGCAAAAGGAAACACTGTCATATGCTTAGTTTACTAGATTTTTTCCTTTGATCTTACAAAAGCTAATTCCATACTGGTTTTCAACAATGTTTTTAAAGCCATCTTCAACAGGGCCATAAAAAAAGAAAACAAGGGCTTATTTTTGAAAGGGTTAACTTAATTTGCCAAGTGCTTAAAATTTGACATGTTTGAAATTTCTACACTATTTTCTTTTTTTGACTTCAGCGTCATAACCTTAAATGAAAATTATGTTGATTAAAATTGACTGTATTCTACAGACACACAGAGTGACATAATATTGCGTAATTTGGTACAAAAGATATAGAGCTTGCACTTAAGGTGAGTCTAGTAAAGCGATATTTCAGAAAGTGACAGACAGAGACAGACAGACAAATAGAGGAATACTTTTATTCGCTAATCAGCATAACTTAGAAACATTGGAAGATGGTACATACATTTCTACAAAGCACACTGTATCAGGTGACAGTGGATATTTTCAAGATTCATATTGTCTAAGGAAGGCATATTCCTGTTTACATGAAAACAGTGATTGATGTATATGGATGAGGCTGCAATGTGATACAAGGTAATTATGAAAATGTAAAGAGATTGTTGTTTATCAGTAACCTAGGACAAATAGCCTCTACATCAGTTAGTTCAGAACATCTGGGTTCCAAGACTCATTGCCATGCTGTCCGAGATATTCTCTGCAGTCTGATCTTCATTCGTAAGATCCGCAAAAAAAAAAAAAAAAGGGTCTCAGATTTTGCTTAAGTCGTGAAAACTCTTCCAGAAGACAAAATTTTAGACCTGTCCAAATTTAACTCTTTACCGAACGACAAAATTTAGCCTTGTCCAAATTGAAAGCATTTGCATAGGGTAAATTAAATATTACTCAAAACATAAAATTTGTCTCTCATAGGGTAGAAAACATTGTTGGTAAAGGAGAAAATAGTGGTTTCACCTTTTCCCACAATGTGTTCAAAAGCTGTCTTTCTTAGAGTGGTTAAAAGTCAGCATTGTGCGGTAAAAGGTTACAGCATTTGCAGATGACAAAGTAAGCGTGGTTCAGATGATTTGATTTTTCTGCGAAAGGGTTAAAAAATATAGTTAGAAAAGGAGAAAATGCTGGTTCCCAACATTTTCTCCTATTCCCATATTGTTTTCAAAAGCCTCCCTCTTTCGATCATGAAAATGGGATTGTTTGGTATAAGGTTAACTCTTTACCAAACGACAAAATTTTGGACTAGTCCAAATTCAAAACATTTGCAGACATCAATTTAAAATGTGGCTCAAATGATATGAAAGCTAGTGTAGAAAACATAGTGGGAAAAAGGAGAAAATGCTGGTTACCAGCATTCTCTTGTTTTCCCACTATGTTTTCAAAAGCCTCTTTTGTTTGGGTCGTTAAAACTCGGGATTGTGTGGTAAAGACTTAAATGGATTGCAGACTTGTCATTGTGAAGTGTGGTGTGATATGATACATTGTCAAAACTGGCCATCGGTCAACCAGGTAATTCAACAAGACTGGCAGTTATGAGTTGTAGGGGAAAGGTCAGTTACACACTGTAAGCTCTTTTAACTCTTTACCAAACGACAAAATTTTAAAATGGACCAAATTAAAAGCATTTGCAGACGACAAATTAATTGTTATTAAAATGATGATTTCTCTTTCTAATAGGGTAGAAAACATTGTGGGAAAAGGAGAAAATGCTGGTTACCAGCATTTTCTCCTTTTCCCACAGTGTTTTCAAAAACCTTTTTTTTCAGGGTTGTTAAAACGTGGGATTGTGTGGTAAAGGGTTAACATATTACGAAATTTAGACTAGTCCAAATTGAAAGAATCTGCAGAGGACTTTTTAGAATTTGAGCAAGTATGGGGTTTGTTCATGAAAGCATAGAAAAGTTTTTTGAAAAAAAAAAGAAGAAAAAGGTAGGTTTCTACCATTTACAGTGTACGCAATGTTTTCCGTACTTTTAAAATTACAGGATTGTTTGGTAAAGGGTTAAGAAAAGATTTAATGTCAAATATCATTTTTTCCCCCCCTTTTTTTTTTTTAATCTTCTCTCTGTTTTCTCACATCTGAATCTGTTTAACATTTTACCACACAATCCCAAGTTTTAACAACCCAGAGAATGATGCCTTTTAACAACCCTGAGAAAGAAAGCTTTTGAACACATTGTGGGTAAAGGACAAAAGACTGGAAACCAGCATTTTCTCCTTTTTTTCCACAATGTT
The DNA here is from genome assembly GCA_945859785.2 of Tridacna gigas. Classification (NCBI taxonomy): domain Eukaryota; kingdom Metazoa; phylum Mollusca; class Bivalvia; order Cardiida; family Cardiidae; genus Tridacna; species Tridacna gigas. Next base: position 27,788,568 of record OX244042.2, on the reverse strand, counting down.
TTGTACCCATTCAGAATCAAAAAGCAAAATCTGAACCTCATCTAAATTGTTGTCTGGAAATGCTTTCAATTTGGACAACTCCAGATTTTTGTTATTTGGTAATGAGTTAAGCAAGCTATTTTTTAGTATCCCTTTGGTACTTATCTAGTAAAGGTTGGACTGTATGTTATTTTATGATCAGAATGCTTTACAATTTTATGGTTATAATGGTTGAAATATTTTCATATAAGGCAAACTAGTTTAATTAATGTAATTAAACAAAAATAATTGGTGTTACAGAGTGTATTTCTTTCATAAAAGTGAAATAAAATGGTTGAAATGATTGTGATTTAGCCTTTGGGGTGCTAATGATGAATGAAATGGATATCTTCAGCAGGTGGAAGACAGGGAGATTGAGAGAGAGAAAACGTTGTTATAGCCAGAATATCCTACTACTACGGATCAGTCGGGATCCATTCTATGCGGTCTGAACTTGACAAACACTGTCTGCTAATGTGACTATTATATAGAGTAAAATTTTGTGCCTAGAGACGGGAGGTTTAGAACTCTTTACAAAATAGCAAAATTTTGGACTTGGCCAAATTGAAAGCTTTTGAAGACGATAAAATAAATGTAACGCAAAAATCAAAACTTGTCTTTGGAAGGTTAAAAAACAGTTTGGGAAAAGCAGAAAATGCTGGTTACAGTACTGTATGGTACCAACTAATCTGCCAGGACTTGGCTCAAGCTGTGTAAGGCTAGAATATCTTGAAATGTCAGACAATAACTCCACACAAGATCAGACAGTGCATTCTAACTGGCCTGATCTTGATTTTAAAATATGATGATTAATGCACCAATTTTGATAACCCTTTGAACACTTGATAAACCCAACATTCAGTTTTTAGCTCACCTTAGCACAACGTGCTAAAGGTGAGCTATTGTGATCGCCCTATGTCCGGCGTCCGGCGTCCGTCGTCCGTCAACAATTTCTTTAAACATTTTCTTCTCCTAAACCACTGGGCCAATCTTGATGAAACTTGGCAGGGATGTTCCTTGGGTGAAGCTCTACCAAAATTGTTCAAAGAATTAAATTCCACCCACAACTCTGGTTGCCATGGCAACAAAAAGGAAAAAAAAAAGCAAAATCTTTGAAAATCTTCTTCTCTGAAACTAGAAGGCTCAGAGCTTTGATATTTGGTATGTAGCATCTCCTAGTGGACCTCTACCAAGTTTGTTCATTTGATGCCCCTGGGGTCAAAACTGGCCCCGCCCCAGGGGTCACAAGTTTGAGCATAGTAACAAAGAAGGAAAACTTTGAAAATCTTCTTCTCTGAAACTAGAAGGCGCAGAGCTTTGATATTTGGTATGTAGCATCTCCTAGTGGACCTCTACCAAGTTTGTTCATTTGATGCCCCTGGGGTCAAAACTGGCCCCGCCCCAGGGGTCACAATTTTGAGCATAGTAACAAAGAAGGAAAACTTTAAAAATCTTCTTCTCTGAAACTTGAAGGCATAGAGCTTTGATATTTGGTATGTAGCATCTCCTAGTGGACCTCTACCAAGTTTGTTCATATGATACCCCTGGGGTCAAAACTGGCCCCGCCCCGGGGGGTCACAAGTTTGAGCATAGAAACAAAGAAGGAAAACTTTAAAAATCTTCTTCTCTGAAACTAGAAGGCATACAGCTTTCATATTTGGCATGAAGCATCTCCTAGTGGACCTCTACCAAGTTTGTTCATATGATGCCCTTGGGGTCAAAACTGGCCCTGCCCCGGGGGTCACAAGTTCGAACATAGGAACAAAGAGGGGAAACTTTAAAAATCATCTTCTCTGAAACTGGAAGGCGTAGAGCTTTGATATTTGGTATGTAGCATTGCCTAGTGGACCTCTACAAAGTTTGTTCATATGATGCCCCTGGGGTCAAAACTGGCCCCGACCCGGGGGTCACAAGTTTGAGCATAGTAACAAAGAAGGAAAACTTTAAAAATCTTCTTCTGTAAAACTAGAAGGCATAGAGCTTTGATATTTGGCATGAAGCATCTCCTAGTGGACCTCTACCAAGTTTGTTCATATGATGCCCTTGGGGTCAAAACTGGCCCTGCCCCGGGGGTCACAAGTTCGAACATAGGAACAAAGAAGGAAAACTTTAATTTTTTTTTCTCTTAAATGGGAAGGCATAGAGCTTTGATATTTGGTATGTAGCATCTCCTAGTGGACTTCTACCAAGTTTGTTCCAAGGATGCTGCTTGGGTCAAAACTGGCCCAGCCCCTGGGGTCACAAGTTCGAACATAGGAACAAAGAAGGAAAACTTTAAAATTCTTCTTTTCTGAAACTGAAAGGTGTGGCGCTTTGATATTTGGTATGTTGCATTTCCTAGTGGACCTCTACCAAGTTTGTTCATATGATGTCCCTGGGTCAAAACTGGCCCAGCCCCAGGGGTCACAAGTTCGAACATAGGAACAAAGAAGGAAAACTTTAAAATTATTCTTTAAAACTGGAAGGCGTAGAGCTTTGATATTTGGCATGTAGTGATTCTCTTCTAAGTTTGTTTGCCCATCTAAGCGCAACAAGTTCATTGAGTTCAAAATTGGGTCATCTTGGGTCATAAACTAGGTCACTAGGTCAAATTAAAGAAATACCTTGTTGGCACTCTCGAGGCCACATTATTTGCTCAATTGCCTTGAAAATTTGTTAGAAAGTTTGTCTTTATAAAGTCTCACATAAGATTAATTTGGGTCAACTTGGGTCATAAACTAGTTCACTGGGTCAAATTAAAGAAATACCTTGTTTGCACTCTGGAGGCCATATTTATTGCTCAAATGACCTGAAATTTGGCCAGAATGTTTGTCTTGATGAAATACCAGATGAGTTTGGATTTGGGTCACCTGGAACCATAAACTAGGTCACTAGGTCAAAATAAAGAAATACCTTGTGGGCACTCTAGAGGCCACATTCTTTGCTTAATTGCTTTGAAAATTGGTCAGAATGTTTGTCTTTGTAAAATCTCACATGAGTCTGAATTTGGGTCAACTGGGGTCATAAACTAGGTCACTTGGTCAAATTAAAGAAATAGCTAGTGGGCACTCTAGAGGCCACATTTATTATTCATATGATTTGAAAATTGGTTAAAATGTTTCTTTTGATATAGTCAAAGACCAGTTCAAATTTGGGTCACCTGGGGTCATAATCTAGGTCACTAGGTCAAATTAAAGAAATATCTTTAGGGCACTCGAGGCCACATTTTTTGCTCAATTGACTTGAAAATTTGTCAGAATGTTTGTCTTCATGAAATATGAGTTTGAAATTGGGTCACCTGCGGTCAAAAACTAGGTCACATGGTCAAATTAAAGAAAAACCTTAAAGGCACTCTACTAAGGTGAGCGACCCAGGGCCATCATGGCCCTCTTGTTTAGTCTTGAAATAAGACCAAAATGATTGCAGTTTAAAGACTACTTTTGGCTAGAATTTCTAAGCAAAGGGGGGGGTGTAAATCAATTATCTATGTTTTAAGCAGTCTGATCTCGATCTACACTGGCAGCAATGGAAAGTGAAGTTGTCAAAGGTGCTTTAAGGGTGAACTTTGCTGTCAAAACATTAATTCAAATTGTCAGTTTAGACTTGTATTTAATCTCTTTGAAAGCTAAGGGAGTGAAATGAAAATTTTCAAAATAGTTAAAAACTCAGATATTAAACTTTTAAAGATTTTTGCACTGTAAAAATCTTACTATATACGAAAGTGTAGATTACAATGATCAGACTGCACAGAATGTGCAGTCTGATCTTGATCTATACTGTCTACAAAAGCATATTGAGTAGCTGCTTAAAGGGTTAAGGACGGATGTGTGTTTTGTTGAAATGTTTTTATTTGTACTTAATAGTGGAATAAATGTTACTCAGCCCTTCACCAGAAAACAAACTCTTAGACTTGTCCAAGCTGAGAGCATTTGCAGATGATAAGTTAATTCTGGCTGAAATGAAGAGAGTTGTTCATTAAAAGGATAGAAAACATTGCAGAAAGTAGAGAATTTCTAGTTACATGCATTTTCTTTTTCCCTCTGTGTTTGCAGAAGCCCTTTCCAGTAGTGTCAATAAAACAAAGGATCTCTTGATGAAGGAATAGCCCTTTACCACACAGTCCTGAGTTTTAACAGTCTTGGGGAAGAGGGCTTTAAAAACAATTGTGGGAAAAGAAGAAAATACGGGTATCCAGCATTTTCTCCTTTTTCCCCACTGTTTCCTACCCTTTCAAACACAATTCCATCATTTTAACCACATTCAGTTCAATTTTTCAGTCCCATTTATTTTGATTTCTGCAAATGCTTTCAATTTGGACCAGTCTGTAATTTTGTCGTTTGGTAAAGAGTTAAAGACCCTGAGGAAAGAGACTTTTGAACACATTGTTGGAAAATTAGAAACTGTTGGCAACCACATTGTTTTTACTTGTGCTTTAACTCTTTACCAAACAACAAAATTTCAGACCAGTCCAAATTGACAGCTTTTGCAGACAACAAAATAAATGTTAACCCTTTACCAGATGACAAAATTTTAGCCTTGTCCAAATTGAAAGCATTTGCAGACAACAATTTCAATGTGGCTCAAATGGTGCAATTTTTCTTTGATAGGGTAGAAAACATTGTGGGAAAAGGAGAAAATGCTGGTTACCAGCATTTTCTCCTTTTCCCACAATGTTTTCAAAAGGCTTCTTTCCCAGGGGCGTCAAAAGGCGTCATTGTGTGGTAAAGGGTTAATCAAAAATTGAAATTTGTTTTTGGAAGAGAAGAAAACATCGTGGGAAAAGGAGAAAATGCTGGTTACCAGCGTTTTCTCCTTTTCCCACAATGTTTTCAAAAGGCTTCTTCCTCAGGGTCGTTAAAAGTCGGGATTGTGTGGTAAAGAGTTAAAATGGATGAGTCTAAAATTATGTTGTATAGGGTGAAACAGAAAACAAAAATATTATTAACTTGAGGTCCTTTCGGGCATCATGTAGATCTAGTATCAGACTGCATAGACCATTTCAGTCCAATCATTGATCTAGCTTATATCTGAAAAATTGCTACTTTTCTCCCCCTGTCCCCCAAGAAAAGTCTGTAAGTTTAGAATAACAGTGCTTAACCTATTATCAAACCTAAAGTAGATGATTTTCGAAAACATGATTGGGAAAAGGAGAAAATGCTGGTCAAAGTTGTGTGGTGTACCATATTTCGTCGAAAGGGTGTTTCGTCTAAATCCATGTGTTTTAAAATACTGATCGCTAAATTGCTAGATTTATTTCATGAAAAACTTTGTCTGGGAGAAAGATTTATCTGGTTTAGGGTAAGGGTCAGGGCTAGGGATGTTTGTTTCGTTTTTTTTTTTGATGAACATGGTTTTGGATGAAATGTTGAAATGTTTGGATCCATAGGATTGAAGTGTTGGTGAAAGAAATTTTATGAAACCCATTAGGTGCACTGCCTGCCAAGATGAAATTATGTTTGAGACTGCTGTTTTAAGCACCAAAGAAGGGTTATCAAAGTTAGTGACTGTGAGAGAGATCGTAAACTTTTTACAACTGGACAGGACATTTGGACACTAAGTACTGTGGACAGAAAACTGTTATTCATTTATTGCTCTAAATGCCATATTCTCCCATTAAATACCTAATTACTATAGGCAGTGGACATTTACGGTATTTTGTGACCATTTATTTCTACCACTGAATTGTATCTTCAAACCCTAGAGGGCTATGTACAACTTAAGTTGCTCTGCAGACTGTGTAGATGAAGATCAGACTGCACAGTAAGTTCAGTCTTATCTTTAATCTACACTGTCCATTAATTAGTGTGACATACCCTGGCCAAAACAGCTGTAAAAATTGCAGTATTTGCTTGCGGTAGATTTTGTTTCCCTGATTGAAATAGTCCATTTGATTTACTTAAATTCTTTACCAAGTAACAAAATTTCATACTAGCTCAGTGCGAAAGCTGTTAAAGACAACAAAACAAACATGATGTGTCTCAAGCATCGAGTCTATTCTCTAAAAGGGTAGAAAACATGGTGGGAAAAGGAGGAAATGCTGGCTACTATAATGGTTTCAAAAGCTTTCTTGTTTGGTAAAGAGTTAACTCTTTACCACACAATCTGGAGTTTTAATGACCCTGACAGAAAGGGCTTATGAAAACTTTACACATTGTAGGAACTGGTAACCAGCATTTTCTCCTTTTCCCACAATGTTTTCTACCCAATCATAGAGAAATTCCATTATTTCAGCCACATTAGAATTGTTGTCTGCAAATGTTTTCAATTTAGACAAGTCCAAAATTTTTCGTTTGGTATAGAGTTAAATGTATGAATGCTCCAAGGGTTAGCTTATTACAGTGTGACAAGTTGATAGTTCTGTGGTGTGTTTTGGTGCAGTTTTAATGGAGATGTATTAGTGTGTATTGTAAAGGACTGTGGAATATCGAAAATTTTGTGTTTATTCATTGTGTTTTGTTATATTATTAGTTTTTATGATGTTGGACATTTAGTGGTAATATAATGAGTTAAATATTGCAAGTATTGAACCTAAGTTTAACCCTTTACAATACAATTCTGTGATTTAAGGAACCAGAAAAAGGAGGCTTTTGAAAATATTGTGGGAAAAGGGGAAAATGGTAGAAACCAGCATTTTCCTTTTTTTCCCTCAATGTTTTCTACCTGTTCAAGCATCATTATTTATGCTACATTAAATTGTCATCTACAGATGCTTTCAAAATAGGCGATTTCTGAAATTTTGCTGTGTGGTAAAGAGGTTAGAAGGCTGTAGCATTTTCAAGGGAGCCCACTGTAGATCAAGATCAAGCTGCGCAGCTCAATAGAAACTGTTAGGAGGATATTCGGAGGTGAAAAAAGCTGAGCCTGGTAGATCAGTCATTTATTTACAGGGCTTGAAGGGGTCACTGGTTTGATTCCCAGCTCAGCCGTATTCTCTCCTAGGATTAGTGATTAAGTCACTGCAACAGGATTCGTTCCGCTCACCATTCCTGTCACTGCTGAAAATTGTTTGCAGGATGTCTATTTGAGAAAACATCCAGTGGCTTTGAAAGAATGTTGTGCAAGGAACCAGTAACTCAAACTAGAGGAAAGTGTGATGTAGATACCCGTCCAGCTGATATATATCTGAAATAATGTTGAAAATGGCATTTAACCCTTTACCACACAATCACGACTTTTAACGACCCTGAAAAAGAAGCCTTTTCAAAACATTGTGGGAAAAGGAGAAAATGCTGGTAACCAGCATTTTCTCCATTTCCCACAATGTTTTCTACCCTATCCTAGACAGAAATCACCATTTTAGTTACATATAACTTGTCGTCTGCAAATGCTTTCAATTTGGTTCAGTCCAAAATTTTGTCATGTGGTAAAGAATTAACACCAAAAAACTAACTCTGACAAAAACATTGTCAAACCTTTAGGCTAAAGAGGTCATTTTCATATATTTAACCCTTAGGGTTGATGATCGAAGACTGAAAAAAAAAAATGAATGTTAAAACAAATTGAATAATTACTGTAATAGCTTATTAATTCATTATATAAATCCTTACCATATGACAAAGATTTAGACAGGTCCAAATTGAAAGCATTTACAGAGGACAAAATAATTGGGGGTCAAGTAATTGAATTTGTTTTTGAAAGTGTACAAAACATTGTGGGAAAAGGATAAAATGCTACTTTCCATCATTTTCTCCTTTGCCTAAAAATTTGCCAAAAGTCTTGTTGCTCAGAGTTGTCAAACATGGGGTTGTTTGTTAACTCTTTACCAGATTACAAAATTTTTGACTTCTCCAAAGTAAAAGCATTTGCAGATGACAAAATAAACTTGGCTCAAATGATGGAATTTATCAATGGAAGGTCAGAAAACATTGTGAGGAAAGAAAATGCTGGTTATCAGCATTTTCTCCTTTTTCCATTATGTTTTCAAAAGCCATCTTTATGGGGATTGTGATAACATGGGATTACATGTATTTGGTATATATGGGTAAAGAGTTTACAAATCTTCAATCAACAGATGAGTGGTGCTTTAAATTCTGTTCTTTAAAAACAGCTAATTAAAACAAAACTATATAGATTATTTTGATAATCGTGTTACATGAGAGTTTGAAAAACCATCATGGCACATAATAACATAGGCAGGAATAGGATACTGATGTCGAAATACTGGTGATTCAAGTAATAATACACAGGTCTACAGGTATTAATTTGGAGAAAACCTTGTGAAAGAAATTCAGGTTTAATAGCAAAAAAAAACCCCACACTATTCATAAATGATGGAAACTGTTCAGGAATAATAGAAACTGCTCCTAAATAACAAAATTCTTTTTGTAAAGAACAGAAACTTCATAAACGACAGAAACTGGTAAATAAAAGAGATTGTTTGTAAACGACAGATACTGGTCATAAGTAGCAGAAACTGTATAAAGTAGTACTGTTTATCTCTATAATATCATAAACAATGAAAGAAACCAAGAGTGGAAGTTCTGAAACAGATACCACCATGCAGGAATCATCTCTTTCAAAACTGGATTTGAATCAGATACAGACTACTCCACGGAAATCTACTTCCTCATCTTTGGAAGATGAGTTTACGTCTCCTGTTAGACCACCGCCAGTTTGTAATGACGGCACTCGGATTAAAACTCCACCTGTAAGTTAGGTTGTACTGTTTCTCTTTTTACTTGCAACATATACAGGTAGGTTTGTAAATATGCTTTTAATTACTTAACCTTATTGCAAGCCATTTCAGCCCTTTTCTACATGTATACTGTTATGAAATTTCGCTGGTGCAAGAAGTTAAAAATGACATCAGGGTCCATATTCACCAACCATTCTAAAGAATATTCTTAGTCTTATGCTGAGGATTTTTGAAAGTAACACAACTTCTGATAGGCTAAACCAAATTTTGCTGGTGCAAGAAGTTAAAATGACATCAGGGTCCATATTCACCAACCATTCTAAAGAATATTCTTAGTCTTATGCTGAGGATTTTGAAAGTAACACAACTTCTGATTGGCTAAACCAAATGGTTTAGCCAATCAGAATTTGTGTTACTTTCAAATTTAGAAAATTCATTAGGATTAAACAATCGGTATTTTTAAGAATTGTTGATAAATATACAGACCGTGCAGTCCATTTAGATTTTCAGCAACTAGTATGTGTATACTATAAACTGCAATAGAAAATGGCAACAAAAAGGAACAATTCCACAATTTCTTTGAAAACCGACTTTCAGAGCTGTCAAAAGACGCCCGACCATTGTAGGGGTGAACATTTGGAGAGTAGATTATCTGTTAACCTGACCAAACAACATGTTCAACTTGTTGCCAGATTTTCATGAAAAATTGACTATTATGGGTTGTTGTAAGCCTTTACCAATCAGTCGAATGTTTTAACCCTTTCCCAAACAAGCCCTGGTTTTCACGTGTCTGCAGTACAAGTCTTTTGAAAACACTGTGGGAAAAGGAGAAATTGCTCGTAACGAACAATTTCTCCTTTTCCCACAGTGTTTTCTACCCTTTTTGAGAACTTTCTGCCATTTTCATCAAATTTAAAATTGTCGTCTGCAAACTCTTTCAATTTGGACCAGTCCAAAATCTGTCGTTTGGGAAAGGGTTAATGATGCAGAGGAGGAAGGCTTTTCAAAAAAATTGTCAGAGAAGGAGAAAATGCTCGTAATCAGCCTTTTCTCCTTTTCCGACAATGTTTTCTACCCTTTCAAAGAAAAGGCGCAACATGTTAGTCACTCTTAATCTGTTGTCTACAAACACTTTTTAGTTTGGGCAAGTCTAAAACTTTGTCACCTGACGGGACCCCGAGTTTTGACTCTCAGAGCAGAGCAAAAACCAAAGTATCCTCTCTGTCCTAGGTATAAGACCCAAATTATGATATGCTTAAAAATTTTAGGTTGCTTTTGTCCAAAATGTCTCAGTAAAGGGGACAGTGTAGATTGAAGATTAGACTGCATATTTTGTGCGGTCTGATCTTGATCTACAATCCATGCAATGACAAACTTTAGTTGTAAAAGGCTCTTTTAAGGGTTAGGAAAATCCATATCTAAATCATACAGCAAACCTCTGACCGTTACGTAGGGAAAAAATGCCAGCCCAGGTAGCTCAGTGGTTAGCGTATCTGACTCATGACCTGGCGGTTGCGAGTTCAATACCAGGTTGAGGCAAACTTTCTTTCCTGCATTTTTTCGCCTCTCACCTCTGATGCGTGTGAGAAAAGTAGTTAACTGGCATTGGAAAGAAAGTTGTGTCAGTACTTGTGTGAGAAAACTAGGAAACATATGGGTGCATCATTGACTGCCATAACATGACCTAAGCTGTTAACATGGCCTTTAACCCCAGTACAAACAAACATATGTAGGAAAATAATGTTTCAATACAGAAAAAGGGTTCCAGCTCACAATCCATGATTGAATGTCAAAATAACATTTCAATATAAATTGTGTTTAATGACCCAAAGTTTGTGAATGATGGATACCAGAAAAAAAAATGTTCGAAGATAAACTTAAATCAGTATTTTTAAATGTACTGATATAAATTGCTGTCTGTATCATGGCCAAGGCTGCTTAACCCTTTACCACACAATCCTGACTTTTAACAACCCTGTGAAAGAAACCTTTTGAAAACCTTGTGGGAAAAGGAGAAAATGCTGGTAAGCAGCATTTTCTCCTTTTCCCCACAATGTTTTCTACCCTTCCCAAAACAAATTTCAATTTTTCAATCACATTTATTTTGTCGTCTGCAAATGCTTTCATTTTGGACCAGTCTAAATTTTTTCCGTTTGGTTAAGACTTAAAGACTAAATGATCAAAGCCATGTGTATGATGTTTAACTCTTGACAATGAGTAGACGGCAATAAAATGTGGCTCAAATGATTAGATTTGCCTGTCATAGGGTCTAAAACATTGTGGGAAAACATTTTTAAAGGTCTTTTCTTCAGTGTTGTTAATTCACATGATTGTTTGGTAATAGATACAGTTCATTTAGTTAAGTAATCATATCTGGATCTATATTCATAAAAGAACATTCTTAGTCTAATTCTTACAGACTGGTGTTCTAACTTTGGACTTGACACACTTCTGATTGTCTAAACTCCAAGTTGGAAGGTATTAATCTGTCAACCATGCTTTTTTCGTGAATTCTCTACCAAACAGTCCTGATTCTAGCAACTGAAGAAAAAGGCTACGGAAAAATATTACGGGAAAAGGAGAAATGCTGGTAGCAGCATTTTCTCCTTTTCCAACAATGTTTTCTACTTTTTCTAAGAACAAAAACCATCATTTGAGTCACAATTTATTTGTAGTCTGCAGATGCTTTCAGTTATGACAAGTCCAACATTTTGTCATTTAGTAAAGAGTTAACCCTTTACCAAAGAATCCTATGTTTTAACAACCTAACCAAGACAGCATTGAAGAAAAAGGAGAAAATGCTGGTAACCAGAATTTTGTCCTTTCCCTGATTTTTCATCATTTTAGCCACATTTACTATGTGTCTGTAAGTTTTGATTTTGAAGGAGTCAAAAATCCTGTCATTTTGTCAAGAGTTATGTGAAATGACAAAGTTTCCCAAACATACTATGGAAGGTTTTCTTGTTTGAGAAGAGACTATGACAATACATGAATGGTTTCATCTGTTTTAGGTGCATTGACCAGTATTTGGTATTAATGCAGGTGTTTAGTTTGTTATTATGCTAGATTTGCAATGTCATTGTTCACATTGTTTGTATTGTAGTTGATTTTCATTTATGCAGTTGTACAGGAGTAATCTTGTAAAGTTTTATTCTTTATGTGAAAACTGAAGTTACATAGCTTGGAAAGTTTTTGTGCAAAGAACTGCTTGACCCTTGACCACATGGTAAAATTTTAAACTTGTCCAAACTAAAGCATTAAATTTTGCTGAAGACAAATGTGGCTCAAATTGTGGAAGTTGTCTTTGGTAAAGTAGAAAGCATTGTGGGAAACGGAGAAAATGCTGGTTTCCAGCATTTTCTCCTTTTCCCACAAGATTTTCAAAAGTCTTCTTTCTCAGGATCGTTTAAAGACGGAATTGTGTGGTAAAGAGTAATTTCATGTAGGCATGCACTAATGGCTGTGTTACAACTAAAACTATGTTGAAAAATACTGTTGAAAACAAAGTTAAACTTGTTTGATTTCAGTAGAACTACATTAACCCTTTACCACACAATCCTGAGGATGAAGCCTTGTAAAACATTGTGGAAAAAGGAGAAAAAGCTGGGAACCAGTGTTTTCTCCTTTTCCCTCCATGTTTTCTGCCCTATCAAAGAGAATTTCCATCAGTTGAACCTCATTTAAATTGTCATCTGCAAATGCTTTCAATTTGGATAAGTCTACATTTTTAGCTCCACTGGCCGAAGGCCAGTGGGCTTATGTCATGGCCCGGTGTCCGTCGTGAGTCCGTGCGTCCGTCTGTGCATCCGTCAGTCCGTCCGTCCGTGCGTCCGTCTGTGCGTTAACTTTTATTTCAAACATCTTCTTCTCTGAAACTACCCATCCAATTTTCATGAAACTTCACAGAAATGATCCTGCCATGGTCCTCTTCAGAATTTCTTGAAAGAATTTGATTCCTTCAAAAACTCTGGTTGCCATGGCAACAAAACTGAAAAATATCGGAAATCTTTAAAAATCTTCTTGTCTGAAACCATAAGGCATAGGGCTACCAAATTTGGCATGTAGCTTTATGTAGTAGACTTCTATCAAGTTTCTTCAAATTATAGCCCTGGGGTCAAAATTGGCTCTGCGCCAGGGGTCACAAGTTTTACATAGGCTTATATAGAGAAAACTTTAAAAATCTTCCTTTACCTAGCCATAAGGCCTAGAGCTACCAAATTTCGCATGTTGCTATATCTAGTGGGCCTCTACCAAGCAGGCCAAAATTTTAGCCCTGGGGTCAAAATCGGGCCCGCCGCAGGGGTCACAAGTTTTACATGGGCTTACATAGTGACAACTCAAGAAATCTTCCTGTTTTGATATATTTTTTTTTAAATTAGCCTTGCATCAGGGATCTTACCTTTTACAGAGGCTTCATATGGACAAAACTTGAAAATCACCTTATTTATAACCATACAGCATAGACTTGTATTATTTTGGCATGTGGCTTTATCTTGTGGACCTCTACCAGGGTTCAAGTAATTACAGCTCTGGGATCAAAAATGGCTTTGCCTTGCGGGTCTCAACTTTCACATGGGCTTTTACAGAGAAAACTTTGTACATCTTCATTTTGAAACCATTTGGCTCAGAATTGAAATGTTTAGTTTTTATGGTTTATATATATAAACCGGTGGAGCGATACAGGGCCATCATGGCCCTCTTGTTGTTGTGTGGTAAAGAGTTACTTAATATTCAAAACTCGAGGTACTTAATTCTGTATTCAGTTCGGTAGTGTGTTGCAAGTATTCTGGATAAAATACTTTGCTATAACCCATTTTAGAAATTCATTTTTAAGACATTGAATTATTTGGCTTTGTTGACAACCATTATTTTTGTAATGCATGTAATTTACAAGGGAGATAATCAATACTAGAGTGTAGTGTTTCTTGCATTGAGTTACTGCTCTCAAAATGACAAATAGCTGGTCAAATACATGAATTTCAACTAACTTTGAAATATCTTCAAACTCATCCTGTAGTTTACAGACAGATTAATTGTGTCCAGGAATAAGAAAAGGCTTACAAATTAACTATTTACCCTGAAATCCGTAGTTTTAACGACCCTTAAGAAGAAGGCTTTTGAAAACATAAAGGGAAAAGGAGAAAATGCTGGTAACCAGCATTTTCTCCCTTTTCACTCAATGTTTTCTACCCTATCAAAGACAGAATTTATCACTTGAGCTACATTTAATTTGTCAACTGTAACTGCCTTCAATTTGGTTGAGTCCAAAATTTTTATCATTCAGTAAAGAGTTAAGCTTGTTGAAATTTTACCTATTAACCCTTTCCCAAACAAGCCCTGGTTTTCACAGGTCTGCAGTACAAGTCATTTGAAAACATTGTGGGAAAAGGAGAAATTGCTCGTAACGAGCAATTTCTCCTTTTCCCACTGTGTTTTCTACCCTTTTTAGTAACTTTCTGCCATTTTCATCAAATCTAAAATTGTCGTCTGCAAACTCTTTCAATTTGGACCAGTCCAAAATTCGTCGTTTGGGAAAGGGTTAAACCTAAGGCACATTTTTGGTCTAGAAATAAGAGCAAAATAATTGCAATTTCAAGGTTGCTTTGTCCAGGATGTTCGAGCAAAGCAAACAGTATAGATAAAGGATCAGACTGCATGTTTTGTGCAGTTTGATCTTGATCTGTGGTCTGGAAAGAGGTAGCCCCACAATCCCGAGTATTAACAACCCTGCAGAAGAAGGCTTTTGAAAACAGTATGGGAAAAGGAGAGAATGCTGGTAACAAGCATTTTCCCTTTTCCTACAAAGTTTTCTATCCTTATGTGTCACATTTATTTTGTCATTTGCAGATGATTACAACTTGTACAAATCCAAAAATTTGTCTCCTGGAAAGGAAGTACGAGGGCTGTGATATGATAATTACCGTGTTGTAGGTTAGAGGGTAAAAAGGACATTTTCTACCAGCTGTTGGCATTAAAAAACCAAACTTGTGAATTCAAGGATGTTTTGGCTAGGATATCGTTAACAGCAAATGGCAGACAGTGTAGTTGTAACCCAATACCAGCCAATCCAGAGTTTTAACAACAAAGGAAAGCTTTTGAAAACATGATGGAGAAATCAGAAGTACTAGTAACCAGCATTTTCTCCTTTTCCCACAATCTTTTCTCAATTAAAGGCAAGTTGCATCATATGAGCCCCCTTTGATTTGTCTGCAAATACTCTTAATTCAGACCAGTCTAAAATTTTGTCCTGTTGTAAAGAGATAAAATCAATCTGCATATTTAGTACAATGTGGTCTTTATCTGTACAGTCGACGTAAGTACCTTATGTTGCTTAGAGCATGCTAAGAGTTAATTCCAATTAATTTATCCATTAAGTAATGGACATTATAAGACTCTTGTTATGATAAAAGTGGCATAAAAATTCCCTGTAAATAATTCAAGGGATAACTCCACCACCACTGGATTGACACTTTACCAAACAATACCATGTTTTAGTGTCTCTGGAGAAGAATGCTTTTGAAACCATTGTGGAAAAAGAGAATAAGCTAGTAACCAGCATTTTCTATTTTTTTCCCAGAGTGTTTTTAGTATTTTTGAAGACAAATCTGGCCATCTGATTTATATTTCATTTGTTGTCTGCAAATGCTTTCAATTACGACTACTGGGTACACTAAAATTTTGTTGTTTGGTAAAGTGTTAGATACGTTGCAAGATTTATGGTTCTTTCTGGCTCAGTGCAGGATTTGAAACCCTGAGGTCCTTGGTTAGATTCCGTCTTGAGAGCTCAGTCTTTCTTTGGAGTTTCTGTGAGCAAGACCTTCAGAACCTTTATCTAGTACTGGTGAAACAGCACAGGCTACAGATGAATGAGGCAGCTGTTGCCAATGATAGGACATAAATAGTGTTGGAAAGGGTATGAGAGACCACCTAACCCTGTAACAAGCAATCCGGAGTTTAACAAAACTAAAAGTTTATCTATGAACATGATATTCTCAAAGCAGAAGTGAAGCTACTGGTACTCTGAGAAAGTAATCATAAGGAATCATAGAGTGATCATGATTACTTTTGCAAAGGTATTGTAATTTTAATTGATTACCTTTATAAAAAAGTGATTGTAAATGTAATCTGTAATCATGAATTGCAAAAGTAATTACAATGGAATTGATTACATTTATAAGTAACCAACTCCAGGTCAAGACACTTAAGAGGAAAACTTTTGAAACACTGTGGGAAAAAAAGAAAACGCTTGTGTTGTTGCTCATATTTTCTTCCTTCCCAATAATGTTTTCTACCCTATCAAGAAAAAACCCATTGTTTGAACCATATTCAACTTATCGTCTGCAAATGCTTTCAGTTAAGATGAGTCTTTAATGTTGTCATCTGGTATAGAGTTAAGTAAAATTTTATGTGTATAGTATCATTCTGGTATCTGTGCATTAGTAAATTAAGTCTTACTGATTGCCTAACAACATGAAAGTGATTCCTGATTAGATCTTAATAGAAATGTGTTGGATACTGTGATTGGAACTGCTTGAGTTTTTTACATACAAGTTTTAATATTTTTTTTTCTAAAAATCTTGATTTTTATTGTGATAGTGCTCGGTATGGTAAGCCTGAACCCTTTATTACACAATCCATGCTGGTACCAGCATTTTCTCTTTTTTGAACGATATTTTCTGCTACATTTATTTGAAAAACATGTTCAATTATTTCAGCCACATTTGTCATCTGCTGGTGCTCTCAGTTTGGACAGATCTAAATTTTTGCTGTCTGGGTAAAGAGTTAACAGGGAAAGCGCTAAAAACTAGCTCTCTTTGGAAACACGCTTGATTATTAGGTGGGACTCAGTTTCCATAGAAACTTAATTGTTGTTTTAAACTTATAATTAGCAGATTTTCTTAATCCAGAATACTTTGAATCTGCTTTGGAGCCTTCATGCCTCTGAATATGAAAAATCATGACAAATGGGGAACTGACAGAATAAGTCTTCACATGGAGCATTATCCAACATCCCTCTATGAGACAGTCCTTTATTTTTTTTACCGCAAGAATCAGGCGTTTGAAAATAGTGCAGGAAGATTAGAATTTTAACACTGTAAACCAGCATTTCACCTGTTTCCACAATGTTTTCTACCATTTCTCAGACAACTTTCCCTAGTTTAGCCACATTTTATTGTAGATTAACCCTTTTCCAAACAAGCCCTGGTTTTCACATGTCTGTAGTACAAGTCTTTTGAAAACACTGTGGGAAAAGGAGAAATTGCTCGTAACGAGCAATTTCTCCTTTTCCCACAGTGTTTTCTACCCTTTTGGAGAAGTTTCTGTCATTTTCATCAAATTTAAAATTGTCGTCTGCAAACTCTTTCAATTTGGACCAGTCTAGAATTCATTGTTCGGGAAAGGGTTAATTTGGTGTCGGAAAATTTATGCATTTTGGTAAAAAATTTTGTTCTCTGGTAAAAAGTTGAACCTCATTTAACTCTGCAGTTGCAGTGGCTGAATTCTCTGTGCCACAAAAGATGTGATTTATCTTTCAAGGAAAAGAAAACATTGAAGGTAAAGGAGAAAATGCTGATCATCAGCATTTTCTCCTTTTTGTACAATATTTTCAAAAGCCTTTTATTTCATTAAACACAGGCTTATTTGGTAAAAGGTTAATATTTGTTGATTATCCCAAATTTCCAGAGCTAGGTTTTTCAGACCATTTTGCTGCAGATTTGTTCCAGGTGGCAAATTAGTCAATACAACTTCAAACTACATGTACTTTATAGAAAATGTCAGTCTATATAGTTCAGATGTAATAGTGGCTGTTTAGTCATGAAATCAAGAGGTGAATGTCACATTTCCCAATCAGACATTAGGACAAAGCCTATAATTTGTTGGGGGTTGGGGAAAGGGGCTCAACTATAGTTTGCCCTTTATCTGCATTGAGTTTTCTGGGGCTAACAATTTCAATGTGTCAACCCTTAGCCCTATTTGACACAATCCTGAGTTTTAATGATCCTAAGGGAAAAGACTTTAAAAAAAAAAAACATTGTGGGAAAAGGTCTAAGAACATGCTGGTAAGCAGCATTTTCTCTTTTTCCCCACAGTGTTTTCTGCGCTTCTGAAAAGAAATTTCAGTTTTTGAGTCGACCTTTACTTTGTCATCTGCAAATGCTTTCAATTTGGAAAAGTCTAAAATTTTGTCATTTGGTAATGAGTTAAAGCACCTACTATAGTTGCCTTTGCTGCCAGTGTAGATCAAAATATGTGCAACAGATTAGAAATATTCAAGTCAATAGAGTTACATAAATGCCTGATATTGCTATCACAAGACCATCTTAAGGTCAATTAACATATTGGAACATGGCCAACAGTGTAGATCAGTATCAGACTGCACATTTTGTTCACTCTGGTCTTAATTTAAGGTGTTGGCCAACAGAATTGAACTTGGTACACAAAGGCTGTAAAGTTGCTCATAATAAGCTGCCAAAGGTCATTTTTATAGGAGTCAGGAAAGGTGAATTGAGAGGGAAAGTGTGATTTCCAATTACAATCTGCACATTTGACTGTATTTGATGCATTGTTTCTGTTTGTGCAGTATTGTTCAATTGCAGCTCTAGAAGTGAGGGAGATAATGGTTCTAAGTGAAAACACATTTTGGATTGGATTTCTTTTTTTTGTGTGCTGTCAGAATCTTTATGTAATCTTTTTGGTTTCTTTAGCAAATGACAAAATTTTATGCCCATCAAAATTGAAAGCATTTGCAGATGACAAATTCAGTGTTACCCAGATCATGAGATTTGTATTTTATGGAGTAGAAAATATTGTGACAAAAAGAAAATCTTTGTGACCAATATTTCAATCTTTCCCCAGTGTTTTCACAAGCCCTTTTTCCTTTGAGTTGTTAGAACACAGGATTGTTTGGTAAAACGCTAAAGTATATATTAAAAAGATGAGATTTTAGACCAAGACATTGTTTAAACTTCTTCACTGCCTTTTGCAACACCAATTAATATTGTGTATTGTATGAAAAGGCTGCACAGAAAATGCAGTCTGATCTTTGATCTACACTGTCTTTAAACTCTTTACTAAATCAGTGCTAGCTCTGGCCCAAGTAAAATAATGGCCAACAAATTTTTATTGAAAAAAATAATAGACAAAATTAGCACGCGAAGTTGGTAAAAAAGAAACACAGCACCTTTAGCAATGAACAAACTTTATTTCATAATGTATTAATAATTAAAGATCTATGATGTGAACAGACCAAAAACTGTATGTTCCTATCTTATTTTTTGGTTGGGTACCAAGCTTTTGCTATTTCAAAGGTATTTTTGGATTTTGGGGGAAAATTATCTCCTTAATGGACTGTGTAAATCTAAGATCAGACTGCACAATCTGTGCAGGCTGAACTTGGATCAATACTGTCCACAAGAGATCCTTGAGTTCAGCTTAGCAGCCTGTAAAATGCAAGGCAATTCCCCCCCCTTTTTTTTGGGGGGGGGGGGGGGGGTTTGTGTCTCTTGTTATATTCAGGAGAAGTAAATGTAGACAAAATAAATCGTCATTCATGGGTGGAGAACGGAGTGCCCCGTACAACTACCCCCAACTCGGGGCCGAGCTCCGATGTTATTTTTGTGACCATGATTAACTTAAATTTTCATAAAATCGAATATGGTGGATGAATTTGTTAAAGAGTAAGTTACGACTTGTCACATCCGAATATCAGCGTGTACGGTAACTGGTATATAGCGAGTCAACCATTCCGCCATAGTTCTCCTTGTCATTCGTGCATGCTAATTACCTTTTTGAGAAAGATTGACAAATATATCTGTTTTATAATCAGAAATAGAATGCGCTATATATATATATATAAAACCAACCGTAAAATCGTGGTAGGCCTATTGGCCGTAGGTGCAGACGAACGCAATGTAAACAAATTAATGATGTGTAATTGGTTCCATTAACTCGGCCATAACCGCTATTGGCGGTATTGAAATACAACATCGCTGAATCGATTAAATCGATTGAATTGGCCAATCAAAATTTAAAGTGAAATAAACAATAATCACCAATCGTTCTCTAATTAATGGCTTACAAAAACAACCGGTTACATGACACGCGTTATTAAATATACAGGGTCATAATTTAACCACAACCACCCCCCCCCTTGCATGACTGGTCGATTAATTCTTTACGTCCGCCGAGGTGTGAAACAAGCGATAACAACTCGTGTCCGGTGCAAAATTTACGCGTAATCCAGGCAAGTACAGGAAATTTTACCCGACTTTTTTGGGGATAAATTAATCGATAGCGACGATAAATAAACGGATATAACCAACCAAATTAATCGACAGTTTTTAGCGCCAGTTGGAAGAATTAATCGACAGCCGAGTTAAATAATCGCCAATTGGCGATAATGTCGATTGGCAGCGTGAGCACTGCTAAATGATAATATTTTGGACTAAATCCAAATTGAAAGCATTTGCAGAAGGCATGTTGAATATGGCATAAAAGATGGAATTTGTTTTTAAAAAGATATACAAATAAAACATTATTGAGAAGGGGAAAAAATGCTGGTTACCAGCATTTTCTCCTTTTTCCACAGTGTTTCTGAAAGCTTTCCATGTACTGGTCATTAAAATTTGGGAGTTTTTGGTAAAAGGCTAAAATTCTTTGTTGGACATTATCAAAGACCAAGTGGCTGATACTTTTCATCAGCTTCTTGCTAAAATATGTATGAGCCATGCTCTGTCAAAAGGGGCTTTATCATCTCCTTGACAGGGTTCCCATTCACGCACATATGTGCGTGATTCACGCACTGAATTGAATAATCACGCACAAAAATATGAAGTGAAACGTGCATGCACGTACAGATTTCAGGGCTCCCATTGTCGATAACCAGTGGCGCCGGTTGGGACAAGTTAACAAGCGTGAAAGTCACTGTTTATCACCGCTAATCAAATTTGGTATCAATCTGCTTTTCTAGTGTAAAATTAAAGGTTTTGAAGTTACATGCCATTCTTATTGACAAATCTATGTCAAATCATGTGGAAATACCACTCCAAAACTTAACAGGCATGACAAAAAGATCGCTGCAATAAACACGAAAACCCATGACACAACAAAAATTCGTTTGATATCGTCCGATCATAGGCATTTCACACTGTCAATTCAGTTTTATCAATGACTTTAAACAGTAAATTTATGTAAATATCTCTATAAAACAATAAGTGAAACCTAATTAGTGTCTGAAATTGACAGTGAAATGGAAAATTCTACTGGCCGTCAGGCTGTAAGTTGTCCCTCTGAAACTGGTCTCATGAGTAAGGAAATTATAACAAGCATCTTCTTTTTTTAAATTACCCATATTGTTTTCAAGAGCAGCTGACTGCAGAGTAAGACTCATTAAAACAAATTTTCAATACAACAGACCTTTACTGTCCTCCATAGATGCTCTATAATTCTCAATATTAAGTGCACTCCTAGAATTTCTCTTGTACTCCCAAATTTGTATTCCAGGGAGTGCATGCACTCCCTAAAAGAGATGTGAGTGGGAACCCTGCTTGAAGCATGATACCAAGCAAGTCATCATATGATCATGGATCCATAAAGTCCAACTGAATCATGCTGTAAATTGGTCCTTGTACTTGCAGAAAATTGGCCAATAGCAAAACGTTTCGGCCCAGGTGAGCCTGAGCAGATTGCAGGCTGACCTGGGTCGATATTTTTTGCAGATGTATTTCGCCCCCATTTCAGAGAGATTGGCTCATTTGTATTTGTGGAATTTGCAGCTTGTTAATGCAGAACTGTTGCAAATAGTAACCACAGGATTTTTTCCCATGGAAATGATTATCAATGCAGTAACCCTTTATCACACCATCCCAAACTCTAACTACCCTATGGAGAAGGCTTTTGAAAACATTTTGGAAAAGGAGAAGAATGCTAATAACCAGTATTTTCTCTTTTCTTTTATGATATTCTACCCTAAAACAGACAAATCCTATAATTTGAGCCAATTTGATGATTTAATATGTTTTCAGCATTTGACTGAAAAGGCTTTTGAAATGAAAAAAAAAACTTGTGGGAAAAGGAGATTATGCTGGTAACCAGCTTTTTTTCCTCTTCATGCAATGTTTTGTACCCTGATCACAGACAGATTCCATAACTGGAGCCAAATTAGTCATCACTTGTCAGCAAAAAAAATGGGTTGAAAATTTTGCACTATTGTAAAGAGTTAATAGTGCTTTACTGCATCATCTTGTCGTTTTTACCTCTTTATGTCATACAGGCACTGTCATAACAGATTACTGTTCATTTAACTCATTACCAAACGACAGAATTTTAGACTAGTTCACAGTAAAAGCATTTGCAGACGATAAATCAAAGGTGGCCCATAAATGTCTAAATCTGTCTTTGATAGGGCAGAAAATGTTACTGGAAAAGGAAAAAATGCTGCTTACCAGGATTTTTTCTTTGTCCCACAATGATTTCAAAAGCCTTTTTCCTCAGGGTCGGTAAAAGTTGGAATTGTGTGGTAAAGGGTTAAGATTGTATGGTGTTTAATGCCGTTTTCAACATTATTTCAGTGATATCGATTCGATTTTGTCTTGGCAGTCAGAGTAGACCAAAGATCTGAATGTACATTTTATGCAGTCTGATATTGAACTTCACTGGCCAAAGTGCAACTAGTTGTGAAAGGCACTTACGGGTAAACGATAAAATTTTTGTAATGTTTTGTAAATCTTCAAAAGTGAAGATACACAAGGATGAGAGGACATCTTTCTGTATCTCCGGAAGGAAAAGAGTTGCTGCAAAGATGTTGTGAAGTGTGTGGTTGTCTACTTGACAACATCATTATGTGAGAATGATCAGTAAGTCTCCTTCAACCTTTTACACACAAAGAGTTAACTTTCAAACTGCTAAGCCAGTGAAATGAATATTTTGTGTGCCATGTAGGCAGAAATATTGAACATAAAAACAGAGTGTAGATCTGTGGTCAGAAAGCAGTTTTTGCCATCTCATCTCTTTTCTGTGCTGTTTCAAAGCTTGAAATGGTGCTGTGTAGAATTCATGCAAAACAAAGAAGGCAACGATCAAGGTGCAATTCTTTGTCAAATGCAGTATCTGCAGCAGAGAACTTTAGGAGGTAAAAATTATTGCTTGTCACAAACAAGACATAGTGCTCCTTCCCTCAATGTTGTGAAAAACTGTCAAACTGCGAGGACATATTATTTGAATTGCTCTAGAGTTAGGGTAAAGCACTGTGATAGAATTAAATAGGAAATGGCTTCTCAGATTTTTTGAATTGTAGATTAAAAAGAGACTGCACAGAAAATGAAGTCTGATCTTTGATCTATTGATGCAAGTCGTTTGGCAAAAGTCACATATGGAATTTAGATACTGTATTGTCCCTATTCATTACGCCCGGGGGGAGTGGGGCGGCATTACATTGTCGGAATGGTGAGCAATTTATAGAGGTAAAACGACAGAATTTTATTTTGTGGGTTTTAGTCAGTGCCGACTGTGAAGCGATCTCTATTTGAGAAACCTGCTGTATTTAATGTAGAATATTGATTTCCTTGCCGATCAAGATTAATTTGGATATTAAATAGTATTCATAATTAATATAGGACACTGGTCTATGATAGTTTCACATTTTAAGTTGTTTCAATTTAGTTAACAAATCTTGTGTTGCAGCATGTTTATAATGTGATTGAAAGCATATATATATTTGGATAGTCATGGTAAATGACATGGATTTGTGAAGTAATTTAGGATTATGTCACTGCCGTATGTTTATTCCAGCCGATTTATTTCAACTTTATCGATAGACTGGCCATCTGGCAAGCTCATTTATGGTTAGAAAAAAAAGCTAGGGGAGCATTGATCAGAGGGGGAACGTCAATAAGGGACATTATGGTAATATTGGGGGTCTTATACTTAATGATTAAGAGTGATCATCAGTTGTTCCGAGCTGTAAAAAGGGTTCATGATACTGTGTTGAGTTTGCAAGTTGCTTTCTCATTGCATTTGAGGGCAGTAAATGTGTAGGTCTCGGACCTTCAAATGTGAAATTGTGAATAAACTTCTGTCGTCCTTGAAATGGTGAACAATAGGATTGTGAAAAGGAGCCATATATAGTGTATGTTGTTGAGTCAGTATGTTTCGATAGGTCAACACATGATTGTAAGATCAGGAATTGAAAGGGTCATGAACTATACAGGAAGGGAAAGTTGGTGTCACAGTTTGTCTTTGATGGAATGAGTATCAACAGTTTGGTTTACTTAACTTTTAGCAAGCTACAGGAAAGAAAAGTTGGCTTTTGTAGACAGTGTAGATCAAGATCAGGCTGCAAAGAATGAGCAGTCTGATGATTAATCCACACTGTCCAACACTTACATATTTTTGGATCGTAGCAGCTTTTGAGTTGCAAATTGGTTCCTTCAATTGACTGAAGTTGTCTTTCATGTACATATACTTAGCCACAGAAGAGTTTCTTGTTATTATTATATGTTTCTTGTGTTTAGCAGTGTGATTTTGAATCTCAAATACCTGTAACTAGGATGCTAGGTTACTTTGGGTACTTTTTGTAGAGTAAGCAATGTACAGCAGTCTGATTGTGGATCTACTCTGTTTGATATTCTTGGAGATATTCTAATCAAAGTGGTTTTGAAATTTTCAATAACTGAGTGAAAATAAATATTTCATGTCAGTTAAGAGCCATTTGTCTAAATGCTACAAAGTTTTTTAAAATGGTCTGCTGAAATATGGAAAAAGTCTGCAGGAGGAAATGAAATACTGGTGTGATGAGGATGAAATGGAGGCAACTAAAATAAAGATGTGCATACAGACCAGAAAGCAAACTGACAAATGGAGAGTTGTTGTTATTGGGCAAAAGAAACTGTTAGTATTAGAACAATGTTTTCTTGGTTTTCTGTCTTTGCATACTAGTTCAAA
Source organism: Tridacna gigas (assembly GCA_945859785.2). Taxonomy (NCBI): domain Eukaryota; kingdom Metazoa; phylum Mollusca; class Bivalvia; order Cardiida; family Cardiidae; genus Tridacna; species Tridacna gigas. The sequence continues at coordinate 27,763,994 of OX244042.2, read as the reverse complement.
TTTGGTTTACTGGTTTTCCCATAAATGTCTTCATAAGTCCACCTGACTCTGAGTCTGAGCCAACCCTTCCATCAAAGTTTGTCCATCTGACATAAGTTTGTGCGTCTGTCTAAATCCTTTAGTGAGTCTCTGTCCATCTGTCAAAGTCTGTTCACTGATATCAGTCTGTCCCTTTAACTCTAGTTTGTCTATCTGTCAGTCTGTCTCACTGTCTTTAGTTTATCCATCTGTCTCGATCTTATCATCAATCTCAGTATAAGTCCCTCTGACTCGAGTCTATCCATACATCTCAGTCTGTCAGTCTCTCATTGTATGATCATCCGTCTTTAGTTAGGGTTTCTTGGTACATGTATATTTCTTGTCTGTTTTGCTCAGCCTCTTAATCTGAGTTGCGTTTGTCCATCTGTCCATGGCTTTCTGTCTATCATGCTGTGCATCTGTGTCTGACTAGTGTCCATCTCTAAGACTTCACCTGTATCTACATTTCGGAGGCTGTTCATCTGTCTCTGTCTCTTCTGTCTGAGTCAGTCCAACTACCAGTTTGTACATCTGTCTGTCTGAGTCAGTCCACCTAACTCAGTCTGTACATCTGTATCTGAATCACCCCGTATGTCTCAGTCTGTACATCCGTCTGAGTCAGTGCATCTCTTTCTGTGGTTCTGTCTCTGTCCGATTTAATCTTTCGTACATCTGTGTCTGTCTGAGTTGGTCTATTTCAGTCTGAACATCGCCTGAGTTAGTCCATCTATCTCTGTGTACTTCTTTCTGTGTCAAGAGTCTATCCATCTACCTAAGTCTGCACATCTGTCTTTGTCTGAATCAGTCTGTTTACCTCAGTCTACGTCTGTCTCTGTCTGAGTCAGTCCATCTATCTCAATCTGTACATCTGTCTCTGAGTCAGTTCATCTATCTTAAACTGCACGTTTGTAACTACATCAGTCCATCTATCTCAGTCTGTACTTTATCTCTGTTTGAATCAGTCCATCTAGCTTAGTCTGTGCATCTGTCCCTCTGTCTGAGTCTGTCCATTTGTCTTGGTCTGTTCATCTGTCTGTCTGAATCTGTCCATCTTCCTTAGTCCATCACCTGTCTCTGGGTCAGTCCATCAGTCTCAGTTTGTACATCTGTCTCTGAAGCAGCCATCTGTCTCAGTCTGTACTTCTGTCTCTGAGTTGAGTCATCTGTTTCTGTACTTTTGTTTCTGAGTCAGCCATCTATCTCAGTCAACTTTATCTCTGAGTCAGTCCATCTATCTCGGTCTGTACATTTGTCTGTCCAAGTCATTTCATTAATCTCAGTTTGTACATTTGTCTCAGTCAGTCTATGATCTCAATCTATACATCTATCTGTGAGTAAGTCCATCAATCTCAGTCTGTACATCTGTCACTGAGTCAGTCCATCTATCTCGTCTATACATCCACCTGTCCAAGTCAGTCTATTTATCTCTCATCAATCTGTCTGTACATCTCTCTCTCTCTGTCTGCCTATCTCAGTCTATACATATATCTCTGAGTTAGTGCATCAATCTCAGTCTATACATCTGTCACTGAGTCAGTCCATCTATCTCAGTCTGTACATCTGTCTCTAGTCCATCTATCTCAGCATGTGCTTTGGTCTTTGTCTGAGTCCGTCCATCTATCACAGCTTGGGCATTTGTCTATGTGTGAGTCTGTGCATTTCTTTAGCTTATCTCATCTTTTGGCTTTGAAGAGATTTGAAAGAACTAAAAGGAGTACTTGGTGTGAAAATGGTTTTGACATCTTATGTTTACTTTCCAGTGCAGAATCTCTTTCCTTTCAAAGGAATGAAAGGCTAGTGTAAAGGATGGTTATCTCTGTATGTAATAAACAACACTTACTGGTACTTATCCCTTTGCACTAGTCTGATTGGGTCTGATGCATTAGTTGTCAAACTTGAAAACCTTGTAAGGAATGGAGAAAATTTATGATTACATAGTAACTGTTTACATCATTGGTGTACATCCATGCTATTTTGGAACAGACAGATCTTGAAAAAATGATTGATAAGAAATAGTTTATGCGGATAGTTTAGAGGATTTCTTTGTCCACCATTATTTCTTCATGTGTGAATGGATTTCAGAATGATGAAGCACAAAAATTTATTTTTGTTCTCCTTGATATGAAAAAGTGTCATGTGAAACTCTATTCAGATAAGCTGGAGATCAATGTCATACTTGAGGCTTAAATGATGAAGTGATAAATCAAGGCTTGTTTGGTTCTTAACTTCTATATACATGGTTGGATATCAAAATTATATGGCACCATTGTTCTGCTTGATGAGTAGAAGTGTCATGTGAAACCATGTAGGTTCCATGTCATGTAGGTCCCATGTCATGTAGGTCCCATAGAAAAGTGAAATGATGAAAAGTGGTCATTTTAGCTTGTCTAGGACAGGAGTAAATTTTCTACATTATGGAGAGATTCCAGAAACACGGGCCATTGTATAGCTCACCTATGAACATAATGATGTTAAACATTGCTCCTTTTTCCATATTTACAAAATCAGTCAACTGCAAGGGGATGTAATTATTATATGTACATGTGTGTGCATGGATTATGGAGGTAGAGTGGTCTTAGCAGTGGTAGTTTTATCGCAGAAAATCTTTGGAAAAAGAAATTTGCCATGGACAATCGCAAAGACTATAAACTATATTGCTGGGTCTTTGAAGGTTTTTCTTGACCTAACTGCACAAGTTTTCTGATACTGTATTCCTTCATACAAAACATTAGACCTGAGCCATTAATATGGAGAATTGGTTTCAAACCCATGACTATAAAAACATATTGTAAGCCAGTCAAAAAAACTTGACAAAGTAAACATTTGAAGGACAGGAAAATTGCTTTTTAAAAAATATGGAAAACATGGTAAATAGAGCAATTCTTGTAATCGCTGCAATGATTTCTTTAAATCTTTGTACCAGAATCTTTACTAACAACATCTAAATTTAAGTTCTTTTCTAGGGCTTTTCATGTCAATTAATTTGTTTGAAATCAAAGCACTGAAAGTCTGAAAGACTGAAAAGTTATCTGTATGCACTATTAGTTACTTGTTATAAAATATATAAGATAGAGGAAGCCATTGCCAGTCTTGTATTTGGTTTATTTTTGGGAAAGCGTTAAGATTCTTTTGGCAAGTCCACTGAGGCCCAGAGAGAGCTGTCAAGCGTTTCTTCGCTGAATGATACGTAACTGTTGGGTGCTGATTTGGAAACCAAGGAAGCACACCAAGAGCAGAGCTAACCTCATGATATGATTGAAAAACCATCAAAGGCCATGTCAGACATCATTTACATTCAATGGTGGCTATAAAAAAAAAAGGACTATGCAAAATTGTATAACAAGTGTTTGAAGAAGACAGTTTTATCACGGGCATGCATACAGCACTTATTTGTGCAGTATCTTCAAGTGGTTAAACACTTTACCCCTTATTTTTTGGACTGGCTTCTATTGTAAAAATATTTCAGATATATCAGATTGAATCTGCAAGGGTTGTGCAGACTGATATTGATCTATGGTATACATTCAAGCATTCTGAAGGTGCACAAAGGGCTTTAACCAAACAATCCTACTGTTACAACCTTGTGACACATAGTGGGAAAAGGACTAAGTCCCGATAACCTGCATTTTCGCCTTTTCTCTCCATTTTTATACCCCCGCAAACGAAGTTTGTGAGGGGTATACTGGAATCAGCCTGTCGGTCGGTCATGCGGTCGGTCGGTCGGGCGGTCGGTCTGTCCGCAAAATCTTGTCCGGACAACTCCTCCTAAAGTTTAAATCCAATTCCCTTGCTACTTGGCAGAAGTGTTCATTAGGAGCTGTAGATGTGCAAGACACACATTTTGTAAAAATTCCATCAAGAATTACTGAGTTATTGCCCCTGATTTGACTTAAAAATGCTTGTCCGGACAACACCTCCTACAGTTTCTGTTTGATTCACTTTAAACTTGGCATAAGTGTTCATTAGGAGCTGTAGATGTGAAAGACACACATTTTGTAAAAATTCCATCAAGAATTACTGAGTTATTGCCCCTGATTTGACTTAAAAATGCTTGTCCGGACAACTCCTCCTACAGTTTCTGTCTGATTCACTTTAAACTTGGCATAAGTGTTCATCAGGAGTTGTAGATGTGCAAGACGCAACTTTCGTGAAAATTCTATGAAGAATTAATGAGTTATTGCCCCTGATTCACATTTAAACTGCTTGTCCGGACAACTCCTCCTACAATTTCAGTCCAATTCGCTTTATACTTGGCAGAAGTGTCCATTTGGAGTTGTAGATGTGCAAGACGCAAATTTTGTGAAAATTCCATCAAGAATTACTGAGTTATTGCCCCTGATTTGACTTAAAAATGCTTGTCCGGACAACTCCTCCTACAGTTTCTGTCTGATTCACTTTAAACTTGGCAGAAGTGTTCATTAGGAGCTGTAGATGTGCAAGACACACATTTTGTAAAAATTCCATCAAGAATTACTGAGTTATTGCCCCTGATTTGACTTAAAAATGCTTGTCCGGACAACTCCTACAGTTTCTGTCTGATTCACTTTAAACTTGGCATAAGTGTTCATTAGGAGCTGTAGATGTGCAAGACACACATTTTGTAAAAATTCCATCAAGAATTACTGAGTTATTGCCCCTGATTTAACTTAAAAATGCTTGTCCGGACAACTTCTCCTACAGTTTCTGTCCGATTCACTTTAAACTTGGCATAAGTGTTCATTAGGAGTTGTAGATGTGCAAGACGCAACTTTCGTGAAAATTCTATGAAGAATTAATGAGTTATTGTCCCTGATTCACATTTAAAATGCTTGTCCGGACAACTCCTCCTACAATTTCAGTCCAATTCGCTTTATACTTGGCAGAAGTGTCCATTTGGAGTTGTAGATGTGCAAGACACACATTTTGTAAAAATTCCATCAAGAATTACTGAGTTATTGCCCCTGATTTGACTTAAAAATGCTTGTCCGGACAACTCCTCCTACAGTTTCTGTCTGATTCACTTTAAGGAGGTCTTTTCTGTCATATGTATAGTTGGCCAACATTATGGGAAAAGGCACCTTTGGACATTTGCAACAAGCGTGGATCCAGACCAGCTGCTGTGTCTCAGACATATTGTCAGATCATGGTCTACACTTTTTTACACTCATTTAGTTTTGTGTCCAATTAAATTGATACTTTGCATAAATATTCACCAGGAGCAGTAGAGGTTCAAGATGCATTTTTCTCAAATGTTTGCCAAATTAATTACTCCTGAATTTACTCAAAACTTCTTGTCCAGAGAACTATTCCTTCAGTTTAAGTCTTATTCACTTGATATTTGTCATGATATTCACCAGGAGCAGTAGATGTGCAAAGCACAAATTTCATGAGTGTTGTCCTAATGATTACGGAGTTATTGCCCCTAAATTGACATTGCAGAGTTATTGCCCCTGTGACATGAAATATAGGGGCGGGGGTATTTATCACCTTTAGTGATAGTTATTCTAGTTTCATCTGTTTCCAATACAGACTCCATCATTTCATACAATTTGTCATCTGCAAAATTAATGCTTTCAATCCGGAGGTCCAAGGCTTTTGTTACCCATTGGGAAAAAAATGCAGATTAAGGATAAGGAAAGGAGTTGCGTTCTTAAAGTTTCATATGAAATGTGCGACGAAAAATTCTTGTCAGTCCTTGAAGCTACAGTTTTGAAGCGCACAATTCTGCTCTTGACTTTATTAAACTCTTTACCACTGGCAAAATTTCAGACAGTCCTGTATTGAAAGAAGCTGATCCCCAGTAGCACAGTTGGTAGGGTACAGGACTTGAGACCAGGGGGTCACTGGTTCAAATCTGTGGCTAGTCCAATTTCTTTCCCAGGACTGATAGTAGTCATCGCAACAGGATTCACTCCTCTCTCACTGTTGATCATTGTTTCATTGATGGTGATGTGCAAAAGCAACCAGTGGCTTGGGAAGAATATGGTGTGAAGAAGTAATAATAGACAACTCAAAGAGAGCACTGATAGGTGCACTGATCACCACGATGTGCCTGAAATAATGTTGAAAATTATTCCAGGTACACCATGCAAACAAATTATTAGCCGGTAAAAAACCCCAGATACTGTCAGTTCAACAATCTTGCTATGATGGAATTTGTCTGTAAACAGGTAGAAAACAGTGTTTGAAATGAATACTGTACCGTATGTCCACACTTTCTCTTTTTGATGATATATTTATACCCCCCACCTACGTAGTGGGGGGGGGGGGGTACACTGGTTTCACCATGTCTGTCTGTTTGTTGGTCCGTCCATCAGTCCGTACATCTTTTCATTTCCATGCTCTAACTCAAAAGCCGTTTGACCTAGGACCCTGAAACTATACAAGTGTTCCTCATGACCCAAGAAGGTGCCCTATTGTTTTGGGGTTACATGGGTCAAAGGTCAAGATCAAAGGTGAACTTTTTTTCTCTGATTGTGCTGCTTCAGTGGCAAGGTGCCGATGGAGGGGGGAGGGTATTTTTGTCTGCTTTGCGACAGTTCTAGTTTCAGACGCTTCTATTTGAGGGGTCATAATTATGGTCAAGGATTAATTTAATGAAGTTATATTATCTGGAAGTGCTTGTGCAAGGGTATATAAACACATCGTCCCATCAAGACATCCGTTTCTATCTTTCAGCAGATCACTTTTGAAGACATTTTAGCAAAAGGAAAAAAATGTATGGCCATGTTCTTTACAAGCTGTCCAGTGCAGATGCATAGAATATAACAGAAAGAAAAGGGTTCAAGGTGGAATGTTTACATAAAAATTCCTCAAATATTGTACTCCTACTCTTGAACTCTATATAAATTATCTTATTTCTATCAGGTGATTGAGTTACATACATCCTGTTGTCAATGGAACTCTTGGGCCTTTACTAATTTGTGTGTGTTCATAGGATTTACAATAGAAATAGACTAACAGTCATTTATGTGGTCACCTGGGGATGGTCAAAGTGATCAGATTGATTGGATCATGTTTAACTCCTCTTTCAGCATTATTTCAGTCAGATCACAGCAATGAATACTTTATCTCTGCACCACACAACAATATTTTAGACTGGTCCTAATTGAAAGCAATTTACAGACAACAAATTAAATGTGGCTCAATTGATTGGATTTGCTTTTGAAAGGGTAGAAAAGTGTGTGGGATAGGAGAAAATGCTCGTTACCACCATTTTCTCATTTTCCCATGGGTTAATTAGATGTGTCCAGGGTTTAATCAATGAAGTGTTTCGTCTTTGACACTCTTCAGCAAAACTCAGTCTCTCAAGTGAGGATAGAACCCAGAGCTCCCAGGTTGCAAATCCAACACCTTTGGTGCCACTGACCGAGGAAGGACATCCCCCCCCCTCCACAAAAAAAAGTTAAGGAATAATTTTTAGTTGTAATTAAATTATGATTTTCTAGTACAGCTTCCTGATTGGTTAGATGAGGCAAGATGTTTTCAGCCAATCAGAAGGCTTATGTTTGCAGTTTAATAATGCTAGACATCTCAGCCAGTAAGATTTGCTTTTTCGGGCAAACCTAGTTTGCATTGGTTGGGGAATACCGGCTTGGGTGGTGAGGTGATGATGCAGGTAGATTACACTGTGAGAAAAGGTGAAAATGGTTATTACTTAGTATTTTCCCTTTTTTTCCTGTAATGCTTTCGAAAGCCTCCTTTTGGAGGGAGGGATGGATGAGGAGAGAGAGAAAGGAAGAAAGCAAGCAAGAGCAAGGTGGGTGGATGGTAGTCTTGTCTCTGTGTTTAAGGGCATAGTGCAAGTTATACAGTTTCATGTTAGAAAATGCGTTAACATGGTTTATGATTTATTCAGTATGTCTCTTCAAGTGTTGAATTATGGCTATAATTCAAAATACATTAACTTAGATTGAAGGAAGAAATACTTTTTACTAAGGGAAATGGATTAAAATTTACAAGATTTGCAATTTTGACGAGATGTATTAGTTTTAAATTGTACAAACATGACAGACGCAAAACAAAATAAGAAAGTGAAAGTAGACTGTGGCTCCAATAAAGAGAACAAAGATCTAGAAAGTGGAGACAAAGTTGAGCAGCGGTCTGAGCCCACTTCACCTGGTGAGGCTTTTAAAGACATCAAACTAAGGAAAAGTTGTGGGGAAATTCTTCTGTCTCGCTACTTAAAGGTAAGTCTTATTTTATTTGAATTGGAGCCATGCTCTGTGAGAAGGGGGCTTACTGCATCTGCAAACTGTATCAACCCATGTGAGCCTTAGCAGTCCATGCAGGCTGACTTGGGTTGAAACTATTTGCTATTTGTAAATTTTCTGCTTGTAAAAGGACCATTTTACATCATGGTTTAGTTGGTTGTTAGACTAAATAGATTTTATGGATTCATAATTATAACTTGCATGGTAAAGGATTTCACAGAGATGCATTTAACCCCCTTTTGCCAGAACTTGGCTCATTTATTTGTGATGCTTAACTGAAAGCATGCAAAGGGCATCATACAGTGTCTTTTTTTTTTAGATGATGTCAATCAAGCATAGAACATGAAATCTAATCAATGATCTACAATGTCTGACAAAATTTTAGACTTGCTGTGTTGAAGACATTTTGCGGATCTATAACAAGATGTGTAAACATTATTTAATCCTTTACCATACAGCACTGTGTTAGACATGTCCAAATTTAAAGCATTTTCAAGCCACATTTTAAATGTGGTTCAAATAAAAGGATTTGTCTTTGACGGGCCAGAAAACATTGTGGGAAAAGGAGAAAATGTTGGTTTCCTGCATTTTCTCCTTTTCCTACAATGTTTTCAAAAGCCTTCTTCGTCAGGATAGTTAAAAGGTGGTATTGTGTGTTAAGGGTTTAATAGTAAAATTTGTCATTTTGGCAGAAAATATTGTGGGAATGGCAAAAAATGCCTGTTACCAGGATATTTCCTTTTCCCACTATGTTTCCCAGACTCTTCCTCCTCTAGGCTGTTGAAAAAATTGGAAAAGGTCGAACCCTTCACAAAATAACAAAATTTCCAACTTGTCCACAATGAAGGTATTCATAGACCCCAAATGCAATGTGGCTTAAATGATGAGGTTTGCCTTTGAAAGGTTGCAAACATTGTGATAAAAGGAGAAAATGCTGGTTGTGAGCATTTTCTTAATTTCCCCCAGTGTTTTCAAAAGCCTCATTTTTCAGCGTCTCAGATGGCACCTGAAAACATGACAACTGGCTTGGAAAGCATTCAGTATTAACCCTTAAGCTGCTGTATAAATGAAAGGAAACTTTCAAGTTGATTGTAAAAACCCATTTTTTGCTATTTCATACGTATTTTTTCTGGAAAAAATATCTCCACATCGGACATGCTGCGCAGTCTGATCTTGATCTAGACAGTCCACAAGAGGTCAGTGAGTCGCGCCTAGCAGCTTAAGGTTAACAAATTAGATAAGGTCATAAAAGGAAGGTCATCAGCAAAATGCTTTTTATTTTTAGAGCAAGGGAGATAATCAAAATGTAGGCCATGACATTATAAGAGTTCTCTCTCTTTATCCCAGCATTGCAAACTTTACAGTGGTTTTGGGGAGTTTTCGTACTGGCAATATATTAACCCTTGACCAAAAATCCCAAGTTTAAATGACTGTGAGAAAGATGGCTTTCGAAAACATTGAGGGAAAGGGAGAAAATGCTGTTTATGACCCTTGGCTGTTGGAAACATTATGGAAAAAGGAGATAATAATGCTGTTAGATTTTTTTCCTTTTCTCACAATGTTATGGACCCTCTAAAAGAAGGATGCCATATTTGAGCCAAATTAAAAATGTCCTCTGCAAATACCTCCAGGTAGCCTAGATTTTTTCATTTGGTTAAGGGTTAGAAAAAATTGTAATTACATGGGTCTTACTTCTTGACCCAAAATGCCTGTTGGGTTTGTTTGAGGCTCTAAGGGTTAAATGAGCCCAATGTCTGGTATTTTTGCAGAGAGTGTAGACTGAATAGATTGTGCAGTCTTATCTTACATATACCATGTTTATGATGTATCTTGTGATATTTTTCACTCAAAGGTTTTGCCATGATGACAATAAGACTAAGAGGTAAAAATTGTGTACTACAGTAGAACTGAAATCTTTACCAGAGAACAATATTTGAGACTGGTCCAAATTTAAAGCATTTGCAGAGACAAATGTGACTCAAAAAAATGAGATTTGTCTTCGGAAGGATAGAAAAGGTAAGAAAAGGAGAAAATGGTTACCAGCACAGTGTTAGAAATTTACATATCTTGAAATTGGCAAGTACTTGCTACCTGGCTTAAAATAAGGTAGCAAAAGGAACATTCCTGGTAGCAAAAAGGGGCAGACAATAATGGCCCTCCCTCCCACCAATAAAATGATGCTTGAATCACTGCCTTTGCCCATGAATTGCTTTGCAGAAGTAAAAACAATATGTCTTGAAAGACATGGGCATAGAGACTGTGCTGTTTAGCTATTGCCATTTCAGGTGTCTCATATATACTTGTATGTTTTCGCCATTTGTTATAATGCAGACTGTTTGCAAATGGTTATTGGTCAAGATTCTTAAAGGTAGCCATAAATGTAGATGTTAAGTATAACATTGTCATCATCAAGCACAGACATGTTCGATTGCGTGACTCAGTGGTGCTTGCATGTTTTAGTGCCTATGTGGATGATTGTGAAGATCATGTCAACAGATTTCTAAATTAACAAGTGGAAGATTATTTCATTGACAATTAACGAAACACTTCAAGCAGACAGGATTACCAGGTAGCAACCTTGTGCTACTGCTTTTGTGCCCAGGTAACAAATTTGTTTTTCAGGTATCAAATTTTCTACTTGCCACTGCTAATTTCGAAGCCTGTAGCATTTTCTTCTTTTTCCACCATGTTTTCAAAAGTTTTTTCCTGAGGGTCATTTAAACTCAGGATTGTGTGGTAAAGGGTTAAGACATGACAAACTTTTAATGAACAGTCTTTGTAAAATAGATTTTACTTTAAGATTACAGGAAGAAGTTAATAAAGAAATCTCTCAAGATTGTGCAAATACAAGACTGGGTGGCCATGTCAGTCAATTTGATCTTCTGTAACACTGTTTTTCAGCAACACCTGTGTACATAAGTATTGAATTGTGATACAGCAAGTATCTTATTCTTTAAAATTGAAATTTAATATGCTTTTTGTGCAGGTTGGTAATAATTGGTTGAAACTCTTTCCTTACCATCGTATTACCCTACGTCTTTCTTTCTGTAAGTTGTTGTCAAGCCCAGTAGTGAAGTTGGTAGCGTACAGGACTTAAGGCCTAGGGGTTGATGTTTTGAATCCCCAGCTCGGCCAATTTCTTTTGGAGGATTGATGATAACCATTTTGGCATGATTCATTCCGTTCAGTTCTTATCGTTTTCTTGACAATGTTTATGTGAGAAAGCTGGCAGTGGCTTTTGAAGAATATTGTGTGTATTACTTGTTAAAGAAACTCTAGGAAAGCATAGGTGTATTGTCACAGCATTATCACTGAAATAATGTTGAAAACTTAAACACCATACAAAGAAACACACAAATTTGTATGGTGTTTAACTTTGTTGAAAGATGATAAATGCGACATTATGAATTTTATTCTAAATTTAATTGGTTTTTAATTTTATAATTTGTCCACACCAAAGTGACAGTCACTTTTGATAGCGGTTTCAGCACCAAAAAGCAAACAAACTGATATCAATAGTAAATCTAACAAATCTATTGTCATGTCAACATTCCCAGGTACTGAATCTTCATCAATAGATGTAGATGATTTTTGACAATTTATGTGGCATAGAATCTCTTGTGGACCAAAGGTTTAAACAAAGACTTTTGATGGCGTATTTCCACAGCGAGTAACAATGTTCATTGTTTGTATGACTGAACATACTGATATTTGGTGATGTCAAGAAACAAAAAACAAAGGATGTTGAAAATTTGTTAATTTATCATTTATTTGAAAAATTCACACAAGAAATTTGACTTTCAACTCCCTTAATTCCAGAAAGGGGGTCAAAAATGTGCAAAATTTTATGTCTGGAGAAAACACTGCAATGGTACTGATAGGTTTAAACATACAACCACAGGCTTATCAATTATTTTCAACATACACCATAGCTGTGGCAACTTTGTTAGCCAAGGGTGATGATCACTATGTTGCTCTATTCACCCTTTGCTGATGGAGGCAAAATTTGTAGTCTTCGAAATACCTGTAATCATTGGTTGCCATCTGTTCTAACAGCACCAAACAAGTAGCTTGTTACTTTTGCTATCCTTCATCAGCAAAACGTAAATAAAAAAGCAACTGTTGGAGAGTATTGTTGGATATACTTGGAATCATTACCAAAAAATATAGACAAACAATGTTTAGTCAGACATTTACTGTGACAAAACAGTGAAATAAAGTCTTTAAGGATACATTACAACACCATATGATGGGTTTTCAAAATATGGGTGTTGATTTTTCTGAGAGGGCTTCATTAATGAGGCAGGACTGAAAAAATAGCGCTGGTCAGACGTCGGGGGACCTACTGAAATGGAGATCAAACCCACAGAAAAAAACAAGGTAAGGGTCCAATGGACCAGTCAAAATGAAGGTCAGACCCATTCAGTCATCAAAGTAAAAAGTCTGAATGATTTACGTTTACAATAATCATTATAATTATAACTCGGGTCTGCTTGTTTAGGACAATCATCATGTTAACTACATCAGAAATTTTTGGAACGAGGATGCTGTTACATAAACTTATTTAATTCATCCTATATCAGCACCTTTCCCTGGTTCCCAATTTGCTCCCAATCAATAAACGTGTACATGCAGTGAAGCCAGTTAAACTCTTTGAGTGATTCATCATCTAGACTCTATGCTTTCTGCTAAAAGTTTAGAAAAATGAGTTTTTTCAAAGTCTGGTTTTCATCTGATAGTAAACAGAAAATGCCAGAGAAAGATAAAACTGATCTTTTGAAATCTAAGAAAGACAGAAAATATGAGAGCAGAAAAAAAGGTTCAAACCTTCCAACAACATGGAAAAGAAAGTTGGCCATGGGTTTTCTTTGATGACGCAACCGGTCAAATGAGTTGCTCTGTATGTAAGAAGTACCCTCAGTTTGCTGATAAATCCTCTGCACTGTATAAGGGAACATCAAACTTAAAAACAGATCCCCTGAAAATCCATGCAGCTTTAAAAGAGCATTTGTATTGTATGAAACATGACTGTTTTGCGCCAGGTACCTCTTTACAAAAATACATGTATTCCAAATTTCAAATTTGATGTTGGTGTACATAATGATTGCTGATTGTTTGTTTGAACATCTTTCTACCATTGAAGCTGTAACACAGTAAAAGCAAATTGAAATGATAAGTTTTTAATGTCATCTTCTGAGATGCCACACCACTATGTACAATGACTGAAAAAAGATAATAGACCTGCCCAAGTGTACTATGGACCCTTCTGCTATCAGGGCAAAAGGCCGCTGACCCAGCTACTTTTATCACTATTTTTCAGCTCTGTGAAGTTTGGTTTTCGATGATGTAATTCTAGGGTTAATAACTACATGTATTAAAATGCAGTAGGTGGCACACTGTGGGGATTACAAATTTAGACTTGATCAGCTAAGGGTAATTAGAGTAGTGTAGTGATCGTCACCCTTGGCTACCAAGATGTGACTGAAGAAAATGCCTTGCTCACTTTTCTTCTGATCTAAACTTGGTGAAAATGGTGACAATAGTTTTACTGCGAGTGACTATTATTTCTCAGCTTACTAAGTAATTCCAACCTAAATATCTAGGTGCCATGCTTTGTAAAAAAGATAATGCATCTGCAAAAAGTATCAATTCAGTCTGCACAGACTTACATGGGTTGGAACTTTTGGCTATTTGTAAATTTTCTGCATGGCAAAGGCCCATTCTACATCTAGATCCAGTTGATTGGTAGACTAAATGGATTTTATGGATCCATAATCATGGGATGACTTGCTTGGTATAATGCATCTCCTCATGCATTAAGCCCCCTTTTGCCAGAGCATGGCTGCTTTATATTGACCCTTAGAGCATCTAATAAACCAAACAGTGTATTTTGGTCTACAAATAAGACCCAAATAATTGCAATTTGATGTTTGTTTTTTTCTGTAGTGTTTAAGCAAAGCGAACAGTGTAGATCAAAGATCAGATTGCATGTTTTGTGCAGTCTGATCTTGATCTTCGCACATCAAAGTCTGCAAAGGCAATTATAGTCGTGAAAGGCGCTTTTAAGGGTCAAGTAAGGTACATTGTGGGGAAAAGTTAAAGGAAGTAAGACATTGTGCTGATGCTGACTGCATGAAATTTGTAAGATTTTCTTCATTACTTTGACTAAATAACTTTACTTTTAAAATTTCTCCATTTCTTGCACTAAACATATTTGTTACAGACAAAATTGCAAATAAATAATTGGATTGTGTGCAGTGAATAATTTGAGATGTCAGGGCTAGCAGAAAATCGGCCTTGCATTGTCCTGCATTGCCCTCAGAATGCTTATAAATGCGATACAGTGTATTAAATAGAAATATGAGATGATGAAACTTCCTTTGATGTCATCTGTCAAGATTAAAATAAAGATAACAATTTACATAATGCCTGTAACAATACCTGAGAAGCTGAATTTCATTTTCTATTTCATTGCCATATTTTTTGTTGACACAAGAATTTGGGAGAAATATGATCTGAACTTGATTACCATTACCCTTGGGACGCCATTCACAATTTCAGTCATTTCTGCAGGCATTGCCGATCAAGATCTGAATGAGCAGTTGGATAAGGAGCTGTTCAGATTTTTATTCAGTCTCAATACATAAAATTATTAATTATCACTGAATTAAGTAAGGCAATAACCGGCAAATCATCAATAAGCAAAATAAGACAAAAGTAAGATAAAAAAAAAATTATCTTTCAGTGGTATTTCTTAATGGGCTACATAAGGTATTTTTAGATTTTGCGCTAGAGCTTTGCAAAGGATTGTGGGAATGTCACATGATCAGTAACGTGTGTTGATTGTGAGGACTCATATTAAAGTCAGTATGGTGATGTCACATGTAATATAAGAATAGACTGATTGAATACCAACGTCCCTAAATATAATGAAAAACCTGAAATAGCACCATTTACGGAATCTAACTGCCATGTATATACTGTTGCAAAGAAAAATATAATCTAGTTGTACTTATTTGTGTTTTGCAAGAAATTTTTTAAATTCTTTCAAAATTGCCAAGATTTAACTTTTTAAGTCATACTGACGTAATTCCTGCTACTCTCAACAAACACCAAACATATTAAAATTACATTTACAAAATTACATATCCTTTTTTGTAGGGAAGCAGTTACAGATTGGCTTGGAAAGTGTTTGCGCTGTGTATTTATAAAAATGAACAAGTGCATTGGTTTCTGTGAATTACAGTCATGGTGAAATACCGTCTGACCGTCAGATATTCAGTCACTGTTAGAATAATAGGAAGACCAATAATGATATCTGTGCAGTTGACCTGACTTTCCGGCATGACCCGGAAAGTAAAAAGGTTACCATAGCACTATTTTAAACAGAACACAGTGTATTTTTTACAAAAAAAAAAGGAGAATTAACATGCATTTGCAGTGCACTAGTTTGACAGATTTTGACTCAGTCTGGCAAAACTTTCATGACTGTCAGACTGACTGTCTGGTAAAATTTTCGAGTCATGCACCAAGTCTGGAATTAACTAAATTACTGAATTAGCAGCTTGAAAAACCACAAGCCACAAAATATATAGGAAAAAGCTTTTCTGTGAAAACGTACAGAAACACAAAGCATGTCATGAGATTACAACATTAGGATGACAGATAATGTCTCGGTACTTAATTTTCATGAGAAAGGATTTCATTTAGACAATACACAAAAATGTAGAATTAATGAATCCTTTCCGGCTAGATGACAATTTTTGTCACAGTGCACAGCTTTGAAGATATTTTGTGAAATGGAAAAATTGTTCATTGTGAATGATTATTGTGTTTGATACTATGTAACTATAATTTTTGTATTATGTTAATTTGTATAATTATAATTGGCAGTATCTATACGAAAAGTTTTTTCTCCACAAAATGCCTTATTTGTATTGAGGTAGTGCTTATGAAAATTTGGCAATGATGGTAGGGGTTAAAAATGACTCATATCCTATAAGATATAGCATGTCTGTGTGAAAGATGTCAACAAAAAAAAAATTTAACCCATTGCTATGCAGGCTATGTCTAGATATACATTATAGGCTTGTTTATTACAAAAGAGAAATAGCTGATGAAAAGGAAGATGTTTTTCTTTACTCTTTACCACACAATCACAAGTTTTAATGACCCTGAAGAATAATTAAGGCTTTTGAAAACACTGTGGGAAAAAAAGAAAATGCTGGTTTAACCAGCATTTTCTTCTTTTCCCACTATGTGTTCAACAATCTTAAAGACCGTCATTTGTGCCCCATTTATTTGTTGTCTGCAAACGCTTTCAGTTTGGACTGGTCTACAATTTTGTTGTGTGGTAAATAGTTAAGTCTTTACCAAATGATAAAATTTTCGATTGGCCCAAATATGAAGCATTTGCAGACGACAAACTGAATGTAGCACAAATTATGAAATTTGTCTTTGAAAGAGTGGAAAATAATGTCAGAAAGGAGAAAATGCTGGTTACCACCATTTCTCATTTTCCCACAATTTTTTCAAAAGTCCTTTTCCTTTGGGGTCGTTGAAACTTGGGATTGTGTGGTAAAGGGTTAACTTTTCGCCTGACAACAAAATTAAAGACTAGTCAGAATTGAAAGCAATTGCAGATGAAAAATTAATTGTGGCTGAAATGATAAAAGTTATCTTTGAAAGAGAAAAATAAGTTATGAGAAAAGAAGAATAAATTAATTACCAGCATTTTCTCCTTTTCCCACAATATTTTCAAAAGCCTTTTTCCTCAGAGTTGATAAAAGTCAGGATTGTGTGGTAAAGGGTTGACTAATTTCTCAAAAGGAAAATAACTAATGGGACAGAGAGCAAGCAATTGTCACAAGTAGTTTCTTATTTTCCAAGAAGGTCATACAATCCTGTGTTTCTTACAGCCTGTATGAAGAAGGGTTTTGAAAACATGGTGGAAAAAGGAGAAAATTGTGAACCAGCATGTTGTCTTTTTCCATGCAATGTTTCCTAGTCTGTCAAAGGCAAATT
This sequence comes from Tridacna gigas, assembly GCA_945859785.2. NCBI lineage: Eukaryota > Metazoa > Mollusca > Bivalvia > Cardiida > Cardiidae > Tridacna > Tridacna gigas. The sequence goes on along the minus strand of OX244042.2, from coordinate 27,746,760 downwards.
TCATCATTTTATCTTCTTCATTTTGTTGTCTGCAAAATGCTTTCAGTATGGACAGGTCATTTAGTAAAGTTTTGAGCTGCAGTCCACTGCAGGGGTTATTTTAAAGTCATATTTGTGCAGGAGCGGGTTAATCTTTTAACTCTTTACCACACAATCCCGAGTTTTAACGACCCTGAGAAAGAAGCTTTTTGAAAACATTGTGGGAAAAGGAGAAAATGCTGGTAACCAGCATTTTCTCCTTTTCCCACAATGTTTACTACCCTATCAAAGACAAATTCCTTCATTTGAACAACATTCAAATTGTCGTCTGCAAATGATTTCAATTTGGACAAGTCTACATTTTTGTTGTGTGGTAAAGAGTTAAATGCTACCTATTTAAGTGTTAATGAAATGAACTATAGTCCAGGTACTCTTTGATACATGATCAGACCACAGTGTTCAGTGTAGTCTGATCATGGCAGAATTTACATGAAAAAACAAATGCTTCAAGTTGAAACTCTCTGAAAAAAGGTGAACAACAGTTGGAAGGAAGTTTACATAATTTCCATTTAGGGTTGATTTTTTTTTTTGTTTTACATAATAGTCTCTGTCTAGATAACATAATAACCTTGTTACTTTTGAGCTACTTTTAGACTTACACCATAAGCGTATAAATGTTGAACTCATCAGTATCCTCAATATAAAAGGGGACTTTATAAACTTACGTTTACGAACCTCACACAGATCTTGGAAAAAGGAGCCGTTGATCAATTACATTTGACTGATTATGAGGTAACATTTCATAGTCATCTGCTGCATAAATATAAAGAGGCAGGACATAGAAGAAAAGTGTTAAAACTGTTTTGGCCTGAATGGTCTATGTTGGAAAGTTGTGAATATGATAAAACCATATAAAGTGTTATGTGTTTGAATAATGATTATGGTAACTCTAGCAAACACTTCAAAAGATATATGGATGTGATTTAGGATGCTGAAAGTTTTAATCAGGAATTTATTATGTGTGTAGATCCTTGTGTTTTAAAGTTAATGTGGAAAGATATGTAGTGGGATAGCTTTTTTTTTTTATCAGCAGTTTCTACAAAGGAGATGTATGTTTTAGGTTGGTCAACTTTAATACCAGATAACAAAATTGTAAACTTGTTCAATTTGAAAGCATTTGGAGACAACAAATAAAAGGTAGATTAAGCGACTGAATTTATTTTTCAAGGGTTGAAAACATTGTAGAAAAGGAGAAAATGCTGGGTTCCAGCATTTTCTCCTTTTCCCACAATGTTTTCTAAAGCCACCTACTCCAGGGTCATTGAAACTAGGCATTGTCTGGTACAGGGTTAACGCTTAAAGCACTGAGCGCAACTCATTTTGCTTTTTTGGGAGATGAAGATCAAGATTAGACTGTAGTCTCAATAATGAGATGTTTGTGTTTGCGGTGCCTCTTTCCACATTTGGACATTTACTATGCAACACAGTGGTCAGAGGCAACCAGTCAAAAATTAAAACCTCCTTTGGGGACAGTTATCTGTACTAGATTAGACTGTTTGTATTTGAGGTTAATGCCATTTTAACAGCTCAGGTCATATCCACAGGTGAACGGCGACGACAATGTAAATCCTATATTACACACTAATATACTGAAAGGTAAACAACTCGTAATGTATTTTCAATACCCCAGTCACGAATTTCATGCTGTTTACAAGTTATTTTACGACCAATATTAACGTCCATAGTACCAATGGATAGCGGAAACATTATTCTACAAGAAAATCATGTCACAATTTGAGCCATTTCAAGTTGCTAAGAAATATCTATCTCGAAACTGTCAAACAACCCTACTCGGAAGAGATCTGATTGCACTGAATCGCGAAAATTTTCAAGAGATAAAACCCATTTTCAACGTGAAAGCCGTTGAATATTTGACAGGTATCATTTCGGGTCCAGCAATAATAAGGCGTATAAACCTGAAACATTAAACTGTTTGATGTGAATAGGCTGTACGATCCTTATTTTCATCGGTAAATCTGTCCTGCGCTCAGCTGCCTACCATTTTGACATACTGCGCATGCTGGGTTTGTTTTTCAAAACGTTTTCTCATTGGTTATCGATGAAGGTGTGTCTGGACCCGGCCAATGAGAAAACGCGATACAAAAGCATGCTTAGTAGGCCATAAAGGATGACTGTTTACACGGCTGGACATTTTCAAATAAAAAAAGCTTCGTACAACACAAAAACATATTGAAGTTCAATTTTCATTGCAGATATACTTTTAAATTTGTAGGCTTCAAATGCACCTTGCATAAGAACGGACATTTTTCGCGTTGAAAATGGGTTTTATCTCTTGAAAATTTTCGTGATTCAATGCAATCAGATCTCTTCCGAGTTGGGTTGTTTGACAGTTTCGAGCTAGATTTTTCTTAGCAACTTGAAATGGCTCAAATTGCGACATGATTTTCTTGTAGCATAATGTTTCCGCTATCCATTGGTACTATGGATGTTAATATTGGTATTGAAATGACTTGTACACAGCATGGAATTCGTGACTGGGGTACTGAAAATACATTACAAGTTGTTTACCTTTCAGTATATTACTGTGCAATACAGGATTTACACTGTCGCTCGCCGTTCACCTGTGGTCATATCATGGCGGTCAGTGATGCACCCGTGTGTTTCCTGGCTTTTCTTGCACCAGTACTGACACATCTTTCTTTCCAAAGCCACTGACAACTTTTCTTACATGCATTAGAGGTGAAAGGCGAAAAACCGCCGGAAAGAAAGTTTGCCTCAACCAGGTATCGAACTTGCAACCACGGGGTCACAAGTCCGATATGCTGTCCACTGAGCTACCCCAGCAGGCTAGATTAGACAGCAAAAATTTCTAATCATCATGTTTTTCATGAAACAATGCAGCAAAAAGTTAGGTCTTGAAAATGCAATACCTGAGTCTATTCTGTCCCATTTGATATTAGACTTTAACTCTTTATGAAATGACAAAATTGTAGACTGTCCTAATTGAAAGCATTTGCAGACGACAAGATATATATGACTAAGAATTTTAAGTTTGTTTTGGGAAGGGTAGAAAACATTTTGGGGACAGGAGAAAATGCTGGTTACCAGCATTTTCTCCTCTTCCCACAATGTTTTCTAAAGCTTTTTGTTTGAGGGTTAAACTCGGGATTGTGTGGTAAAGGGTAAAAGCACTTGGATTTTTGTCCTCGTGAAGAGAATCCATAAAAAATACTTCTTTTCCATTTGTCACAATGTGAACAAGGAGGTCTTTTCAATTTTATTTTATTATCTTGAACTCTTCCTCTTTTCCCTCAGATGTTTTCCATTTGGACCAGACAAAAAAAAGTGCATGCAAATAATTTCACCAAATCAAGACATAAGCAAGCTGTTCCTTATCATCAGTTTGTATGTGGCTTGATGACCTTTCTTCTTTTCTGCATATTTCAGAAATTTTTAAGTGACATAATGCTGCACACAAGTTTGAAACCTTTACCATGCATTGCCTGACTTTTAACCGCCCTGAGAAAACAAAGCAGCATTTTCTTCTTTTCCCACCATGTTTTCTGTCCTTCCCAAAACAAATTTCAATTTTTGATTCACATGTAATGTCTGCAAATGCTTTCAATTTCGATTAGTGTAAAAATTTGTTGTTTGATAAAGAGTTTACTGTAAAAATGCCTTCCACAGCTAAAGTTGTCTTTTGCAGACAATGTGTTTCAGTGTGTGTAATAGCAGTTGTTTAGTTTTGGTCCAAGTTCTAAACTGTCAGCTTATAATGCAGAGACACATGACATTCCAGCCACTATCAGCCTTAACTCTTTGTCAAATGGCAAAATCCTGGGCTTGACCGAATTGAAAGCATTTGCAGACAACAAATAAAATGATACTCAAATGACGGGATTTGTATCAGAAAGGATAGAAAATACTGTGGGAAAAGGAGAAAATGCTGGTAACCAACATTTTCTCCTTTTCCCCACAATATTTTCAACCGTATCAAAGCAAATCCCATTAATTGAGCTACATTTACTGTGTTATTGCAAAATGCTCTGGATATTGACCAGTCTGAGATTTTCCCTGTTGGGAAAAAGATGATAAGGGGCCTGTGTCACAATCATTTATTAATTGCAATATGCTTAGTTTTAGTCGGCCAAGATTCTTCTGAAGGACTGGTGAAAGTCATTTGGCAAGGATTCATTCCTCTCTTACCACAGTACATTGAATGAACTCCTGTTTATGTTGGAAAATAGCCAGTGGTTTGAGAAGAATCTGTTCAACCAAGTGCTAGGAAATTGATTTATTGAATGGTGTTTTATGCCTTTTTCAACATTAATCAAGTCATATCACAGTAACAGCTCACTATTCATGTATGTCTTTGGTTTCACCAAGACAAGGACAGAGCTCTGAAGTGTCCTTCCAGTAGACACTCACAGAGAAAATCTTGCACTTTGAGTGAAGATCAACCTGGGGCCTCCAGTTTGCTTATCTTGCACTGTTGGGACTCGCCACTGAACCATGCAGGACCCCCAGTGCTGGTATAGAAACACCAGGAACATATAAATGGGTGCACAGGTCACTGTTCTAATGTTTAAAACACTGTTTGAAATAAGATTAGCTCTTTTTGACACATCCATAGTCAACTCCTTATCAAAGGACAAAATTTTAGACTTTTCTGAATTGAAACCATTCTGCCAAACACAAGTGTTACTCGAATATTGAAAATGGTCTTTGGAAGAATAGAAAACATTGTTGGTTACCACTATTTACAAAATAGTGAACATCGAGGATCAACTGCAGAGTGTTGTCTGATCTTGATCTTCATTGTCTGCAAATGGTAGTCTGATCTTGATATAATTTGTTTTTGAAAGCAACAAAAGTTTTGCATGCCACATTGCTTTAAGTTATTAACCCTTTGCCAAACAATTCCAAATTTTAACAAGCGTGAAGAAGAAGGCTTTAGAAAATATTGTGGGAAACTGGTAATGTTGGTAACCATAATTGTCTTTTCCAAAAATGTTTTCTACTACATGTATTTGAAAGACAAATTTCTTATATCAGGGTAGATATAGTTTGTTGTCTGTAATTGCTTTTAATTTGGAAAAGGCTAAAACTTTGTTTGGAGTTAAAGTTACCAGGATGATTTTGGGAGATAGCTTGTTCACACTTGAAAGGTATCAGATTTGTATTTTAAACTGTGAATCTTAAGTTGACCTTGGTAGGTGTTGGGTAGATAGCATTGGCCGAGTTTTCAACCCCTAACAACAAGACTTAGTGGGGTTTCTGACTGATCCAAGTTACCAACATGGAAAGATTTGTGGATTAAAACAGATTACAAAAAATGTTGATGTTAAAATTTGAGTTTAACTCTTCACCAAACGACGAAATTTTGGACTGGGCCAAATTCAAAGAATTGCAGATGACAAATTAAATGTTGCTAAAATGATTATTTCTGTTTTGGCTAGAGTAGAAAACATTGTGGAAAAAGGAGAAAATGCTGGTTACCAGCATTTTCTCCTATTCCCACAATGTTTTCAAAAGCTTTCTTTCTTAGTGTCATCAAAACTTGGGATTGTGTGGTAAAGGGTTAACATGAGATGCTTTTTAAGTTGTCTGTTGTGACGTTGTTTCGGATGGAAATTTTTATGATGATTTTGATAAAAAGAGACTCCAGTAAACATTGTGACAAATGGGAAAATAGTAACCCTGATTCATACGAAATTGCTTGTTGATAAGGCAATTACATGTACTTCATTATATGACACAATCTATCAAAGTAAAATTGAAACTCTTAGCTCTCAAAATGATGCTTTTTGTGGAAATTTAAATCAGATTACTGTAACCCTTTTTCATAAAATGCAGAGTTACAGGACCCTGAGAGAGAAAAAAGCTCTTAAAAACACTGTAGGAAAAGGAGAAATTGCTGGTAACCATCATTTTCTCCTTTTTTCACAGTGCTTTCTATGTGTAGAAAATCCACTTTGTATAAATGAGCCACGCTTTGTGAAAAGGGGATTTAATGCATCTGCAAAGAATATTAGATCAGGTCAGCCTGCACAGTGGGCACAGGCTGATCTGGGCCAAAACATGTGCTATAATAATTTTTAATTTTTCTGCATTTGAAAGGACCATTCTACCTCCAGGTCCCATTGGTTGTTAGACAAAATGGATTTTTATGATCCATAATTATGACAGTAATGACTTGCTGGGTATAATACATCAAGGAGATGCATTAACCCTTTACCAGACGACAAAATTTTAGCCTTGTTCAAATTGAAAGCATTTGCAGACGACAATTTCAATGTGGCTCAAATGGTGAATTTTTAGCACAACGTGCTAAAGGTGAGCTATTGTGATCGCCCCATGTCCGGCGTCCGTTGTCTGTCGTCCGTCGTCCGTCAACAATTTCTTTAAACATCTTCTTCTCCTAAACCACTGGGCCAATCTTGATGAAACTTGGCAGGGATGTTCCTTGGGTGAAGCTTTACCAAAATTGTTCAAAGAATTGAATTCCACCCACAACTCTGGTTGCCATGGCAACAAAAAGGGGAAAAAAAAGCAAAATCTTTGAAAATCTTCTTCTCTGAAACAAGAAGGCGCAGAGCTTTGATATTTGGTATGTAGCATCTCCTAATGGACCTCTACCAAGTTTGTCCATTTGATGCCCCTGGGGTCAAAACTGGCCCCGCCCCGGGGGTCACAAGTTTGAGCATAGTAACAAAGAAGGAAAACTTTAAAAATCTTCTTCTCTGAAACTTGAAGGTGTAGAGCTTTGATATTTGGCATGTAGCATCTCCTAGTGGACCTCTACCAAGTTTGTTCATATGATGCCCCTGGGGTCAAAACTGGCCCCGCCCCGGGGGTCACAATTTCCAACATAGGAACAAAGAAGGAAAACTTTAAAAATCTTCTGTAAAACTAGAAGGCATAGAGCTTTGATATTTGGCATGAAGCATCTCCTAGTGGACCTCTACCAAGTTTGTTCATATGATGCCCTTGATGTCAAAACTGGCCCTGCCCTGGGGGTCACAAGTTCGAACATGGGAACAAAGAGGGGAAAATTTAAAAATCATCATCTCTGAAACTGGAAGGCGTAGAGCTTTGATATTTGGTATGTAGCATTGCCTAGTTTGTTCATTTGATGCCCCTAGGGTCAAAACTCCCCCCCCCCCTGGGGTCATAAGTTTGAGCATAGTAACAAAGAAGGAAAACCTTGAAATTCTTCTTCTCTGAAACTTGAAGGCGTAGAGCTTTGATATTTGGCATGTAGCATCTCCTAGTGGACCTCTACCAAGTTTGTTCATATGATGCCCCAGGGTGAAAACTGGCCCCGCCCCGGGGGTCACAATTTCCAATATAGGAACAAAGAAGGAAAATTTTAAAAATCTTTTTCTGTAAAACTAGAAGGCATAGAGCTTTGATATTTGGCATGAAGCATCTCCTAGTGGACCTCTACCACGTTTGTTCATATGATGCCCTTGGGGTCAAAACTGGCTCTGCCCCAGGGGTCACAAGTTCGAACATAGGAACAAAGAGGGGAAACTTTAAAAATCATCTTCTCTGAAACTGGAAGGCGTAGAGCTTTGATATTTAGTATGTAGCATTGCCTAGTGGACCTCTACCAAGTTTGTTCATATGATGCCCCTGGGGTCAAAACTGGCCCCACCCCTGGGGTCACAAGTTTGAGCATAGTAACAAAGAAGGAAAACTTTAAAAATCTTCTTCTCTGAAACTTGAAGGTGTAGAGCTTTGATATTTGGCATGTAGCATCTCCTAGTGGACTTCTACCAAGTTTGTTCATATGATACCCCTGGGGTCAAAACTGGCCCCGCCCCGGGGGTCACAATTTCCAACATAGGAACAAAGAAGGAAAACTTTTAAAATCTTCTTCTGTAAAACTAGAAGGCATAGAGCTTTGATATTTGGTATGTAGCATCGCCTAGTAGACCTCTACTAAGTTTGTTCATATGATGCCCTTGGGGTCAAAATTGGCCCTGCCCCGGGGGTCACAATTTCAAACATGGGAACAAAGAAGGAAAACTTAATTTTTTTTTTCTCTTAAATGGGAAGGCATAGAGCTTTGATATTTGGTATGTAGCATCTCCTAGTGGACTTCTACCAAGTTTGTTCCAAGGATGCTGCTTGGGTCAAAACTGGCCCAGCCCCTGGGGTCACAAGTTTGAACATAGGAACAAAGAAGGAAAACTTTAAAATTCTTCTTTTCTAAAACTGAAAGGTGTGGAGCTTTGATATTTGGTATGTTGCATCTCAGAGTGGACCTCTACCAAGTTTGTTCATATGATGCCCCTGGGTCAAAACTGGCCCCACCCCGGGGGTCACAAGTTCGAAGATAGGAACAAAGAAGGAAAGCTTTAAATTTCTTTTTCTCTTAAACAGGAAGGTGTAGAGCTTTGATATTTGGTATGTAGCATTTCCTAGTGGACCTCTACCAAGTTTGTTGCCCCTGGGTCAAAACTGGCCCAGCCCCGGGGGTCACAAGTTCGAGCATAGGAACAAAGAAGGAAAACTTTAAAATTCTTCTTTAAAACTGGAAGGCGTAGAGCTTTGATATTTGGTATGTAGTGATTCTCTTCTAAGTTTGCTTGCCCTTCTAAGTGCAACAAGTTCATTGAGTTCAAAATTGGGTCATCTTGGGTCATAAACTAGGTCACTAGGTCAAATTAAAGAAATACCTTGTTGGCACTCTCAAGGCCACATTATTTACTCACTTGCCTTGAAAATTAGTTAGAAAGTTTGTCTTTATAAAGTCTCACATAAGATTAATTTGGGTCAACTTGGGTCATAAACTAGTTCACTGGGTCAAATTAAAGAAATACCTTGTTTGCACTCTGGAGGCCACATTTATTGCTCAAATGACCTGAAATTTGGCCAGAATGTTTGTCTTGATGAAATACCAGATGAGTTTGGATTTGGGTCACCTTGAACCATAAACTAGGTTGCTAGGTCAAAATAAAGAAATACCTTGTGGGCACTCTAGAGGCCACATTCTTTGCTTAATTGCCTTGAAAATTGGTCAGAATGTTTGTCTTTGTAAAATCTCACATGAGTCTGAATTTGGGTCAACTGGGGTCATAAACTAGGTCACTTGGTCAAATTAAAGAAATAGCTAGTGGGCACTCTAGAGGCCACATTTATTATTCATTTGATTTGAAAATTGGTTAAAATGTTTCTTTTGATATAGTCAAAGAACAGTTCAAATTTGGGTCATCTGGGGTCATAATCTAGATCACCAGGTCAAATTAAAGAAATATCTTTAGGGCACTCGAGGCCACATTTTTTGCTCAGTTGACTTGAAAATTGGTCAGAATGTTTGTCTTCATGAAATATGAGTTTGAAATTGGGTCACCTGCGGTCAAAAACTAGGTCACATGGTCAAATTAAAGAAAAACCTTAAAGGCACTCTACTAAGGTGAGCGACCCAGGGCCATGATGGCCCTCTTGTTTCTTTGATAGGGTAGAAAACATTGTGGGAAAAGGAGAAAATGCTGGTTACCAGCATTTTCTCCTTTTCCCACGATGTTTTCAAAAGGCTTCTTTCCCAGGGGTGTTAAAAGGCGGCATTGTACGGTAAAGGGTTAAACTCCATTTTACCAGAGCAAGGCTCATTTACTTTGTTGTCTGGAAATGGGTTTGATAGGACAAGTTTAAAATTCTGTGGTATGATAAAGACCTGAACCCGTTACCGCACATTGCCCCTTTGAACGACTAATGATGAAGAAGGCTTTTGAAAACATTGTGGGAAATGGAGAAAATGCTGGTAACCAGCATTTTCTCCTTTTCCCGCAATGTTTTCTGTACTTCCAAAAAACAATTTTCAATTTTTGAGTCATTTTCTTTTATGGTCTGCAAATGCTTTGAATTTGGAAATGTCTAAAATATTGCCGTGTGGTAAAGGGTTAAACTTTTATGATTCTCAGATGTATTCTATTATTACACATTACAACTTTTTTTGGCTTGCAACAGACCTTTTTTTGAAACACAGTGTGTTTAACCCTTTACTGAACAATCCTGTTTCAAGGACTCTCAAGAAAGATTTAGGCTGTTGAAAACTTTGTTGGGAAAGGAGAAAAATGCTGACAACCAGCATTTTCATAATATTATTTTCTTACGATGGTTTCACCCCATTAAAAGCCATACGCCAACATAAAGTCATGTCAAAATTTTTGGCTGGAAATGCTTTCAATTTGGGCAAGTAAAAAATTTTGTCTGATGAAAAGTTAAAGAAGAATTTACATACAGGTGTATGCATGTATAGTTCATGTTGATTATTAACATTATGTAAGGATGCTTTAAATTTTATGTTGATTGTTTGATGAAAGACACTTTAAATGTAATTGCTTCTGACTGTACATGGCCATTTCACTGACTTGGAGTTAAATTGACACTATACAGATGTGTTTTTCATGATATTACCTGTATCAATGGGGGTATTTTCTGTTACTTCAGTGTTTGCTATGATTGTCAGTTGTACAATCTCGGCAACATGCTCAGTGCTAAAGTAATCCTTTACCACACAATCATGAGTTTTAACGACTCTGAGGATAACCAGCATTTTCTCCTTTCCCACAATGTTTTCTGCCTTTCCATAACAAACCCTAGTATTTAAACCACATTTAATTTGTAGTCTGCAGTTGTAGTCAGATTGGAAATGTCTAAAATTTTATGGTGAGGTAAAGAGTTTATGAAATGGACCTTTTCAATCTGGAAAAGCAGCTGAAAGATTTTAATAATGATACATAGCTTAACATTCAGTAGTGGTCAGTTTAGGTCTAAGATTAGACTGCACAATAAGTTGACTCTGATCTTGATCTAAAATGTCTGCTAAAGTGATATAAGTTGTACATTGCACTCCAAGGATAAGGCTCTTGACTGGTCTAGATGTTGCCTGTGCAGTAATAAAGGTCTGTCAAGAGAACTGTGATGGAGGGCCAGTTATTTCTTCTGTGGTTGTCTCGGTGGTTAGTTTTAGCTGTTTGAATAATAACAGCTTGGGCAAAAACTAATATGATATTGTGAGAATTCAATTGCAGTAATAAATACCTGACAGGAAGAGTCAGGGTGTTTTATTTCAGTGTGGTCAGTTCAGGGGGTCAGTTTTAAGTTAGTTTTAAGGATAAAAAGCTGGATTTGTGAACATAAAAATGGGAAGTTGAACTTTTATCAGTGGTTCTGCTGTGTTAAGTTGTTTTATCTTAACTCTTTACCAAACAACAGAATTTTAGACTCCTCTATATTAAAAGTAATTGCAGACGACAGATTTAATTTTCATTTTAAATTCTTTTTTGTAGCAGCATGATTTTATTATATGACTTACACTCTTTACCACGCAATTTAGACTTAGACCAGTGTTTCTGCTAGCTCATAAATTTTGGGGGTCATCTGTGACTCACTGTTTGGAATTTTGGGGGTCATTCAGAAATTTTACGTGTCATGCATGCGCTTTTAACCTTTTTTTCATGTGTTGTTAGCCTTTGCCAGTTTTTAGATGTTGCATAATGCTAAAAATTTTAAATGACAGAATGGTATTTAATTTAAACGTTGAAAACAATGATCTCGTAGAAACTGTTGTCTGTCATCTCGATTACTCCAGCAAGTCGGTGACCATTACGGAGCAGGGTCTAAAACGCCGACAAAAAGTTTAAGTACAAATTCCATACAGTAATACAGGCAAGATGACAACGATGTCACACAGAATAATGTCACGTTCTAGACTGACTCATGTAAACCGGAAACAAATAATTCAGGTTAGAAAGCGGGTCCGATATGATTCTGCAGTTATAAACTTGACGATTTTGTAAGTTATATTAATTGAATCAGGCCTTTATGTTCCTTTATAGTTTTGATTTATGTTGCGTCAGGGAAGATGCAGTGTATTAATTTTGTTGCGTCAGGCTTTCATTTTGTGCGTCAAAAACACGGCCTTTCTGAAATTCTGCTTAGACTTTTATGACTTTAACTCTTTAGCACATAATTTAGGCTTACACAGAAACCTTTTGAAAAAATTGTGGAATAGGAGAAAATGCTAGTAACCAACATTTTCTCCATTCCCACAATGTACTGTTTATGTTCAATAAAAAATACTCTAATTCGAGTTACATTTAATTTGTAGTCTGAAAATTTGCTGTCTGATAAAGAGTTCTTAAAACTCATTTTGCATAGTATTGGTAGAGATACTTTGCTAGGAACACAGTGGATTGCTGCACTTGCCACTGAGATAAAGCTGAGATACTGTTTAAAATGGTGCTTATGCCAAACAAATGTATCCTTGATTGTACGGTCTGAGCACAATAATGTGGGTGGGATGACTGGGTGTTTCCATTTTCATTCCAGGGTTACCAATTCAGTCAAATAACCTTTCTCATTTAACCCTTTACCACACAATCCTAACTTTTAACGACCCTGAGAAAGAAGCCTAGTGAAAACATTGTGGGAAAAGGAGAAAATGCTGGTAACCAGCGTTTTCTCCTTTTCCCACAATGTTTTCTACCCTTCCCAAAACAAATTTCAATTTTTCAGTCACAATTATTTTGTCGTCTACAACTGCTTTCAATTTGGAGCAGTCTATAATTTTGTCGTTTGGTAAAGGGTCTATACACTACAATCTGCAGACGAACTTTCATCTTGTAACAGACCTGTAACTGTTGAAACTACTGTTGCAAAAGGAGTTATTGCTCATAAAAGATAGCCCATTTGATAAAATTGAATGTCTTATATGAGGTCAGGGTCAACTATGACCTTTGAAGATTTAGCTTATCAGGATTTTAGTCAAGAGTAAATAAAGCCCAAAAAGACATTTTTTGAGGACAAGTTTGTGGTCCCTTGATAGCAGACTCTACTTTCACCTTATCAAAGAGGCTAATGGTTAGTGCTTGTGGAAATAGCCTTTCTTGTAAACACTTCAAGTTTCTTTGAAATTTAATTTGACATATTGGAGGATCTATTCATTGAATTATTTGTGTAATATTAAATGCTTAGGGCTGTTGAAGTCAAAAAAGAATCGCCTTTTTGTATTGGAGAAAACTGTTGACTCAGTATTGTTGTTTGTAGCTCAATCCTTTACTTTACCCTTAACCAAACAATCCAGAATTTTTACAACCTTGAGGAAAAGAGCTTTTGAAAACACTGTGAGAAAAGGACAAAATACTGGCAACCAGCATTTTATCGCTATCCCACAATGTTTTCTACCCTTTCAAAGACAGAAACCATTACTTTGACCATTTGTCATCTGCAAAATGTGTTCAATCTAGTCAAGTCTAAAATGTCTAGTAAGGAGTTAAGATGGCTGCACGTGTTGTAATAGGTTGGGTATAGCCTGATCATTTCCAAACTTGCTCAATTTCTCCAGTTTCAGATTTAGTTCAACCGTGTACCAAACAATCCTAAATTGTAACAATCCTAAGGACAAAGACTTGAGAAAATATTGCGGAAAAAGGAGAAAATGCTGGTAACCAGCATTTCTGCTTATCCTACAACGTTTACTGCCTTTGAAAATACAAATTTTCATTTTTGAGTCACAGTTATTTTGTTGTCTGCAGATACTTTCATTTTGAATAAGTCTAAGATTTTTTGTTTCCCAATTTAAGACCAAAGAAGAATGTGCAAAGATGTATTCAGTATTTCAATTTACTGATGGAAACATGAAAAAGAAAAAAGAAACTTCCCTTTTATCTCTTAGCTTTCGGTAGAATCATGCATTTTGCGTGAAGATAGTGTTATGAAACTGCCGATAAACGCAAAAAAAAGCTAAAACTTGTTCGTCACAAACATATCAGGTTATTATTTGTACAGTGGTGACTATAGGTTCATATGTCAGGTAGATTGACATGTGATACAAAACACCCACTGTTACAAGACATCACCTACTTAAAATTGAATTGTGATCCTCAAATAAACTGGTTAAACCATCAAAAATGTATCGTCGAGACAGAGTTGGTTCAGGTTCGACTGTGTCTTCAGTCGTATCTAGTTTTACAAAGAAATCACGCGAGGCAGCAGCTGTTAAAGAGCATGTTCCATCCAGAGTGAGCAGGGAAGCAAGCTTTAATTCAAGGGACACTTATGGTCAATCAAGGGTCAGTCGGGAACCGTCTTTTAATTCAAAAGAAAGTCTGAATTCTCGGTCAAATCGTGAAACTGTAACAAGAAAAGAATCGACAAGTTCTGCAAAATCAAAGGACAGTTCTATACCAGTTTCTGTGGTTACAAAACCTCAAAAAGAATCAAGCTCGAGCCACAATGGCAATCATCAAGATGGTTCCCAATCATTGATACCACAACCAGTTTCAAGACGGGAAAGCACCACAAGTTCAGTTAGTAGTGTTGACAGTGAATCTACTACTTCAAGTCATGCCACAGTCAACACAAGTATCTCTTTCCCAAAGGTAGCTTTTTCTTCTCATTTTTGCTTTGTTTCTAAAGATTGAAAGATTTGGGATGGTGTCCATGATCAGAATTTCTTTCAAACCTTTATCAGATGACAAAATTTTAGACTTGTGTCAGATTTGAAGCACCTGCAGACAACAAAGTAAGAGTGCCTCAAATGGGGTTAGTCCATGACGGGGTCACATGTCTGAAATGGAGAAAATGCTTGGGTTTTTTGCATTTTCTGCTTTTTCCACAGTTTTTTCAATGGTGATTAAAAGGCAGGATTGTTTTGTAAAGGGTTAAGACCTTGTGTGTTTAATTTGAATTGTTTAGAACTACTTGTCAGTTAGATCTTTATAGTGAATGGTTTTCTCCCATTTGTCAACCACTAGATATAGATCAAGATTTTTATGAATGAATGAGTGACCAGAATGAGTCTCTGTTGGTCCCAGCCCAACCTTGAACATTTTGTGGTGTACCCACAGACATTGCAATTAAAGCGGATGAATGTAATGGTAACAAAATGGGAACTATGAGGTGGATTTTGCAGGTCTAAATGGGATTGACTGTGAATTGACTCAACAGATTTTTTCAATGAAAACCCATTACAAAACCACAGAATGTTACTCTCAACCAAACTGAAAGCATTTATGCTAGTTATCAGCTTTTTCTCCTTTTTCCACAATGTTATCAAAAGCCTTCCTCCTAGGGTCTTTAACCCTTTACCACACAATCCCAAATTTTTACAACCCTGAATAAAAGGGATTTTGAAAACATTGTGGAAAAAGGAGAAGATGCTGGTAACCAGCATTTTCTCCTTTTCCCACAATGTTTTCCATCCTATCAAAGACAGAAATCATCTTTAAGCTACATTTATTTTGTTGCCTGCAAATGCCTTCATGTCCAAAATTTTGTAATTTGGTAAAGGGTTGAAACATGGTATTGTTTGTTTTAAAAGTGCTGTCAGCAGGCAACAACTTGCAACAGACCACCTTTGAAAACTTTGTGAAAGGTTGAGAAATTTGAGCCTGTTAGCTCAGTCAGTAGAGTTAGGGGTGCTGTGGTAGTCAATGCAACAGGATTCCTTCCTTTTTCACCACTGATCATTCCTTGGATGATGGTCATGATAGGTGAGCAGCCAGTGGCTTGGAAAAGAATATTGTGTAAAGTACTGGTAAGAGAAACTCCAAGAAAGCATGGATAGGTGTACTGGCCACCGAGATAAAAATTAAATGATTTTGAAAACAGTTTTAAACATCACACAAACAAACAACCAGTGTATTGACATTCTCTTTAAATTCCTTGCTGCAACTTAATGATATTAGTGTAGTCACTGCGATACGATTCTTCCTTTCTCTCCGCTGATTATTGTTTCGACGATGGTTATGTGGGAAGAATATTTTACACCGTACAGGAAAGCATGGATAGTTGTTCTGGCTGTCACGATATATCTGAAATAAGGTTGTAATCAGCGTTAATAGCATACAAATAAAATATTATCAACATTCTTAATCCTTTACCAGACGACAAAATTTTAGCCTTGTCTAAATTGAAAGCATTTGCAGATGACAACAGTGTGGCTCAAATGGCGCGAATTTTCTTTGACAGGGCAGAAAACATGGAGGGGAAAAAGGAGAAAATGCTGGTTACCAGCATTTTCTCCTGTTCCTACAATGTTTTAAAAAGGCTTCTTTCCCAGGGTTGTTAAAAGGAGGCATTGTGAAGTAAAGGGTTAATGTCTAAAAATAGATTTCAACTGCATTTGAAAATGACCTGAATTATAGTTTAGCATCAGGTTGCAGAGGGCATAGATACAAGATCAGACTTCACATTTTGTGCAGTCTGATCTTGATCTAAGCTTTCTTCATATTTCACACAAATTGCCAATGGCAGTGAAATAATTAAAAGACTGGCTTAATTATAGCTCAGCTGTTTTTAGCTCACCTTAGCACAACATGCTAAAGGTGAGCTATTGTGATTGCCCTATGTCCGGCGTCCGGCGTCCGTCAACAATTTCTTTAAACATCTTCTTCTCCTAAACCACCGGGCCAATCTTGATGAAACTTGGCAGGGATGTTCCTTGGGTGAAGCTCTACAAAAATTGTTCAAAGAATTGAATTCCACCCACAACTCTGGTTGCCATGGCAACAAAAAGGAAAAAAAAGGAAAATCTTTGAAAATCTTCATCTCTGAAACTAGATGGCGCAGAGCTTTGATATTTGGTATGTAGCATCTCCTAGTGGACCTCTACCAAGTTTGTTTATTTGATGCCCCTGGGGTCAAAACTGGCCCCGCCCCAGGGGTCACAAGTTTGAGCATAGTAACAAAGAAGGAAAACTTTAAAAATCTTCTTCTCTGAAACTTGAAGGCGTAGAGCTTTGATATTTGACATGTAGCATCTCCTAGTGGATTTCTACCAAGTTTGTTCATATGATGCCCCTGGGGTCAAAACTGGCCCCGCCCCGGGGGGTCACAATTTCCAACATAGGAACAAAGAAGGAAAACTTTAAAAATCTTCTGTAAAACTAGAAGGCATAGAGCTTTGATATTTGGCATGAAGCATCTCGTAGTGGACCTCTAGCAAGTTTGTTCATATGATGCCCTTGGGGTTAAAACTGGCCCTGCCCGGGGGGGTCACAAGTTCGAACATAGGAACAAAGAGGGGAAACTTTAAAAATCATCTTCTCTGAAACTGGAAGGCGTAGAGCTTTGATATTTGGTATGTAGCATTGCCTAGTGGACCTCTACCAAGTTTGTTCATATGATGCCCCTGGGGTCAAAACTGGCCCAACCTCGGGGGTCACAAGTTTGGGCATAGTAACAAAGCAGGAAAACTTTAAAAATCTTCTTCTCAGAAACTTGAAGGCGTAGAGCTTTGATATTTGGTATGTAGCATCGCCTATTGGACCTCTACCAAGTTTGTTCATATGATGCCCCTGGGGTCAAAACTGGCCCCGCCCCGGGGGTCACAATTTCCAACATAGGAACAAGGAAGGAAAACTTTAAAAATCTTCTTCTCTGAAACAGGAAGGCATGGAGCTTTGATATTTGGTATGTAGCATCTTCTAGTGGATCTCTACCAAGTTTGTTTATATGATGCCCTTGGGGCAAAAGTTGGCCCTGCCCCGGGGGTCACAAGTTCGAACATAGGAACAGAGAAGGAAAACTTTAAGAATCATCTTCTCTGAAACTGGAAGGCTTAGAGCTTTGATATTTGGTATGTAGCATCGCCTAGTAGACCTCTACTAAGTTTGTTCATATGATGCCCTTGGGGTCAAAACTGGCCCTGCCCCAGGGGTCACAAGTTCAAACATAGGAACAAAGAAGGAAAACTTTAATTTTTTTTTTTTCTCTTAAATGGAAAGGCATAGAGCTTTGATATTTGGTATGTAGCGTCTCCTAGTGGACTTCTACCAAGTTTGTTCCAAGGATGCTGCTTGGGTCAAAACAGGCCCAGCCCCTGGGGTCACAAGTTCGAACATAGGAACAAAGAAGGAAAACTTTAAAATTCTTCTTTTCTGAAACCGAAAGGTCTGGAGCTTTGATATTTGGTATGCTGCATCTCAGAGTGGACCTCTACCAAGTTTGTTCATATGATGCCCCTGGGTCAAAACTGGCCCCGCCCCGGGGGTCACAAGTTCAAAGATAGGAACAAAGAAGGAAAACTTTAAATTTCTTTTTCTCTTAAATGGGAAGGTGTAGAGCTTTGATATTTGGTATGTAGCATTTCCTAGTGGACCTCTACCAAGTTTGTTCATATGATGCCCCTGGGTCAGAACTGGCCCAGCCCCGGGGTCACAAGTTTGAACATAGGAACAAAGAAGGAAAACTTTAAAATTCTTCTTTAAAACTGGAAGGCTTAGAGCTTTGATATTTGGTATGTAGTGATTCTCTTCTAAGTTTGTTTGCCCATCTAAGCGCAACAAGTTCATTGAGTTCAAAATTGGGTCATCTTGGGTCATAAACTAGGTCACTAGGTCAAATTAAAGAAATACCTTGTTGGCACTCTCGAGGCCACATTATTTGCTCAATTGCCTTGAAAATTAGTTAGAAAGTTTGTCTTTATAAAGTCTCACATAAGATTAATTTGGGTCAACTTGGGTCATAAACTAGTTCACTGGATCAAATTAAAAGAAATACCTTGTTTGCACTCTGGAGGCCACATTTATTGCTCAAATGACCTGAAATTTGGCCAGAATGTTTGTCCTGATGAAATACCAGATGAGTTTGGATTTGGGTCACCTGGAACCATAAACTAGGTCACTAGGTCAAAATAAAGAAATACCTTGTGGGCACTCTAGAGGCCACATTCTTTGCTTAATTGCCTTGAAAACTGGTCAGAATGTTTGTCATTGTAAAATCTCACATGAGTCTGAATTTGGGTCAACTGGGGTCATAAACTAGGTCACTTGGTCAAATTAAAGAAATAGCTAGTGGGCACTCTAGAGGCCACATTTATTATTCATTTGATTTGAAAATTGGTTAAAATGTTTCTTCTGATATGGTCAATGACCAGTTCAAATTTGGGTCACCTGGGGTCATAATCTAGGTCACTAGGTCAAATTAAAAAAATATCTTTAGGGCACTCGAGGCCACATTTTTTGCTCAATTGACTTGAAAATTGATCAGAATGTTTGTCTTCATGAAATATGAGTTTGAAATTGGGTCACCTGCAGTCAAAAACTAGGTCACATGGTCAAATTAAAGAAAAACCTTTAAGGCACTCTACTAAGGTGAGCGACCCAGGGCCATCATGGCCCTCTTGTTTGAAACTGGGATGAGGTGATGGGAAAAGGAAATGTAGAAGGTTAAAAAGAAATTATTAAGCAATATGATAGATGGATTTATATCCATATTAAATGCACTAGGTCCATTACGTCTTCCTGAGGGATTTTTATACTATCGTAGCTAGGTGGTATTTTAGTCGGTATCGAAACATTATCTTTTTCTTTAGCAACCCAAAAATGATACTATTGGAGCTTTACAGCATTAATTTTGTCATCTGCAAATATTCTCAATATGGGCAAGTCCACAATTTTGTAATATTGTACATATTCAAGGAAATGGTGTGACACCATTGCTTAGTGCAGTAGAAAGCATTTCTTAGTTGAAATTTACCCAGAATGTCAGGGATTAATTTACTTTAGTGGTTCTTTCTGTTTTAGTCCTTCATTCAAATTATTATTTGAAAAAGTAAGTCAACCCTTTACCACACAATATCCCAGTTCTAACTACCCTGAGGAACAAGCCTCTTGAAAAAATTAAGGAAATAGGAGAAAATACTGGTAACCCACATTTTCTCCTTTTCCTACAATGTTTTCTACTCTATCGAAGATAAATTACGTAATTTGAGCCAAATTTCAACTGTCATTTGCAAATGCTTTCAGTTCAGACAAGTTTAAGTTTTTCCTGTATGGTAAAGAGTTAAAACTATAATTTACATAATTATGAGCTTACAAGGTACAAAATGAAAGCTCGGGTTACCACCAGTCCTGCAAAGAACTTTTTAAATCTTCCCTGCAGATTACTTTTGAATATATTAAGAGAAACTGCTTATAGTGAGAAATTTCTCTGTAGGCCTAAGTATTTTCTCATGTATTAGAGTATGGTTCTCTGTGAAAAGGGGGCTTAATGCATCTCTGTCATGCATGATACAAGCAACTTAACACAGTATTCTACATCGGATTTGTGTAAAAACCTATTGAATCATGAGTTAGACTAGTCGTTTGACATGCAGAAAACTGAAATGAAAGCAAACAGTTTTGGCCCAGGTCAGCCAGCGCACTTTGGGTCGGTACTTTTTGCAGACGCATTAAGCATCCTTTTCACAGAGCATGGCTCATTTAGGTATTTTGGTTGGTTGGCCATTAGATCCACTCGAGTCTGTTGACCATCTATATTTTACAAGGATGTTTTCAAATTAAGTGTTGTCTGGTGCAAATTTGTTTCAGGAGGTAAATTGAGTTAACCTTTTAATTAAGCGCCTTTCATGACTATAGTTGCCTTTGTGGCCAGTGTAGATCAAGATCAGGCTACACAAAACGTGTAGCCTGATCTTTGTTCTACACTGGCCACTTTGCTGAAACACTGTAGGTAAAAGCAACCATGAAATTGCAATCATTTGGGTCATATTTCTAGGATGAAAATGTTTGTTAGATTAATTTGGTGCTCTTAGAGTTAATCTTTTGGCAAAGGACAGAATTTTAGACTGGTCCAACCTGAAAGCGTTTGCAGACAACAGATCAAGTATGGCTCAAATAATAGGGCTTGTCTCTTAACCCTTTACCACACAATCCCGACTTTTAACGACCCTGTGGAAAAAGCCTTTTGAAAACATTGTGGGGAAAGGAGAAAGTGCTGGTAACCTGCATTTTCTCCTTTTCCAACAATGTTTTCTACCCTTCCTTAACCCTTTCCCAAATAAGCCCTGGTTTTCACGTGTTTGCAGAACAAGTCTTTTGAAAACACTGTGGGAAAAGGAGAAATTGCTCATAAGGAGCAATTTCTCCTTTTCCCACAGTGTTTTCTACCCTTTTTGATAACTTTCTGCCATTTTCATCAAATTTAAAGTTGTCGTCTGCAAACCCTTTCAATTTGGATCAGTCCAAAATTTGTCGTTTGGGAAAGGGTTAAACAAATTTCAGTTTTTGAGTCACATTTATTTTGTCTGCATATGCTTTCAGTTTGGACTAGTCTAAAATTTTGTTGTTTGGTAAAGAGTTAAAAGGTGGTAAACATCAAAGGAATAGGAGAAAATGCTAGTTACCTTTTCCAGTGATGCTGTCAAAGGGCTTCTTTCTCAGGGTCATTAAAACTCTGGATTGTTTTGGCAAGAGTTAGAACTTTATTTTAAAGGTCAAAAGATTTTAACTGATGGTATTCAGATCTTTTTTAGAGCAATTAATTCAAAGGAATAACTTCTTTTTAGTGAAAAAGATGTTACTTTTCTTGTCTTGATGGCAATTCCATTTTACAGCTGACTGGTTATAATTGTTTCACTCTTTACTACAGAAGCCACAATAGTTTATGCTGGTTCATATTGAAACCCTAGCAGATGACAACATACATGTAGTTCATATGATAAAATTAATTTTTGTCGTTGAAAGAATAGAAAACTTTGTGAGAAAAAGAGAAAACATGTGGCTGCCAGCATTTTCTCCTTTTCCCAATATGCTTTCTCATGCATTCTTCTACAAGGCTGTTACGACTCGGGATTGTTTGGTAAGGGGAAACTCGCTCCAGTTTTTTCTCCATGTCTCATGAAATATACTTTGGTTTTGGATATAAATATCTGTAATATATTATGATTTAATGATAAAATCAGACTAATGCATGGACTGATATATAAAACTCTTTACCACACAATCCCCAGTTTTAACGACCCTAAAAAATAACCCTTTTGAACACATTGTGGGAAAAGGAGAAAATGCTGGTAACCAGCATTTTCTCCTCTTCCCACAATGTTTTCTATCCTATCAAAGACAAATTTCAGCATTTGAGCTGAATTTTCTTCTGCAAATGCTTTCAATTTGGACTGGTATAAAATTTTATCGTTTGTTAAAGAGTTAATTCAGCCATGCTCTGCTAAGGAGAGTTCATTGCATCTCCTTGATGCATTATACCAAGTAAGTTATCTAATAATTTTGGATCCATAAAATAGATTTTGTACAACAGTTATAGGCTGAATCATGAGATATATTGATCCTTTGACATGCAGAAATTGACTGATAGCAAGGTTTCAACCCACTGGTCAGCCTGTGTGGGCTGGGCAGGCTGAACTGAGTCGATACTTTTTAACAGGTGCATTAAGTCCCCTTTTTACAGAGCATGGCTCAATTGAATTACATATAGATTATTCAGTCCTGTTCAATTTTCAGTTAAAGAATGTTGAATTATTAACCCTTTAACAAACAATCCTGTTTAAACATTCATTAGAGAGAAGCTTTTTTAAAAAATTTATGGGAAAAGGAGAAAATGTTTTTAACAAAACTTTTAGACTTGGCCAAAGAGAAAGCAAACAACAATTCAGAAGTGGCCCATTTTAATGATGAGGTTTGTCAAAGAAAAAGAGGAAAATACTGGTAAAAAAAAAAGGTCATAAAGAGTAGTCCATAAATGAAGGCTGTTCTTTTGACCACCACTAATGATTTTTCAGGGTGTTCCAAAAAAGCATATTAATTTATGTCAAAAGAAAATCTTTCAGGCTAACGGACTTTTTGGTCCTGTTTGTTTATAATGTCCAAAATAATTGATATTTCAGACATCCAGTTATGAAAAGCCTGTAAAATGATTGAAAATGGGAGTATGAGTGGGTTCAACTCTATGAGAAATTGACCTCTGTGCAGTGCAGTTTTAATTAGTAGCATAAATTTTAATAATATCCTCTGTGCCCCCTCCACCCCACCCCATTTCAATCAAATCATGAGACTTTTTTTTGCCCATTACTAAATGATCCCATGCTTTTAATTACCCTGAAGGAAAATAACTCTTTTCTGATCTTGTATCTACAGTGGTTACTAATTTACCCCTTACCAGATAATCCCCAAGTTTTAATTGAGGAAGTAAGATTGGAGGGTGGGAAATGTGGGAAAAGGAGAAAAAGCTGATAACCAGCAATTGGTCTTTTTTTGCAAAATGTGTTAACTCCCCCACAAAGTTCATGTGTGGAGTAAGAAAAAATTGTTAAATATATTTTAGCTATAAAAAAGCCTTGAAGCTGCTGAATTTGAGACTGTTTTCTTGATAGAAAATGCCTTATTTGTTTGTTTGGTACTGTTAGGGCTTAAACGAAATTTTGTATAAAGGGAAATAACTCTTAATAACCAGTTGAAATCTGCCTAAAGGGATGTAACTGTAAGTTTAATTTGACACTAAGAATATGTGGGTTATTGCCCAGTTAGACTGTATTAACCAGTAGGGATGGGATCAACTCAAGGGGCATTTCCAGTCTAGAAATAAGACCCACATAAGTATAATTTTAAGGTTGCTCTAGGGGAATAGTGTAGATCAAAGATCAGACCTCATGTTCTTTGCAGTCTGATCTTAATCTACAGTGGCAACTAGAATTCGGGTGTCAGCTTTAAGCCTTTACCACACAATCTTGAGTTTTACTGACCTTGATGAAGATGATTTTTGAAAACATTGTGGGTAAAGGAGAAAATGCTGGTTTCCAGTATTTTCTAATTTTCCCACTATGTTTTCTGCCCTTTCAAAGAAAAATTTCACTGTGTTTAAAAAGTCCAAAGTTTTGGGAAAGAGTTGAGGGTTATTCTCTTACTTTATTCACCCTTTGCAATACAATCCCGACTTTTAACAACCCTGAGGAAGAAGGCTTTTGAACTCATTGTGGGAAAAGGCGAAAATGCAATTAAACCAGCATTTTCTCCTGTTACCCACGTTGTTTTCTACCCTTTCAAAGACAGTTGTCACAATGAGCCACATTTTATATATCGTCTGCAATGCTTTCAAAAGGGACCAGTCTACAAATTTGTTCTTTGGTACAGAGTTAACAAAGACAGTTACATTTAATCTATGGGCAAAGCATTATGGACAGAATAATTCGTTACCAAACAGTTCCATCTTTTAAAGACCTTGAGGAAATAGTCTTTTTGAAAAAATTGTAGGAAAAGGAGAAAATGCTGGTAAACAGCATTTTCTCCATTTCGTAAAAAGGAGAAAATGCTGGTGGGAAAATTTCCCACAATGTTTTCTAACCTTTTCAGTATAATTTTTTTTTTTTTTTTTAGTTATGTCCAATTTGTGTCTGCAAATGCTTTAAACTTGGACAATTCTAAAATTCAGTCATCTGGTAAAGAGTTAAGAACTACCGTATTTCACCAAATTAACGCTCCCTCCCTAATAGTAGCACCCCCACCATATTTCTTACTCCAGAGGCCTCTGGACAGCCCCACCTGCACTCAATCTTACCTTAAAATCGACGACTGGAGTGACAAACCTCCAAACGAAAGATAACTGAAACACACACTGATGAAAATGACTAAAGATAGATATTTTATAAATAAACTTAACAGTACGGCATTGACATAATTCTAATTTCTTCACAAATCGATGTCATCAACACCTGACTATCTGAATACACATACAATTCCAAGAACATTTTAAACTACCAGTAACACAAAATTTATCAACTAACTTGGAAAAACCTTAACCCTTTCCTGTACAGTGATGCCTTTTAATGCTCCTGGGAAAGAAGCCTTTTGAAAAGATTGTGGGAAAAGGAGAAAATGCTGGTAACCAGCATTTTCTCCTTTTCCCACAGTGTTTTCTACCCTATCAAAGAAAACTTGCACCATTTGAGCCAAATTGAAATTGTCATCTGCAAATGCTTTCAATTTGGACTACGCTAAAAATTTGTCGTCTGGTAAAGGGTTAAGAAAGTGAAGTTTCAAATACCAGTGTCCCATACTAATCATGAATGACATTAAATGGCCAAATAAATCCTGATTGGCAGTAAAATCGATACTGCATTACTACATTAGAGCAAATCTTTCAAAATGGTGGCATTTTTGCAGTCGGCACTGACTAAAACCCTGATCAAAGTACCTTACTTACTCTAAATGACGGCACTTAAATTTCGGGAAAGTAGCTATGAAATAAGAGTGCCCTGTTGGTGTTTTTCATGGCGCCCCGGCGCCTCAATTAGTTGGAATGTGGTATGTTATAAAGAGAAAAAATTTTTGTCTATTTAGTAATAAAATATAACGGCAATTTGCCTCTTTTGTAACTGTTTTCAAAGATTCATGTATATAATATTACGTTTGTAACATATCAACCTGCAGATAACTTTGTGTTCTAGCAGGCCTTATACTGTTGTAAACATTGTGACTAAAGAAGAAATTATTGAGCCAACAAGCAACTGCTCCTTTTATTATGATGTCTTCACTTGTATTCATAATTATGGCTGTCAGCATATCCTCTTTTTCCAACATTTTTAGCTCTACTGGCTGAAAGCCAGCAGAGCTTATGTCATGGCGGGGTTTCCGTCGTCCGTCCGTCCGTCTGTCTGTCTGTCCGTCCGTCCGTCTGTCCGTCCGTTAGTCTTTTTCTTGTTTACGCGATAAAGTCTGCATTTGTTGCCGGATTTTCATGAAACTTGCACAGTTTGTTTATCTCATCAATAGCTTCAACCCTATTGAATTTGAAAAAAATCCAACAAACAGTATGGGAAAAGTAGCCATTCAAGTTGAAAATTTCCAGTTCTTGTTTATGCGATAAAGTCTGCAAATAACTTCAGATTTTCGTGAAACTTGCACAGTTTGTTTATTTCATCAATAGCTTCAACCCTATCGACTTTGAAAAAAATCCAACAAATAGTATGGGAAAAGTAGCCATTTAAAGTTGAAAATTTAAATTTTCTGTTCTTGTTTACGCAATAAAGTCTGTATTTCGGTCAGATTTTCATGAAAATCACACAGTTTGTTTATCTCATCAGTAGCTTCAACCCTATTGATTTTGAAAAAAAAATCGAAGAAACAATGTGGGAAAAGTAGCCATTTCATGTTGAAAATTTCCAATTCTTGTTTACATGATAAAGTCTGCATTTGTAATCAGATTTTTGTGAAATTCACCCAGTTGTTTTGTCTCACCAACAGCTTGAATCCTATTGATTTTGAAAAAAAATCCAAGAAACAATGTGGGAAAAGTAGCCATTTTTTTTTGTTGAAAATTTGTCTTTTTGCATCATGAATTCATAATGTATGCTAGCATAAAAGCAAGATTTAATTCCCTGCCAGTAGAGCATATTCAGGCCCTTCAGGGCCTTCTAGTTTTTGAAAGCCTTTTTCTTCATGGTCATTTGTGAAGGGTTATCTTTTTACCAAATGACAAAATTTTAGACTGTTCCAAATTGTGAGAATTGACAAAAAATGTAGCACAAAATGTGAAATTTGTGTCTGAAAAGGTAGAAAGCATTGTGGGAAAAGAAGAAAATGCTGGTTATGAGCATTTTCTCCCTTTCCTACAATGTTTTCAAAACACTTCTTCATCAGGGTAGTTAAAACTCAGGATTGTGTGCTAAAGGGTCAAGTAACTCAAGGAATTAATTAATTAGCTGGTGTGAAACAATAGAAAAACAGCTAAAAATTGATACGAATACCAAACCAATCAAATCCTCTGGACAAACATATCTCTTGCATTTATTCTGGGTTATAAGGGGTTAATACAATTACTAAAATGACACATCACCCTTAATTTGATAAAATCATCTGATAAACTAATTCATACAAAGTAACAGATGTCCTAGATGTTTATCAGACAGCAGGATACTATTGAGATGCCCCCTCCCCCCTCCATGAATTTTGTTCGAAAGCATTTTTTGAGTGTTTTGAAATCACCCCTGATTGAGTTAGTTTCAGAGCCAGATCACATGACTCATGCAGGGTTCATTGATAGGAAAAATACATTCTTCATATATTGCTGCAGGTTCTGAGTCTGCTGTATGTGTGAACTAGACAGTGATCTTAGTTAGATAGGGGAGCAGTCATTATTCTAACTAGTTTCTGAGAGTTGATAAATGAGCACTGAGGGACAACTATAAAGTACCTACTCATCCATTCATAATTATCACATTGTGTCGTGTGTATGACAAAAATAAAGATATACCAAGGAATTTATGAGATATTTTGTTACCAGATATTTGAGACAGTAGGATTTTGTTGTTTCCATATAGAAGGTGTAGTTAAGGTGCTTTTCTTGTGTATTTGTTTGAAAGGGATTTGTTTTTGTTGAGATTTAAGTTTACAAGTTGGAAGATGCTTCCCACTGGAAATGAAGACACGGTGAGTGACAGTAAAGAAAACAAAAAAATCATATTACTATGTTTCAGCACTAATTTGTTGCTGTTCCTCACAGTTCATATTGAGATAGGACTACACTTTCTGATTGATCTTTATATCCATTTTCTTGTACTAGAAATTAAGAAAGAAAAAAGTTTCATGGCTTACTGCTTTTTCATGTTTTGAACTTTGATAACAACAGTATTTATGGTTTTGATATCAAATTGAAGAAAGATACTACTTCTTCAATTATAGCCTGTACTGAACAAAAACATTTTAATTACCCTGATGAGGAAGGCTTTTGAAAACATTGTGGAGAAAGTAAAAAATTCTTTGTTTAATTACAGTGAGGATTCAAGATGCAACATTTTGTATTTGTTCTGATTTTGATCTGCACTTACCTGTACAGTAACATTATTACAGCTTTACTCGGGGTTCTTAATTCTTTACCAAGTAATCAGATGAATTAACCCTTTCCCAAACAAGCCCTGGTTTTCATGTGTCTGCAGTATAAGTCTTTTAAAAACACTGTGGGAAAAGGAGAAATTGCTCGTAACGAGCAATTTCTCCTTTTCCCACAGTGTTTTCTACCCTTTTGGAGAACTTCCTGCCATTTTCATCAAATTTAAAATTGTCAGCTGCAAACTCTTTCAGTTTGGACCAGTCTAAAATTTGTCGTTTGGGAAAGGGTTAACATCGCTGAGGAAGAAGGCTTTGGAAACCATTGGGGGAAAAAGGACAAAATGCATGAAACCAGCATTTCCACCTTTTCGTGCAATGTTTTTCTATCCTTTCAAAGATAAAGCATGCAACTTGAGCCACATTTAATTTTCGGCTGTATTTGCTTTCAATATGGAGAAAATTTATCTAATATTTTGCCGTCTGGTAAAGGGTTCAGGGTTGAATTTTTAGGGTACTTACTGAACATATCATACTCAAAAATGGAAAGAAAGTTTGTTAGAAAGTGGGATATCGTTTGGTATTTAAGTGAGCGAAGAAAAATTCATTGTAACATGGGTTTTGAATTTATGCTCCAGGTATGATGTTCAGATTGTCAATTGCAAGCCAGTCATAGAGAGTAATTGCATTACATAAGAATTATGATTTATGATGACAGCATTTAACCCTTAGCTTCTATCACTGCTTAACCCTCTACCAAACAGTCCCGAGTTTTAATGACCCTGAGGATGAAAGCTTTCAAAAACATAGTGGGAAAAGGAGAAAATGCTGGTAACCAGCATTTTCTCCTTTTCTCACCATGTTACCATGTTTTCTACCCTTTCAAAGAATCCCATCATTTGATCAACAATTAATTTGTTGTCTGCAAGTGTTTTCATGGCAGGAAAGTCTGAAATTTTGCTGTTCTGTAAAAAGTTAAGCTGCTTTTTTCTGACAGTGAAGCTCAAAATCAGACTGCAAAGAAAGTGAAAAGACTGACTGTTAAACAGCCTTGAACTCTTGTTATACAGTCAAAAATATACATGTGTACTACAGATGTAAATTCGTTCAGGGAAACTAAGCAATGCATGGGTGACAAAAAAGACTGAAATTTGCATGCTCAGGAGCAATTTATTTCAAATTTGTATGGATTTGTTTTTGACATGACACATTCATCCATTAATGGACATCATTGTGTCAATTGAATTTCCTGGCAGATCTTTACATGACAGCTGTGATATGCCCAGAGGACCAATCAAAATTCAGGGCTGTATCACATGGTTAAATTCAGATGCAGTGTTGAAATCAAATACTACTTGTGTCTGAAGGCCCTTTTATGAGTTTGTTGACTAATTCTAAAATTAGCTCATGTATTTGATTAAGCAATTACCATGCAGTTTGAGACTTTAAGGCAAGACATGAAAAACAGGGATAAAAAAAATTGATTCAGAGGAAAATCATGAAATCAACCTGACAGACAGATAGCTGCCAAGTATATTCTGTGATTTTCATGGTGTTTTCCAAGTTAGCTGTGAGACAATTCTGTGTTTTAACAACAAAGAAACCTTTTGAAAACATGAAAAAAGAAGAAAATGCTGGTAACCAGTGTTTCCTCCATTTCCTACAATGTTTTCTACCCTATCAAGACAAATTCCATCATTTGAGCCACATCCAACTTGCCATTTGCAAATGCTTTCATTTGATAAGTCTTCATTTTGTGGTGTGGTAAGGGGTTAAAAGCAATCCATGTATTGATTATTTGTCTGCATGTATAGCTGATTTGCTAGTGCAGTATCATGCAGTATAACATATTGAATTCATGTTAACATAATTGAATGGTACAGCTGATAACCCTTTACTAAACAGACCAAGGTTGTTATGCCCATGATGAAAAGGGGCCCTAAGGGCTTTTTAAATTGCTGTGGGGAAAGGAGGAAATGCTGGTAACAAGAATTTTCTCTATTTACCTACTTTGTTTTCTTTCCTTTCAAAGACAAATCCCATCATTTAGCCAAATTTAAATTGTTGGTAGCAAAATGCTGCAGTCAAGATTCCAGTTTTGTTATTTAGGAAAGAGTTAACCCTTTACTTCACAATCCAGGATTTTAACGTCCCTGAGGAAAAAGCCTTTTGAAAACATTATGGGTAACTATTATTTTTTCCTTTTCCCACAATGTGTTCTACCCTATCAAAGACAGAAATTACTAGTGTCATTCGAATTACATTTGTTTAGTCATCTGCAAATGCTTCCATTTTAGACTAGTCTAAAATTTTATTGTTTGGTAAAGAGTTAACTCTTTACCGCACAATGCCGCCTTTTGACGCCCCTGGGAAAGATGCTTTTTGAAAACATTGTGAGAAAAGGAGAAAATGCTGGTAACCAGCATTTTCTCCTTTTCCCACAATGTTTTCTGCCCTATCAAAGAAAAATTGTACTATTTGAGCCACATAGAAATTGTTGTCTGCAAATGCTTTCAATTTGGACAAGGCTAAAATTTTGTCGTCTGGTAAAGAGTTAAATACATCAGAGGTCCAGATCAATGAGCTTCTTCAGCCAGAAGAGACCAAAATGCTCCAGTTCAAAGGTTTTTGCAAGTATTATGTGCTCTGATCTTGCTCCATGTTGTCTGTACTCCATGTCTGTAAAAGCACAGCCGAAGTAGTGCTTGGTATTCCAAGGGTAAGCCCAATAGACCCTTTTAGTCTCTGACCACTTCCTGGTTACAAGACCGGAAAACTGCGCATGCGCACTCGTGTAGGGCACAAAAGACCAATTATGAGCGATTATATGAAAAGCTTGCTCCCAGAGGCAAAGAAACGATAATCAGACTAACTTTTTTGCTAAGGGTTCAGTAACGTGGAAGAGAACGATCCGTATTTTAGTGACAATTTAAGACGAAGACATCAAAAAAAAATGTGTCGCTGTTTTGGGTTGACGTTATCATCAAAGGAAATGTTAATCGACCCCAGGCAGCAACAGACAACCCTCGTAAAGGATGGACTGGAACACTGCGGGAATGGTAAAAATGCATGTTACCAGAATTCTTTACCTTTTGCCGTAGTGTTTCCACAAGCCCATTGATGTAGGGTCGTTAATTAAGATGAGGGAGAGATAGGTAAAGGGTTTATAAAGGGTAGCCATCTGATATATCACATACTTGTTAGTTTAATCGACAATACAGTGGATATTTTAGTTTAATTTCGATGGCGGAGGGTGTGGGTCGAGATCGGCATAGTTCATGCTGTTACCGCTGATAGTTTAGAGAGTGTGTATTGTGATGAATTTCATCATGAAACAAATTTTGGCGCAGACGTATTTGAAAACATGAATGAATGAATGAATGAATGAGCGAGCGGATGGATGGATGAACTAATGCGCGAATGAAGAACGAACAAACAACTGTATATTGTACTGTTGTCGTCTGTGGCTGCTCTTTCTATAATTGCTTTCCACCAGGGATTGGTTGTAACATGTAATTTAGAAACATTCCTTTTCTGAAAATAGTGTTGGAAAAGGTTGAAATAATGTTAGGCCTAACCAGCATATTCTCCTTTTCTCACAATGTTTAAAAAGCTTTCTTTTCTCTTGATCGTTAATACTTGTGATTGTTGGGTAAAGGGTTAAATGGAAATTGTAACAGTAATTAGTTGAGCACATTGTATACGTGGAGGCATTTTAGCGTGTCATATACATGATAATGTAGGGAAACAATATGGACCTTAGCCTTAACCCTTAGCCTCCGTTATGTGACGGTGATCTTGAATTTACTCCGCGAAAAGCATAATGAGAGATCTGTTTGCACATGGGGGTAGCGTGGTCTTGAAATACGTCATTACAAATCCTAATTATAGCTTAAGATTTATGACATAAACTTGACGTGAAGTCCTGGCTTGTGCTGGTCAAATATAAGTACGGCAGGATATGGGTCAAAAATTAATAACGTTAAATGACGATGGTCAGTAAAGTACAAAAAATTAACGGTGAAAAATCTCTTTAAAAAACATACGAGGTCAAACAAATAATTTGAATAAAGATACATGTATACGGGGACGCGTTCAGGGGACGTTTTAACCAATTCGTCATGGAAATTGCGGACGTTTTAACCAAAAGTAGGGCGTTTCGACACTGGGACGTTTAAGCCAGATACTAATTTACTAATCTGTTTGTACATCCCGGTGCACAGCATAATAACGGCATCCTGTAACATGATTAATCTTCACAGATTTTAATCAGCAAAATCTTCCGACAAAGCCAAAACATTGCGTGTGAAAATAGCTTTCAACAGTGGCAATATTGAACTTTTTGCCCTACAAACAGTGCGCATGCGCGAAAATTGGAATTCTGGGATCGTATTTCCTTGGCAACGAACGGCGTTGTAAAAGGGTCTATACAGGATACTGGCTCTTGTTTTTTCAAGCCTGAACAAGAAAGTTTTTTCACCTTTCCCACAATGTTTTTTATCCTTTTGAGGGTGAAAATAATTATCAGTGGTGCTCTGGAAGAACAGGGTTTAGTGCATCTCCATGATAAACATTGTGGGAAAAGGAGAAAATGCTGGTAACCAGCATTTTCTCCTTTTCCCACAATGTTTTCTACCCGTCCCAGTACAAATTTCTATTTTTGAATCATGTTTATTTTGTCGTCTGCAAATGCTTTGAATTTGGACTAGTCTAAAATTCTGTCATGTGGTAAAGAGTTAAACCAAGCAAGTCATTACATACCGTAATTAGGTATCCATGAAATTTGCCTTGCAACCAACTAAATCATGAGGTAGACTGGTCCTTTGACATGCAGAGAATTGACCAATAGCAAAAGGTTTCAACTCATGTCAGCCTGCATGGACTGTACACTGGCTGACATGGGTCTATACTTTTTGCAGATGCATTAAATCCCCTTTTTCACAGAGTATGACTCACATCCTCTGAGCCACTTACTTGGTGGTTTGAAAATGTTTTCAGATTATGGACAGGTCTTAAATTCTGTCATCTGGTAAAGAGTAAAACATTTTTGACAAAAAGAAGCTTTTAATGAGCAATTCCCGCCATATCCAGAATTTTTGAGAGGGGTGAGCTGGAAGACAAAAATCTGTCAGCAGTAGGGAGGTAATGATATAACCCTTTACCACACAACAAATGTTTAGCCTTGTTCAAAATTAAAAGCATTAATTTTGCAGATTAAAAATTAGATGTGGCTCACATTAGTGGAGTCCAGAGTCTTCATTGAAAGGGTAGAAAACATTGTGTAAAAAGGAGAAAATGCTGATTACCAGCATTTTCTCCTTTTGCCACAATGTTTTCAAAAGGCTTCTTCGCTCAGGGTCTTTAAAAGTCAGTGTGGTAAAGAGATAATGGGGAAAAGTGTTGATAGAAATTTGTCACCAGCTGTCAATTTGTCACTCTTGACGGAACTTGAAATGTGAGGATTCATGACTGAAACTCAAGGAGCCAGTCCTTATTAACTCATGATCAAACAACAACATTTTAGACTGGTCCAAATAAAAGCACTTGCTGACAACAAAATTACAATGTGGCGCAAATGAAGGTATTTGTTTCATAGAGAGTAGAACACAATGTGGGAAAAGCAGAAAGTGCTGGTTACCATTACCACTTTTCTTTGATTTGTCTATCAGCAGACTGCCTTTGAAAAGAGTGTGACAAAAGGAGAATTGTTCTTAACAAGGATGTTCTTCTCTTGCAGATTTATCATATAGATTCATTTATTATACCATAGCTCTTTACCACATGGCAAATTTTAGACTTGGCTAAATTCAAAGCATTTATAGATGATTATATAAATGTGTCTCACAAGGTGAATTTCAGCCTTGGATAGGTAGAAATCATTGTTGGAAAAGGAGAAATTTCTGGATACCAGCATTTTCTCTGTTTCCCACAATGTTTTTTAAAAGTCTTTGTCTTCTCTGTCAGGCTCTGTTTGCCATATTGGCAAGACTGTCATGTTAACAGCTGCAAATTTGTTGCAGGAGTTAATATTGGTTTAACACGTTAAATGGTTGACACTTTTCCTTCCTTTAAAATGAATTTTAAAAGTAGGTCAAAAGTTACCAGGTTGCTCTCTTTTGTTTACTTTTTACCTGGTTTTGAAATTCATTTTACTGCCATCAACTACTACTTGGACTGACTGTGCAATAACAGATTGTCATCTTCACAATAATTTCCATACTTTCAAAAGGTATGGTTTAAATTCAAATGCATGTGCAGTCTGATCTTCGATCAACACTGGCCGAAAAGGAGTTATTTTTCTCCAAAAAATAAGTTTGAAATGACATTTTTCGGGTTTTTACTATTGGCTTGAAAGTTTTATTTAACTTCCTTAGCAGGATAAGGGTTAATAGCAAGTCTAAAACTTGACTGTTTCCTTCCGGACTGCTTCAGGATCTAAAGCAAATGTTTCATAGAAGTGAGGAATTTCCCCTGAAATTTTGTACATAATCTGTGATAGTTTATGAGAGAGATATAGACACCAGCTGTTGTCAGACATGCTAAGCATGCTGGGTTATAGTATGTGAAAACGTTCAACTACATGCATTATAACCTGTTATATGTATTGAACTCAGTCACAGACTCATGGCTGTATTTCCAAACAATCCCGAGTTTTAACGACCCTGAGAAGGCAGGCTTTTGAAAAATTGTGGGAAAAGGAGAAAATGCTGGTAACCAGCATTTTCTCCTTTTCCTACAATGTTTTCAAAAGCCCGTTAGGGAACTTACTCTCATTTGTATCAATTTTAACTTTGACATTGGCAGCAGTTTTGAAATTGAAATCGGCTAAAATTTGTTAATTTGGAAAAGGTTAAGATTGGACTTCACAAAAGGTGAGAAGTCGAGTCTTAGATCCACTCTACTCTTGCAGCTGTTTTTTTCTGCATTCATCATCACTTAACCCTTTACCACACAATCCCGACTTTTCACGACCCTGAGGAAGAAGCCTTTTGAAAACATTGTGGGAAAAGGAGAAAATGCTGGTAACCAGCATTTTCTCCTTTTCCAACAATGTTTTCTACTCTTCTAAAAACAAATTTCAATTTTTGATTCACATTTACTTTGTCGTCTGCAAAAACTTACAATTTGGACTTGTCTAAAATTTTGTCGTTTGGTAAAGAGTGAAACAACCTTGAAATTTGCTTTGTAGTATCTGGCAAGGGGCCAGATTACTCCCTCCCAGATTTATCCCTTTACCAAACAATCCCAAATTTTAACAACCCTGAGGAAGAACTTAAGCCTTTTTACAATATTGTGGGGTTTCATTCTAGAAATAAAAACAAAACAATTACATTTCAATTATTTGTCTTCTTAGATTGATTGATTGAATGGTGTTTGACGTCGCCTTCAACATTGTTTCAGTCATATCACATCAACAGATCACATATCATGTATTTCCTGGGTTTCACCAGTATTAGGCTAGGGCCCTGAAGTGTCTTGCCCAAGGACACTCCCACAAAAACCCCCATAGATCAAGTAAGGCTCAAACCCAGGGCCTCCAGGTCATGAGTCCTACGCTTTACCACTGATTCACGCAGGACCCATGGTCTTTTTTCAGAGATCAGATCAAAGATCAGACTGCAAATCTTGTGTAGATTAACCTTGCTTTACACTGTCCACATAGATAACTTAAGTTACCAACCCCAAAAAGGAGGGCTTCGAAAAACATTGTCGGGAAAGCAGAAAATGCTGGTTACCAGCATTTTCTCCTTTTCCCACAATGTTTTCCCTCAGTGTTTTCTATCCTTTTAAGAACAAATTCTATAATTTGATTTATATTTATTTTTTCATCTGCAAATGCTTTAAGTTTGGACAAATCTAAAATTTGTTTTTTTGTAAAGGGTTAATAGCCCTTTACCACACGACAAAATTTTAGACCTGCCCAAATTGAAATCATTTCCAGACAACAATTTTAGTGCGGCCCAAATGATGTGGTTTTTCTTTGATAGAGTAGAAAACATTGTGGGAAAAGGAGAAAATGCTGGTTACCAGCATTTTCTCTTTTTCCCACAATGTTTTCAAAAGGCTTCTTTCCCAGGGTCATCAAAAGTCGGGATTGTGTGGTAAAGGGATAAAGAGGATGTGGCTCATTATACTAGGAAAGTCAGTAACAGTGTGTAAGTGCATTATTACGTGTATGAATGCCTACTGACTATGAGTACTAAGCATCTTCGAGTGCTATTGTTCTGGTGACTGTGATGTAAAAAATTTTTGAAAACATTCTAAGTTAAGGAGAAATCTTTCCATGGGACTATCAGTTTAATGTGCTGAAATGTCTCCAGGTCTTCCCATTAATCTGATTTCTTCAGTTTTCTAAGATCATCTTGGCTTGTTATATGGACCTCTGTATGCATATATCTATACACAGTTGTAGATGTACATAGAACATTTTCACTCTGCCAGCTGAAATTCCTGTAACATGTTTATGAATAAATGATAAGCAGCTCTCACCAAGAATAAACAGCTTGAGAATTTCTAGAAATCCAAAGCCTGGAGTTTTATCTGAGCAATCATTAATCTGGAATTTTTACTGATAAGGATGTAGAAACCCTTGCCTGTAACTCTTTACCAGACAATCCTGAGTTTTGACGACCCTGAAAAAGAAACCTTTTGAAAACATTGTGGGAAAAGGAGAAAATGCTGGTAACCAGCATTTTCTCCTTTTTCCACAGTGTTTTCTACTCTATCAAGGACACTCATGATTCCATCATTTGAACCACACTGAATTTGTCTTCTGCAAATGATTTCAATTTGGACCCGGTATGAAATTTTTTTGTATGGTAAAGAGTTAACTCTTTACCCAGATGACAAAATTTAAGCCTTGTCCAAATTGAAAGCATCAACAGACGACAATTTCATTGTGGCTCAAATGGTGCATTTTTTAGTGGATTTGTATAGCAAATCCACTTGCTGTGATTGTTCTGACTGGAACCAAAAACATCATGCGTAACAACGCATGCGCGCTCACACTGTACTATGATATTGGTTTGACCTGGACCAAATATACTGTCATTCACGCTTGCTCTAATTCTACTTTCCGTTTTAGCTAATATGCCCCAACTTCGCATTTGTCACGACCGTATATACCGTCTTTCACATGTATGCATATTTATTCCGAAATCTAATACCAGCAAAAAACTGCGTAAGATTGACGGATCAAATTACCACTCCTTAAACAGTAATTGAATAGCAGTTACTGCGCGGCCCGCAGAAAATTTTTGACTTACCCTGCCCTTGCTAACGCCATTTTAAAAATTTAATGATTGCACTTGTGTGGCATGTTATGTTATTTTTTATTACAAAATATTACAGCTTTATGCTACTCCATAAATCTGCTTTCCAGGACTTTGAGTCCTTTGATTCTTTGATAGTGTAGAAAACCTGGGAAAAGGAAAAATGCTGCTTACCAGAATTTTCACCTTTTCCTACAATGTTTTCAAAAGACTTCTCTCTCATTGGATCGTTAAAAGGCGGCATCATGTGGTAAAGGATTAATATGCAATATTTTTATCCTTCTGCTGCATAGAAACGTCAGTTCTTACCAGACAGCAAAGTAGCAGACTTGTGACAATGTCCAATTTGAATGCATTTGCAGACAACAAATTAAGTATGGCTCAAGTAAGGTTTAGAAATATTGTTGGAAACCAGTAACTGTTGATAACCAGCATTATGTCCTTTTCTCACTTTGTTTTCAAAAGCCTTCTTCCTCAGAGTTACGAAAATACGTTATTGTTTGGTAGAGGGTTAAGAGCATGGAGGAATGGAATTGGTGCAGCCTGATCTTTGGCCTAAACTGTCTGATATGTGTTCTAGTACTTAGACATACCAGAATGGCATTGATTGAAATCGGAATATCTAGGTCTTATGTAGTAATGAAATGTTACCAATGTATTCAAGTATTTTGCACCCTAAGGATAATGAGAAACATAGTTTGAGCCATGCTCTGGCAAAAGTGGGTTTAATACATCTGGGTGATGCATTACACCTAGCAAGTCATCACATGATTATGGATCCATAAATGCCATTTTGTCTCACAACCTACTTAACCCTTAGAGCGCCGAATAAACCTGCTACACATTTTCATCCCAGAAATACGACCCAAATAAATGCAATTTCATGGTTGCTTTTGTCTGCAGTGACTCAGCAAAGTGGACAGTGTAGATCAAAGATCAGGCTGCACATTTTGTGCAGCCTGATCTTGATCTACACTGGCCGCAAATGTAACTGAAGTCATGAAAGGCGCTTTAAGGGTTAAATTAATCATGGGATAGACTGGTCCTTTGACATGCAGGAAATTGACCAATAGCAAAAAAAAGTTTCGGCCAGGTCAGCCTGCACGGAATGCACAGGCTGACCTGGGTTGAAACTTTTTGCAGATGCATTAAACCTCCATTTCACATAGCATGGCTTATTTCTTTTTTGCAAGCACAGATTTTTTCTCGTGACCTTTGCCACAGGTAAATGCTTTTCAGTTACCTGTTGCCTTCTGTACAGCTGCAGACAGCTATGTATGGTATGCGTTAAAATGAAAGCTGATGCCTCCATGTAGGCATGCAGACTAGTCAGTCCATTGGGCTGTTAGTTATTTTTTATGCTGAAATTGGTTTCAATCTTTTTAACAGTTAACCCTTTATGACACAATCCCGACTTTTAACAACCCTCTGGAAAGAGCCTTCTGAAAACATTGTGGGAAAAGGAGAAAATGCTGGTAACCAGCATGTTCTCTTTTTTCCACAATGTTGTCTACCCTTCCCAAAACAAATTTCAGTTTTTGTGTCACATTTATTTTGTCATCTGCAAATGCTTTGAATTTGGACAAGTCTAAAATTTTGTCGTTTGGTAAAGAGTTAAAGAAAATGTTTATCATGTAATTTCTGATATATCTGTTTGCATTCAGACTTGAGTACAAGTGGATCTCAGGGTCTCTATCTACCTACCATTCTCAGTATAACTCTTTCTTAATTTGAAAGTAACTCAACTTCTGATTGGCTAAACCAAA
The DNA here is from genome assembly GCA_945859785.2 of Tridacna gigas. NCBI lineage: Eukaryota > Metazoa > Mollusca > Bivalvia > Cardiida > Cardiidae > Tridacna > Tridacna gigas. The sequence goes on along the minus strand of OX244042.2, from coordinate 27,708,150 downwards.
GAGTTTAGCCAATTAGAAGTAGTTTTACTTTCAAATTTAGAAATTAGAGAACCCTTCGTGAATACAGACCCAGGAATCATGAATAAGGGAGCTGTCATTATGATATGACTGAAATAATACTAGATATTGTGAAAATGGTATTCCATCAAACAACCAATTAAAATTTTAGACTTGATATCCATTGTTTTATATCCTCTTCTGCAGGTGTCGGGGGAAGCAGTATGCTGGCTCTCCGAAATCTAAACTTTTGTCATACTGGTTTCAAAAGCTGCAAGGCAGAAAAGTCATCTGCAGGTGTTTAGTGTGTATAATGAAAGTGACAAGGGCAGGAATCACTGCTATTCAGACTGCTGAACGTTGTTAAAAGCAGTCTGATCTTGATATACACTGTTCACAAAAGCATGTAAAGTATTTCATAGCTGTCTAAGGGTTACCCTTTAGGGAAAATTGTGGAGACTTGAGGAAATTTTGTAAACAGCCATGTCAAGCATACGCCCACTAAAATTTTCACTGAACTCCTTAACGTCAGGGAAATGACTTGTTGTGATGCAACAGGCAACTTTTGAAAATACATTGTTAACAGTGGACATTGCTCATTACAAGCAAAATATTTCACTCTTAGTTATGTGTTAGACTCCCAATTTATTTTTATTATCCATTTTATTTGAGGTGATTTGCTCCAAATGTGTAAGAGGGGGTATTGAGTTGATACCAGGAAGATTTGTATCCTTTAGGCTTGACCAAACAAGCATAAGTGAAGATCCAAGATCAGACTGTGTGATCTGTATAGGCTGATTTTGATATCTGACCTTTGCAAAAACCCCTGGTTTTGCCTGTGGTGCTGAAAAGGGTTAGGATGAAACATGTTGTAGATCTTGTTTTTAAGCCTTATCCTGCAAAATATAAGATAAAATTTTCAAGCCGATAGTAAAAATCCAAATAACGTTATTTGGAGAAAAGTATTTCCTTACCGGACAGTTTAGATCCAAGATCAGACTGCACATTCTGTGCAGTCTGATCTTGACCTACCTTATCCACTAAAGGTCAGTATGTCACGCTCAGCAGCTTAAGGGTTAAAAGGGTTAAGCGCTGAGAGCATTGTTAGACTAAGAATGGCAAAAGCAGACAAACTGACTGAACTGAAACCACACATGTAAATCTTCTATTTATTATTGAAGTTACTTTTGCAGTGTTCAGTTCCATGTTGGGTAACAAAATCTTTTCAAGAGCTTTTGTGCTGGACTAAGGTACTAGTATCAATAAGTAACATTCATGCAAGCCTACCTGAGTACCAAAGACAAAGGCATTTGAAATCCCAAGGGTTGGTCCTGTGCACAGTGAGATTCCAAACCAAGCTTTAGACCTTGGTTCCAGAGGCTTGACCAGTCTCTGACTGTATAATGCTGCCTTTTAGCTAAATGCTTTACCAGAAGTTGAACCTTTACACTTACCCATACTGCAAACATTTACAGATGAGATTAAGGCTGCTAAACACAACTCAAGGCCCTTCAGCGGACAGTGCAGATCAAGATCAGACTGCACGTGCAGTCTGATCTTTGATCTGCACTGTCCAATTTTTGACCCCAAAATAAATAGCGACATTCAGGTTTTTACTATTGGTTTGAAAATTTCATTTCACTTATTTAGCTGGTTAAGGGTTAAATATGATTTGCAATACTGGATTTGTCTTTGAAGAGGTAGAGAAGGAATGTGTGAAAGAGCTAATGCTGTCAGATTGTTCTGCTTTTCACACAAAGCCTATATTCGCAGTGTTGCAGGAAATCAATGCAACATTTCTGTTACTAAACTGTATCTTTTTTGTACTTTCAGTTTGTCAATCCAGATCAGTCTGGCTATGTTGGGTTTGCCAATCTTCCAAACCAAGTCCACAGAAAGTCAGTCAAAAAGGGGTTTGAGTTTACCCTTATGGTGGTTGGTGAGTATTTTTGTTTGGTAGTATTTATAAAAAAAATCAAAGGACTGATAGTCCTGAGAGTCGCCTGGAGGGCAATGGGTTAGAACTTTTCACCCTTTTCTGTTCAAATCTATTAAAAGCATTCAAGATACAAAATAACTTAACCATAAGACAGTGTTATATGCAAGCATATTTCTTAGTTGTCATCCTAAAGTTGCAAACATTTAGGCACCAGGAACAGGTTTAAAAAGTTCAAAGTCTCTTACCCCGGGTGACTTCATTTAACAAATGATTTTCAAAAGGTAAAATCATTACAAAACAAGTCATTCGTTAAAATGATATCCACCGCCAAAAAAAAAAAACAACATTTTTTTAGATAGAAACATAATTATAAGAGGTATCGTATTTTGCATGTAAATGGCCTTTTTGTCATTGGTGAAAATATACATTAAGCCCCCTTTTTCCATGACATGGTATTTCATTAAATAAAAACAAATACTGATTGTCTGTGGCTTATGATAAACAATATAAATATGAAGTTTCATAAAATTTTGTCCAGTAGTTAAAGAGATATTGATCCATAATGGAAATATACATCAAGCCCCCTTTTTCCATGACACTGCATTAAAAACAAAAACAAAATAAAACAAAACAAGCAGACCGGAGGACATCAAGCCTCCTCTTTCCATGAAAAAGCATTACATTTAAAAAAAAAAAGTATATCGGCGGACTATCATGAGGAACACATATTTGAAGTTTCATTAACTTCATCAACGAATTTAGAATATATCTGTCTGGATGGACGGAAGATCGGACCGATGAACAGACAGACGGACAGACAACATGAAAACTATATCCCCCCCACCCCGAAATTCAGCGGGGCATAATAACTGTCGAAGTTCCATCAATATTTACAGTTCCTTCCCAGCGTAACAATGCCTGTAAATCAGGCTTCTAGGTTGATAAAAATGTTTTTCTAGCGCAGAAACTGGGTGATTTAACTTACATGTATATCTTAATTCTTACACATATTGCTAAAACAAACATTCTGAATAATTTCAGTAGAACAGGGCATACATTTTCTCTCCAGATTTAGAACAAGTTGTTTTTGTATGACACAATTTTTCTAAAATTGGACCATGTGGTTATACATATATCTGTTAAATTGAATAATTGTCCTTTCCAAATACAGGATGCTAGATATGAAATCTGGGTGTAATTGCTTATACAGTTTCAGAGGCCGTGATTTTGAAATGTTACTACTCAATTCTGAAGCTTCTGTAAAGTTTATAGAAACAGAGCAGAACCACTTGAACAATTTTACGAGAGGCCATTTGGGCAACATTAGTATGGAACTCAACTGAAGTTTGTCTTTTGGTACAGGATCTAGTGACATACTTTTAGACTAAAATTGCCCTTTTGAAACACTTTTAGACTAAAATTGCCCTTTTGAAACTCACCCATATCTAATCTAAGCAGTCTTACAAAGTTTCGTGAGTATTGGACTGAACATGAATGGATTCTACAGCACTAGATCTATTATGGTTTCGTCTGATTTGACCTAGTGACAACCTTTTTCTTTTAAACCCCGGTGACCTACTTTCAGTTTTGTCAAAAATTATTATTGAGACAAACAGCTGGGCAATTTCATGATCATTGGACTGAAATGTAGCCTCTGGAGCACACACAAATATTTGACTCAGTAATCTACTGTCCTTTGGAAATAGTTTGTTTTTGTTGTTGTCCGGGTTCAAGTTTTGTCCACAGTGGACTCTAGAAATGTGGCTGCTACAGCTCAAGAAAAACAATATAACCCAAAAGCATGATCATCAGTCTTTTAACTTTGTCTGCGTGTTATAACGGCCCAGGAATTAGTACTGCTTCCACACCAATTGAAAATTGTAGAGATCTACATGTGTATTGCTTTGGTGTAAACTTCATATGTTTGCGATTAGCTCTAGTACCCTGCACAACAACCCTTTACAAGATTACAAACACTCCAATAAAGACCTTGTTGTTCGAGTGGGTTAACATTGACCTGTTCTATTATATTTGAAATATAGTGAAGTAAAAGTCAAGTTCTCAGATTGCTGGATGTTAGAACTGCGTAGTTTCAAGTCGAATTCCCGTGTGACTTCATATTTTGGCAGTTACGAAAGCACCTTTCGTTCTGACACCGGCACTAATAAATTGTTTCATAAATACTAGATCTAGGTTAATCGCACATTGAAAAAAAAAAACAAATTCACCTCTTTAAAAACGAAAAACAATTAATTGAACACAGTAAACTTTAAAACACTCTCTCTGCATGGATCGGTGAGGCGGTAGGTCGGTGTACCCTGAAAATAAAGGCCGCATCAGCGACTGATTCATTCATAAAATTAATATGTAAATTTATAGAGAATTCCGTGGTGCACATGACGTTGTACGTCACATGATTATAAGATCTATATTTGTCACACAGCTACATTCCAGAAAGCACCTGCTAAGCGATAACTGGGTGCAGTCTTGAACCGTGCGCATTATATACGCTATTGTACGATCTCTGCTTGTGCACCTAGAATATGGGTGTGCAAAGTAGTTGATGTCTAGAATAAAAAGCTCTGAAGAAGCAACGTTTAAGAATGTCTAAGAAGGCACGCAACCATTCCAAGTCGTTACAAATTTGTTTAAAAAAATTAGCCTACTTTTGGGAAAAATCTCCATTGAAAGCTTGGACCACGTTAACTCGGTATCGCCTTTCTCTTTCCGATCATAGGTTGAATGTTGGATTAAAATAAGACTTGCAATTACGGACAGATTGTAAGATTTAGAGTGTGCTTCTAATGGGTAATTATCAAACCTTTTTTCACTGAGAACTGTCCACAAATAGAAGCGTGCCGTAGTGAAGACGTTTGTCGTCGAAGAGTAATTTGCAGTGTGTTCGCGAACTTATTCAGTTCACGACGGCTATTTTTAGATACATACATAATGCGCTATTTTAAGAGATGATGTCTGTGTAAGAGATAGGCTGTCTATCGTGTACCTTGTCGACGAAATGATTTTTCAAAGGCTTAAACCGTTAAAGAGCTCAGTCTTTATAGACACATTCAATATCACAAAGGCACAACTGTAAGTGAATTACTACAGAAAAATTGGGTTGTTTACCGAATAATTAGAAAACTATGTTTTATCTCGTAAACCGGAACTTGGGACAGGAAGCAGTACAAGGCCGGAGGTATGCTTACGTCACCCCATAGATCAAGATGATAACAATGAGAGCCTGGTTGCTACGCAACCAGGCGACTCAAAAAACAGTTGAGACTCTGAGGAAAGTTTTCTTGTATATTCCAAACAATTCATCATTATCACCAAGGCCGTTATCACCAAGGCCGTTCTGCTTCAGGTGCAGACTGCTTGTTGGCTCAGATAAAGAGCTTAACTCTTTACCAAACAACTAAAATGAAGACCTGTCAAAATTGAAACCACTTGCAGACGAAAACTTAAATGTAGCTCAAATGATAAAATTTGTCGTTGTTAGGGTAGAAAACATTGTGGGAAAAGGAGAAAATGCTAGTTACCAGCATTTTCTCCTTTTCCCACAATGTTTTCAAAAGCCTTCTTCCTCAGGGTCATTAAAACTTGGGATTATGTGGTAAAGGGTTAACTCCTCACCACACAATAACAAGTTTTACCTTCCTTTAGCTAGAACGCTTTTAGTAAAACTTTGTGGGGAAAGAAAGAAAATGCTGGTAATCAGCATTTTCTCCTTTTTACAGACTTTTTGCAACCCTTTCAGTGAACTGCAGCTCATTTGTACCAATTTCGAATTTACTGGCTGCAGTTACTTTAAGTTTGGAAGAGGCATCAATTTGTTGTTTTGGAAAGGGTTAGAGGGAAGGCATGGACAAATGAGCCATGCTCTGACAAAAGGGGGCTTAATGCATCTCCGTGATCCATGATACCAATCAAGCCATCACATGATAATGGATCCATAATAGCCACTTTTCATGACAACAACTTAACCATGAGTAGACTGGTCCGAGGACATACAGAAAATTGACAAATGGTGAAAAGTTTCAGTCCAGGTCAGCCAGCATGGACTGCGCAGGCTGACCTGGGTCAAAACTTTTCTAAGTTGCATTAAGTACCCTTTTCACAGAGCAGGGCTAGAATATAAAATTTTGTCATCTGGCAAAGAATTGAAGTTAACCTGTTGCATTTTTAGCTTGGCTGTTTTCAAAGAAAACATGGAGGTATCCAGTGTTTATTCTAGGATTTGAAAAAAGTGGGGGATCTGCCCCCATGCTTTGAAAAAATGTGGGGGATTTTCAAAAAATATGGGGGATTATAAGGTAATGCAATAAATAAATAATAAATAAATAAATAAATTCACTGCTTCACATCCCTGCTTGTCCAAGAAATCAATAAAGATGCATATTTTACTGTAGCGATGTTTTCTTTGGCAAGCCAATACACAGTTTCGATTGCACTAACAATAGCCTCTTCCTTTTTGAAAATTGTTTTTTCAACTGACTTTTTGAAGGCTTTGCTCGATGACTGAGCAAGTAAGGCACTCTTATGGTCTTCACTGTCAGCGTGCCTTGATAATGTCGACGTACGAAAATTGGTGTTGCCAGTGGTGAAAGTATTCTTTATACCATGCTTTAAACAATACGAGCATATCACAGCTCCTTTGTCATGTTTTTGTAACCACGGCCAGTCTTTCAGCCACGATTGCTGGAAAACGTGTTGTTTACTGACTGACGAAGGCCCGGCAATGGCCTCGCCTGACCCGACAGAATCGTCTCTGACTAATAATGCTTCTTCAGCTTCTTCATCTGCTGTCTGGGACGTTGATGAGGCAGACGATGTAAAAAAATCGCTAATTTTACATTTCGACATTGATAAAATAAAGACAAGTCCAGTAAAACAAGATTTCAGACGACAGAAATGTTGATGTCATACCGTTACTAAGAGCAACAGAAAAAGGCGTGTTTATTTTACGGCTTCAATGGGACATTAACAAATCAGTCACGTTGTCGCACAGAACTATGTAAATCCACAAACATTTTTGATACCAAAGTTAAAATGATAATGGTTGGTAGATTAACCATCTATTTCAAACAAAAAAAGTATTTCTTCTAAATGATTTTCGGTCCGACATCAAAAGTTTTGGCTGCGTGATTTAAGGTTGTTCGGGAACCACAATTTAAACATATAATTTGACTGGTTCTCAAACATTATTAAAAGCAGAACACTAGAAAGTTCTCTTTCCAGTATGTGTTTTGTTTTTATTTGGAGACCCTAAACTTCGAGAGTATGAAAAATTAGACTATTTTGAATAATACAGCGACGTGATTTAAAGTGGGGGATTTGTCCCACACGGCGTCAGAAAGTTTGGGGGATTTTTTACGAAAGTGGGGGATTCCCGCAATCCCGCGGCCTAGAATAAACACTGGGTATCTTGTAGCTGTCATTGTCATAATCGTCATGCAAAAACTGACATCTCTCTGATATTACTGGAAAAATGTTCTTCAAAATCGGACTAGTTTGTAACAATTGAAAGGTGAACCCATACAACAGGGGCAGATAACCATCAGGATATATTGGACACAGTTATTCCCCATTTTCGACTTGGAATTTTCACTGAAAATCATTCTTCCGAAAGCAATTACAGTGGAGCGTTGGCACCCACATGCAGTGCTCTTGTTAATATTTGTACCATACACAGATCCTTTTTTGTGGGAAAAATATGGGTCTGACAAGAAACATGTAGTTTATACAGGTGTGGAATGTTAATGACTGGTTCTGATACAGCAAGCAAGGTGCTGATGATTAATACAGGCTCCTAGTTAAGACAGGGCATCATTACTTCTAACAGCTTTTTCATTTTGGTGTTGAAACTGTGTACATGTACATGGATGGTTTCTCATGATCCAAATTTTCTAAACTAGTTAACTCTGTACAAAAGGACAAAAATTTTGGAGTCTACCAAATTGAATGCATTTGCAGGTGACAAATATAGCTCAGATAATGACTTCTCTCTCTGATGGGTAGAAAACATTGTGGGAAAAGGGGAAAATGTTGGTTACCAGCATTTTCTCCTTTTTCCACAATGTTTTAATAAGCTTTCTTCCTAGGTATTGTTTTTTTCTTCCGAGGCATAGTTTAAACATATAGTTGCAGCGTTTCAGAAAGTCTGCGTTTTTGTGTTTTTGACGTGCAAAATGAAAGCCTGGCGCAACAAAATTAATACATCACGTCTCCCTTGTCGCAACATAAATCAGAACTAAAAAGTACTATAGAAGATTGATTCAATGAAAATGTCTTACAAAGTCGTCAAGTTTATAATTGCAGAAACATATCGAACCCGCTTTCTAACAATGAATTAATTGTTTCCGGTGAACATAAACTGGTACTCGTTGTATCTCCAGTGACCGCGCAATAGACGTTGACACAAGGATAACAGGCTGCCAGTTTACGGTGTACACTGAATCGGTCTAAAACGCGACATTAATATGTGTGACATGGCCATTGTCTCGCCTGTATTACTGTACGGAATCCGTACTAAACTTTTTGTCTGCGTTTTAGACCCTGCTCATCATGGTCACCAACTTGCTGGAGTAATCGGGATGACAGACGACAGTTTCTATGAAGTCATTGCTTTCAACTTACCTTTAATACCACACTATCATATAAAACTTATAGCACTATGCGACACCTACAAAGGGGGCAAAGACAAACAACACATGAAAAGAAAAGTTAAAGACCATGACGCCTAAAAAATCTGAATGACCCCCAAAATTTCACACAGCGAGTCTATGATGACCCCCAAAATTTTTCAGCCAGCAGGAACACTGTAGTTTGATAAGGACTAAACCATGATACAGATTTTAATTAAAGTAGTTTATATTTAGAGATTATATCTTCAGACTGGGATCATGAGTAAGCTGACAACAGTTTGCTTTGGCCAGTCAAAATCAAGCTTAACTGTTTACCACACAGTCCTGACTTTTAATGACCCTGAGAAAGAAAGCTTTGGAAAACATCATGGGAAAAGGATAAAATGCTGGACACCAGGATTTTCTCTATTTCCACAATGTTTTCTTCCCTTCCCAAAACAAGTTTCAATTCTTGAGTCACGTTTATTTTGTCGTCTGCAAATGCTTTCAGTTTAAACCAGTTTAAGATTCTGTCGTTTGGTAAAGGGCTTGTAACATTCTCAATTTGTAATTCGAGATGTCAAGATTAGATTTGATGTAGAATGCCTGTGTGTAGGAAGTGGTGCTTATTTGATGTTTAATGTTATACGGTCATGGAAATAGGTTTTTCTCTAGAATGTCAAACACCCTTTGCGTACATTAAATTTTTATTAATACATATGGCCATTAGTTGCAGGTAGCCTTTGTTTTCTTCAGACTTTTTATTATCATGGTCTGTTATATGTGCTGACCTTCGATGAGTAATTTCTAGACTGACTGCAGCTGGCCTCAGTTGAACAAAAGATTGTGCAAAATTTTAATGATGTCCTCTAAAACCTGTTTGCCATTGCATAAGAACCCTTCTTCCTTCAGATTGAACAATAAATTTATCCCTTGAATGCAATTGGCCATTGCTGACAGATTTTACAGATTATTTGTCAGTTGATAATTTTGTTGTAGTGGTAGTTGGGAACAGTATTATTATTATTCTAATCATCGGAGTACCCACAACATAGGGTGTGGCACAGAAATTAAAAATTGTTGTCTTTTAAATTCCATGATACTGGTTCAAAGTTAGATGTTTGTTTATAGCCAAAGAATAAAGTGACTTACTTAAAAAGTAAGGAAAAACAGATGTCTATATGGTGTTGATTGACTTTTGTACTGATAGCTGTTGGTCTGCTTGACAGGTTTTATTGCTAAGTATCTCATTACCAAACAATCTCTAGCTTTTATGAACTAGGGGTAAAAGGCCTTTGAAAACATGAAATATGGAGGGATATTTTGGTAACTGGTGTTAGAGGGAAATTTTGGTAACTGTCATTTTCTTTAAAGGCAAATCTAAGTATTTGAGCAATACTTATTGTAATAAGTCGTCTTCAAATCTTCCCTCTGTAGAAGAGTTTTAATTTGGTTGTCAGATAAAGACTTAACTCTTTATCAACCGACAAAATTTTAGACTCGCCCAAATTGAAAGCATTTGCAGATGACAAATTGATTGAGGCTAAAATAATGAAAGTTATTTTTGAAAGGGTAGAAAACATAGGGGGAATGGAGACAGTGCTGGTTACCATTATCCCCTTTTCCACAATGTTTCCAAAAAGCTTCTGCTTCAGGGTTGTTAAAACTCAGGATTGTGTGGATGTCTGGTAAAGGGTTAACTCTTTTCCAAATGAACTTTTTTTTACACTTGTCCATATTCAAAGCATTGGCAGATGACACGTTGTTGAAACACATGATTGTTTAGCAACGGTTTACTCCAGCACTTTACTGTTAGAATTTCTGTGTGAGGGCTGTTCCATAAGTTCGATGAATTCTGTTGTAAAAATAAAACTAGAAGACCAATCAAGATCACATTTTGCATACATTTTAAACAATCTATATCCGAACCATCCTCAAATTTCATAAATTACCACATTTTCAAAAGAGGATAACAAAATACATGTAAACGTTCATTGCCGGGCTGTGGTTGTGAAAAAATGACATCAACGTCATTACAAGTCAAGAGGTCGGCAAACTTTATCCCTTCGAATATCCTTTAGGAGTCTTCACACCCAGCCCGCACTTACTTTAGACATTTCTAGGTCCTATGTACGATGTACTGTGAAACAAGACACACCTTAGTTGTCCAACATGTCATTCACTGTAACCTGCTTGTCTTTATTTACCTTATTATTCAGAGTATCCAAAATCGACACCGTTAAGCTAACAGCCCGTCCATCACAAGGATCATCTTCAAGCAATATTCTTCCATGTGTGAACTGCTCATGTTACTTGAAGACAAATAAAATGCTACAGGAACTTGAAGTTTTCGATTAATCAATTCGATAATCTTTTTTGGTGTTTTACTGAGTCGGACACAAAGATTTACTAGTGCAGGTATTTCAGCATCCATTGAACATGTCATTGCGTCAAAAATTACCTAGCACTGACGAGACAAAAACTTTGTTTTTAATGTGACCAGAAGTGCCACAGCGATGATGTTTTCTGGAAATCACATCATGATGTTATTCGACCGTCTGCACTATTTGTGCAATTTTAACATATTTTTAAATGTTTGTTCTACACAAAATAAAACATTTCAAGTTGGGAGAAAATTGGAGCCTGGCAATGTGCATTACAGGGGTTACTGTGGTTACGCATATTTTGTTTTTGAAATGTTTCAAAACAGCAAAGTTTTTTATCAAGTATATAATATGTTTATACTATTATAAGCAAACTTTTAGTGTAAAATATTGAGAAACATGGTTTTAATAACAAAATTCGATGAATTTATGGAACAGCCCTCGTACATGGTAATTTTTCAACCTAGAAGAAGCTTACAAATCACTTTAAAGGCCAAACATTTTGTATAGAAGAAACATAAGGATTTTTATTGGTAAGGAAAATATCATGGGAAAAGGAATAATTGCAAAGGCCAAGCTTTCTAGGACTAATCGATAAAGGATAATGGCTTTGGGGAGAGAGAGAATCTGCTATGTTGTCCAAGAGCTGTCATAATGAGCAATTGCTTTTCTCACAGATTTTTAACCCTTTGCCATGTAACCCTGAGTTATAATGACCCAGTGAAAGAGGTTTTGAAAACATTGTAGATAAAGGAGAAAATGCTAGTCACCAGCATTTTCTCCTTTTTGCATGTTTTGTTCCCCTTCATAGACAAATCTCTTAGTTGAGCCACACTGAATTTGTTCACTAGACAATTCTGTGTTTTAACAACCGTCAGGTTGAAGACTTGACAACACTCTGGAAAACCGACAAAATGCTAGTAAACACTACTTTCTTCTTTTTCTCACAAAGTTTTCTACCACTCAAAGACAAGCGGTGAGAGACAGTGGGGTAGGGCTAGAAGGCCTCTCATTTCAACAATTGTGTTTTAAATCCTGTGATAAGCATGGTCAGCCTTTGCAACAACCTGCATTACCCTGTGAGTACTGGTTAAGGTTTCCAGGAAGCAATCAGTCAATGTGAATATGTAAGACCTTAATTGTTTCACAGTGGATGTTAAAAACGTAAATTAAAACTAAATACAAATCATTGTTTGAGCCATATTTGAATTGTCCATTGCAAGTGCTTTTAATTTGGATAAGTCTACAATTCTAAAGCACTCCATTAGATTCAGGATTGACTTTTTTAGATATTGAACGCTTTTTGTTGCATGTTTGCTCACTTATTTAACCATTACAATACAAGAATAATGAAACAAGACTTTAATAAAATGTACCAAAAGTTGCACAGATCAGTTTACAAGTTGCACAGGCAGTTTGGTTGAAATATGTCAGAGCCTAATTTCAAGGGTAGACAGTACTTTGATTTGTTAATGATTTCATTCCGAAAGAGGTATGATTGAGATATAAGGTGATAATGATTATTCTTAATGCTATTTTTTTTGGTGTATTCAACAACCATTCTCAATTTTAATTCAAATTCTGAATTCCAGGACTCGATATCTGAGATGTTTTGTCCCAGCCAACCAAATTGCTAGTTTTGAAATTTAGTAAATAGAAATGTTGCTGAATACCTGATTTTGAGATGAAGTAAGTATAAAGATGATAATCTTTTAATTGTTTTTTTTTTTTTCAGGTGAATCTGGACTTGGGAAATCCACCTTAGTTAACAGTCTTTTTCTCACAGATCTATACCCAGAGAGACACATACCAACAGCACAAGGTTGGTAATACAATAAACACAAGAGATCCTAGATTGGAGAAATGACTTTCAAACTTGTATGGCCAAGATTAATGTATGGAAGACCAGGAAGTTAATATGAGGACTTAAACGTTTACCAAACCTTTACCAAACAGTCACAACTTTTGACAACCCTTAGGAGGAAGTCTTTAGAAACATTGTGGGAAAAGGAGAAAATGCTGGTAACCAGCATTTTCTCCTTTTCCCACAATGTTTTCATCATCTGAGCCGCACTGAATCTGTCATCTGCAAAATGCTTTCCATTTGGACCAGTCTAAAATTTGGCATTTGATACAAGACTTAATGACATAGAAAAACTGCTCACTTTTAGCAATATCTCAAGTTTTGTAAGTCCTGCCTGATACAAGTGCGAAAAACTTGTACATTTTGGATATGCTTTGGTCTCTCAGCACCAAATATACAGACTTGGCCTTTTTTGACAGTTGAATATACAATCTGGTAAAACTCACAAGGATTTTTATCAAACATACTGGACAAAACCAGCTAACAGTATAGATCTAAGGTTAGACTGCATATTCAATTATAAAGAATTAACTCTTTACCAAATGACAAAATGTTGGACTTATCCTAATTAAAGCACTCGCAGACAAATGTGGCTAAATTGATGGAACTTGTGAGTGAAAGGACAGAAAACATTGTGGGAATGGGAGAAAATGCTGATTACCAGCAATGTCTCCTTTTCCCACAATGTTTTCCAAATCTTTGTTCTTTCAGGGTCGTTTAAACTTGGGATTGTGTGGAAAATGGTTGTATTACCAAATGAATGAAAATTTCCTGTCAATAACTAAAACCCAACAATTGTTTAGGTCTCAAAGTTACTGTTCCTTGGTTAAATTCAACCATATTGGACAGTGTAGATTCAAGTTCAGTGCAATCTGATTTTGGTCTACATTGTACAAAAAAACATATTGAGTTGCACTTAGCAGCTTATGTTTTAATCTTTTACCTCGGTAATAAGGCAACTTCGGGAAAATTTTTTACACTGACAGCAGCAGTTGCAAAACAGAACACATGTATGTAAGGGCCTATATTTGATCCTTGTTCTTATCATTTGGGAAAGATTGTGAAAAAAATAGAAACTAGGTGTACAGAGTAAACTAGCTTTTTTTTTTCATTTATTTCCTGTTATGTCAATATGGTATTACATTAGTCTGCTTCAGGTGATTCATGAAGCATATTATGAAGGAAAGGATCAATCAATGATTATTCATTGATCTGTCAGACGATTCATCACTGTCTGTGCATTTGTTATCATTGATTGGTAAAAACAAAACACTCGGTAACCCCTGAACATGCTGAATATCTGTAATAGACTCCCTTGTTTTTAGGTCAGCTCATTCAGATTATGTTCATGCAGAAAATATTTTAGTGATACATTCATTCCTTACTTGTTATTTTTTCTACATTGAACATGCTGAATTTCAGTAAAAGACTCCATGTTTTTAGCTCAACACATTTAAATTACATTCATGCAGAGAATAATTTAATAATATGATGCATTCCTTCCTCCTTATTGGTGCCGCCACAATATAACTGAAATAATGTTGAAAATGGTGTTAAACACCGTACAAATCAAATCCTTTTTAGCTCCACTGGCCAAAGGCCAGTGGGCTTATGTCATGGCCCGGTGTCCGTCGTGCGTCCGTCCGTCCATCCGTCCGTGCGTCCGTCCATCCGTGCATTAACTTTTATTTCAAACATCTTCTTCTCTGAAACTACCCATCCAATTTTCATGAAACTTCACAGAAATGATCCTGCCATGGTCCTCTTCAGAATTTCTTGAAAGAATTTGATTCCTTCAAAAACTCTGGTTGCCATGGCAACAAAACTGAAAAATATTGGAAATCTTTAAAAATCTTCTTGTCTGAAACCATAAGGCATAGGGCTACCAAATTTGGCATGTAGCTTTATATAGTAGACCTCTATCAAGTTTCTTCAAATTATAGCCCTGGGGTCAAAATTGGCTCTGCCCCAGGGGTCACAAGTTTTACATAGGCTTATATAGAGAAAACTTTAAAAAATCTTCCTGTACCTAGCCATAAGGCCTAGAGCTACCAAATTTTGCATGTTGCTATATCTAGTGGGCCTCTACCAAGCGGGCCAAAATTTTAGCCCTGGGGTCAAAATTGGCCCCACCGCAGGGGTCACAAGTTTTACATAGTGACAACTTAAGAAATCTTCCTGTTTTGATTTTTTTTTTGAAATTAGCCTTGCATCAGGGGTCTTATTGTTTTACAGAGGCTTCATATGGACAAAACTTGAAAATCACCTTATTTATAACCATACAGCATAGACTTGTATTATTTTGGCATGTGGCTTTATCTTGTGGACCTCTACCAGGGTTCAAGTAATTATAGCTCTGGGATCAAAAATGGCTTTGCCTTGCAGGTCTCAACTTTCACATGGGCTTTTACAGAGAAAACTTTGTAAGTCTTCATTTTGAAACCATTTGGCTCAGAATTGAAATGTTTAGTATTTATGGTTTATATTTATAAGCCAGTGGAGCGATACAGGGCCATCATGGCCCTCTTGTTATTGGTTGCCAAAATAAAAGTACTGAAAGTTCTGTTTTTGTCATAATGCTTTACCAGATGTCAAGATTTTGGTCCCATTCATGTTGAAAGTATTTACAGATGACAAATGAAATATGGTTCAACTGATGGAATTTTTCTATAAGCAAGTAGGTAACATGGTGAAAAAAAAGGAGAAATATGCAGATTACCAGCATTTTTCCCTTTTCCCTCAATACTTTCACAAACCATCTTGCTCAGGGTTGCTACAGCATGAGATTGTTTGGTTGAAAATTAATTATCATGCTTATAGATCTGGTAACACATTACCCTTTGCAGGAGACTATTTGCAGCAAGACTAATGTTGAATAGCATGTGGCAGAAGGAGAAATTGCTGTTAACTCTTTACCACACAAGCCAGAGTGTTTTAGAATTATATTCATGTATTAAATCCCAAATTACATCAGTTAATCATGTATACACAGATGTTTCCCAGTTCATCTGCTGCAAATTTGGTTTACCCCTTCCCATAAAAAAATTGTATACTCTGTCAAATTCAAAGTGTCTGCATATGACAAATTCAAGATCGGTCCAAAAATGCTTAAGCTCCCTGATAGGGTAGAAAACACTGGGAGAAAAGGAGAAAATGCTGGTTACCAGCATTTTCTCCTTTTCTCACAATGTTTTCCGAAGTTTTCTCCCACATGGTTATTATAACTGGGGATTGTCTTGTAAAGGGTTACAGAGGAAATGACTAATATTTTTACCATTATGTATATCGCCAGAAATATTAATTGTTACTATACCTTTTATTATGCTGTCAAATCATTAGTCTGATCATGTTATTGTACATACTGTATTGGCCCTTATTATGAATCCCCCTCTAATTAACGCTCTCCCAGTTTTTTCTAACTAAAAAAAGACTTACAGACTGCCAGTCTGCCAGTCTATCGATTAAGTTGAAAAAAATCAGCTGGAATATACCTACAGCATCCACATAATCCTACTTTCTTCACAAATTGATGTCATTAACACCTGACTATCCAGATACACATACACTTCCGATTAGATTTTAAACTTCCGGTAACACAAAGATTAACTTTAAATAAGAATGTAAAAGTATCAAAGATCAGTGTCATTAAATAATCATGAATGCAATTTAAATTCCAAATGAATCATGATCAGCTGTAAAACTGATATTCTGCATTAAATACGGCAGATTTCTCAAATGGTGTCGCTCAACAATCGGTGCTGACTAAAACCCGGACAGTAATGTTACTGTCATCCTTAAAAAATTCTATGTTTTATCTCTATTAGTCTCCCCCCTTTCGGAAAATATAACGCGCCCCCCCGGGGGGGGTTGTATCAAAAGAGATGATTCGGTACCAACTCACCAGGCTTATTTTCTTTGATTATTGAACATCATCACTCTTAATCTCAGTATGGGTCCTTTAGGGCCACTTTTTTACCAGACGATAGAATGTGAGTCATCCATATTGAAAGTATTTTCAGACCATATACATGTGGCTTAAATAGTAGAATTTGCCTTTGAAAGGTTTGAAGGCTGTCTTTGTCAGGTATATTGAAACAGAGGGATAACAAAAGATATGAAAGATGTATGAAATTGAATATGTGAGCTGATTCCATGGTAAGTGCTGAGAGCAACATAAAACAGAAGCATACAGTTAAACCTGTTTTCAGAGACCACCCAAGTGAAGTAAGACAAGTGGACTCTCACAACAGTTGGGCTTTTAATACAAGTTCAGTCATGTTAATTCAAGATGGGATGTACTGTAGAATGTATCTTTAACTGAAGATGGGATTTACTGTTGAAGGAAAATGACAGGGGTCGCTTAAATCTGTACCAAACGACAAAATTTTGAAGTGGACCAAATTAAAAGTAATTGCAGACAACAAATTAAATGTAGTTTAAATGGTGATTTCTGTATTTGATAGGGTAGAAAACATTGTGAGAAAAGGAGAAAATACTGGTTACCAGTATTTTCTCCTTTTTCCACAATCTTTTTAAAAGTCTTCTCTTTCAGGGTCAAAAAAAACTCAGGATTGTGTGGTAAAGAGTTAAAGCAGCAGGGTTGATTAATATTGGTGGTCTTTGAGATTTGATTAACTGTTGATTTAAATTCAAAAGATTTGATCTAACACTTGAGTCTGTTTGTATTTGACAGAAAAAGTTCAGCAGACAGTCAAAATTGATGCCTCCACAGTAGAGATAGAGGAGAGGGGAGTGAAGTTGAGGCTTACAGTTGTTGACACTCCTGGGTTTGGAGATTCCCTCAACTCTGTTGACTGGTAATTTGTTATTAATACTTTACTTGACAATTTAATGTTTAAGTGGCTTTTAGGAAAGAAACTTTTGAAAACATTGTGGAAAAAGGAGAAAATGCTGGGAACCAGCATTTTCTCCTTTTCCTACAGTGTTTTTCCCTTGATGAACCATTTAAATAACAACCTTGTGTTTTAAAAAGCCCTTAAGAAGGAGGCTTTGAAAAACAGCCTTTTTCCTTTTTCTGCCCTTGTAAAGACAATCCATATCATTTGAGCTCCATTAAATTTTGCAAAAGCTGCAAATGCTATTATATGGTAACCTTGCACCTCTTCACATAAATTTGATTTACCCAAGGATAACCTGTACAATGAAAGGTTTATTAGAGTGTACCCGTATATTCATACAAATGTTTTTGTCTTGAGATCAGTTACTCGAACAACCATCTTATGTTTTCCAGTTTCAAACCAATAATACAGTATATAGATGACCAGTTTGAACGTTACCTGAATGATGAGAGTGGGTTGAACCGCAGACATATTGTAGACAATCGTGTTCACTGCTGCTTTTACTTCATTAATCCATCAGGACATGGGTATGTAGCTCTGTGGCTTTCATTGTCTTCATATTTCCTCTTTCTTTCTCCCCAACCCCTACCCCCTTCCAGGAAGCGGGGAGGGGGGGGGGTTTATACTGGAATCAGATCGTCCATTTGTCCACAGGACCTGGTGTTGTCTATGCATGTCATATTCTCAGAAGATTTGACCTATCTGCTATGACACATCACTCACATCACTGATAACAAAAATAACGTCCCCTTCTTGCTGGGCTCATACCAGCGCTTTTTGGCAGGCTTATATGGGCTAATGTTTATAAATGGCTGGTGCATAGGTCATATGCTAGCTAATCATGGCTGGATGAATCGTACAAGGTAACTTTTGGAGAGAAAATGTATATTTTATTTTAAAATTCATTGCAATGCTTCCTGCCTTGAAAAACAGTCTGGTTCTGTACCCAGAATGCCCATATCAGAAAGTTTGTGTATTTGAAAAATGCCTCCCAGGGGAAGATAATGGTCCACAGGTCCAATCTTGTGTCCTCTTCTCCACTTGCAGTTTACAACCAGTTTGGCTTAACTTTATCACACAAGAAAAATTTAGAATTGTCCAAAATAAAAGCATTTGCAGACAACAATTTAGATGTGACTCAAAAGATGGAATTAGCAGCTAGTGGGACATGTCCCACACGTTATAGCAGATGTGCCTGGATCAAGACAAACTTCAAAGAGGCATAACTTATGTAATAATTTACCAATCATGATGAAAAATGCAGGTGCACAGGTCCATCATACCTCATTTGATAATGTACAGGTTCTGAAACCCAGGGGTTGCTGGTACACTTTCCAGCTTGGCCAAATTGTTAGGATTGCTGTAAGTTATTATACCCCTCCACCTATGAAGGTAGAGGGGGTATACTGGTTTCACCAGTCTGTCTGTCTGTCTGTTAGTCCGTCCATCTGTAGACTTTTTTGTTTCTGTGATCTAACTCAAAAGCTGTTTGACCTAGGACTGTGAAACTTTATACAATTATTGCTCATGACCCAAGGAAATGCCCTATTATTTTTGGGTCACATGAGTCAAAGGTCAAGGTCACCAGTGATCTTTGTTTGAAAATCATTACCATTCTCTATTTGTGCTGCTTCAGTGACAAGGTGCTGGTGGGGGGTATTTGTCTGCTTTGCGACAATTCTACTTGCGACAGGATTCATTCCCTTTTCGCCACTGTACATTGTTTTGTTAATGTTAATATTGGAAAGAAGCCAGTGGCTTGGAAAGAATATTGTGCAAAGTACTAGTAAAAGAAACTTGTGGAAAGCATAGTTAAGTGCAATGACCGCCACAAGATAATTTCAAGATGTCATAGGTTAGCAAACAACCACAACCTTTATTCTTTAACTGCAGATGCCGCTAGAATTTTTAGTGATGTTGATTTTTTTTTCCCCAACATATTTCAGATTACGTCCGTTAGATATTTCATTCATGCGAGCAGTACATCACAAAGTTAACATCGTCCCAGTCATAGCAAAGGCAGACACACTCACAAAGAAGGAAGTGCTGAACTTGAAAAAGAGAGTACGTGTTTTTGCATCTATGAAGTTTTGTTAATATGCAAATCTTATATAACTCTTTACTAGTCTACAACACCTTTATACTTTTTCTTATTGAAAGTATTTCAAGATGATAAATTAGATTGTGTCTTAAATCTTTACCAAATGACAAAGTTTTTGATAGGTCCAAATTGAAAGCATTTGCAGATGACAATTGTTGCACAAATTATGAAATTAGGCTTTGAAAGGGCAGAAAACATTGTGGGAAAAGGAGAAAATGCTGTTGACCAGCATTTTCTCCATTTCCCACAATGTTTTTTAAAAGTCCTTTTCCTTGGGGGTCGTTAAAACTTGGGATTGTGTGATAAAGGCTTAAAGGATTGGATTCGTCTCTGATAGGGTAGAAAACATAGTTAAAAAAGGAAACAATTCTGGTCACCAGAATTTTCTCCTTTTCTCACAATGTCTCCAAAAGCCTTCTCTGACAGGATCATGAAAGTAGTTTGTCTTTTGTAACAGATTAGAAGTTTGTTGAGTTAGAAATTTTTTGACAAAAGATGATGTGAAAAATATAGATCATTTTTGGGGGATTTTCAAATTCCCTTCTATAGCCTGTTTTCCTGATAAGTCAGCGAATAACACACAAGCAAAAACACATGTGAGGTAATTCACAGAGTGAAACTGCATTCAATTGCTTTCATTAGTTTAAGTGGAGTACCTGTGTGTGGAGTTTTGTAAGACAATGGTTGAAACAACAGACTATATGGGGGCATAATATTGTCACAGCTCTTTTTGGCATTGAAAAAAGTGAAAGTTCACTCCTGTTTTTCATTCAGATTCAGTGTGGTGCACTTGATTTAGAAATTTGATCTTTTTGCTTTGAAAAACAACAGAACTTGTACCGTATCCATGGTTTTCACTGTTACAGATAATGCATCAGATTGAACAGTATGGAATCAGTCTGTATCCTCTACCCGACTGTGATGAGGATGAAGATGAGGATTATAGGGAACAGTGTAAACAGTTGAAGGTAAAGTGTATTGTGTTTGCTATATTGGCAGGGCTTTGTATGTAGCAGCAAGAGTAAAATGAATTATGTCTTTGACCCTACATCAAATGTTTAACAACCCTGAAAATAAGGGATTTTGAAAATACATGTATTATTGGAAAAGAAGAACATGCTGGTTAGCAGCATCTTTTTCCCTCAATGGTTTATGCCCTTTCAAAGACAAATCTCATCATCTGATATGCATCTGACTTGTCATATGCCAACATTTTCAATTTTGACAAGTATAAAATTTTTTCATGTGGGAAAAAGTTAAGATGTATTGCAAAGTCTTTAAATTTTCCAAGAAAAAAAAGGCAGAAGGAAAGCACAGAGGAGACTCTTGTTATTGTGACGGATGTCTGCATGCCGCCAAACCAGCTGATGGATTATTCATGATGTTATAATTCAATCTTTGAAAAAAATCAGTAGACTTCAGATTCTTGAATAAGCTTTTATGCTCACACAATGAACATGCGTCAACTATGTTGGACTCAGGTTCAGTGATTCAGATTGCACATTATTTTTACCAGACAGCTGTCCTAAATGTGAAATTTTTTATAGGCCATTTTGTCCTGACCTAGAAAAAAACTTCGGCCACAAAATTAATAATAAAATACCGCTAGGTAGGTGTTAACATTTAAATTGAACAAACAATGTGAACTCAAACAGAGTGTTTTATTGAACAGACCATCAACAGTAATAATCAGTTGTTTACAGAGTCAGGGTTCCAATTTAGCACTCACATAGATCTACTCACAAAATGCGAGCTGAATTATGCAAAGCATAAATACAGTAGCTTATTCATCTAGTTATGGCTACATGAATAAAAAGATTATGTTTTAGCAAGTAGAAATTATGGTTTAGCAAGTTGAAAAGGCAGGAACTTGCTAAAATTAGCAAGTGGGGGAAAAAGTTAAATTAGAACCCTTCAAACAGTGAGTCCAAATAAAGGATATTTCTTTGCCATGCAGATTGTGTAGAGTCTGAGCTATAATAATATTGTAAGAGAAAACAGAGGAGACCCACTCAACAATATTTAGACTCTCCCAAATTGAAAGCATATGCTGACGACAATTCCAAAATTTGTACAAAGGAAACTTAAAGCTCTAATAAAACAAAACATTTTTCCATCTTCGAACCTTAGCCATTTATGCAGCAAAAGCCATTCAGTTTGGAACTTGCGGGGTTTTTTTGTGTGGCCGCTTGACTGTTCATTGTCTTCGAGTTTTTTTTCTTCATTTACAGGCCGAGAAACACCAACGGAGAACAAAGTTTTCTGACCCGAGTCAAGTTTTCTTTTTCTGGTTGCCATGGCTTACTGACGCGATCATAAGACGCTTGATTTTCTTATTGCGTAGTCTAGAGCAGCTACAAGACATTGACCGATCACAAGAACGCTTTAAATCACAAACACCCAGAATCCTGTGCAAAGAATCAAGGGAATTAATCATGCAAATAAAAAAAAAAATGAATTAGGGGAGATCACTGCACAAGAAAAATCGTAATTCGGCTTCGTACTGAACGTATTTCGACCTGAAATATAGCGTTGTCATATTTCTTGAAAAAACGGTCCGCCATTTTGTCCCACAAAGTAAATTTTTATCGGCAATTTTGTCCTGATTCTTAAAAAAAAATCGGCAATTTGTATTTTTTATCGGCAATTTGCCGAGAACCGACGCCAATCTGAATCACTGCAGGTTGTGTACTGTTGGTCCATTCATATATGCAATTTTCTATCTTCTTTTCCTCCCATTGTTTTCAACCAATTTGCCTGAATTTTAAGGGAATCTTTTCGCCATTGGAACTTTGGCATTTGCAATATTCATTCTGACTGGTTGACGGGTACTGGAATTATGTGTCTTAAGTATTTCATGTGAATGATTCATATATTTTATCTAAGTGTAAAGTTAATTGTTCCTTATTTGTAAATTTTACTTTGAATTTTAGGAAGCAGTGCCATTTGCTGTCGTAGGGTCCAACACAATCATAGAGGTAAAAGGCAAAAAGGTCAGAGGTCGCATGTACCCATGGGGTGTTGTTGAAGTGGAGAATCCAGAACACTGTGATTTTATCAAACTGAGAACAATGTTAATGTAATTACACTTTTTGAATTCAAAATGTCTTTTTTCGAATTTGCAATTTAGATTTGCTGAATAAGAAAACTGGATCCTTTACCAGATGACAAAATGTTACATTTATCCACATTGAAAGCTCTGGCAGATGCCATATTGAATGTTGTTAAAATGATGGAAGTTGTGTTTGAAAGGGTAGGAGACATTGTACAAAAAAGGATAAAATGCTGGTCACCAGCATTTTCTCCTTTCTGTACAAAAGGCTGTGTTCAAAAGGGTGTTTTCTTCAGGGTCAGTAAAACACAGAATTGTTTGATATATTGCTTTACTCTTTACCACTTGGGTTGATCTAAGACCCACCCTAAAGTAGTTCAAATGATGCCATAAAAAATGTTCGAAGAAAAGGAAAAATCTTTGTTGAATTTTGTTGAAAACATTAAGGGGAAAAGGAGAAATGTTGCGACACAGAATATAGGTTTTTTTTTTTCTGATCATGAAAAAGCAAACAAATTAAAGCATGGTAGTTAAACTATCGCGAAAAGGAAAGCTGATTTGGATAGGTGCATTGTGATAGAATAAAGTTCTAAGACTCTTAGAGTGGTACTAAAAAATGTTATGGGAATTTGAAATCTGTCCTCATGTTAAATCAATTCATTACTTTTTTTTTTAGCACACATATGCAAGATTTACAAGAAGTCACACAAGAAGTCCACTATGAGAACTTCCGTGCAGAGAAGCTCAAAAATGGCGACCTTCCTGCCAAAAAGTCAAGGTCAGTATTAAAAAGGTCACATTGTTAAGGTAGAGAATAGAGAGACAATAGAATTTTTTCTTTATATTTTCATGTAATATTTCTGTTTACTGCTTTCTTCTTACTTTACATATTTTTTGTATTAAATACTATTGGTATTTTTATCAGTGTAAAAGAAATTTTCAGCATATGTACAGGCACAGACTAGCTTACACATTCCGTCTCAGAGAATATATGCAAACATCAAGGAGATGGTATCTCAAAAATTATGTGCAAATACAAGATTTATAAGACAAATTTCATACTCAGGTGCGTCTTGCCTTCAATAAGCTTTGCCAAGACAGTTACTTATATAACACAACAGAACAACAACAATAATATAAAAAAACAGAAGAATCTGACTTTGATGACTTGAGAATCAAGAAAACATTGGAAGTAATCTGTCCGTTTGCCACATCATATTCAGAAAACCATTTTGGGCTCATGTTCAAATGAAGTTACAAGAAAAAAAGCTAAATTTACGTAGTAAAGAAACAGCCATGTAATATACAGATGACTGCTACTTCACCCTTTGCCAAACAAACCAAGAGTTTGAACAAGCCTGAAGAGGGCTTTTGAAAACATGGTTGGAAAAGGAGAAAATGCTGATAACCAGCATTTTCTTCTTTTCCCACAATGTCTTCTACCCTTTTAACTTGTCATCTGCAAATGCTTTCAATTTGGACTGGTCTGAAATATTGGCATCCGATAGAGAGTTAAGGCAGAAGGGCTGTTTTGGCTTAAAGACAAAGTGCCTTGTATAATAGTCTCCTATTGTAAATTATTTTCAAGAGTTTTACATGTATGCATATATGTCAGTAAGTTAAATTGAGAGGATGAAGGTCAAGTGCACTCATTTGATGTACACTGTAGTACATATATTTTAGTGACACTTTAGCAAAAGAGGGTTTAATGCATCTCTGTGATGCTTTATACCAGGCATCATCACAGAATTACAAATGCATAAAATCCATTTTGTCTATCAACTGACTGAATCATGAGGTAGATAGGTCCTTTGCCATGCAGAAAATTGACCAATGGTAAAAGGTTTTGATCCAGGTCAGCCTGTGCAGGCTGACCTTGGTCTATACTTCTTGCAGATGCATTTAACCCTTTTTTCACAGAGCATAGCTCCTTTTATAAATAAAAGATATTGATATGGCTGCCTGAGTGGAAGAAGAGGTTAAATCACAGATAGAAATATAAATGTTTACATGTAGTACTTAAGAGGTCTTTGGAGTAATTAGGACCACCTAGATTGGATATTGACCTTTAGTTTGTAAATGGGCCATCTGGGTTATAAGAAATGTGTATCTGTGTTATATCAAAAAAAGATGCTGTTTTTAGTTTGACTGTTTTTCAAGAAAACATCAAGGCATTGTCATTGCATTGTCTGTGTCATGCAACATCTGATATTTCTGTGGTTACCGACGATATTTACTTCAACCGTTTTGAAGTTGTAAACTATTGAAAGTGGAACCCACATTAGGAGGGAGGGTAACCTTCAAAACATTTTTTATGTAGTAATGCCCCTTTTTGACTTAGAATTTCCGCTTACAAGGCATCTGCCTATTTGACTGTGTCGGATATGCACCAAAGTATGTGGGTGTTGCAACTTTTCACTTTCCCAACTCCCCCCCCCCCCTTTTTTTTTACTTTACTAAAGACTTTGTTCCCATAACAGTTTCTTGACTGTTTATTGTTAAAGGTACACAACTTTCTTAACTCTTTACCTCACAATCCTGACTTTTAACAAAAGAAGCTTTTTCAAAACATTGTGGGAAAAGGAGAAAATGCTGGTAACCAGCATTTTCTCCTTTTCCCACAATGTTTTCTACCCTATCAAAGACAAGTTCCACAATTTGAGTCGGATATAAATGTTGTCTGCAAATGCTTTGAATTTGGAAAAGGCTACATTTTTGTCGTTTGAAAAAGAGTTAAGAGGTTACCACACAATCCCAACATTGTGAGAAAAGGAGAAAATGCTGTTAACAACATTTTTCTCCATTTCCTCACAATATTTTCTACCCTTCCCAAAACATTTCAGTTTTTGGGCCACATTTTCTTTGTTTTCTGCTAATGCTTTCAATTTGGCAAGTCTAAAACTTTATCATTTGGTAATGGGTTGAGACAACTGTTATATTATAAACTGTATGTCATAATGGGTTATTTTAATCTACAGTTCTCGTCTCAGACTGGATGAGGATCAACCTGAGTATATGATTATTTTTTTATGATTGACCACTAAAATCAACTGTCACATAAATTATCAGACGCTTTGTTTGTAAAAATTCATACTGTGAACCTATCGGTTTTATTTCATGACTAGACTTTTGATTGGCTTTTATTTCATGGTTCATCCAATCAGAATGCTGCTTTTGATAGAACTATACCAGGGTGAACCCTCTGCAAAACTATTTTGTGCTTTTACCGACTGTGGAAAATCATGTAAAAACATTGCTCGAGAACAAGGAAGTGCTGGTAACCAGCATTTTCTTCTCTTCCTATAATGTTTTCAACCTTGTCAGAGACAAGTTCCATCCTTTGGGCCAAACTTTTGTGTTCAAATTTTTCCAATATGAACTTTTTTCCAATATGAACAGGTCTTAAATTGTGATTTTAGCTGAAGAGATAAGACCATTTTCGCAAAAAATTGGCCATGGTTCAAAGTATTAAAAGAATGTGTAAACAAAGCTGACTATATGTTATTTATGTGAGGGTTTAGGTTGTAGGTTAATACATTGTTTATTGCGTCCTCCAAAATCATATATGAATGTTACAGTTAACCCTTTACCACAAAATCCTGGGTTTAACGACCCTGAGAAAAAAAGCTCTTTAAAACTTTGTGGGAGAAGGAGAAAATGCTGATAACCAGCATTTTCTCCTTTTCCCACAATGTTTTCTATTCAGTTCCAGACAAGTTTCATCATTTGATCCTCCTACAAATGCGTTGAATTTGGGCAAGTCTGAAATGAAAATTTTGTCATTTGGTAGAGAGTAAACCTTTAGAATGTGATAAATTTCAGTGTATATAGTTTGCTCCTTCAGACATAAACCATTTCAGTGCCACAGATTAAAAATTGCTCTTGTAGATGGCATGAATAAAGATCAGATGGCACAGAACATGCTGTCTGATCTTGGATCTAATACCACCTGCATTTTTAGTCAAGCCTATGAGATAAAATCTGTTTCAGTTTCAGTGGATTGTATTACCAGCCATTTAACAAATTACTACCACACAATGCCTGGTTTTAACGACCCTTAGAAATTAGACTTTTGGAAATATTGTGGAAAAAGGAGATAATACTGGTAAACAGCATTTTCTTCTTTTCCCACAATATTACATTTCAGAAAATATCCAATTGTTTGAGCCACATTTAATTTGTCGTCTGCAATGTTTTCATTTTGGACCAGTCTAAAATATTGTTATGTGGTAAAGAGTTAAAGGCCAGAATTATATATTTGGTCCTGAAAGAGTAAAGAACAAGGTCTGAGTGGATAGAATGTGATGTCTGTCTGATCCACACTGTCAGTTGGACTTGTCGGTGAAATTGCTTGCAAAAGTTATATCTTAACTCTTTACCACACAATTCTGAGTTATAATGGATTAACCCTGTACCAGTTCATCTTACATGGTTTTACAGCCCTGAAGAAGACTCTTTTGGAAACATAGCAGAAAAAGGGAGAAATACTAGTAACCAGCAATTCCTGCAATATTTCCTACATTTTCAAAGAGAAATACCATAATTTGAGTCTTATTTTATTTCTCATTTTCAAGTACTTTCAATATGTGCAGGTCTAATATCTTGTTACTTGTTGCAGATGACAAAATGCACTAATACAAAACATGGCAGACAAGTTTAATGCGCTAAATTATTAGAATTTATCTTTGAAATGATAGAAAACGTATGGGGAGTCATTGAGAGTACTGGCTCCTCTTTTTCCCACAATGTTTTTAGAAGCCTTCATCTTTGATAGTTTGATAAAGGTTCAGAAAGGTTTAGGTTTATTTTGAAAAAGCCACTGAGGTGGCTGTAAAAAACATTTAGTCCACTACAGAAAATACCTATAGAGAATGATTCTCCATTGGCACATTTTTACTTAGCAATCTATTGATTACTATGCATGCATTCTTTAATCTTCCAAATCTTCCTTGCTAACAAATTTACCAAAATAATAGACTGGCCCAAATTGAAAAAAATTCGCAGAGAACAAATTAAAGGCATTTCAAATAACTGAAATTGTCTTTGAAAGGGTAGAAAAGATTGTTGGAAAAAGAGAAAAGGCTGGTTACAAGCCCTTTCTCCTTTTCCAACAAAGTTTTCATGAGTTTTCCTCCTTAGGGACACTGAGGTTAAAACATACGATTGTTTGCTAAAGGGTTTAAGCAACTTGCAGGTAGAATTAGCAATGTAGTCAAATAATATAACTTTCTAATTCATTACCTTTGTTAAAGAAATTTACAGCAAATGACTTTCAAATATACTGTTAGGATAAAGTTAATGGAAATGAATTAAGGTTTAAGCATAGGCCACTGAAACTCCATTGGTCTGTCATGGATATCAATATTTTCATTCATCTATCATTGGACGCCATTACTAAGAACAGCACATTGGCGACTGCCTCTTTGTGTTATACAGCCATTGAGCAAATGTACTATTTAGTAACAGTGCTCAATGATCGACCAATGATAATTTCAGTGTTCATTGATTGACCGATGGAACTTCAAAGGCCTGTGGTTTACAACAATGATAACCACGTACATGTATTTCATAACAGCTAAAAAGTTTAAGACAAAAGAGAAATTGCTCTATATGAGAAGTGTCTCCAGTTGCCACTATTTTTCAAAGGTGGTCAGCTTCAAGACATAGGTAATGTTTTAAGATAATGAGTAATGGGTTGTAAAGTCTATAGTGGTGCATCGCTGACAATAGATGAAATTTAAGTAGTGGTAGATTTTCTCTAATGCATTTCTCTTTTTATTTCTATTTCTATCAACATGCCATGCGTACATCTGTTCATGTATATCGTCATGGAAACATGAATTTGTATTTCTGGTAAGGACTGCGTCCATATTTTATGTCGTTTTTGTACACCGTGTATGTGGAATTGCATATGTATTATATCAACCAAGATGTTATGCTGTAAATAGTATCATTTCAACTTCTATCACATTTACATTTTACTATGCAAATACAACTCAAAACCCTTAACCACACAGTCCCAACTTTAAAAGACCCTGAGAAAAAGCCCTTTGAAAACTTTGTGGGAAAAGGAGAAAACACTGGTAACCAGCATTTTCTCCTTTTCCCACAATGTTTTCTACCCTTTCCAAAACAAATTTTTTATTCCCATTTATTTTTTAGTCTGCAAATACTTTTCAGTTTGGACTAGTTTAAATTTTTTGTCAGTTGGTAAGCCTTTAACAGATGAGAACATTTTAGATCTATCCCTATTCAAAGCATTTACAGATGACCAATTAAGTTTGACTCAAATCACAGGTTTTATTTGAGAAGAGGTAGGAAACCCTGTCGGAAAAGTAGAAAATGCTGGTAACCAGCATTTTCTTCTATTTCCACAATGTTTTATTTAGCCTTCACTGTCATGGTTGTCAAAACTCGATATTATGTGGAAAAGGGTTAGTATGTCCATCCAGTAGTTGGTGTTTGAAATGTTGGCAAAGGAACAGTTGCTTGTTATAAACAATTACTTCTTTTTCCTAAATGTTTTGCATAATATTCAAGACAAAGAGTTTTTATTTCTTCCATGTTTGTTTCTGTTGTGTAAATTTGCTACATGTTAGTTAGTCCCAACAGCAACAAAGCAGAGGGGAATTATAGAAATGGCCTTGTCTGTCTATATGTCAGTTTTTCTGTCCATCAGTTTGTCTAAATTCAAGGTCATGGGGGGGGGGGTTCCCAGGTCAGATGCTCATAATACTAATACTTGTAGTATTTGTCCACTCCATATCCCCAGAAACCCTAGCCTAATTTTCAAAATGTTTTACACATGTGAACTTTTAACTCTTTACGGAATGACAAAATTTGTTAGCAGCATTTTCACCTTTTCCCACAATGTTTTCAAAAGCACTTTTCCCTGGGGATTGTGTGGTAGAGTTAATGAGACAATTTTCATAGCAGAGGTTTCAGACACTCGACTCAAGGTCATTTTACAGCAGTTAATCAAGGGTCAGATGTTCATAAATCTTGTCCCTTTCATGTCTCTTGAACTCATGGCCTGATTTTTGAAATATTTCACACATACGAGGGACACTTTTTAAGTTCGTAGAGTAAGCCTATAACTTTTTAACGCGATTATGAAGTTGCACGATTTTTTACACAGAACTTGCGTAATCATTCCTCTCTCGAACGGTGTCACGGTATGCGGCGCACGAGGTCCACGTGCGCGCTGCGCTGGGTATTTTCAACACGTGGTTTTATACACTATAGTAAAATATAGCATTCAATATGGATGGAAAAATCTCTGAACAGAGGGTATATTGTAAGATTCGAGCACAGCTCTGGTTTCCGCCAACAGAAATTCATGCTGATTTGCAAAAAGTTTATGGGAATGGTGCTTTAAAATATGCTACAGTTTGCAAGTGGGTACGTCGTTTTAATGATGGTCGGGAGTCAATTGAAAATGACCCTCGGGTGGGTAGGCCGGTTTCCGTTTTGACGGAAAAGAACGTTGCTACTGTGAAAACGTTAATTGAGGAAGACGCATGTTATACTGTGCAAGAGATAGAAGAATTAAGTGGCATTCATTCGTCAAGTGTTTTGAAGATCTTACGTGAACGACTTGGGCTACGTAAGATCTGCGCGCGCTGGGTGCCCCATTTGCTCACTGACGAGCAGAAACAAAGTCGGGTTAGACTTGCATCGCAAGTTATAGAAAAATATGATAAATGTGACCCACGTCGTTTGGAAGAGATAGTTACAGGTGATGAAACCTGGATCTATCATTTTCAACCCGATTCTAAGGCTAAAAATAAGGTTTGGGTTTCATCTGAGGGCGACAGACCTGTCATTGCGCGCCGTTGCAAAACATCAAATCGCATGTTGTATGCGATATTCTTTGATTCGAAAGGTCCAGTCCTTCAAATTCCAGTCCCGAAAGGTAGTTCTGTCACTGGAAAGTTTTACAGAGAAAGTGTTCTTACTCAACTTGTTGATTTCTATCAGAAACGCAGACCGCGCACCGGTGTCTGCGGCATCAAATTACTCCCATGATAACGCACCGGCCCATAAATCCGCTACGGTACAGGAATATCTGAAAGAATCTGGGCTCGATGTCTTAAATCATCCCCCATACAGCCCTGACCTGTCCCCCTGTGACTTTTGGTTGTTCCCAAGACTAAAGGAAATGCTGGCAGGGCACCGTTTTGAATCCCGTTGTGGTATAGGCAGTTCGGTCTACCAGTGTCTGCAACATATAGCTAAAGAGGACTACAGGGCGGCATTCCGGAAATGGGTAGATCGGTGTAAAATGTGTGTGGAGGCAGATGGGGCATATTTCGAAGGTCTTAGATAAATAAAATTTTGATATTTCAAGCGGTTTTAAAAAGACCGCCCTACTCTACGAACTTTAAAAGTGTCCCTCGTAATTGTGTGCACCTTTATGAGACATGGTTTCAGATGCCAGGCTCCAAGATCAAGGTCACAGCAGGGGGTCAAGTATGTTCCCTCCATATCTTTAACCCTGGCCTAGTTTTTGAAATTTTCACATATGTGGGGACCTGAATGAGAAGATGTGCAGAGCTTAGCTTTCAGATGCCAGGCTCAAAGATCAAGGTCATAGCAAAGGATGCTCATAAATCCTCTCCACTCCATATCTCTTGAACCCCTGGTGTGATTTTTAAATTGTTTCACAGGTGTTTGCAATTTGATGAGACAATGTGCAGAGTAGAAGTATCAGTCACCGAACTGTTTGTTCAGGCATCTTTCTGTCGATGCTTAACACTTTCTTGTCTGCTTCTTATCTCTCAAAACCATCATCCAATTTTCAAGACATATCAGACAGATCTCACTGGTAGTCACCTTGGTGAGACCATTGTGCAAAGCAGAGGTTTGAAACTCTTAAGGTCAAGTTCACAGCTGCTAGGTCAAAGGTCTCATTCCCATAAATTGTGTCTTATCCATATCTTTTGAAACCAGGCCTGATATTTTTTTTTAGCTCACCTTAGCACAACATGCTAAAGGTGAGCTATTGTGATCGCCCTATGTCCGGCGTCTGTCGTCCGTCAACAATTTCTTTAAACATCTTCTTCTCCTAAACCACTGGGCCAATCTTGATGAAACTTGGCAGGGATGTTCCTTGGGTGAAGCTCTACCAAAATTGTTCAAAGAATTGAAATCCACCCACAACTCTGGTTGCCATGGCAACAAAAAGGAAAAAAAAGCAAAATCTTTGAAAATCTTCTTCTCTGAAACTAGAAGGCGCAGAGCTTTGATATTTGGTATGTAGCATCTCCTAGTGGACCTCTACCAAGTTTGTTCATTTGATACCCCTGGGGTCAAAACTGGCCCCACCCTGGGGGTCACAAGTTTGAGCATAGTCATAAAGAAGGAAATCTTCTTCTCTAAAACTTGAAGGCGTAGAGCTTTGATATTTGGCATGTAGCATCTCCTAGTGGACCTTTACCAAGTTTGTTCATGTGATGCCCCTGGGGTCAAAACTGGCCCCGCCCTGTGGGGTCACAATTTCCAACATAGGAACAAAGAAGGAAAACTTTAAAAATCTTCTTCTCTAAAACTAGGAGGCATAGAGCTTTGATATTTGGCATGAAGCATTTCCTAGTGGACCTCTACCAAGTTTGTTCATATGATGCCCTTGGGGTCAAAACTGGCCCTGCCCGGGGGGTCACAAGTTCGAACATAGGAACAAAGAGGGGAAACTTTAAAAATCATCTTCTCTGAAACTGGAAGGCGTAGAGCTTTATTATTTGGTATGTAGCATCGCCTAGTGATCCTCTACCAAGTTTGTTCATATGATGCCCCTGGGGTCAAAACTGGCCCCGCCCCGGGGGTCACAAGTTTGAGCATAGTCATAAAGAATGAAAACTTTAAAAATCTTCTTCTCTAAAACTTGAAGGTGTAGAGCTTTGATATTTGGCATGTAGCATCTGCTAGTGGACCTCTACCAAGTTTGTTCATATGATGCCCCTCGGGTCAAAACTGGCCCCGCCCCGGGGGTCACAATTTCCAACATAGGAACAAAGAAGGAAAACTTTAAAAATCTTCTTCTCTAAAACTGGAAGGCATAGAGCTTTGATATTTGGCATGAAGCATTTCCTAGTGGACCTCTACCAAGTTTGTTCATATGATGCCCCTGGGGTCAAAACTGGCCCCGCCCTGGGGGTCACAATTTCCAACATAGGAACAAAGAAGGAAAACTTTAAGAATCATCTTCTCTAAAACTAGAAGGCATAGAGCTTTGATATTTGGCATGGAGCATCTCCTAGTGGACCTCTATCATATTTGTTCATATGATGCCCTTGGGGTCAAAACTGGCCCTGCCCCGGGGGTCACAAGTTCGAACATAGGAACAAAGAGGGGAAACTTTAAAAATCATCTTCTCTGAAACTGGAAGGCGTAGAGCTTTGATATTTGGTATGTAGCATCGCCTAGTGGACCTCTACCAAGTTTGTTCATATGATGCCCCTGGGGTCAAAACTGGCCCCGCCCCGGGGGTCACAATTTCCAACATAGGAACAAAGAAGGAAAACTTTAAAAATCTTCTTCTCTGAAACAGGAAGGCATGGCGCTTTGATATTTGGTATGTAGCATCTTCTAGTGGATCTCTACTAAGTTTGTGCATATGATGCCCTTGGGGCAAAAGTTGGCCCTGCCCCGGGGGTCACAAGTTCGAACATAGGAACAGAGAAGGAAAATTTTAAGAATCATCTTCTCTGAAACTGAAAGGCGTAGAGCTTTGATATTTGGTATGTAGCATCGCCTAGTAGACCTCTACTAAGTTTGTTCATATGATGCCCTTGGGGTCAAAATTGGCCCTGCCCCGGGGGTCATAAGTTCAAACATAGGAACAAAGAAGGAAAGCTTTAATTTTTTTTTTCTTTGAAATGGGAAGGCATAGAGCTTTGATATGTGGTATGTAGTATCTCCTAGTGGACTTCTACCAAGTTTGTTCCAAGGATGCCGCTTGGGTCAAAACTGGCCCAGCCCTTGGGGTCACAAGTTCGAACATAGGAACAAAGAAGGAAAACTTTAAAATTCTTCTTTTCTGAAACCGAAAGGTGTGGAGCTTTGATATTTGGTATGTTGCATCTCAGAGTGGACCTCTACCAAGTTTGTTCATATGATGCCCCTGGGTCAAAACTGGTCTTGCCCCGGGGGTCACAAGTTCGAAGATAGGAACAAAGAAGGAAAACTTTAAATTTCTTTTTCTCGTGAACGGGAAGGTGTAGAGCTTTGATATTTGGTATGTAGCATTTCCTAGTGGACCTCTACCAAGTTTGTTCATATGATGCCCCTGGGTCAAAACTGGCCCAGCCCCGGGGGTCACAAGTTCGAAGATAGGAACAAAGAAGGAAAACTTTAAAAATGAGTTTGGATTTGGGTCACCTGGAACCATAAACTAGGTCACTAGGTCAAAATAAAGAAATACCTTGTGGGCACTCTAGAGGCCACATTATTTGCTTAATTGCCTTGAAAATTGGTCAGAATATTTGTCTTTGTAAAATCTCACATGAGTCTGAATTTGGGTCAACTGGGGTCATAACCTAGTTCACTTGGTCAAATTAAAGAAATAGCTAGTGGGCACTCTAGAGGCCACATTTATTATTCATTTGATTTTAAAATCGGTTAAAATGTTTCTTTTGATATAGTCAAAGACCAGTTCAAATTTGGGTCACCTGGGGTCATAATCTGGGTCACTAGGTCAAATTAAAGAAATATCTTAAGGGCACTCGAGGCCACATTTTTTGCTCAATTGACTTGAAAATTGGTCAGAATGTTTGTCTTCATGAAATATGAGTTTGAAATTGGGTCACCTGCGGTCAAAAACTAGGTCACATGGTCAAATTAAAGAAAAACCTTTAAGGCACTCTACTAAGGTGAGCGACCCAGGGCCATCATGGCCCTCTTGTTTAATATTTCACACATGTCATGCAGCACCAAGGTTTAACACATCAGGCTTGAAGTTAGCACAGCAGGGGATCAAATGTCACATGCTCGTCAAATGAGTTTGCTACATATATCTTTAATGCTTGGGCACCTTGTGTGTTCACCTTGAATATGCCGAGTGGAGAAACTACCTGTCAGGCTTTAAGGTCAAGGTCACATCAGAGACATTAAAATCACATGCTTTTAAATTGTGTTAGCTGAGTATCTTGTGAAGTCTAGGGTCTGTACTTACCATCCATTCTTTAATTTCATTCTTAGTCTTCTTCCAGAGTAAGTAACCAAAAAATCTGATAGACTAAACAATTTGGTTATGGCAATCAGAATTTATTTCTAATTCAGAAACTTCAGTAGAAAAAGACTAAAGATTTTTCAGAATGGTTGGTGAATACATACCCTGGTTTTCATTTGAAAATGTTTCACACAGGTGTACACCTGGATGAGGTAATATGCAAAGTTGGGTTTTACCTGCCAGTGTTAAAGGTCAAGGTCACAGCAGGAGTGAAAGCTCACATGCAGAATGCATGGCTCAACTATGCAGGCTCATTGTCAAGATCTTATTTGAGGCTTGCTCTAGAGCCTTCAATTTCTTACCTACTCCAAATCTCACGCTTTCTGTGAAATGTTTTCAAAAAAAAAATGGGAAGTGTTTGGCTCAGTAGGATGATGTGCAGAGCCAATGATTATCACTTGCCTTGAGTCAAATGTTGGGGGTTAGAGTATCAGGCCTTCAGCTGTCTCCAACTGTATGTCCAAAACACTTTTTGTGGTTTCGTGTTCTCCTGCGCTCTTTCAAAGATTTTCATTGGTCAAACATCACTCCTGTAAGGTTTTAAAAAAAAAAGAAAAATTAGCGGCAGGCGTATAGCTGTCCTTAAGATTGCTGTCTTGTTTCTGCTAGTTCCATATTCTTCTTTCACATAGCATAGTAGTATATTACAAATATGGCTCTACACATCCATGTTTAGACCAGCTAATGACAACAGTTTGGAAATAATGGCCAATTGCTTGTTTTCCCATTATCGGGGAAAAGGAACAAATGCTGATCATCGGTTGGCCTCTTTTTCTAAAGGTGTCTTTAAACTTCTTTAAGTCTTCTTCCTTGTAGTTGTGAAAACAATCAAAGGTTTTAGGTACAGGGTTAACTGTTTACCACATGGGAAGAATGTAGACGTGTCCAAATTCAAAGTATTGGCAGACGACAATTTAGATGTGACACAAATGATGAAATTTGTCTTTGATAGGGTAGAAATCATTTTGGTAAAAGGAGAAAATGCTGGTTACTAGCATTTTCTCCTTTCTCCACAATCTTTTCAAAAGGCTGCTTCCTCAGGGTTGTTAAAAGTCGGGAATGTGTGGTAAAGAGTTAACAAGCCCTGGAATCAAAATATCTGGATCTTTTGCTGCAAGTTTATCCATTTCACTTCTTTGTGTAGCAGACCAATCATTGATTTAACCTTCCAGTAAACAGTGCTGCTTTTATGACCCCTAGGAAAAGGGCTTTTGAAAACATTGTGAGAAAATACTGGTAACCAACATTTTAGTCGCATTTTTCTTGTCATCTGCAAATGTTTCCAATTTTACAGATTCAAAAAATAAACCTAAAATTTTGAGTCTAAAATGTAGGCCTAAAATTTTATCACCTGATGAAAGTTTAAAAAGATAAATTGATAGATTCACGACAAGTTAATCTGTAGTTTTATCTTTTATCTCAATTTCTTCGAAAAACTTGTCTTCTGCCCTGAATTTGAAAGAGTGCATAACACACAGAATGTTATTCCAGACTATGTAATTGCCTTACTCAGATATACTTGTATTACATCATTGTATTCTTTGATCACCCAAGTGTACATAATTACCTAATTATATTTCTGATAACTCTCCAAGTCATATTTTCCGTGGAAATTGAAACATACCACAGGTTAATCCATGACTGGAAGAAATCTTTTTTTTTTTTTAAACTCTATACCAGACGACAGAATTTTAGACTTGTCCAAAATAAAAGCATTAGCAGACAACAATTAAAATGTGGCTCAAACAATGGAATTTGTCTTTGATATGGTAGAAAACGTTGTGTGGAATGGAGAAAATGCAGGTTTTCAAAAGCCTTCTTCTTGAGGGTCATTGCCCACCCAGTTAGCGTATCTGACTTGTGACATGGTGGCTGTGAGTTCGATACCCACTTGAGGCCAACTTTCTTTCTGGCAATTTTTCACCTCTCACCTCTGATGCATGTGAGAATAGTAGTCAGTGGCTTTGGAAAGAAAGTTTTGTCAGTACTGGTGTGAGAAAGCCAGGAAACACATGGGTGCGTCATTGACCACCATGATACGACCTGAGCTGTTAAAATGGCATTAAACTCCAATACAAACAAACAAACCTTGAGGGTTGTTAAAATTCATGATTGTATGGTAAAGGGTTAAGTGTCAAGTTTGAGCTCAAAGGATTCATTCTTTATTTAGTTTGTATGTGCTATTTTCTTTAAGACATCAATTATAAAGGAAGAACAGTTTATAAGCCCTTTCTTGAAGGTACAAAGAGATGGGACACAATAAGATTTCCATTGTGGAAATGCTAGTAAAACGGAAGTTTGATTTGTATTTATTTGTGAAGAATTTGAAATTTTCTGTTTTTCAGTATTCTATTGCAAAGAAAAATACAATATTTGAGGGTAAATATTCATCAATATTTAAGATAGTGATTATCAAAAGTACTGGTAAAGTTTATTTCTATTGTTATTGCAGTCGTGCTGCACCCAGAGGGGAGGTTATCGATGATAAAGAAACCGCTCTTCAGGAGAAAGAAAAGGAGGTAAGAATGGTGCAAATATTGTGATGTATTATTGCAACATTTCTGCCAATTTGCAGTAGACAGCTTTGAGACCATTATTGTTATGATTATGATCAACATGAGTTAGGATTCAGTTCAAAAACATGTGTAAACGTCTTGACAAAAGAACAAATTAATTACTTTAACTCTAAAGTCTTTCTGCACCAAATACAATACTCAACCTCTTTTGACGGCTGAAACTATGAGCCAGTGAAACTCTGGAATATTTCTGTCTTACAGGCTTGACTGCACAAGTATGTGTTGTTGATCCAAGATCAGACTTCACATTCTGTGCAGCCTGATCTTGATCTATACAGTCTGTTAAAGTCCATATTTTTTGCCTATGGAACTGAACATGTTAACAACAAGACAAAATTTAAACTCATCCAAATTGAAAGCATTTGTAGACACAAATAAAAAGTGTCAAATGAATAAAGATCATCTCAGAAAGGGCAGAAAATATTGTGGGAAAAAGGAGAAAATGCAGATTACCAGCATTTCTCTCCTTTTCCCAAAATGTTTTCAAAAGCAGGATTGCTGGTAAAGGGCCAAGACAGAGAAAGTTGCCTGGGGGTAGTTATATCATTCATCCAATAATTTACAAGATAGGAAAATAACTGAACTGTTGTGATTTTAGCTACAAAGAATGCAGGCCATGTTGGCAAAGATGCAGGCAGAGATGGCAGCACAAAAGCAGGCAAGCGGAAGCCCAAGTCAACAAAATGGAGGTGTCAGATCTCATAATGTCTAAAAGGTTTGGCATTCTGTTCATCTCTTTACCAATACCACTCATCAATGCATAGATATGGCTTTTTTTGCTCTAGGGTAGACTGCCTTTGAAAACAGATGAGTAAAAGATTTGGAATTGCAGAAGTATTCGGTATTTTGAGCTCTACATTTTCATAGCCCTGTAGTTGATTTTATCATCACAAAATTTTGATATTTCAATACCTCTGTCATTACTGAAGATATTTAAATCAAACGAGAGCTAGTTGTTAACTGTGAAACCAGGAAACCCATACCTAGAAGGCAGGTAAGCCTAAAAATATATTTGACATAGTTATACCAGTTATACCCTTAGTACTTTTTGTTAGTTGCATTGAATCTAATGTACTCTATATGTTTGGCCCATTCTCCATGAAAAGGGGGTTTAATGCATCTGCTAAAAGTATCGAGCCATGTGAGCCTGTGCAGACTCGGAACTTTTTGCCATCTATAAATTTGTCCAAACCTAAAGCATTTGCAGACAAGATATTAGATGAAGCTGAAATGAATGAGAACATCTTCAAAAGGGAAGAAAACATTGTGGCAAAAGGAGAAAATGCTGCTAACCAGCATTTTCTCCTTTTACCACAATGTTTTGAAAAGCCTTCTTCATCAGGGCTGTTAAAACTGGAATCTATGGTAAAGAGAAACTCACTTGCTTTATAATTTATGAGGAGGTTAGAGAATAAACCAGAACACTTGGTACAAGCATTTGCTCCGTTACCATCAGTATTATTTATCCATCATTCAGAAAAGACTTACATTGCTTTGTTTGTTTTCAGTCTTTCCAAATATTCAAATAAATTTCTTCTGTGTCACTTGTGCACCCTACCTTTACTGTGTAATCCTGACTTTTAACAACCTTTGGAAACAAAGAAACAATGCTGGTAACCAGCATTTTCTCCTTTTCTCGCATTGTTTTCTATACTATCAAAGACAAATCTCGCCATTTCAGCAGTATCAATTTGAAGTCTGCAAATGTTTTCAATCTGGACCAGTCTACAATTTTGTTAGCTCCACTGGCCAAAGGCCAGCGAGCTATTGTCATGGCGTTGTGTCCGTCGTGCGTCCGTCCGTCAGTCTGTGCGTGCGTCCGTAAACTTTTTCTTTAAAAAACTTCTCCTCAGAAACTATTGACTGGATTTTTACCAAATTTCACAGGAATGTTCCTTTGGTGGTCCTCTTTCAAATTCCTTCAAATAATTGTGTTCCATGAAGAATTCTGGTTGCCATGGCAACCAAAGTAAAAAACCTTTAAAAATCTTCTCCTCCCAAACCGCTATTTGGATAGCATTATTATTTTGCAGGAATTTTCCTTAGATACAGGTTTACAGAATTCCTTTAAAAAAAAATGATCTGTCAAAAAAATGCTCTTATGGGAGACTCATTTTTAGCTCCACTGGCCGAAGGCCAGCGGGCTTATGTCATGGCCCGGTGTCCGTCGTGCGTCCGTCCGTCCGTCCGGTCGTCCGTCCGTCCGTCCGTGCGTTAACTTTTATTTCAAACATCTTCTTCTCTGAAACTACCCATCCGATTTTCACGAAACTTCACAGAAATGATTCTGACATGGTCCTCTTCAGAATTTCTTGAAAGAATTTGATTCCTTCAAAAACTCTGGTTGCCATGGCAACAAAACTGAAAAATATTGGAAATCTTTAAAAATCTTCTTGTCTGAAACCATAAGGCATAGGGCTACCAAATTTGGCATGTAGCTTTATGTAGTAGACCTCTATCAAGTTTCTTCAAATTATAGCCCTGGGGTCAAAATTGGCTCTGCCCCAGGGGTCACAAGTTTTACATAGGCTCATATAGAGAAAACTTTAAAAATCTTCTTGTCTGAAACCATAAGGCATAGGGCTACCAAATTTGGCATGTAGCTTTATGTAGTAGACCTCTATCATGTTTCTTGAAATTATAGCCCTGGGGTCAAAATTGGCTCTGCCCCAGGGGTCACAAGTTTTACATAGGCTTATATAGAGAAAACTTTAAAAATCTTCTTGTCTGAAACCATAAGGCATAGGGCTACCAAATTTGGCATGTAGCTTTATGTAGTAGACCTCTATCATGTTTCTTGAAATTATAGCCCTGGGGTCAAAATTGGCTCTTCCCCAGGGGTCACAAGTTTTATACATAGGCTTATATAGAGAAAACTTTAAATATCTTCTTGTCTGAAACCATAAGGCCTATAGCTACCAAATTTGGCATTTAGCTTGATCTAGTTGGAGTCTACCAAAAGTGTCCAAAGTATAGTCCTGGGGTCAATTTGGCCTCATACTTGGAGGGGGGGGGTTCACAAGATTTACATAGGCTTACATAGGGAAAACTTTTAAATCTTGGTGTACATAGCCATAAGGCTTAGGCTACCAAATTTTGCATATAATTATAGCATTATTTAGTGGACAGTTACAAAGAGGGCCCAAGTTACAGCTCTAGGATCAAGTTTGGCCCTGCACCAGGGATCACAAGTTTTACATGGGTTTATGGAGTGAAAAGTTCAGAAACCATCTTGTTACCAGCCATAAGGCCAAGAACTCCCACATTTGGCATGTTATTCTTCTAATACAATATTCCCCATTTAGTCAGACTGTAGCCATGAGGTCAAAGTTTTATAAGGGCTTATATAGTGAAGACTTTTCTTCGTGGTTTATATTTATAAGCCAGTGGAGCGATACAGGGCCATCATGGCCCTCTTGTCCTTTTATGGTATAAAGTAAAATCTTTGAAAAATTTCTTCTCTAAAACTATTCATTGGATTTCATTGTTGTTTTGCAGGTAAGTTCCAATGGTGGTTGTCTGCCAAATTGTTTCTATGTGGTTATATACCAAATTCCTTTTAAATAAATGATACACCTAAAAACACATTTTTTTATAGACAAGGCTTATATTTCAAAAAAATGTTCTTCTCCAAAACTATTTATTGTGTTAGTTTTATCGACTAACAAAGAAAAAGGAAGAAAATTGGATTGACTTGACCTAGTCAGGGCTGTCCTATTTAAGCCCACACATTTTCCTTGGTATTAAGATCACAATTTACTCCAATGATATGCTATTAGTTAGTACTAGTAATAAAATATCACTGGCCATAAATAAGATAAAAGCTTGAGCACCTTTCACAACTTGAGCTTTTCAATTTTGCCTTATTACTAAGGCTGAGTAACCATGCCAAGATAAAAAAGAAAAAGTATTTTAATAACAAAACCCCCATGTTGTAGGTACTTTATAGTCCTTTTGATATAGAACAAGAGAACTTCTGCACTTTTATTAGTTCTGGTAAAGGTTTGTTGACCTACTAATGAGTAAATGCAGAGTGGACAGAAGGTGTGTAAATCCCGGTGACCTAGTACAAAGTGGGACAGGGCTTTACATTTGTGATAAGGCATTAATGTTATCCAGTCAAACTGATCCCGCAACTTCAGTACACCAGAATTAATCTGTGCCCTGTAGCAGGATATTTATGTAAATGCATTTGTAGACCATTTTGTGTTGTTTGCCACAGAAGACTGTGACTGTGAAAAGTTGATTATTAGGGATTAGGTGTTCATTGTATGCCAGCATATTTCATTCTATCTGGTGTATTGATGTAAGTTGATCTATATTGCTATAACATTCATTCATTTGCCCTCCCAGCTGTTCTTTTAGATTACCCCTTTACCACACAATCACAACTTTTAACGACCCTGAGAAAGACATATTTTCTATTTTATATTTTGATGTTTCCCCACCCAAAATGGTTTGTGAAAGGACCTGTTGCAGACAACATATCTTCAAATTAGTAAGACATATATAAAAAAGGATAGAAATTATTGTGGGAAACTAACAAAATGCTGGTTACCATTTTTTTCTTCTTTTCTCACAAGTTTTTTCCATACCTTTTTTCTTCAGTGAGCTAAAATGCAGGATTGAATGGTAATTGTTAAAAACTTCTTTTCGCCATTATAGAAATATCAGGCCTGTGGAGCGATACAGGCGCTCAAGCGCCTCTAGTTGTTTGGAAAATGCCTTGAAATAAATCCAGTGCTAATGGGTTAATCTTTTACCAAACAATTCCACTTCTGTGTGTCCCTAAGAAAAAGGCCTTTAACCCATTACCAAAGGACAAAATGTTAGCCTTGTCCAAATTGAAAGCATTTGCAGATGACAGATTCAATTTGGCTCAAATTGTGCAATTTTTTTTTTTTTTTTTTTAATGGCAGAAAACATTGTGGGTAACCAGCATTTTCTCCTTTTCTCACAATGTTTTCAAAAGGCTTCTTTACCAGGGTCATTAAAAGGTGGCATTGTGGGGTAAAGGGTTAAGAATGTTGTGGGAGAAGGAAAAAGTTCTGGTAGCCAGCATTTTCTCCTTTACAACAGCAGTATCTTCATTATCAACAAGCAATTCCATTTTCTGCACATTTGATTTGTCATAATGCAAATTCATAAAGTATGGAACAAGTCCAAACTTTTGTTGTCTGGGAAATACATTTATTTAATCTCATAGCTGTTATTTGGTTTTTTTTTAGGTACAGAAAACTGTCAATACTATATCTTTCGAGGCTGAACTGCAGAGCAGGAGAGATCTATAGACTGCATATATCAAAGGCATAATGTTTGAGATGGAAGCTTCCACAGAAAACTGATGTTGATAGAATATTTAACTCATTACCTCCTGAAAACAGACTTGCAGCAGACAACTTTGAAATCAACCTTGTATAATAAGCATAATCAACATTTATCAAGGTTCATACTTGAATATATGTGCAAACATTGTGGTGTAAGCAAAAAAAAAAAAAATAAAAAATGAATATTACCCGCAGTTTCTCCTTGTGCCCATGTTTTCAAGTGCCCTGCTGCAAGACTTTACTCTGTGCCACACAAGAAAATTTTATAACTTTCCAAATTGAAAGCCTTTGCAGACGACAATTTAAATTTGGCTCAAATGATGGACTTTTTGTTTGACAGGGTAGAAAGCATTACTGGAAAAGGAGAAAATGGTGTTTACAAGCTTTTTCTCCTTTTCCCACAATATTTTTGAAAGCACCCTTCCTTAGGGTTGTTAAAACTGGGAATTGTGTGGTAAAAGGATGAAAAGCTATCTGCTCGAGGTAATATGTTACTAGAACAAGTCATGTGTACATACTGAATGTTTTTTGATGTATAGAAGGAGGAAAAACAATATTTTTTTTTTTTTTTTTTTCTTTCTTTCTTTCTGCCTTATATCTGCTCCCTTTTTTTTTTTTTTTAAACCCTTTACCAAAAAAATCTGGTTGGTTTTTTTTTTTTAACATCTCTGAGAAAGATGACTTGAAAAGACTTTAGGCAAAGGAGAAAATGCTTGAAATGAGCATTTCTCTTTTTCAGCAAAATGTATCCAACCCTTTTAAGAAATAAATCCAATCATTTAAGAAAGAGCAAGGGAATATTTCAGAAATACATTTTTTTCATATCCCACAGATATGAAACTGATTGAAGAACCCAGGCCCAGTAGTGGTCAATTCTTTACCACATCACTCAATTATCAACTTGTCCAAATTCAAAGCATTTGCAGATGACAAATTGAAGGTGGCTTAAATGATGGAGCTTG
Organism: Tridacna gigas; assembly: GCA_945859785.2. Taxonomy (NCBI): domain Eukaryota; kingdom Metazoa; phylum Mollusca; class Bivalvia; order Cardiida; family Cardiidae; genus Tridacna; species Tridacna gigas. The sequence goes on along the minus strand of OX244042.2, from coordinate 27,664,237 downwards.
CCTTAAGTTTAGTAGAAAACATCATGTTTTCAAAAGCATTCTTTCTCAAAGTTGTTAAAACTTGGGTTTGTCTGGTAGAGGGTTAAAGCCTGGGAGCATGTGAATAGAGTAACTCTGTACCAAACAACAAAATTTTAGACCTGTCCAATTTGAAAGCATTTGCAGACGATAAAACAGGTATGACTGAAAATTTGAAATTCGTTTTGGGAAAGGTAGAAAACATTGAATGAAAAGGAGAAAATGCTGGTTTGCCAGCATTTTCTCCTTTTCCCACAATGTTTGCAAAAGACTTCTGCCTAAAGGTCCTCAAAACTCAGGATTGTTTGGTAAAGGGTTAAATGTTGCTATGACCAAAATGCTGTTGAAAAAAGAATAGTTTGGTCAATATTTCATTTCTAAATATGTCCCTTTTATTAATTTTGAGGTAGGTCTTTAAAGGTAAAATTAGAAATATTCCTTCCACAACTTTAGTTGTCATTGCAGCAAGTGCAAGATCAGGCAGTAGAGAAAATGCTGTCTAACCTTTGATCTACACTGCCTTCTTTGCAGAGACATTCTAGATAAAAGCAACTTTGATAATTGCATTTATTTGGGTCTTATTTTTTGACTGAAAATGTCTGTTTTGTTTATTCATTGTTCTTTAGGTTATAATGGAATAGACTTAAAAAATTTACTTATGTTAACCCTTATCCTGCTAAATAAAAGAAATGAAAGTTTCAAACCGATAGTATAAACCTAAATTTTCCTATTACAAAAGTATTTTTGGAGGAAAGATATCTCCTTATCGGACAGTGTAGATCCAAGATCAGATTGCACGTTCTGTGCAGTCTGATCTTGACCTAACTGTCCGCAAAAGGTCAGTGAGTCACACTTGGCAGCCTAAGGGTTAATATTTTTTATTACAATGCCTTACTCCTCTGTAATATCATCATACTTTTGTAATTCAAATAACTCATTTATATGCCATGATTGAAATGTATCCCTTTACACACATAAATTTTGTATATTTTTTATGGTGTACATCTTCCTGTATAAAAAGGTATCAAAAGTCTAGGCTGTAAGAATGGATCTAATGCAAGATGAAGAAATTGTTGTGGAAAGAGTAACTGTTATTTTATACAATTCGGAAAACATGGTAGAAAAAGACTGTCTACTGTTTTATTTCATGTAACCTTTTATCAAATGGTAATGTGTTTTGAACCCTGTTCCAGACAAATCCAGGTTTTAGTGACCCTGAAAGAAAGGTTTTGGAAACATTGTGGAAAGAGGAGAAAATGCTGGTAACCAGCATTTTTTCCTTTTTCTACAATGTTTTCTACCATTTCAAAAATATTTTAATTTAAATCACTTTTACTGTGTCACCCGCAAGTGCTTTCTATTTGGACAAGTTTTATATTTTGTCATTTGATTAAGAGTTAATACTTTGGTGAAGAAAAATTTTGAAAACATTGAATAAGATGAAAATGCCGAAAATAACATTTTTTGCCTTTCCCCCACAAATGCTTTCAACCAAGGCAAATAAAATATGTCTGGTAAAGATACCTTGCTGTGAAATCTTGAGAATTCAAACACATGTACCACTGTATGTATTTCAATGGTGCCGCCATCAAATTTAATCCTTTACCAAACAATCTTGAGTTTTAATGACTCTGACATAAACAGGCTTTTGAAAACATTCTGAGAAAAGGAGGAATGTATGTAAAAAGCATTGTCTTCCTTTACCATAATATTTTCTACCTAGTCAAAGGTAAATTTGGTTATTTGAGCCACATTTTCATCTGTAAATGCTTTTGATTTGAACAAACCTAAAATTTTGCCATCTGATAAAGAAGTTACTGAAATGGAGTCTATTATTTGGACAGAAGATTATCTTTCCTTGGAATACCTAGTCACCAGCTGTGTTTATGTCTTAACTTTTTACCAAAGCAATAAAATTTTTTACTTGAACAAATTGAAAGCATTTGTTGTCAATAACTTGAATGTAGCTCCAAAGATGCTTTTTTGTCTTTGATAGGGTAGAAAAAATCGTGGGAAAAGGAGAAAATGCTGGTTACCAGCAATTTCTCCTTTTCCCTCAAAGTTTTCATAGGATTTCTTTCAGGTTCAATAAAACGTACGATTGTGTGGTAAAGGGTTAATTTTATCCCATATGATACGCAGCATATTTTTTGCTTTTTCATTGTCTTTTTTTTCTTTTTCTTTTAGTGTTTGTACAACTTGTGTATTAAAAATTATTTGCCATATTTACAGTCAAAATGTGAAGGCTGACTTGTATTAGAATTATTCATTTACATGTGAATTCAGTTTAGTGGCACTGTATGTATATGGTATTTGCATCTTAAGTTTTTACCAACTGACAACATTTTATACTTGTCCTTATTGAAACCATTTGCAAACAATCAGTCTTTATCACATGGCAGGATTTTAGACTCGTCCATGTTGAAGGAAATAAAAGATGACAATTCAAATGTGTTTCAAATGATAGTATTTGTTATGAATAGGTAGAAAACATAGTTGGAAAAGGAGAAAAACCTTGGGATCCTTTGGTAAATGGTTAAAATGTGGCTCACATAAAGAGAATTGTTCTTGAAAGGTAGGAAACATTATGGGTAGAGGAGAAAATGCTGGTTGCCACAATATACTCCTCTCCCCACAATGTTTTCAAAAGGCCTTTACCTAAGTGTCAGTTATACAGAGGATTGCTTGGTAAAGGGTTAACACACAATGGAACGTTAACCTATTGTACTATATATTTTGTAGGACTTAACTTTCAGTTACACATAGACATTTACTGATAAAATAATTTTTATGTAGATTGTGACAAATGGAAAAAAATATTCAGAATGAGTGAATCCTCCATTTTCAACAGTGTTTTCTTGACCCCCCCTTTAATAATCAATGCACTGACCACAGTGATATGATTGAAATATGGTTGACAGAAGAGTTTGATTCAAAGCAAACTAAAACAAACAAAAATCACATCAAGATCATTAGTAAGTGCTGTTCTTTTCTCTGTCTGTAGAGAAGCAAAAGGGGGACTAAACTGTTCAAAGTTTAGGTCTATTGAAAAAAAGATAGGCGTACTACTAAATGACCAAAGCTGTCAATGTGCCATAAAACAACATTCATTCATTCATTCATTCATTCATTCATAGGCATACTGCTAAATAAAAGAATTAATTACCAAGTTCTTTTCAAAAGAACCTTGCATAAGTTATTTTGTGTTCAGACCATATATTACAGTACTCACTTTTGTGTATGGTAAGTCCATTGTACATGTATCTTCATTTGTTTGTCTTGAATGTTACAGGAACAAATGACAAGCCATGAAATATGAGGTCCAATGTTAAGCAGAGTTGATTCTCTTATTTACAATTTCTGGTACTGAGATAGAGAGTGAATTCAATAGTAGTCTGAGCTCGATCTATGGGGGTCCCAAAAAGCCCCGTTTTAACCCTTTGACACACAATCCAGACTTTTAACAACCCTGAGGAAGAAGGCTTTGAAAACATTGTCGGAAAAGGAGAAAATGCTGGTAACCAGCATTTTCTCCTTTTCCCTCAATATTTTCCTCCTGTTCAAAGACACTTCCTATCCTTTAAGCCACATACAATTTGTATTCTGCAAATGCTGTCAAAAGTCTCAAGTTTTGTTGTTTGATAAAGGGTTAACTCTATACTGACCAATCCCATGTTTCAACGACCCTGATGAGGACGGCTTTTAAAAAGCTTATGGAAAAAAGAGAAAATGCTGGTAACCAGCATTTCCTCCTTTTTCCAGAATGTTTTCTTCCCTGTCAAAGTCAAATGCTATCATTTGAGCACTGTTTGTCGTCTGCCGCTACTTTCAGTTTGGACCAATCTGATATTTTGTTGTTAAGGGTTAAACCATGGCACTGACAGGGTCAAGGAGGGCTAGTCCTAGTATAAGCAAGGTGTTGTATTCACCTGTATTTGTTGATGCCTCTAGTAGTGGGTCATATATAATAATTATTTGTCTTCCAAATTGTATGATATAGTGTTGAGCCTGTAATGAATATGAGCTATGCTCTGTGAAAAGTGGGCTTAATGCATCACTGATCCATCAAACCAAGCAAGACATCACATAAGTATGCATCCATTAAAACCCTTCTTGTATCACAACTGACTGAATCATGAGGTAGACTGGTCCTTTGACATGCAGAAAATTTACCAAAAGCAAAATGCTTCAGCCCCCACTTTTCAAGAGCATGACTCATCAAATTTACAGAACTTTGTTGGGCTTTTTTTTTTGTAACAGAAATGAATGACAAGTACTGCAAAGTGTAGTTTTCTTTGCAGATCTCCTTGTATGTGCTATTGTACCAAATTTCCAGATAGGTTATTGCAATAATGGATATTTCATTTTAGTATTTCTGCACACATAATATTTTTTATGCATAACTTTATGCATTAGATAATATCTATGAAGTCTGCTCTTTACGAATTTAAAGGCCAAAAATATTTGAGTATCAGGCAGTGGGCAAGCTTTTCAAAAACAATTAACGCTTTAGCAAACAACAGAATTTTAGACGTGTCCAATTTTAAAGCATTTGCAGGTGCCAACATAAACGTGACCCAAAAATTGAAATTTGTTTTAAGAAGGGTAGAAAACATTGTGGGAAAAGAAGAGTAGACTATAAACTCTATGCAGGTCTGTAGTTTGATTAGGGTTCTCTTGAAGACGAGTTAAACCCATATGTGCAGACAACCCATGTCATCATGAAAGCATTTTGACAGAAGGAAAAATTGCTCCAAATTAGCAACTTCTTCTTTTGTCACAATGTTTTATCCTGTATGTTTTCAACGTCATGTTTGTTCTTCCCAGTTTCCTTAAATGTTTTCATAGTTGTCTGGTGCTTTTCCTTGACGAAATTCACTGCACATGTAATGATATGTGAATAACCTCATCTAAATCTATCAAATTACTCACATGAGATAGATACACATAATGGGTCAAATACATAATGCCAGGTTGCTTCGCTTAGTTTTCTTTTTCGTTACTTCAAGGTTAAACCAAGTATAGTGTGATTGTATTTGCTCAGCCATAAATGAGTTAAATGTAGAATGTAACTGTTAGTATCCTTTGTAAAAAGATGTTATTTTGTAGTACCCGTAGTTCTCTTTGTACTGTGCATTTACTACGCAATTAACATCAAACTTTGAATTCTAAGTTGATTGAAACTGTAAAAATAGAAAACTGACATGTTTATAAACTGTATTAAAATTATATAAACCTTCTGTAAATGTGTGTGACGATTTTCTTTTTTTGTACAACCCCCAACCATTTTGGGCTCAAGGGTTCGGGGTGTATGAAAATTCTCAAAAATTATCCATCACCTCCACTGGCAACCCACATATTGTCCCTTAGTCCTTTACCAGATGACAAAATTGTAGAACAGTCCTAATTGAAAGCGTTTGCAGATGACAATTTCAGTGTGGGTAAAATTACACAATTTTTAGTTCCACTGGTCGAAGGCCCTGTGTCCGACATGCGTACATGCATGCGCTAACTTGTTCTATGAAACTGCCGATCTGATTTTAACAAAAATTCACAGAAATGATCCTCCCTTGGCCCTCTTCAGAAACTCTTCAAAGAATTTGATTCCTATAAAAACTCTGGTTGCCGTGGCAACAAAACAGAAAAATATTGAAAATCTTCTTGTCCAAAACCATAAGGCCTAGGGTTACCAAATTTGGCATGTACCTTATCTAATTGACCTCTACAAAAATTCTGCAAATTATAGCCCAGGCGTCAAAATTGGTCCCACCCGGGGGTCACAAGATTTACATAGGTTTATACAGTGAAAACTTTAAATATTTTCTCGTCCTAAACCATATGGCCTAGCGTTACCAAATTCGGCCTGTAGCTTCATCTAGTGGACTTTTTAATTTCTTCAAATTATAGTCCTGGGGCCAAAATTGGCCCCGCCGAAGGGGTCACAATTTTTACATGGGCTTATATGGGGTAAAATTTAAAAAACTTCTTCTAAACCATATGGCCAAAGGCTACCAAAATTAGCATGTAATTTCATCTGATGAAATTTTACTTGGATTCTTTAAATTATAGCCCTGGGGCCAAAATTGGCCCACCCTGGGGGTCACAAGTGTTACATGGGCTTATGCAGGGAAAAATTTGAAAATATTCTGGTTCTAAATCATATGCCCTAGGGCTACCAAAATTGGCATGTAGCTCCATCTAATAGACCTCTACTTAGATTCTTCAAATTATAGCCCTGGGGCCAAAATTGGCCCCACCCTGGGGGTTACAAGTTTTACATGGGCTTATACAGGGAAAACTTTGAAAATATTCTGGTTCTAAACCATATGGCCTAGGGCTACTAAATTTGGTATGAAGCTTCACCTAATCGACCTCTTCTACGATTTTATAAATTATAGCCCTTGGGTCAAAATTGGTCCTGTGCCAGGGCTCACAAGCTTTACAAGGACTTTTATAAAGAAAAATTTTAAAAAAAAATCATCTTCCTAGCTGTAAGGCCTAGGGTTACCAAATTTGGCATAAAGCTTCATCTGGTGGATCTCTTCCGAATTTGATCAACATTTAGCCATTGTTCAAATTGAATTAAACCCCCTCATGGTTTATTAAGAAACTGAAAATCTTGCTTATAACCATACAGCCTAGTCCAATATTGCTTGGTATGTGGTTATATCCTGTTGACCTCAACCAGAATTCAATTAATTATAGCTCATAGCCTGAAGTTGTAATTATAGGTAAAAAAATGGACTCACCTTGGGGTCACAATATTCATGTGGGCTTTTAAATGGAAACTTTATTGGTCTTCTTGTTTGAAACCTTAGGCCTAAAATTGTAATGTTTGGTGTATATGGTTTGTACATATTAGCCAGTGGAGCGATAGAGGGCCATCATGACCCTATTGTTCTTTGATAAGGTAGAAAACATTGTGGGGGAAAAAGGAGAAAATGCTGGTTACATTTCCAAGGGTTGTTAAATGTCGGGAGTGTGTGGTAAAGGGTTAATCCTTTCCCAAACGACGGTTTTAGAGTCTTCCGAATTGAAGACCTCTGCAGATGACAAATCTGAAAATAGTGCAAATGAAATAAAGTTCTTTAACAGGGTAGAAAACGTGGGAAAAGTAGAAAATACTGGTTGCCAGCATTTTCTGCTTTTCCTACAATGTTTTCAAAAGGCTTCTACCTCAAGGTTTTCAAAACTTGGGATTGTTTAGTAAAGGGTTAAAGTGCCTTTATAACTATTTTTTTCCCTGTTTAGATAAAGATCAGACCAAGATATTCTGGCCCAAAGCAATCTTAGTTAAAAACGTATTTGTGTTTTAGCTCACCTTAGCACAAAATGCTCAAGAAGAGCTTTTGTGATTGTGCTGTGTCCAGCGTCTGTTGTGTGGGCATCAACAGTTAACTTGTGTGCACTCTAGAAGCCACATTTTCAGTCTGATACTCATGAAAACTGGTCAGAATGTTTGTCTTGATAACATCTGGACAGGTTTGAAACTGTGTGATGTTGATTCTAAAAAAGAAGGTCACTGGGACAAATTTTAGAGGCCACATATTCTGTCTGATACACATGAAAGTTGGTAAGAATGTTTGTCTTGAAAATATCTCTGACAAGCTTGATAGTGGGTCAAGTGGCGTCAAAAAGCAGGTCGCCAGGAAAAATTACAGAAAAATTTTGTTTGCACTCTAGAGGCCACGTTTTCAGTCTGATACTCTTGAAAGTTAGTCAGAATGTTGTCTTGATAATATCTCGAAAAAGTAAGAAACTGGATCGTGTTGGGTCGAAAAGTAGGTCACCAGCATAAATCTCAGTAAAACTTTGCACTCTACAGGCTACATGTTCATTTGGATACTCATGAAAATTGGTCCCAATATTTGTCTTGATGATATCTCAAACAAGTTTGAAAATGGGTCACATTGGGTCTAAAAGTAAGTCACTTGGAAATATCTAAGAAAAAAACCTTGTGTGCACTGGAGATGCCACATTTTCTGTCAATTTCTCATGAAATTTAGGGCTAAACTCGTATCACTTAATGTTAAACATTCAAATGTGAAATAGACATAAAACTTAATTCCAATCATGCACACTGACTCTTTTTACACGTGTTTTACATCATAACCAGAATCTCTTCAAGTCTATCAATCATAGATGCGTTAATTCAGGCTTCAGGGCCAATAGCCCTCTTGTTTTTATACTGAACATTTTGATCTTGTCAATTCAGCATTCCAAGGGTTGAATGCTGGAGAAATCGGCCCCTGGAGAAATCGGACCCTGGAGAAATCGGCCCCAAAACGCTTGGGGCCGATTTCTCCGGAGAAATTGGCCCCAATAGAAATTTTGGAGAAATCGTCCCCAATGTCAAATTTTATATATATAGATGTTGCTTTTTCAGAAAATATAATTTCCATTTAGGTTTTATTTAACACATACACTGTGTAAGCCATGTCTTGTTTCAAGTTGTATTTGATTACACCTTCTTTGTTGTTTTTATGGCAATTTTCACAGTTTTTCACACTGATTGTTCTTTTTTTCACACCTTCACACAGGTAGCCTACCCCTGTAAGATTGTTGAATGTTTGTGTTTGTTTGAATTTGATATTGAACGAATTATGAAATATAAATGCTCACGATGCATATATGTGTATTTGTCATGTAATTAAAACCTTTTTTTTTTTTTTTTTTCCTTTCTCTCTCGATCTCTCTCTCCCTTTCTGCATGTTCGGCATAGGTAATTATTATCAATTTCATATTGTTGTTCTTCGTCGGATCAGATCTCTCTCTCTCTGTTTATGAATATTGTTCATGTTACAGAATGGTTTTTAGAACCATCAGATGTCTGTCTCCAACCTTTTGTGTCTTTCTATGTCTGTCTCCCCCCCCCTCTCTCTCTCTCTTTCTCGATCGAGTATTATACTCGCTCTCTCACACTGTATACTTCCACTGCATTTTCTGACTCTCTCTTTCTATCATTAGCTCACCTTAGCACAACGTGCTAAAGGTGAGCTATTGTGATCGCCCTATGTCCGGCGTCTGTCGTCCGTCGTCCGTCAACAATTTCTTTAAAGATCTTCTTCTCCTAAACCACTGGGCCAATCTTGATGAAACTTGGCAGGGATGTTCCTTGGGTGAAGCTCTACCAAAATTGTTCAAAGAATTAAATTTCACCCACAACTCTGGTTGCCATGGCAACAAAAAGGAAAAAAAAGCAAAATCTTTGAAAATCTTCTTCTCTGAAACTAGAAGGCGCAGAGCTTTGATATTTGGTATGTAGCATCTCCTAGTGGACCTCTACCAAGTTTGTTCATTTGATGCCCCTAGGGTCAAAACTGGCCCCGCCCCAGGGGTCACAAGTTTGAGCATAGTAACAAAGAAGGAAAACTTTGAAAATCTTCTTCTCTGAAACTAGGAGGCGCAGAGCTTTGATATTTGGTATGTAGCATCTCCTAGTGGACCTCTAACAAGTTTGTTCATTTGATGCCCCTGGGGTCAAAACTGGCCCCGCCCCAGGGGTCACAAGTTTGAGCATAGTAACAAAGAAGGAAAACTTTAAAAATCTTCTTCTCTGAAACTTGAAGGCATAGAGCTTTGATATTTGGCATGAAGCATCTCCTAGTGGACCTCTACCAAGTTTGTTCATATGATACCCCTGGGGTCAAAATTGGCCCCGCCCCAGGGGTCACAACTTTGAGCATAGTAACAAAGAAGAAGAACTTTAAAAATCTTCTTCTCTGAAACTAGAAGGCATAGAGCTTTGATATTTGGCATGAAGCATCTCCTAGTGGACCTCTACCAACTTTGTTCATATGATGCCCTTGGGGTCAAAACTGGCCCTGCCCCGGGGGTCACAAGTTCGAACATAGGAACAAAGAGGGGAAACTTTAAAAATCATCTTCTCTGAAACTGGAAGGCGTAGAGCTTTGATATTTGGTATGTAGCATTGCCTAGTGGACCTCTACAAAGTTTGTTCATATGATGCCCCTGGGGTTAAAACTGGCCCCGCCCCAGGGGTCTCAAGTTTGAGCATAGTAACAAAGAAGAAAAACTTTAAAAATCTTCTTCCCTGAAACTTGAAGGCGTAGACCTTTGATATTTGGCATGTAGCATCTCCTAGTGGACCTCTACCAAGTTTGTTCATATGATGCCCCTGGGGTCAAAACTGGCCCCGCCCCGGGGGTCACAATTTCCAACATAGGAACAAAGAAGGAAAACTTTAAAAATCTTCTTCTCTGAAACTTGAAGGCGTAGACCTTTGATATTTGGCATGAAGCATCTCCTAGTGGACCTCTACCAAGTTTGTTCATATGATGCCCTTGGGGTCAAAACTGGCCCTGCCCCGGGGGTCACAAGTTCGAACATAGGAACAAAGAAGGAAAACTTTAATTTTTTTTTCTCTTAAATGGGAAGGCATAGAGCTTTGATATTTGATATGTAGCATCTCCTAGTGGATTTCTACCAAGTTTGTTCCAAGGATGCTGCTTGGGTCAAAACTGGCCCAGCCCCTGGGGTCACAAGTTCGAACATAGGAACAAAGAAGGAAAACTTTAAAATTCTTCTTTTCTGAAACTGAAAGGTGTGGCGCTTTGATATTTGGTATGTTGCATTTCCTAGTGGACCTCTACCAAGTTTGTTCATATGATGTCCCTGGGTCAAAACTGGCCCAGCCCCGGGGGTCACAAGTTCGAACATAGGAACAAAGAAGGAAAACTTTGAAATTCTTCTTTAAAACTGGAAGGCGTAGAACTTTGATATTTGGTATGTAGTGATTCTCTTCTAAGTTTGTTTGCCCATCTAAGCGCAACAAGTTCATTGAGTTCAAAATTGGGTCATCTTGGGTCATAAACTAGGTCACTAGCTCAAATTAAAGAAATACCTTGTTGGCACTCTCGAGGCCACATTATTTGCTCAATTGCCTTGAAAATTAGTTAGAAAGTTTGTCTTTATAAAGTCTCACATAAGATTAATTTGGGTCAACTTGGGTCATAAACTAGTTCACTGGGTCAAATTAAAGAAATACCTTGTTTGCACTCTGGAGGCCACATTTATTGCTCAAATGACCTGAAATTTGGCCAGAATGTTTGTCTTGATGAAATACCAGATGAGTTTGGATTTGGGTCACCTGGAACCATAAACTAGGTCACTAGGTCAAAATAAAGAAATACCTTGTGGGCACTCTAGAGGCCACATTCTTTGCTTAATTGCCTTGAAAATTTGTCAGAATGTTTGTCTTTGTAAAATCTCAAATGAGTCCGAATTAGGGTCAACTGGGGTCATAAACTAGGTCACTTGGTCAAATTAAAGAAATAGCTAGTGGGCACTCTAGAGGCCACATTTATTATTCATATGATTTGAAAATTGGTTAAAATATTTCTTTTGATATAGTCAAAGACCAGTTCAAATTTGGGTCACCTGGGGTCATAATCTAGGTCACTAGGTCAAATTAAAGAAATATCTTTAGGGCACTCGAGGCCACATTTTTTGCTCAATTGACTTGAAAATTTGTCAAAATGTTTGTCTTCATGAAATATGAGTTTGAAATTGGGTCACCTGCGGTCAAAAACTAGGTCACATGGTCAAATTAAAGAAAAACCTTAAAGGCACTCTACTAAGGTGAGCGACCCAGGGCCATCATGGCCCTCATGTTTTTCATAGTAGTACTAGTGACTCAGTTATTTTGTGTAATTAACTCTTTACCAAACGGCAAAAATTTAGACGGGTCCAAATTCAAAGGATTTGCAGACGACAAACTAAATATAACTGGAAGAATTGTTTTTGTTTTTGATGAGGGAAAAAAATTTCGGAAAAAGGAGAAAGTGCAAAAGTGCTGACATTTACTCCTTTTCCCACTATGTTTTTAAAAGCTCTCTCCTACAAAATCCCTACTTTTGACGCCCCTGAGAAAGAAGCTTTTAGAAAACATTGTGGGAAAAGGATAAAATGCTAGTAACCAGCATTTTCTCCTTTTCCCATAATGTTTTCTACCTTCCACAAAACAAATTTCAAATTTTCAGTCACTTTTATTTTGTCGTCTGCAAATGCTTTCGATTTGGACAAGTCCAAAATTTTGTCGTTTGGTAATGGGTTAAGGAATTGGTACTTGTATTCCCAAAGGGTATTTGTATGTTTTGGCATACATTCTAGATCAATACGTGAACGCTAAAAATCTCTAGTCCAGTAAAAAGTCTGAAGTTTAAATAATAAATATAGGACGTTTTGGCCAGACACGTTTAGTTTTGTGAATTTTTGCACAATTAAACTTAATTTCAATTCATTGTAGGAAAATAAATATATATTCGACACTTCTGGAATAATGGGTTAATTATTCGTTTTAATAAGTTACCAATATTTAACCTCATTTTTCAAATGAGTTCCGGAACTGAATCGTAGTATCTACTTTCAATTGTTACTTTGCCTTTATAGTCAAATAAGGACTTTTGAGGCCAAAACGCCAAACGAAAATGTATAACGGAGATCTGTATCATTTTATCACGTGACTGACCCACAATCCTTTGCCGAATTTTCGCGCGTAATTATTTCAAATTATGATATATCTAGTATTCCTTTTACATTTTTCAAAATTAGTATTTTTTTTAATTGTAATAACTAAAAAAATATCTAATTCAACTCTTATTATTCATATATTATTAAGTACATGTGATTTAATACAGTTGACGGACATCCCATTGGCCTGGTGTCTTATCTCTAATGGTACTGTCGGATCTTTGAATAACCGTTTCCGCTTCCTTACAATACAATACAAAATACTTCATTCTGCATCTCAAGTACAATAACGTACAAAAAGAGAAAAGGTAAATAAAAATCTTACCTGTATCACACGTTCGATGCTGCCATCGTTCACAGACATCGCACATGATCGCCTCCTGGCGGGGTCTTACATCCAAAGAACACTTTACACAACTAAACGATTCCATCGACACAATGAAAGTGAATTCTCCACAAATGTACATGCTTATATAACATTTCAAATGATTTAATGCAATTAAGTTCTCATTTAACTTCATTTTAATAACTCCTTTATCTTCAAGTATCAATCGATATGTGACAATGTAATTATATACCTTAACTAATACTTTAACTAATTGCTTTTACTAATTTCATCACAAACACACGGTTCAGTAATGGCATTACATAAAAAGATTTGAATGACAATTAAATCGGTAATAAATCATCTGTATTGACTTAACCAATCAATTTCGATACAACCTTTGATTAAGCCTACAGAGTTCTTTTTCAATAATAAATCAAATAAACTCTGATTATTAAAAAAGTACGCAATCAATTTGTTAATCACAAGAATATCGTGCTTTGCTACTTTAGCTTTTTTATGGGAAATACATGTGTATATTCAGATACAGATATGACTACTCTCTTCTTTTTTGTTTGTTTGTATTCGCGCATTGGTACATCTCGGTACAAATACTTTATTATTTCAGTAAATTTGAATACATTGTAAAGAATTTATAGAAAAAATACAATTTCAATTAATATTTGTCATTTTCGGTGTATTCACTGTATCTCGTAATTTCAATGAGATGCAAAGTTCAGATAATCGAGGTTCGGTAAAAAGTATAAACACAAATATAATATTTGAAGTCGGTAAAAACTACAAGTCTTTGTAAATTTTATTAAAATGAAATACAGATAATAACATATATCTACACAAGGTGACAACAAAAGCAAATAATAGATAAAATAAAAGCCTCTCTCAAACAACGTCTTATACATGAAACCAAATACAATGCGAATTTACAATGAATTTAGCAATCATTTAATATTACAATTAACATACCAAAAACATTTATACTCAATATCACAATGTAAAAATTAAACTAAATTAAAAATCAAAGTCAGGTTACAGTACAATGTATATAAAAATCGAAATGGGGACGATTTCTCCAAATTTGGAATAAAGTCAATATAGAAATATTTGACTTTGGGGACGATTGCAAATATTCCATTTGGGGACGATTCTGAACTTGAAAAAAGACCAGGCTTACACAGGGTATGTGTTAAATAAAACCAAAATGGAAAAAACCTCTATATATATAATTTTCTGAAAATGCAAAATACATATATATAAAATTTGACATTGGGGACGATTTCTCCAAAATTTCTATTGGGGCCGATTTCTCCGGAGAAATCGGCCCCAAGCGTTTTGGGGCCGATTTCTCCAGGGGCCGATTTCTCCTGACACCCAAGGGTTTCGATTTTGCAGAAAAACAGATCATGCACAGAGCAGAGTATATGTACTTTACACGCAGGGCCACCTGGCCGAGCGCGATAGGTTGGAAGTGTCCCACAAAAAAAAATGGCACAAGTGATCACCATTGAGAGAAAACGTGCAGTATGTAACATTGGTGTCGCAAGCTCAAAGGTCGAGGTCACAGTGCTTGGTTGAACTTCGTAAATATTTGTTACAATTATGGTGATGACAGGTGTTCCTGTCCGGCCAATAACTACACCAAAACCGATTCACTCCAAAATCTATTCCTCTGTACAACGCAATAGTTAGTAAACGTTGCCTTCGACGTCGTTATAACACAACGTCGACCATCTGCGCGAAACGGAGAACCGGCACTCATTAGTAAACATGACTTGCCTCAACGGGAATATTCTGGATGCTTGTGCAGCCATCCAAGCCATACGAGAAGCAGCGGTAAGGGACGGACCAACGTACGGGCGACGAGTCCGCAAACAAAATTCTGGCAATCGATTCCCAGTAACAATTTTAGCATTGATATCAGACTTGTATCATTTATGCCGAGGACGAACAACGAACGACGAAGTCGAACACTTGTAAGGGTTTGTCTCAAAAGTGTTCGGTGATTACATTTGCTACAGAGGCACACCATATGTAAACGTTTCAGGGATGATAAAAATCATTTTGATTCAACGGCGTCTTATTTCGCTTTCAACAATTTGCAATTATATCATGGTGCAGTTAATGTTTTCGAATCCTTTCCGGTTTTCACGAATACTAGGCTGGGGCGCATAAATGCCTTGCTGAAAGGCATCATGACTTCGGTGGTACTCGAACGCGTGAGAACCAGGTATCAATTTGGAGCCTTAGATAAGTTTGGCAGATGTTGGTTTGGTACTTGGATTTCACGTTTTAGAGTCTTTTAAAATGACTCTTACAGCGAAAATTAGAATTTTTCTTCCGCAAGAAAGAGCATTTTGCCCATTCCATTAGTGTAAAATTTTTGTACTGAAGCTTAACTCTCTCCGACGGTTTCGCACAGTGACCAGAACAGCAAACATAACTGAACAAGTACATGACCTCAATACCTCACTTTAGGTAGATATAAAGGGCCCTAAAAAGTTTTTTGTACAAATAATATAGTCTATACCTTACCTTAGATATCGCCTTCGTCACTTTAATACATATCTTCAAAGTTTAGAATGATTTGTCTAGTGTTCCCTTATATGGTGTCTGTTCTCCCCAATACATGTATTTGGTCTCAATTTTATTTTCAGCATAGCTTCATGTTTTATATCACTTCTGTTGAGATATGTGTCCGAAACCACCTGACACTTAGACGCGAAGGTCTTTCAGGATTTGTCTTGAATTAGCGATTATTTTTTTTATTTTTCATTATTATTTATTTATTTATTTATTTATTTATTTTTTTTTTTAGTTCGTCCAATATTAGCTCAATTGGATCTTGATCACAATCATAGGGTGGTAATGTTAAAGACACTGTGTCCCTTTGACCGTAAATTTAAATTCATCTACAACAATACTCTGGACCTTGTTTATGGAACTTAACCATTTCATGCCATTCACCCTTCTTCATTTTATTGTTGTATGCAATACCACATGATGTGAGCCAAAGTTTGACTGGGTTTCAGGAAAGCATCAATGGTTTGGCGTGGAAGAGAAAACAACGTGTAAACAAGAGCGTGCAAGTCTCCGATATTGAATCATTAAAATGAAACCAAAATAAAAAACGAGATAAAGGCCTCCAAAATTGAACTTTTTACTGTTCAAACGATAGATGACCACAGTTACTGTATTTGCATGAGAATTGCTTTCATGAACAGGTAAACCCTTTACTCGAAATAGCCTTCAACATAACACCGTTTTTACGCTGTTTCCTTCCTTCATTTTAAAATTGCATTAAATGCAAAAAAGTCGAACTGGAGCGGATCGAAAACGCTTTTCAAGTAATTTTTAGTAAAAGAGTATTTGGTCAATTTTGTAGCATTGTGCGTTGGCGAAGTTGCACTATTTTACATAATATGAGATGAGATATTAGATGAAATATGATATGATAGGAAGGACGGGGGGAGGGAGTGAGAAAGCAAGGAGGGAAGGAAAGAAGGCAGGACGGGAGGGAGGGGAGAAAGGAAGGGTGAAAGAAAGAAAGAAAGAAAAAAAGAAAGACACTGAAGCTATTAATACAACTTTATGTCAGCTCGGATTAAAACTCAAATTCGGATACGTAAATTCACCATTTGTATTGTGATTGAGACTAAGACATTTCAGACTCAAATGACTTAAAGTCACATTTAAAGTCCAACTATCAAAGGGGCTGGCGACCTTATTTTTTATTATTATTATTCACCAGAGTTGCAAGAAAATCATTTTAGATCATACATATCTAATTCGATTATGTTCAAGTGAAGAAAAAGAAACCGATATTGCTTAATATTATTTGGCTGGCTTTATTAAACTTGTTTCTCATATATCTTGAGACAACCCCCGAAAACTGTTCGACTTTGTTGTTCGCTGTCCGTCGTCGGCATAAATGATACAGGTCTGATAGGACGATTATGAATACCTACTGTATTAAGGCCATATTGAGTGGCAGAAATATGACAAATGTGTAAACACGCGAGACGAATAATTTCCTTAGACGGCTAACAAGATGTTCTACAGTGCAAACATTGACAAAATGTCTTGCAATCTGTATTTACGTCTGGCCTTGCGTAAGCATCGCAACGGCCGTACTCCTCTGAACTTCTGTTAGTCCACCATTGTCGAATGCTATCCAGTAAGAAACAAAATATCGGAAAATGATGCGTCTTCATGAAGAATGGTTTGATGAGTTGTGTTACTCAGTGTCACAAAACTGCTCAAACGAGTTTTTGGCTTTTTTTGCTGTCTTCAGAAGAAATCGTTACGGTATTCCGTTACGTCACCTTCGAGACAGGACATGGAGTTCTGTGATGTAGACAGTTGCTTTACTGAATGTCATTGAATTTTAATAGCGTGTTTGCAAGATATTGCGAATAATTTTACCTTGCATTTCTTTTCCCTTTGAGTATATATGAGCCATGCTCTGTAAAAACAGGGCTTAGTGCATCTACGAAAAGCACAGACCCAGGTCAGACTGCGCAGTCCGTGCAGGCTGAACTGTGCCGAAACTTTTCGCTGTAGACCAATTTTCTGTATGTCAAAGGACCAGTCTACTTCATGATTCAGTCAATTGTTAAAAAAAAGTGGCTATCATGCATCTATAATTATGTGATAACTTGCTTGGTATTATGCATCACGGAGATGCATTAAGCCCCCTTTTGCTAGAGCATGGCTCAATTATTCATGCATAGTAGGCCTGGTCTTGGCTTGATATTGCAATAGGATTCATTCCACTCTCACCACCGACCATTGTCTCGACGATGGTTATGTGGGAAAGCAGCCAGTGGCTGGGAAAGAATATTGTGCGCAGTACTGGTAAAAGAAACTCAAGGAAAGCATGAATATGTGCACTGGCCGCCGCGATATAATTGAAATAATGTTGAAAACGGCGTTTAACACCATACAATCAATCAGTCAATCTCTGGACTTGTCCTCTATCAGCAATTTTTGCACGCTGCTCATTTTGGTTTGTTACCATTTTGATTTGTTGCCAAAGCAACGTAGAGAAAGAAAATAGGAAACAGAAAATCCTTCGAAAATGATCTCCTTTCAATCCATAAAAACCATGAGGCCAAGGCTATACAAAAATACTTATTATAATGGCATTTATAAATTTATATTTTTCCATTCTGTTGTCAACTCCACACACGAATATCAGTGTGAGACATGTAGATAGTGTTTTATTAGTCTGTACAAATGTGATAGCAGTTTTTAAGCCTGTACGAATGTGATAGCAACTTTGAGCTTATGAGCCTTATCTTCCTACCTCATCACCCGTTCTGATGCCCAGGCCTTCAGCGCCTTCAGCGCTTTGATTTTTAGCAATGCTAATGACGTAGTACAAATTGGCTAATCCGTGTGAAATTAATCTTAACCTCTCGGGCAAATTCTAGTGAAAACAGTTTTTCACCTACTTGATCAGAATTTTTACCTTGTCTGTCTTCGAAGTAACATGTTTCCAAAATGTATGTATACATGTAAATTCTCAAAACGTAAAAGACGTTTTGGGAAAATGAGAAAATGCTGTCTTACTTCTCAGACCGTTAAAATTTGTTTAATTAAGGCTAAATAAGTCCTCAAACGTTAATGCTCAGGCAAAAGGAGGTTTGATGCATCTCCGTGATCGATGATATCAATCAAGCCATCTGTATCCATACTAGCTACTTTTTTTAATATTCAACTTAATTATGGGGTAGACTGGTCCTTGGACATGCAGGAAATTGACCAGTAGCGAAAACTGTCGGCCCAGGTCAGCCTGTTCATTTCTTTTGGATCTTTTAGACACAAGAAGGTCACAAAAACTGTTACGGGAACCACTTAATAAATCAAGTTTATAAACAAACAACTTGCAACTTCATATGAAATAAAGCAATAAAAATAGCTATTCGACATGGTTCATCAATCAAGCAGTCTTTTCTGAAAGGATATTATTTTTAAGTTTTGCCCATAGTAAATTTACGGGTCTATACCTTTCAACTGACAAAATGAAACTATTAACTGTTGTTCATATTTTAATAGGAATTTCAGGTAAGTTTTTTTCTGTTATGTTGTAGTTATATGATCCATGTATTTTCCTCTTCTGCTCTTTTAATGATTTTTAAATCCTTTTTTATATGGATCGTGAAATATTCGGGCAAAATAAACAGCAAAGCACGGATATTATATGTCATTTTATGGATGCATCGTTCAAATATCGTAATATCGGTCATCGGGCTAGTTTTTGGTCTTTTTTCCTTTGATAGTCCGATGAAACCTTTTGGACTATGACCAAAAACCATTTTTGGGAAACTACGTCCTTTCTTTTCGTTGTACTTGATTTTGTCTGCTTTCCTCTATCCTTGTTTTGATTGTCTTCAAAAGTAATCGTCGTTTTAGCCACTGACACGAAAATACTCTCCTCCTAGAAGAATTTGACAGTTTACAAAAACAAAAATTGTTTCAATTTTTGTGTGATATCAGCAGTGATATCTCGGGTATAAATGTAACAAATGACTTGTTTTCCGTTTAATTCCGAAACGGCTGTATTCGTCATACGTCGGTAAAAGTGTTCACTGGAAAATCTCTTGGAATTCTATACTCGAGCGCGCTCGAATGTGAGTTCGCACAATAATGTCAGTGCGAACCGTGGTACGAAACGTGTAGACTTGATTAATGTACAAAAGTTACGTGAAGTGAAGGAAAGGAACTGAAATCTCGACCAGGTAGTTTTACACTGTGGAACTTTTATACCTATTTCAACCTCTTAAATACTTGTATAACAACTTAACTCTTTACCAAACGACAACATTCTGGTTACCAGCATTTTCTCTTTTTCCCACAATGTTTTCAAAAGTCTTTTGTTTCAGGGTCGTTAAAAGTCGGGGTTGTGTGGTAAAGGGTTAAAGACGATAAACATGATGGTGGCACATTAAAAGTACCAGCTAGATCTACCCGTGACAGAAAATTTTGAAAAAAAGAGTTCAATGAACTGACAAGCTGTAACACTACTTGCTCGTACAAAATATCGAAAATTATTTTTCCTTTGAGAATACATTCAATGGATACAATTATTCGATAAATTAACTCTTTACCACACAATCCAGAGTTTTAACGACTTTGAGGAATAATCCCTTTGAAAACATTGTGGGAAAAGGAGAAAACCAGCATTTTCTCCTTTTCCCACAATGTTTTCTAACCTTTCACATATAAATTCCATTTTTTTCTATCACACTTATTATTTTATTTTGTCGTCCGCAAATGCTTTCAATTTGGACCATTCCAGAATTTTGTCGTTTGGTAAAGAGTTCAAGGGATCGGCTACTCGGCATTAAAGGATACAAATATAAATGAGCCATGCTCTGTGAAAACGGGATTTAATTCATTTGCAAAAAAATATCGACTCCGGTCAGCCTGTGCAGCCGGCGCAGGCTTACCTGGATCGAAACTTTTTGCTATTGGTCAATTCCTGAATGTCCAGGGACCATTTTACCTTAGACGAAATTGGTTTTATGGATTAACATTTATGTAATGGCTTACTTGGCACAATGCATCACGAAGCCCCCTTTTTGCAAGAATGTCGATCAAATAATTGCTTGTACAAAATGCCACAAAATCAGTTTTCCCGTGAAAATACACGAAATTGATACACCTCGACAGGAGTAATATTGGATTCGAACCGTGCTCTGGCAAAAGGGGGCTTAATGCATCTGCGTGATGCATCATACCAATCAAGCCATCACATAATTATAATAGCCACTTTTTTTTAAAAACCGACTCAATGACTGAGTAGAATGGTCCTTGTACATACAGAAAATTGACTAATAGCGAAAACTTTCGGCCCAGGTCAGACTGCGCGGATTGCGCAGGCTGACCTGAGTCGATACTTTTCGGAGATGCATTAAGCCCCCTTTTCACCGAGCGCGGCTCATTTATTTTTTCACGATGGTCTATTCAAAACCTACAAGAAGAAATTAGCCATACCCTGGCAATACCTCATTCCCCCTTTTTTTATTCTCTCTAATTCTGTTTCCACTCGACCACGTTCTATTTCCCTCCTCTCTTTACCATTTTCCCCTCTCTTTTTTCTACATTTTTTTTTTTCAATTTGTTATTTACACCTGGGCTTTATATGTTTTGCTGCCACTGTCTATTTTTATTGTTCATTTGATTGAAGAGGAAGGGTCGAATCTAAGTTGAAAGAACTTGTGGCCCGACCCCATTCGTTTGTCATGAATAAAATGTGTTTTAAGCTAAAAGGGGGCTAAATGCATCTCAGTGATCCCTGACACAGAGCAAGTCATCACATAAGTATAGACCATTAAAATGCAAAATTGTTTAGAAAGGGTTAGCAAGTCCTAAAAACATTAATGCTCTGGCAAAAGAGGGCTTAATGCATCTTCATGATCCATGATATCAATCAAGCCATCACATAGATTTTATATGGATGCATAAAATCCATTTTATCTAAAACCTGACTGAATCATGAGGTGCACTGGTCCTCGAACATACAGAAAACTCAATAGCAGAAAGTATCGGCCCTTGATCAAAACTTTTTGCAGATGCATAAAGCCCCCTTTTCAAACAGCATGGCTCAAATATTGATTAAAAATCAGAATGTCCCACCTTATCCGGTTCGCTGACGAATCTATCTTGGTTACAAGATTTGCCCTTGTTCCCATTATGCCGACCTTATTTACATCTGTTTGAACTTCATCAATGTTAAACAACCCATGACTTCATCACATCAACTGATATCACGATTCAGTAAACGTCGTTTACAATAACTGTTTATCTGACGACGAAATGGAGGACTTATCCAAAATGAACGCGCATATGCAGACGATAAATAAAATGTGTCTATATCGATGGGATTTTTTTTTTTTATAGAAAGGGTAAAAAAATAGTGTGGAAAAAGTAAATAAATTCGGTTGAAAACATTTTTTTTCTTTTCCTACATTTTTAATCAGTTTTTTTTTTTTATGTGAGTGAACACATTAAGTTCTTTGCTAAGAAAACTTAGGTAAAGAGTTAATTAACTCTACCTCCTCAAACAAATATGAAAATCAAAGTACAGTTAGGTTTAAATATTAAAAATCAGTGAATACATTATATGGCAGAAATTATTTTCGTTGTAAACATTTTGACTTTTGCCATTTTTTTCTCTCCGTCTGTCTCTGTTTGTGTCTCTCTCTCTCTCTCTCTCTCTCTCTCTCTCTATTTATAGTGCTAACACTTGTTTGAACATTTGTATAATAACTTTGTATGGGGAGAGCCGTCATCTAAGTTGTCATAACCTAGTGCTCAACCCCATTTCCATGTAAATTTGAGGGAAAACAAATATGTTTAAACTATAGCTATTTGTTGCGTCTGGCTGATCGTAAGACTTTTATATGAGCAAAGCTCTGGCAAAAGGGGACTTAATGCATCTCCATGATGCATAATACCAAGCAAAGCATCACGCAATTATGGATCCATAAAATACATTTTGTTTAGCAACCGACTGAATCATGAGGTAGACTGGTCCTTTGACAGGCAGAAAATTTACCGAAAGCAAAAGGGTTTTGGTCCATGTCAGCCTGCGCGGACTGCGCAGGCTGACATGAGTCGATACCTTTTGAAAATGCGTTAAGCGCTATTTTCACAGAGCATGCCTCAATTATAAATGATGTGGACATTTCTAACCACTTTAAATTTTGCGACTTTCAACTTCCTTCTGCAGAAAAAATCTCAACGGAATCGGACAGTGTAGATCCAAGATGACGCTTTGCGTTCTGTGCAGGCTGATCTAGATCTGCACTATTCGCAAAAGTGCACTGTGACAGGCTCAGCAGCCGAAAGTTTAAATTCAAAAGAAAAGCTTATTTTGGCCTTTTGGGGAAATAACAGATATAACTTTTTTCTCTCTTTCAAGTTGTGTTATTAGCTGTAAGTACGTCCTTACAACCAGTCCCTGATGTTGACAAGCCGTCCGACGCCCATCTGCATAATAGCGAAGTGACCAACGAAAACCCAAGTGCGCTAGAGGACCGAGGAGATCCGCTGGATGTCGATGACGTCACAGAGGAACTTGAAGTACTGCTGCGGGAGATTCGAAAACACCAGAAAGCGAAGAAGAGAAAGATCGCCAACAGGAAAAGGTGTTCGTCCTATAGACTTTATATTTATCATCTTGTACTAATTCTTTACCAAACAAAAACATTTCAGAGTTGTTCACATTGAAACCACTTGCAGACGACTTATCAGATGTGGTTCAAATTATATAATTTGTCTTTGCAAAGGTAGAAAATATTGTCGAAAGGGAGAAAATGCTGATGACCAGCATTTTCTCTTTTTCCAACATTTTTTTCTAACGCTTTCTCTATCAGGGTCGTTGAAACTCGGGAATGTATGATAAAGGGTTAAATACATACAAATCATTGTCTTTTATAGAGAGTGCCTTCCTTTTCTTTTTCGTATATATCGACAATCGTACGACTTTTTCGGTTTCAACACTTTACCAAACGTCAAAATTTTAGACTGGTTCAAACTGAAAGCATCTGCAAATGACGAATTAAATCTGTTTCCAATGAAAGAGTTTGTCTAAGAAAGAGTAGAGAAAGGAAGAGAATTCTAGATGACCAGAATTCACATGATTCTGAACTATGAAAAATCAACGCTGAAAGTAAGATGCATGCATATTATGTGTATGTTTATACTACTTATATCGTCAGTTTTCAATACTAAAATACAACGTCTGTGGTAGATTTTCCTCAGAGCACAAAGCGCATGCTCTGTGCAAAGGGAGCTTAATGCATATGCGAAAAGCACTGACCCAGGTCATCCTGCGCAATACGCGTAGGCTGTTCTGGGCCGAAACCTTTTGCTATTGGTCATTTTTCTTCAGAACAAAGGACCAGTGTACTTCATGATTCATTCGGTTGTTAGACAAAGTGGATTTTAATGGGTCATAATCATACAGTGATGACTTGTTTGGTATCATGCACCACGGAGATGCTTTAAGCCCCCTTATGCTAGAGCATGGCACAGTTATGTATGAGAATGCGGCTGTTCTCAAAAACAATATTATGGAAGAAATATCCCCTTATCGGACTGTGTTGATCCAAGATTAGACTGCGCGTTCTGTGCAGTCTGATTTTGATCTACAGTGTCCGCAAAAGGCCAATGAGCCCCGCTTAGCGGCTACATTTAATTTATCAGCTTCAAGTGCTTTTGAACAATTTGGTTACCTCTAGGCTGCTAAACGCAACTGAATGGCCTTTTGCAGACGATGTAGATCAAGATCAGACTGCACAGAACGTGCAGTCTGATCTTTGATCTACAGTATCCGATAAGGACATATCTTTCCCTCAAAACTACCTTTGAAAGGGCAGTATTTGGGTTTTTACTTTTGGCTTGAACATTTCATTTCACTTATTTAGCAGGATGAGGGTCAAGTCCTAAATTTTGCCGTGTGGTAAAAAGTAGTGTATGTTGAGCTCGAGTTGTAAACAATGAAGAGTCAGGTTGAGCCAAAATTCTTTCTAAGGATTAATGAAAGCCGTGGCTATACGATCTATGTAACCCCCATCGCTTGACATTATTTTATCTATATTTGAACCATGCTCTGGAAAAATGGGGTTTAACCCTTTCCCAAACAAGCCCTGGTTTTCACATGTCTGCAGTACAAGTCTTTTGAAAACACTGTGGGAAAAGGAGAAATTGCTCGTAACGAGCAATTTCTCCTTTTCCCACTGTGTTTTCTACCCTTTTTGAGAACTTTCTGCCATTTTCATCAAATTTAAAATTGTCGCCTGCAAACTCTTTCAATTTGGACCAGTGCAAAATTTATCGTTTGGGAAAGGGTTAATGCTTCTTCGTGATGCATGATACCAAGCAAGTCATCAGATTATGGATTCATAAAATACATTTTGTCCAACAACCTATTGAGTCCATGGGCAGACTGGTCCTTTGACATACAAGGGGTCCTGCGTGGCTCAGTGTTAAAGTGTAGGACTCGTAACCTGGAGGCCCCGGGTTCGAGCCTCACTGGATCCACTGGGTTTTTCGTGGGAGTGTTCTTGGGCAAGACACTTCAGAGCCCTATCCTAGAACTGGTGAAAGCCAGGAAATACATAAATATGTGAACTGTCGCCGTGATATGACTGAAATAATGTTGAAAGCGGCATAAAACATAAACAATATTCAATCAATCCTTTGACATTCAGAAAATTGATCAACAGCAAAACGTTTCGGTTCAGATCAGCCTGCGTGGACTGCGCAGGCTGACCTGGACCGAAACGATTTTCCAGATGCATTAAGACCCCTTTTCAAAGAGCATGGCTCATTTTATTTCTATGTGTTCGTTCATTTGTTCACTCATTTATCCATTATTCATTCGTTCGTGCGTGCGTTCGTTCATCATTTGATCTATTTATTTTGGAAGCAGCCCTTTAGTATACTGTTGAAAACGCCGTTAAACACGATTTCTGTTATAGCCTTTATTGAATTTTATTCTATTTATTTGTTTGTTCTATGCATTAATTTGTTTACTTTCTGATAATTGATATACTTGAATTATATGTATGTATGTATTTTATCTAAATTCTATTTTCGCAGGTGGAATAACTGCGGCATCTTCTGTGAAATTCGAAAAATTTTGGGCTAGAGAGATCAGCTAAACAGTGTTTCCTGACTAGCGAAGACAAAAAAATTTGAACGCTTTCAAGGGAGAGAAAAAAAAAAAACCCACACTGTATAACATTGGACAAACACAGAAACCTTTTGCGATCAACTTTTTACCAAATACCTGTAGTCCCTAGTCTTAACGACCCAAGAGGCAGACAGCTTTTAAAAACGTTTCCTTTTCCCACTATGTTTTCTACCTTTGTATGAAAAAGTATGTCATACCACTCATTTTTGATATGTCATCTGCAAATATTTTCAATACATATACATGTATGGACCAGTCTAAAATCTTATTGTGTCGTAAAGAGATAAGTCTTTCGCTGTCAAATATATGACTGATCTTTTCGACTTCCGGATTACTGTGAGGATGAAAATGATGAGACTATATTAACCCTTAGGCTGCTAGGCGCGACTCACAGACCTTTTGTGGACAGTGTAGATCAAGATCAGACTGTACAGAACGTGCAGTATAATCTTAGATCTACACTGCCCGATAAGGAGATATTTTTCCCAACCCCTACGACTTTGAAATACCAGCATTTTGGTTTTTACCATCGGCTTGAAAGTTCCATTTAAGTTATTTAGCAGGATAAGGGTTAACTAAGTTAAGGAGGAAAAGCGGACAGTGTAGATCCAAGACCTGAGTGTACGTTCTTTGCAGTCTGATCGTGATCTACTTCGTCACCAAAAACAGTCGCCCACGACAGTGCAAGAGTTTAATTTCTTGATCAGTAGAACATAACAAAGTAGAACTTATTCTTTATCAGACAAGTATAAAATTATAAAATCACATGATGTATACAACAAAGCATTTGTCAAGCTCTCTCCCTCTCTCGTACGCAAATGCTCTCTCTCTCTCTCTCTGACGCAAATGTTCGATGTTCTGTCATTTCGAAGTGCGTGTATATTTACATGTAATTTTTCCGATTGCATTCGTTCCGACGAACCTAATGTCTCTGTCGGTAAAGTAGAAGAAGTGAACCCTTTACCACACAATCCCGAATTTTAACGCCCCCGGTAAAGAAGCCTCTCTGAAAACATAGTGGGAAAAGGAGAGAATGCTGGTAATCACAATGTTTTCTATTGTATCAAAGACTAATTCCATTATTTGAGCCATATTCAAAATTATGGTCTTCATTTGCTTTCATTTTGGACAAGTCTAAAATTGTGTCGTGTGGTGAAGAATTAAAACCAAGGAGTCGCAAGTTCGATTCCGAACCTGGCCAAATTTCTTTCCGCGGCCTCGGAAAATGTGACAGAGCCATAACGGTCAGATGTTGTAAAAAAAAAAACAAGAGCAACCCTGATTGCTCATGCCAGAAATCACAGCTACCATACTTCTTTTTTCATTTACCCTTTACCACCACACAATTCCAAGTCTGAACCGGTTCTCAACGGAAAGTACATGTAGCATCTAGAGATACAGCTATTGCTTTTATCCCTTATCCTGCTAAATAACCTTTAAAGAAGCTTTAAAGGCCATGGTGAAAACCAACATGTTGGTATTTCAAAGTTATAGGCGTTGGGGAAACAATCTCCTTATCGGACAGAGTAGATCCAAGATCAGACTGCACGTTTTATGCAGTCTGATCTTGGATCTCCACTGTCCGCGAGGTCAGCGAGTCGCGTCTAGCAGTATAAAGGTTAAATGCGAACGGTACAACAGCAATTATCAAAAGTTAATCAATCGTCTGGGCTGTCATTACTATATTTAGACAATGGGTAGCAGTTTTGAAACATTCTTCACAGACACAGCCAAGGTTAGAGAGTCCCTGATTCAAGGATAAAAAATAAATATAGAAAAGAGAAGAAGATGCTGTATACCGGCATTTACTTCTGTGCCAACGACTTTTTCCATATGCTTTCTTTCAAAAGGTTTTTACCACCACACAATTCCAAGTCTGAACGATTCTCATAGAGAAGGCTGTTGGGAAAAAAAAAAAGGTGGGAAAAGGAGAAAATGCTGATTACCAGCATTTTCTCCCCTCCCCAAAATGTTTTCTACCCTAGGAAAGACAAACCCTATCACTTGCACCACATTTTGCATGCTGTCTGCAAATGCTTTCAAATGGATGAGTCCAAAATTTTGCTGTTTGGTAAAGAGTTTAGAGATTCACTTGGGCGGGCTCTCTGACAAAAGGGGGAATTTATGCATATCCGTGATGCATTATACCAAGCTGGTCATCTCATAATCAGGGAGCCATAAAATACATTTAGTATGCGGACTGCGCAGGCTGACGTTGGTCGATACTTTTCGCAGATATATTAAACCACTTTTCACAGAGCATGGCTCACTTACAATTTTAGCCAGGCTGTTTTCGCAAGAAAATGTCGACGAGTCGTCATAGCCCAGTTGTCGTCTCCTTCCACGTTATCTTTTGACATTTTCTGATATCTCTGCCATCACTTAAGATATTTACATCAAAGTCGGGCTAGTTGTTAACTATCAAAAGTGGAACCTATACAAGAAGGGGAGGTAATATTCAAAATATATTGACAGTTATGTCCCTTTATCGACGTCGCATTTTCATTGGTAAAGCAACCATCAAAGTCGGGCTAGTTGTTAACTATCAAAAGTGGAACCTATACAAGAAGGGGAGGTAATATTCAAAATATATTGACAGTTATGTCCCTTTATCGACGTCGCATTTTCATTGGTAAAGCAACCAAGCGTTGACACCCACATGCATTACTGTTGTTTTCATGCAGACTAATAAAGTCCC
The DNA here is from genome assembly GCA_945859785.2 of Tridacna gigas. Lineage (NCBI taxonomy): Eukaryota > Metazoa > Mollusca > Bivalvia > Cardiida > Cardiidae > Tridacna > Tridacna gigas. The sequence goes on along the minus strand of OX244042.2, from coordinate 27,635,980 downwards.
AAGATATGCACATTTATCCTCTGACTCTTTACTAGACGAAAATGATGATAGGCTACTCGTCCAATTTAAGGCCCACTATTCGCATTTCAACCATCAAACAAAACATCAAATGAGCCATGCACTGTGAAAAGGGGGTTTAATGCATCTGCGAAAAGTATCGACCCAGGTCAGCCTGCGCAGTCCGCGCAGGCTGACCTGGGACGAAACTTTTCGTTATTGGTCACTTTTCTGTATGTCCAAAGATCAGTCTACCCCATGATAAAGTCGGTTGTTAAAAAAAAGGTGGCTATTATGAATCTATAATTCTGTGATGTCTTGTCGGGTATAATGTATCGTGTTTTAAAAGTCTCCTTTTGCCTGAGCAAGGCTAATTTAATTTAAACATATTTTATTCCACAGAAGAACAATATAAATAACCAAATACAATACAATCGGTTAACAAATATGATTCTGCAGAAATGGATTGGAACGAAAGCAAAGCTTATAAGGTTCCTCTCCGATTTCCGGTTATTGCATGTATAAAGTACAATATACAGGAGAAGTCTAAGAAGGCATATAAAAAAAAAAAAAAAAAAAGATAGAGAAAAATAAAGGGGAATAGATGGATGTGGAGTGGGATCTACTGGTGAAGATGTCCCCTTTGAAGAAACCATATATAGAGACAATAAAAACTTACAACCTGACTGTCAGTACTACATAAGTGTTTGCTAGTGCAGCTTATAAAAATGAATCTAAGAATGCTTGTTAAAAATGATTGGATAAGTAGCATACTAGATAAGAATATTTAGGTATTATGCAACAGATCGATACCAACTATAATACATTCAAGAGAAAGAGGGAGAACACTGAATATTTTCATATAGTTTCTCCCGGAGAATACTGTATTGTCCCTGAGAAGACAAAAGAATAAATACGCTAAAGAGTAAATCTTCCACTTGCACAGATTTAAGTATGCACTGCAGCAAATATTCTTTCATTAGCATGCAGGCTAAAACTTTCATCTCCATATATAGGATGATTCGAAGTGAGACTCTTGCAATATCGATTATACTTGAGAATAAAAGATTTCTTATGTGATTATAAGTTGAACATTTTAAAAAGAAATGTTCAGTTGATTCAAAGATATCAAACAGACAATAGCTGGCAAACCATCGTCACATTTAATTTTGCCTCTGCAAATGCTTTTAATTTGCACATTTCTAAAATGTTTGGTAAAGAATTATGCTGACGCTGCCCCCCAAAAATATATTCGGTTATTTTTTAATGTCTATAGATAGATTTCATCTGCTTTTTAAGATATTTTTTGGTCAATGTAACCAGCATCTTCTTTTTCTCCTGCAATTATTTCTATCTCTTTAGAAAGACAACTGATCCTGTCATTTAAGTAAAATTAAACTGTTGATATGGACGAATCTATAATTTTGTCGTCTGGTAAAGATGTAATCATTGGATCCGTCTACATTGGGTTTTTGAAACATAAACTTTAAACTGTTTAGTACCCATGGTAAATACCCCCGTTAACTCTTTCAGTGCCAAATATCTACCTCTTTCAGTGGCTGAAAAGCCAATCCAGTGAAACTCTGATATACTTTTATCTTGTAGGCTCGACGGTATAGATCCAAGATCAGGCTGCATTAAATTTCATTTATCCGTGGCGATGAGATAAACCGACTTCCTTGGTTACCATTGCTAAGGGCTACCACTACAACGGCAGTAAATACATATAGAGTATAGCAAAAGGCTACTTGAATCGTGCTATTATGACTGTTTTTCTCGATTAAATCCCGAAAAAATATTCCCTTTCATAGGTTTCTGTCAATGGTGAATTCTCAGTAAGAAATTTATGAATACTTGAACTAATTTATACAAGGATATACATGTACAAAAAGTGTGAATTTCACGGGCTACAAACAATGTAATACCTGTGCCAGCAAAGTTCTGAACTTCATTGATGAGAAAGAATTCAACACCTCATAAACCTAAGTTTTGCATAAGAATAATAGGATTAAAGATGCTTAATATTTTCGTACGGCTTGTTAGGTTGTCTCAACGGATCCATGTATTAACAAACTTGTTAATTATCATTGACGGTTGTTTGTTTTATTTTATGATCTATTCAAGACAACGGGTGGTCGAGTGGATTACTGCGGCAATCAAACACACATCCTATCAGTTAACAGTTTACCGACATACCCTTCGAAATGGCAGATGTGCTAATCTACGACATATGGCTAAGTCAAAAGTTGATTTAATTGAAGTAAGGTGCCTTTTGCGCTGAAATTTCAAAGCTTTGCCGAACAGAACTTAGTCCTTTTCATAACTAATGAAAAGCTCTTGGTAAAAAAATTGTTGATATCTTATTACATTATACTATGATTCCCTCTTTCCTGCCCCGAAGAAAAATCTAGTTTGTGTAAAATAAATTATAAGGATGAACATGCTTGGGTACGAAGACGTATATTGCCTGGTAGCCCGCGTCCAAAAAAAAAAAAGCTACAAAGTCACTCGTCACAATTCGGTCGATTCCGTACAGGTCTACATTTAACTTGATCACCGCATTCGGCATACCTCGGGTGATCCGGTGATCAAATGTAGATGTAGATACGGAATCGGCCGAGTTGTGACGAGTGTTGATCACCGCATACGAAGTATGCCGAATGAGAGTAGCAGTCAACACGCAAGGGCACGGCGAAATAATGGATCTTCTAGCTGGATACGGAGACATTGGAGACGATAATTCGGCTACCAACAGTCCTAAAGATTTAAAGGTGTATATTTTAAATAAGTTTTACGATGAAAATACCCAGTTTTTTACACCAAATTCTGATTAAAAAAATTACAAGATCTGTTAGAGCATTGTCTGCCAAAATGCCCCCCAAGACTTGGGCAAGATGGCGGATTCTCGGTTCCGATAAAGGTATTTCCGACTTTGGAACAAGGCATTTTTTTCATTTGGGTGTTACTTTTATTTGTTTCCTAAGAGCTTTTTGATCATTTAATCATTAATTATGTGGTAATTTTCGGTATCCGCTGGGGCTGATGAAATAACTGCCTAAAACCGATTCAAGCCTCCGTTCTGTTTTTAGAATCAAGGGTGTCCATATAAAATTTAGGGTAAAATCGAAAGTGAAAGATTGATTAGGTCTATGCATGATAGATATCGAAAATTCCAGGTAAAATGCAGGAAACCATCCTGTTTGGATTTTGATTCTTTAGGGATAATGCAACAAAATGTTCAGAATTAATGTTTAATACGCAAGTCCTGCATAATCATAACATCGGTCCCTCATAAGATTCATTCCGTAAGTCTTGAGAAAATACTGGTGCGGAAATGCTTGAAAAAGTTATACAGTTTATTAACGAAATACCATTATAAACACATTTTGAATTATTCTTTTCATTCTTACTTATTCATGGTTTGCTAGCTGTGATCTTACTATATTCCATGATAAACCACTTCTTAGAGGTATTGTGTGATGGTGAAGATCAGAATTGCACCTTTTCAGACAGTTATACTAGAATGTTACACTGATATGCGATTCAAGATGAATAATCATGAAAAGTTATAGAAATTATAAGAATAAATAGTACTAGATGTGTCAAAATAGTATTTAAACACATGTTAATGGGGTGACTGTTTTTGCTTACATTTGACCCTGAAGTTGCTAAAGACAAATCTGGTGGCAGAGACAAGACACGGTAGGGATTGGTATGTTATAAGAACTCTTTAACACGTAAGTATAGTGAAGATGATCTCAATCAGATATCTTTCTAAACTGTATGCCAAACAAGTCTGTTTTAATGACCTGGTCAGGGAGGGATTATGAAAACATAGTAAGAAAAGAAAAAAATGCAAGTAACAAGCATATTCTCCTCCCCCCCTCCATATTTTCCACTCTTTCACAGTCAAATCCATAATTTGTCATCTGTGAGTGCTTTCAGTGTAGACGAGTCTAGAATTATGCCATTTGGTAAGGGGTTTATGCAGAACATAGGTACAAATCTTTTGATACAGGGTATAGAAGTGTATAATTTGATCAGTTGGTTTCCATTTTGTTTTGTTTTTATAACAATGGAACTGGGTTATAGCACCAAAAATTGTGGACTTAATTCTATAGAGTGACACTTGTTGTGCAATACGTTTTACTTCATTTAGCAAAGTTTTGTCTTTTGAAGCGATTCTTGGCTATAAAGTCATATATACATCGTAATTAGGTATAGGTTTATAGCTTTTTTTAAAGTCAGGAAGTCTTTAAAACATTTGTACAGGATAAATGAAATACTGATTGAGAAGAGGATAAATTGCTCCTTGCTGAATTTGCTAGCCCTTTACCACACAATCCCAACTTTTACAACCCTCGTAAAAAAAACTTTTGAAAGCATTGTTGGAAAAGGAGAAAGTGCTGGTAACCAGTATTTTCTCCATTTCACAAAATGTTTTCTTACCTTTCAGAAAAAAAAGTCAAATCATTTGAGCCACATTTAATATGTAGTCTGCAAACTCTTTCAATTTGAACCAGTCCAAAATTTTGTTGTTTGGTATTGTATTTTTCTCAAATACTTGAGCACATAGTTTTGTTTGGTGTAACTATTGGGCTTTAGAACTGAAGGAGAAGCCTGTAAAGTATTTTAGCATCAAACTTATTCTTGCATATGTCAAAAATTTCTCATTTCAGGGAAAGACAGGCAACCTTGCAGGAGCTAGACTGGAAAATGAATGGCTGTCGTTTGAGAAAATGATTGCACCAGGTGGAATACCAGGGGAAGGAAATGTTGATAAAAGTACATACTTAGTGGATGGAGTTGTTGCCTATCCAGGGATGAGTGCAATGAGAAAGTCGAGCATGTCAGATGTTTTACCCGAGGTACAGCCATCAGAAAGTGACAGTGATGAGGGTATGTAATCCTTCAGCAGTATGAATGTCGGCATGAGTCTTCATGAAATGACAAAATTTTAGTAATCCAAATTGAGAGGGTTCGCAAACAACAAAGTGACAGGGGCGTAAGCCATAACCACACAACAAAATGTTAGACTTTGAAGGTGCCTTTACCAAACATTCCTGTGTTTAGATGACCCTGAAGGCTGTTGGATATGGAGAAATTTTCCACAATGTCTCCTACCATTTCGAAAATACAGTCTTCTAGTGCTACATCAAATTCGTTCTCTGTAAATGCTTTCATTTTGATTCAGCCTAAGATTTTATAGTTAGGTAGATTTAAATAATTGGCTTTTTCAATGAAAAGATGGAAAACATTGTAGAAAAGGAGAAAATGTTGCACTATCTCCTTTCTAAAATGTTCTTCATCCAAGTAATTACACTATTGGATTATTTCGTAAAGGGTAACAATTTGAAACCTCAGGAACCTTTGCATTTGAGTACTTACAAAAATTACATTACAAGGGTAGGAAACACTGTGGGAAAAGGAGAAATTGCTCGTTATGAGCAATTTCTCCTTTTCCCACAGTGTTTTCAAAAGACTTGTACTGCAGACATGTGAAAACCAGGGCTTGTTTGGGAAAGGGTTAATTGAAAGCACTTGCAGTCATGCTGAATGTGGAGCAATTGTGATTTTGTCCTTGACATGGAGGAAATCCATGTTGGGAGAGGCAACATACTTGTTACCATCATCTCAAAAGCCTCCGTTTTCATGGTAGTATAAAAACAGGACCCGCTGCTAAAGGGTTAAGAAAGAAGTACACACACATGATCTTTTGCTGCCATACAGGCTTAACCAAAGCAAATCATAGTAAATGGAATTAAAGATGACAATTCTGTTTACTTACATCCAAAACCTATATGGACATTTCGGCTAATTTTTTAGCGATCGTTACCGTAGTCAAGCAGATCCAGTAATAATTAAACGACAAAAGCGTGGAATTGTCACTTCAGTACTGTGTTAATGGATAATCTGTTAAATTGACAATTATCATTTAACAGTTTTCGAAAACACTACTAATTAACACGTGTGTTTTCAAAACGTGTGAAAATCATCTGCAACAAATGACACTAGTTAGACTGATACCCCGTGATAATCACGACGCACCAGTCCGAAGTCGCTCGAATTAGACTGTATTTATGATAATTTTGATAACCAGTATATGGGGAAAATAACAAGTCTAAACTGTGTCTAAACTGGTAGCCTGTTATCGATCTTTGTATCTATCAGATGGTTATGGGAGATACAATGGGTACCAGTTTAAATTGTGTGATACACAGTCAGGCCACGTCCGATTTATCAGATAAGGTTTGCACTAATTTTTAACCCTTCGTTCCCGATTTTTTTCATTCCGGTTCCGGAATGCGGATTTTCGGAATAAAAAGTAAAATTTGTACAGAAAATATCAGTTTCTTGATGTTTTGTCTGGATCCTGAGATTTCTGGAATTATGGAGCCCAGATTAACGTGGCTCGACTGTATAACCTAAATTCAGTGGGTGAACTGTAATTATCATCAGTGTTATAATTGTCATCATCAAATAAAATTATGTTTAGTCATTTTATTTAAAAAGCTTGGATACTTAGAACTTATAAAACAAGAATAACAAAAATACCCAGATCAAATGTAGATCGAAGGGCATACAGAATGGGATCACAACATCAAATGGCTCAAGTTTCATGGCAGATAAAAATGTTTTGTCTTAAGCCATTTCCTCTGATTGTGACTATGTTTTGAATTCTTGACCTTTAAAATGCTTTTCTCTCATAGAACTGTGTTTGAGGACTGTGGAGATCAAGATCAGATGTATCACATAGGTTAAAAAAAAATTCCCAAACCCACTTGTCCTGAAGGGCGAGTGAATTAAAAAAAGTTACTCAACCTTCTCCTAGTATCACTCATCCTACTTTTTAGTCAAAATAGCAAATAAACACAGACATTACCTTATAACCATACCTAATTGTGTTTAATTTAGCAGACGACATATTTGTATAAACATTATTGATATGCAATGGGTCTGTTCCTTTAGATTTTCCTTGGGGCAGTGCCTCGTTGATGAGTAATCTTTTTAAAATTTGTATTCATTACATATGATGCATAAGAAAAACAAAACCAAGATGGATCCTTATATTGTTAATACATGTATTTAACTATTTTAGGATTCGTTTACACTATTTTGACTCTGTTGGAAAGTTAAAATTTTCTTATTTGCATTGAAGCAAGATCAAAATCTTTTCTCAGACTCTATACAATCGAGCATTGCATACATTATGGACATCACACATACACAGTGTAAAAAGTCATTTCCCTTTTCCTTTTACCGCTGCTACGGACAAATAAATTATCAGTAATTTTTGTTTTGTACAGGTACTTGTCTTTGAGATTTCACCGATATTTTCTGGGAATCCCCTTCAATAGATTCGTTTGATCTTCTGTACGAAAAGCTACTTGTCCTATCAGACAATTGCTTAGTAAATGATACTCATCCAGACCCATTTTTTATTCCTCAGTATGTGTGGACTAGTAGATTTTTCAAACTGTATCAGAATTTAAAGAATCTGTTATCTGATGTTTAATTGACAGTATCCAATTGTGACATAGTGAGGATTAGACTGCCCTAAGAGGAAGAGAAAGAGAGTATCTTTTTATCTAGTAATTAGAATTGACAAAACAAGGGTTAGTGATAATTTAGTTGAGCCATGCTCTTTGTACACGGGGCTTAATGAATCTGCGTAAAATATCGACCCAGGTCAGCCTGCACAGCCCATGCAGGCTGACCTGAGCTGCAACTTTTCGCTATTGGTGAATTTTCTGCATGTAAAGGTACCAGTCTACCTCATGATTGTGCCAATTTTAGACAAAATGGATCCTTGATCATGTGATGACTTGCTAGGTATCATGCATCACGGAGATGCATTTAGCCCCCTTTTGCCAGAGCATGGCTCATTTTTTTCCCCCATTTTTCATATACACAGAAGGTGGAGACAGAGGTGTACAAGAGAACACTGGTAAGGAGGTAGATGATGATGATGCATTCTTCAAACTGAGAAAGGTAGGTTATGGTAGTGTAGGGTGGAAGAGTGGATTGCAATTTCAAGTTGATAGCACAAGTCTGTTTGTCTCTATTATTGTCTTGGATGACATCCTGTTGGTTATGCGTAAACACCCTAAAACACTTCATGCTTCTTTTCATAGTTTAAAAAAAGGATATCTTGGTACGTTATGTTTTGTTTGAAAAGTAAGGTACCATATTTTACAAATTTAGTTCTTCTCACTATATTTGCATATTTGCATGATTTTTTTGTTTGTGGATGTAAGAAATGGGAAATCAAAGCAAGTATGTTATTTTGTGTTGAATGAAACTTTCAGAAAGGGAGAAGGCAATCTCATTAAAGCCAGCTATCCCCTACATTTAGATCTTAGGGCAGAGTAAACTTCAGGTTACAAATTCATTGAAAAATAAGCATTGTCCAAATGTAACACATGTTTGTAAAGATTGGTACCCTTACTTACAATCATTCATGTACCATTCCAGGATCAACAGAAGTTCCATATCCTTCTTGGGGAGGATAACTAAAATTGCTTCGTGAAGTTAAGAGGTTCAGGTCTCAAATGCACTACTTTTGCCCTTGATACATTCTTGAGTTAACTGTGACGGATCTAGTGTCTGATAAACTGCAAAAAAATTGGGGTTTTTTTTTGCCTTTTTGGGAAGCATAAGAACTAAATTTATATTTATTGTTATCTTGTTTTATTTTTCAAACAAAATCTTATGTATTATTTGTAATTGTGCACTTAAAAATTGACAAGAAAAAAAGACCCAGAAAATATGAAAAGCTCTATGAGCATTATGTTACTGAAACTCTGGTGTAAAAATGCAGAAATTCGAATGATTCTCAAAAATAATTGCAACTGGAAGATAGGTTTGAGAGCTAAAAGTGCATTTGAGATCTTGTTATCAATAGAACATAAATATTTATGTGGCATATAAATATATGTGGCATCTACTGCCATGGTTAATGATAGAGCTATACATCAGTAAATAGAAAGATCACTGTCTGACACGGTTACTTATATAATATCATAGGTATCCAGAATTCCCTATTTTCGTTCGAGAGATGACATCATTGTGAAGTGATACCAGAATGCATGGGGTAAGTATTGGACTGGGAGACAGAAGAACAGTTTTTAAAACCTGACAATTTTGATGGATATAATACTCCGGCTTTATTGAGAGTCCACTCAGTAAGGAAAAACAGCAAAAATAAAGCTGTTTTGTGACAGGCATAAGTATCAGTTGTTGTTTGAGTCATTGGTTTACTGACATAACTTTTTTTTCTTATATTATACAGTTAACCCTTTACTGAACTTTCCCATGTCTGAATGACCCATAAGTAAAAGTGTCTCTAAAACATTCCTGGACAAAGAGAAAATGCTTGTAACATCATTTTCTCTTTTTACCATTGTGATTTGAACCCTTTTAAAGACAAAAGTCATAATTTTTAAACATCTGTCATCTGCAAATGCTTTTGTTGTTGATGAGTCTAATATTTTGTCATCTGGTTAAGAGATCATATATAATGATTTTTTTTTTCTTTATATGATAGGGATTATTGTCTGCATATGTTTGTTTTACTTTACAATAAACCCTCTTGTTTTGTTATTTCTGCAAGGTACATGGAGTTAAAACTTCCTTGTGTCATTCAGTGCAATGCAGTGTCATTGTAGTTTTCTGATTAAATTCTGTCAGTGATTTTTCTGAATAAATTCTGTCAGTGAAGTCATGTAGCACATCAGATAGCCAACTAATTAGGCTGGAATTTAAGACAAGAAAAAGTTTCCAGTTCAAAATAATCTCATGAAATTTTGCATATATGTGCTCTAAAGAACGCCATGTGCCACAAATTAATGTTGTATGGAATATAAAGTGTTCGACTATAAATTAATCAAAAAGGGCTCAAACTTCAAGACATCTAAAGAAGGAAGTTTGTGCTCACTTACATTTATTAAGAATATATTGGGTATAATTTATGTTCCATAAAGTATTCTGTGCTCAGTCAATTGATTGATACTTTAGAAATTGGATTAGTCCAAAATGGGCATCAAAGTTCAGTGTAGAAGTGGTAGTTTAAAAAATACTGCACTATCTTTAGGTTAAAAAAGACATTTGAAGTTTTTTTTATCATTTTACATCAATAAAATCCAGTATATGGGCTCAATGTGCCAGCGTCTCTGAACAACCAAATTCAGATGCATTCAAAACAAGTTACTTACATAAGTATATGCACTGTTTTTTCTCTGTTCTCATACAAATGTAGAGTGTTTCATTTTTGTTTTGGTATTTACTTATGTATAGGACATAAAGTTTAAGTTAGTATGAAAAGTCATGAAACAACCTGAAAAAGGGTTATTGACTCGCACAGATAATGGCATATAAAATTTTAACTGTACGATTATGACTTCATGATAGATAACATGTTGAGCTCTATTTTTAGCTCTACTGGCTGAAAGCGAGCACAGCTTATGTCATGGTGTGGTTTCCGTCATCTGTCCATCCATCTGTTAGACTTTTTCTAGTTTACATGATAAAGTCTGCATTTGTGGTGGGATTTTGGTGCAACTGGCAGTTTGTTTATCTCATCAATAGCTTGAACCTTGTCAAATTTGAAAAAAAAGATCTGACAATCAGTGTGGGAAAAGTAGCCATATGAAGTTGAAAATTTGCATTTCTTGTTTATGCCATAAAGTCTTCATTGGTGGTTGGATTTTCATGAAACTTGCATGGTTTCCTTATCTCATCAATAGCTTGAACTCTATTTATTTAAAAAAAAAAAACAAAAAAAAAAACTGACAATCAGTATGGGAAAAGTAGCCTTTTGAAGTTGAAAATTTGCATTTTTGTTTGTGTGATAAAGTCGGCATTTGTAATCAGATCTTTATGAAACTTGCACAGTTGCTTTTTATCATCAACAGCTTGAAATCTAGTGATTTTGAAAAAAATCTGACAATCAGTATTTGAAAAGTAGTGATTTAAAGTTTGAAATTTACGTTTCTTGTGTATGTGATAAAGTCAGCATTTGAGGTCAAATTTTCATGAAACTTGCACAGTTGCTTTAAATCATCAATAGCTTGATCCCGATTGATTTTGAAAAAAAAAATTACAGTATGGGAAAAGTAGCCATGTAAAGTGGAAAATCTAAATTACACAATTTAGTCTGCATTTTTAATCCAATTCTTTTGAAACTTTCAAAGATTATTTGCTTCATCAAGGGAAAAATGAACCCTATTACCACCTTTGCCCCTTTGCTTTTTGCATCATGAATTCATATTGTATGCTAGAAAAAGTCCTTGCCAGTGAAGTGATTCAGGCCCTCAAGGGCCTTTAGTTGTAAATGTCTTGTGTAACAGTTCAAAACAATTGTCTGTATACCAGTACATGGTTCCTAAGTCATAATCTGCTTTATATACATTAGTCTCTGGCAACAATATTAAGATGAATATCTTGTTATTGGGTTACAGAATGTCATTCTGTATTCATAATGAGCACTTAGTCACTGTGGAAGAAGTAAGTACCTGAACATTTGTAGGTAGTTATACTGACTCAAGTTGGCTCATCAAGAGTGTGTAATGTATCTTTTCAGCAAAGATGCAAAAGTCACATTTTTAACTTGTAAAGTTGTCTCTTCATTATAAAGTTTTGAGGGGAGGGGGGGTGGAAGGAATGGAAGGTCTTGATATAATGTTGCCATGTGAAAATGGATTGGAAGAAATGTGATGTTATTAGATGATTCTAAACTAATTTGATGCCCCCTTTTTTAGCTCCACTGGCCGAAGGTCAGCGGGCTTATGTCATGGCCCGGTGTCCGTCGTGCGTCCGTGCGTCCGGTCGTCCGTCCGTCCGTCCGTGCGTTAACTTTTATTTCAAACATCTTCTTCTCTGAAACTACCCATCCGATTTTCACGAAACTTCACAGAAATGATCCTGACATGGTCCTCTTCAGAATTTCTTGAAAGAATTTGATTCCTTCAAAAACTCTGGTTGCCATGGCAACAAAACTGAAAAATATTGGAAATCTTTAAAAATCTTCTTGTCTGAAACCATAAGGCATAGGGCTACCAAATTTGGCATGTAGCTTTATGTAGTAGACCTCTATCAAGTTTCTTCAAATTATAGCCCTGGGGTCAAAATTGGCTCTGCCCCAGGGGTCACAAGTTTTACATAGGCTTATATAGAGAAAACTTTAAAAATCTTCTTGTCTGAAACCATAAGGCATAGGGCTACCAAATTTGGCATGTAGCTTTATGTAGTAGACCTCTATCATGTTTCTTGAAATTATAGCCCTGGGGTCAAAATTGGCTCTTCCCCAGGGGTCACAAGTTTTACATAGGCTTATATAGAGAAAACTTTAAAAATCTTCTTGTCTGAAACCATAAGGCATAGGGCTACCAAATTTGGCATGTAGCTTTATGTAGTAGACCTCTATCATGTTTCTTGAAATTATAGCCCTGGGGTCAAAATTGGCTCTTCCCCAGGGGTCACAAGTTTTATACATAGGCTTATATAGAGAAAACTTTAAATATCTTCTTGTCTGAAACCATAAGGCCTAGAGCTACCAAATTTGGCATTTAGCTTGATCTAGTTGGAGTCTACCAAAAGTGCCCAAAGTATAGTCCTGGGGTCAATTTGGCCTCATACTTGGAGGGGGGGGTTCACAAGATTTACATAGGCTTACATAGGGAAAACTTTTAAATCTTGGTGTACATAGCCATAAGGCTTAGGCTACCAAATTTTGCATATAATTATAGCATTATTTAGTGGACAGTTACAAAGAGGGCCCAAGTTACAGCTCTAGGATCAAGTTTGGCCCTGCACCAGGGATCACAAGTTTTACATGGGTTTATGGAGTGAAAAGTTCAGAAACCATCTTGTTACCAGCCATAAGGCCAAGAACTCCCACATTTGGCATGTTATTCTTCTAATACAATATTCCCCATTTAGTCAGACTGTAGCCATGAGGTCAAAGTTTTATAAGGGCTTATATAGTGAAGACTTTTCTTCGTGGTTTATATTTATAAGCCAGTGGAGCGATACAGGGCCATCATGGCCCTCTTGTTTTTAAATGTTGGTTTGGAAAATAAATGACCAATGAGATCCTTTCTAGACCTGTAATGGAATTCGAAATTATACCTTATGTCTGAAAGATTTTGATACTTGCAGACTTAACCACAGACCTCACTAACTTTAGACATACTAAAAGTTTGTTTCAAGTGACAAAAATTGCAAATATGGAATGCCAAAGTACCATGCTGGAAATGTCAAGAACCTAATGTGACAAAAGGTGAAATTGCTTGCAAAAAGCAATTGCTCTCTTTTAATCAGTTTCAAGAGCATGCAAAAAACATGCAGATAGGTTGTACTTGCTGGGAACAAAAGTTTCCATTTGCTTTTAATGTGAAAAGTAATTTTTTGTTTTCAGCAAGTGAAGGCAAGGGATAGATCAAGTTCATCAGATGGTTCCGCTGATTCAAGTTCAGATTCATCCAGATCCCCTTCCCACAAGGGAAAAAGTCTTTCACCGCCTCATCTGTCCCCAGTAAATAGTGTGAAGTCACATGGAAGTGATCCACCAGAACTGGAAACTTCTGACAGTAAATATAAAAAAGATGCAAAGGTACGGTAAACTATTGTTAAGCCTTGACCGGCCATCCTGCTTTGTGTTGATCATAAAGAATATGCTTTTGGAATCATAGTAGGAAAAGGAAGAAATACTGGTAAACACTATTTTATCCTTTTTTCCGCATTTTTTTCTTCTACTCTTTCAGAAACAAATCTAATCACTTAACCCTTTATCACACAATGCCACCTTTTAGGAACTCTGGGAAAGAAGCCTTTCGAAAACATTGTGGGAAAAGGAGAAAATGTGTTGGTAACCAGCATTTTCTCCTCTTCCCACAGTTTTTTCTGCACTATCAAAGAAAAAATGTACCAATTGAGCCACATTGAAATTGTTGTCTGCAAATGCTTCAATTTGGACAAGGATAAAGTTTTGTCCAGTGTCTGATCTATAGCGCACAATTGCGGGAATCGCCGATTCTTTTTGTGAGTCACGCATATTTTCAAACCAACTGCGGGATAATCTGGCATTAAAATTTTGGAGAGAATAGTCAAATTTCCTACCCTTTTTTCACCGATTTATTTGTTTATGAAGAAAGATAGACAGATTGAGCACATCACTGTTGCATAGAGTAGCTTCCTTTTTTGTTTACCATAGAGTTACCAGTTTAACGTAACAGATTTTTTTTATTTGAAAAATTAAACCACATTTTTATCTAAGTAAGCCTGGTAAAAAATAATTTCATCGTATTTTCAGAAATGTTATTGTTTTTGATGTTTTTTTTCTGAATATGAATTCATTTTATCGACAATAATATAAAAGGAGGGCGGAAAAAAGTAAATTAATTTTTTCGTCAATTTTTTCCAAAGAGGGTTCTATAAGTCGGGTTGTTTTCCTATCTAATTTTTTCCTATCCACCATACTTTTGAGAAATCCCCCATCTTTTTCAAAGTAATGGAGGATTTTCCCCCTCATTTTTCAAATCCTGGATCAGACACTGTTTGTCATCTAGTAAAGGTTAAACCTCATATGATTTGTTGTCTGTGGTTTCAATGAGGTTAAGTCTGAAATGTTTTTGTTTTGGAAGGAGCGAAAGGAAATGGATTATGTCCTATTTTGATGTAAGATTTGAGTATTAATGTACTTTTTACAAGATGACAAAATCATAGGCTAGTCCTAATTGAAAGCATTTGCAGCAGATAAATGTGACTGAAATGATGAATATTTTTTTGGGAAGGATTGAAAACATTGCTGGTTATTAGCATTTTTTCCTCTTCCCACAATGTTTTTAAAAACTTTTCCTCAGTATCATCAAGCTATGCATGTAAGAAATTGACTTTCTTACTCAATTATGTTAGTAATAAACAAAATTGATTCTGATTTTTGAGTGTGAAAACATGCAAAATTCTTTCTGATTGAGCATACTGTAAAACCATTAGTATGCGCGGAGTTCTAATTTTCATTGATTTTGTGGGTAGCTAAGTCCATGATTTCAAGTCCGGCTCATGACCCTCCCTAACATAGTTGACCTAAGCTTTCATTGATAATGTGTATGCCAATGTTGCGTATGCAAGTACACACTCTTTATCGAACAGAAACCTATTTACACCTTATTTACACCTTAGAACAATTTTCCACATAAAGATTGCTTTCAGACTTGACTGTTACTGAATAAATGTTATGTTCACCTTTTTTTTCAAAAGCCTTCATTGAAATAAGCAATTCAGTTTTGACCAAACTTCACAGGAATGGTCTTGCCATAGTCCTTTTTGGAATTCCATCAAAGAAAGGAACTGCAGAGAAAACTCGGGTCACCATGACCACAAAACTGAAAAATACTGATTGGTTGATTGATTGGTGTCTAAAGCCACTTTCAACATTATTTTGGACAGCATGCTTATTCATATATGTTCTGGGTTTCACCAGTACTAGGCTAGGGCTCTGAAGCGTCTTGCCCAAGGACATTCCCACAAAAAAAACACACTTTCAGTGAGGCTTAAACATGGGTCCTCCAGGTTACAGGTTGTACTCTCTACCACTGAGCCATGCTGGACTGGAAAAATATTGAAAGTCTTTTAAAATCATCTTGTCTGAATCCATAAGGCCTAGGTCTACCAAATTTGAAATGTACAGTAGCTTCTACAGGATTCTACTAAAATTCTCAGATTACATCCCTGCACTGAAAATTGGCCCCTCGACAGGGGTCACAAGTTTATGAAATTATTTTGTGGTGGTTTTTTTTTTTCACTTTTTGATTGCTACAAAATTGCCACAAAGCAGTCTTGAGACACCTGCCGAACTGACTCATTATTTTGTGTTTATAAACCATGGCATCCAAACATGCAAAAACAAAAGGTGCAACAGGCATTAGTAGAAAATTTAACAATAATATATATCTTAAATAGCAGCCAGAAGAAACTGTTAGAGAGGAAAAGGAAGTGGGAGAAGAGACTAAAGAGAAATCCACAGAAAAGGAAAGAAAAAGATCACATAGAGATAGATCAAGATCCAAATCAAGGGTAAATGTTCAAAGCTTTGCCAACTACTTACCAAGTAGTAACAGTGTAGATATGTCCAAATTGGTACCAAACTAAAGGGATGAAAACTACAAAGTTTGTCTTTGAAGGATAGACAAAAAACATTGTGAGAAAAGGAGAAATTGCTGGTTATCAGAATTTTCTCCTTTCCCCCAATGATTTCAAAAGCAATCTTCCTCGGATTCATTAAAACAAGACATTATTTGGAAAAGCTAGGAGCAAACTTTTTTTAATCCTTTACCAAACAGTCCCAGATTTTCACGACCCTGAGAAAGAAGCCTTTAGAAAACGTTATGGGAAAAGGAGAAAATGCTGGTAACCAGCATTTTCTCCTTTGTCCCACAATGCCTTCTACCTGTCCCAAAACAAATTTCAATCTTTGAGTCACATTAAATTTGTCATCTGTAAATTCTTTCAATTTGGACATGTCTAGAATTTTGTCGTTTGGTAAAAAGTTCAGGAAGAGCAGATAAGAAATATTTTCAGAATTTCAGTTACTGTTGTAGACACTATAGACGGGAATCAAATTGCAAGGTTTTTGGTTTTTCAGATGTTTACCTAATGCAGTACATAAGCATTCATGTCAGATGGTGAATTGTTGCTATTATGTGAAAGCAATTTGAATGACAAAGGGGTAGGATGGATATACACCATACCTTAGAAAATTGAACTCTTTTTTAGGTCAGCTGTTGTTAAGGAAAGGTTGGGGTATTGTTATAACCTGTCGTTGTCTGTGTTATAGTGCAAAAACTTGGACATATTTTGAATATGTCTTGCTGAAAATGCTTACTTCAAACTTGTGATATGTGTTAAGCACTGAAAGGGAAACCCTTTCCAGAAGGGCAGGTAACCTTCAAATATATTTTGATATATTTATTCCTCTTTTTTTGATTTAAGCAGTAATGTGGCTTAGATTCAAACATGCCCTACATATCTCTAAAAGGAACTGCAGCCAAGGGTTGTTTCCTAGCTATCATTCCCTTCTTTATAGCTGCAGTGGTGGTGAAATCTGCAGTGTTTCAGCCAGGACGCGCCATCGCGGGATTCCTGCAAAAAAAAAAAAACGATTCCCGCACATTTCCAACAATGGCACGCCAAAACTGGCGCAGAAAAATCGTGTCTGTCCCCAGAAATTCATTTTCGCGTATATAAACGCGCCAGGGTACGAAAGACCGTGGGACGAATCGTATTGGTACGAAAAGTAGGAGGACGAAAAATATATACGACAGGGTTACAAGCAGTATTGAAAATTAAACTTTTTGCATCAAATCTTTATGTACTTCACTAAACCAGTCTGGAATTTTCATTCCTGGTTCCCCAATTATATGTTCTTGGTATGTGAATGCGATCTAAAGCCGGTAATTATATCTACGCAACGCTTTTCAGACGATTTTGTCTTCGTAAAAATTTTACAAAAATGAAAAGAATCACTGGCTTCTTCCCCTGCCTGAATCAGGGCGAGAAACAGACAGAACCTTCAACTGCCAGTCCCAGCAAAGTAGCGAAAACCACCGGGGATCAAGACGGAACATCAAATCAGTCTTGTGACACGACGAAAGTTCAGCCGGGAAAAAAACAGTATGCTCACTCATTCCAAGAATCGTGGAAACGCGAATACCCATGGCTCGATTATGACAAAGAGAAAAATGTTTAACACCCCCCCCTCCCCCCATGACACAGGTGATTGGCCCCTATTTAGGACTCAAGGGGGCCAGCTGGCCCCCTTCTGAGCAATCCTAGCTGAAACACTGAATCTGGGACGTATTCTAGATACCATTTACTGTTTTTACCTTTTTAGTCTAAAAAGCACAGAAGCAGGTCCAGGTCAAAAGATAGAAAAAGGAGGCATTCCTCCAGAGATAGGAGAAGACATAAAGAGAAAAAGTCACACCATAAAGGTAGAGAGAGAAAAAGAAGCAGAGATAGGAAGAGAAGTCACAGCAAAGACAGAAATCGCAGCAAAAGTAGAGAGAGGAAAAGAAGTCGAAGTAAAGAGAAGCATGAGTCCAAGAGTAAAAGTAGATCAGAAAGAAGAGATAGCAGCAGGGATAGAAAAAAGAGAAGCAGGTCAAGAACTCGCTCTAGAGACAGGAAAAGAAGTAAAAGTAAAGACAGGAAGGATAGGAGAGACAGAAGTAGAGAAAGAAAGAAAAGACACAGAAGCAGGAGTAGACATAGAAGTAAAGACAGGAAAACTAGGAGTAGGTAAGGGCTAATTTAGTTATCTTGTAGGCCTGTCTTATCAATGGTAGAAATTTTGTAGACTGAATGACTACTGAACTAATTCATGGCAGTAACAATTCAGGGGTCAAAATACTAAGCTTAGCCTTTACTGTACTAAACAACTTGACTCTTTATGCTCCAAATGTACTGCACCTTTTTTAATTTTATCTTGTATTCTTGACTGCACAAGCACATAGTATAGATCAATGTTCCGAATGCATGTTCTGTACAGTCTGATATTGATCTGTGCCATTGGCTTGGGGAAAATACTAGGGATGGGACCAAATAGTTGAATATTCGAATATTCTAAAAAAACGATCATATGTTCGAAAAAGGATTTCATGAGTTAATTATACTTGATTTTTATAGCCAGTGATTTTTTTTTTTATGGCGAGGGAGATGGCTGAACTTGCGATACTAGGCATACTTCGATGTCGCTCTTTCATTTTGATACTGTTAGATCAACATGCGGCTAAAAGTGTACCAGTATTGGACATTCATATTTCGGACACTGAAAGATAATAATTCTAGAATTCAGCAGTCGAATATATTCGAATACTAAAAACCGAATATTCAAATACCGGTATTTGTATTCGTTCCCATCCTTAGAAAATACTATTGAAGAAGCGGGCAAGCAGTTGCTCCTTTTCCTACAATATTTTCTGTACTGTTGTTTTAGATTCATGCATTATGAATGACTGTGTTAACAAATAAAATGTGACTGAAATGATGGTTTTTATATTTGAAAGGTTTGAAAAGATTGTGGGAAAAGGAAAAAAATGCAGGATACCATACCTTCATTTAAGTCTCTTTAGATAGCTATTTCAAAAGCCACCTGTCACAGGGTCTTTAAAACACAGGATTGTATGGTGAAATGTTGAATTCCAGAGAAGGCTGACACTTTGTTTTTTTTCATATTTTTCAGAAGTCGCAGTAGAGAAAGGTTAAGAAGTAGAAGTCCAGTGTTGGGTAAAAAACTTACATTTAAAGAGCAAATGCGTCAAAATATACTGACGGCCAGTAAACAGCTGACACAAGAGAAAGGTGAGGTTTTGTTGCATATCATTGGCGAAAATTAAGAATGGCAACAGTTGTATTTGTAAAGAAATGGTTTACCATTAAATATGGTTTAAGGATTTAACTCTTCCAAAGAACAATTTTAAAATTGCTGAAAACATTTGAAGATACTGGCTACCAACATTTTCTCAGTAGCCAAAGAATATTCGCCTTTTCCCTTATTGTTTTCAGAAGCCATGTTCCACAGGATTTTCAAAAATATGATTGTTTGGTAAAGAGTGAAAAAGCAGAGCTTGTTAATAAACCTATGTTTCAAGCCTGATTTCACCAGAAAGAAAATACCATATTGGACAGTGTAGATCAAAGATCAGATTGCATGTTCTCTGCAGTCTGATCTTGATCTGCACTGTCTGCAAAAGGTCATTGGGTCGCGATTAGCAGCTTATGGGTTAAAAAAGTAGACATTTTTCCTCTGAAAATAAGTTACAAAAAGCAAAGCAAACTATTTCCTTCTGTATTTTTGCGTTACATAGTGTACGCCTTAGTAAGAAAATGTTGAGTTTTTGTCATAGCCCTGGCATTGTCTATGTTGTTGTCTGCATCATCGTTGTGCAAAAACTTTGACAGTTTGTAATATATCTGTTATAACTGAAGATATTACTACAAACTTGGACAAGTTTACCATCAAAAGGGGAACCCATACAACAGGGGCAAGTAACCATCAAAATATTTTTGACATGGTTAAGCCCCTTTTCCAACTTGGAATTTTCCAAAACTGACATTTGTATGACATCTCTGTAGTTATTGAAGATATTTACTTCAAATTTGGACTAGTAGTTAACTATAAAGAGGAAAAGCTATACAACAGGGGCAGGTAACCATCAAACTATATTGGAAACAGTTATGCCCCTTTTTCGATTTAAAATCTGATTTTTCACTGAAAATCAAGCATTTGAAGCCGAGCATTGATAGGAGCATGCGGTGCTGTTGTTAATCCATGTGTATTCTGTAAGATATACCTTAAAGTACAGTCTGTAAAAATGCACCAGGAATCTTTGTAAGATGGTTTGAAATAGTCGAACAAAAATAATGAACTTAAATTACAATACTTGCTTGAAACTCTTGATGTTCCTGCAAGTGACAGCTTTGCAGAAAGAAGTTTGCAAAGAGGAGCAAATGCTTCTTACACATACATTTCCACGTGACTGTTTTTTGTACCTTCAAATTTTAGTTCTTTGCATGATATGAAATCTGGCTTCAGCTTGTACATTGATTGGCTATGCTTCTGCCAAGACCCTAATTGTAGTTACAAAAGTTGAAATTAAAAATGGGAATTGGGAGGGTTTGTAGCAATTATATAATATAATGCTAATTTGTGTAGATAACGTTTACTCTTTATCAGGCCTCAAAATTTTATACATGTCTAAATTGATAGCATATGCAGATGACGGTTGAAAAATGAAATTTGTTTGTAATAGGGTAGAAAACAATTGAAGAATTGGTTAATGAAGCCTTCTTTCTCAAAGTCTTTATAAGTTTGGATTTTGTGGAAAATGGTTAAACCATTTCTGTGAATAATTTCTGTAAATAATTTCGTTTAGTAAAGAATATGTGAAAAGAAAGAAACAGTTCATTTTGTAAGTAGATGGAAAGCATGATATCTTTTTCTACAATGTTTTCCAAAGTTGGCAACTGCAGAGATGCAACAAATCATACTTGAAAGTAATATGTGAAAGATTATAAACCCCAATATACCTTTACTAGGTTACAAATCTTTTTCTGCGTCTTGACAGAACCAGAGATGCCTGTGAAGAAAACTGGAGAAGCCCTAAAACCCTCTGATCTCCTGAAAGGTATTAGAATATCATCTGGTGAGGCTGTGACCCCTCAACAGGCTCTTATGCAGACAATGGCTGCTATGCATCAAAAGGTAATATTATGTCTGTACTACTGTTAAAATGTTGATTTGCCCCCAAAATAGTTACATGTGAGTAAGGCAAAGCCTCATACAAGCAACATGAGTATTTTGTAGGTATCTGTCAGGTTAACTCCTTACTACAGAACAAATTTTAGACTTACCCACATTAAAAACATCTGCTGTCCACGAATTCAGTGTGACTGGAATGATGGAAATTGTTTTTAAAAGGACAGAAAACATCAATGGAAAAGGAGAAATTGCTGGTTATCAGCATTTTCTCCTTTCCCGTTAATGTTTTCAAAAGTTGTCTTCTTTCGGGTCATTGAAATTCGGCATTGTGTAGTAATGGCAAAATAACATGCAAAAAATCGAGGGGTTGTGGGGTCGAACCTCTGCTTTGTCAAAACTCTTTGCAAAAACCATAATTTCAAATGATATTTGCTTGAGTAGGATTTTGGTCCCTTATGAATGGATATTTTGGAAAGAGTAGATCCAAGATAAGAGTGAACTTCTGATCTCCACTATTCTCAAAACCTCTATTATTACCCATAGCATCTGGAAGAATACTATGTCTTTAAAGCCTCTATGATTGCCCATAGCATCTGTAAGAATACTATGTCTTTGAAGACTCTTTTAATGCTCATAGTATCTGTAAGAATGCCATGTCTGTAAAGCCCCAATTATTTCCCATAGCATCTGTAAGAATACCATGTCTGAAGCCTCTATGATTGCCCACAACATCTGTAAGAAAACCGTGTCTGAAGCCTCTATGATTGCTCATAGCATCTGTAAGAATACCATGTCTGAAGCCTCTGCAATTGCCCATAGCATCTGTACGAATACCATGTATAAGGCCTCTATGATTGCCACAGCATCAGTAAGAATACTGTGTCTGAAGCCTCTGTGATTGCCCATAGCATCTGTGAGAATACCATGTCTGAAGCCTCTATGATTGCCCATAGCATCTGCAAGAATACCATGTCTGAAGCCTCTATGGTTGCCCACAGCATCTGTAAGAATACCATGTCTTTGAAGCCTCTATGATTGCCAATAGCATCTGTAAGAATACCATATCTGAAGCCTCTATGCTTGCCCATAGCATCTGTTTGAATGCCATGTCTTTGAAGCTTCTATAATTGCCAATAGCATCTGTAAGAATACCATGTCTTTGAAGCCTTTATGATTGCCCATAGCATCTGTAAGAGTGCCATATCTTTGAAGCCTCTATTAATGCCCATAGCATCTGTAGGAATGCCATGTCTTTGAAGCCTCTATTAATGCCCATAGCATCTGTAAGAACACTATGTCTTTGAAGCTTCTATAATTGCCAATAGCATCTGTAAGAATACAATGTCTTTGAAGCCTCTATGATTGCCCATAGCATCTGTTAGAATGCCATGTCTTTGAAGCCTCTATTAATGCCCATAGCATCTGTAAGAATGCCATGTCTTTGAACCTTCTATTATTATCTATAGCACCTGTTAGAAAACGATGTCTTTGAAGGCCTTATTATTATCCGTAGCATTTGTAAGAATACCATGTCTTTGAAGCCCCTATAATTGCCCATAGCATCTGTAAGAATGCCATGTCTTTGAAGCCTCTATGATTGCACATAGCATACGTAAGAATACCATCTGTAAGAATGCCATGTCTCTGAAGCCTCTATGATTGGCCACAGCTTCTGTAAGAATGCCATGTCTGAAGCCTCTATGATTGCCCATAGCATATGTAAGAATTCCATGTCTTTGAAGCCTCTATGATTGCTCAGAGCATCTGCAAGAATACCATGTCTTTGAAGCCTGTATGATTGCACAGAGCGTCTGTAATGATACCATATCTTTGAAGCCTCCATTAATGCCCATAGCATTTGTAAGAATACTCTGTCATTGAAGCCTCTATAGCCCATAGCACTGGTAATAATACCATGTCTTTTAAGCCTCTATTATTACCCATAGCACCTGTAAGAACACTGTTTTTGAAGCCTCTATGATTGCTCATAGCACCTATAAGAATACCATATCATTGAGATCCAAAGAAACTAATTTTTCATGATTTTTTTTCAAGGCTCAAGAAATAACAGGTATAGAAGTTCCTAAATACTACAATCCAGCTGCTGTAAATCCGTTGAAATATGCTGAGCAAGTGCAAAAGAGGAAACTACTCTGGTCAAAGAAAGGGGACGAGAAGCAGAAGGAGAAAGAAGTATGCTGTTTTGTATTATATAGTCTGGTGTAAACATTTGCTTGGTTATTGCCAATTTTCAGTGTGCCTTGGTAGGAATCAGACAGGAATTTTACCTGGTGGATTATAAGTTCAAATCAGGACTTAATAGAATAATTTCTGTTGTACATAGGTGAAAACGGTTGTGGCAGGAATTATCCCATTTGCTGTCTCTTGAACATTGTTCAATTCAACTCTATTTAACCCTTACATGTTACAAAACAATTTCCTGTTTCAACAACCTAGAGGAAGATGGCCTTTGAAAAAAAAAAAAAAATGGGAAAAGGAGAAAAAGTTAAAAACCAGCAATTCACTTTTTTTCCACAATTTTTTTTATCTCCTTTCACACACAAATTTAATCACATTCCCATTTAATTTCTTGTCTACAAATGCTGTTAAAATTTGGAAAAGTGAAAAAAATGAACATATAATAAAAAGAGCTGAAATGATTCGTACATTGACCACTCTTACAACAATATAATACTGTTGAAAACTGAATTGAAAGTCAAACTGAAAAAATGTCAGCACTAGATAAATTCATGGTTTGTATGATTCAGTTCTTCTATGTGTAAGTGCTGTTCTTGTCCTAATCTCCATAGCTAAATCTCTGATTGGCTGAAATGGAATATCTCATTTAATCAGAGGGTAGGACTGAAGGAGTCTGAATTTGTATCATAGATGAAATAAAAAGCTGATGCAAAAAATGATTACCATAATCCATATTAGCTACCACTATGGGTAGACATATATGGATAGATATACAATTGAGACATATTTAATCCTTTACCACAGTACATTTAGATGTGTTGAAACTAAAAGCAATTGCTGAAGACAACTTAAATGTGACTAAAATTATGGAACTTGTCTTCAAAAGAATAGAAAACATTGTAGGAAAAGGAGAAATGTTGGTTACCAGCGTTTTCTTCTTTTCTTTCAATCCTTTAAAGACCCTCATTCTCAAGGTCGTGAAAACTCAGGATCGTTTGGTTCGAGCTTAAAGGAAAACAAAAGACCGACATGTTGGAGAAAAGGAAAGGGACCAATTGATTGTAATTAGTAATTGCTCGTTTTCTATCAATGTGTCAAACCATCCAAAGTCTATGAGCACAGAAGGAGCTTTAAAGTTGGTCTTGTATGGTCATGGTATTGCTAGAAGTTACAATGTTATAATGGGCGAAATACTTATTTTCAGGAGCAGATTGAGACACAGTGGAAATCGGCCTTCATCGCTGATGACAATGCAACGACTACAAAGTTCCGAAAGCTTATGGGAATGAAGGAGACTGAGGAGGATGGGGGTAATGCTGAGAGCTTGGATAAAATGTCAGAGGAACAGCGTAAAAAACAAGCAGAACTTTTTCAAAGACTGGATCAAGAGTATCAGTTCGCACGTATGACAACGCATACACAGCGTGGTGTGGGTCTTGGGTTTACGTCCACGGTGTATGATCCAAATCACCCACCCAATCCACCATGATACAGTTTGAATTGAGTTTGTCCTGGACTAAATAATTATTATAGGGGTATACTGTGTTAACATAGATGTGTACCTGCTCTTAAATACCAGCTGAGTTGTGCATATTGTTACATACTAACGTTTTTGGACCACGGTTTTTGAAAAGATACATGTCGTGTGATGAAACCGGCACTAAGAAATGATTTGGAAAAAATAAGTCGACAAAGACGATTAGAAATGAAACGAAGGTCATTGTGAAATTTGTTGTTTTTAACTTGATGCTTAGACATACAACACTTGCCTTACATTTTACCTAGTTCGTTGATTCTTTCTCTATTATACACTTTAGCTGTCTGCCTTTCAAAGATTTAACCCTTTGCCAAAGTCACAAGTTAAACGACCCCTGAAAAAAAAAGTTCTTTTCAAAACAATGTTGGACAAAGAGAAAACGTTGGCATCCAGCATCTTCTCTATTCCTACAACGTTTTCTATTCGCTCAAGAACAGATTCTATACTTCGAGTCAATTTTAATATGTCGTTTGACGATGCCTTCAATATTTGACAAATCTGAAAGTTGCCAGGTAAAGGGTCAGTGGATAAAATCATGAAGCATACATGGATCCGTGGCGATGAGATAAACCGACTTCCTTGGTTGCCGTAACTAAGGGCTCAAAAACAAACGCAGTAAATACATATACATTATAGCAGAAAGGCTACCTAAATCTTGCTGTCATGACTGTTTCTCTCAATTAAATTCCGGAAAAATATTCCTTTTCAAATGTTTCTGTCGATGATGGATTCTCAGTAAGAAATATATGGATATTTGAACTTATTTACACAAGGATATGTACAAAAAGTGTGAATTTCAGGGGCTACGGACCATGTAATACCTGAGCCAGCAAAGTTTTAAACTTCTACGAGAAAGAATAAAACACCTCATAAACCCCAGTTTTGCTTAAAAATAATGGAATTAAAGATGATTAATATTTTTGTAAAGCTTGTCAGGTTGCCTCAACATCGTATTCGGTAATAAATTACACGAAATTACAAGCATTTCGAAATATTTATAGATTGTCTCATTCAACAGAGAGGTGGAAGTCTAAGAAATATTTAAATTTCAAGTTAAGGGAAAATGTTTGCCTGATGATTTTAAAATGTGTAAAGTGTGCTGTCAAATAACAAACTTGTTAATATCAGTGGCGGTAGTTTGTGTTATCTTGTGATATACTGAAGACAAGGGGTGGTCGAGTGGATTACAGGGGCAATCAAAAACACATCCTATCAGTTTAACAGTTTACCGACATACCCTTTGAAATGGCAGATGTGCTAATCCACTTAAATATGGCAAAGTCAAAAGCTGATTTAATTAAAATAAGTTGCCTTTTGAGCTGAACTTCCAAAACTACAAAACAGAACTTAGTCTGTTTCATACTTGAAATCTACATGTACCTGCAGTAAAGAATACACGTAAATGTACTTAATCCAAGTAGCAAATGGTTTGAATCCAAGAATAAACTGCATTTTTTCTTTCACTCTGATCTGTATAGATGTACACATTCAGCACTCCTCACGCACCAAGGGTTAGTGTTAACTTCAAATTGAAACATTGATGACACGTGCCCCCTCATGGGTGTGCAGAGGTTATTAAACAAGGTTAGGTATTTTAGTGAACATGGGCTACTTTCTTTTATTAGTATTTCATATATTTTACATTTGTATTCCACTGTAAAACGTTTTTTTTTTCTCAAAGAGTTTCAGAGAAAAAATAAAACTAACATTAATTTATCCATTGCGTAATATAACGTTGGTCGAAACTCTTTGCTCATGTCCCATTGTCAGTCATAATCATAATGCAAATTTGTAATCTCTTCGTATATCTTACGTTAGCCGTACACGATCGCAAAGCACATCTTTTAAACTTTTTCCTAAAATTCAAGTGTTGTAAACACACATAATATCGCATTTCTCCAACATTAACAGTGTCTTGTTTGTGAGCCGAAATAGCAGACAGCAAGGGGCCAAATAAATGCGATGACCTGATTGGTCAAATATCGATTTCCACGGATCCATGTATTGTACTATTTACTTAACACAGATATTTGCAGCAGAGTACTCAACGTGAGTACAGGTTTAATACATGAATACATGTGAAAACATCGTGATGTAAGGAAAGTGTTTAGCATCCTATCTGTGTTTAATACATCACGAACTGTAGATGACTAAGTTATGTTTAAGACAATTTCGAGACATTGTGGCAACAGTAGGAAATGCTTATAAGGAGCAAGGTTTCCTTTTACCACAATTGTCTTGGCTGAATTCATGTATTAACCTGTATTAAAGTTAATTACTCATATTTTACAAGCATGCTCATAAAGCTTTCTGTTGCAAATATATTTCAGTAGGTATAAGTTTAGTTGAGATAGCACGGACAAACAGAAAAGAAAAACGTTGGGACCTCTGTGTTTCAACAGCCTGTAATACGATTCACTCCTTATGTATACATGTACTCTTCCCAAGCCTTCGAAGCTTATAGGATGACCTTCATATCTTTGACACTTTCAGCCACAGAATATGCGGTCTGATCTTGATCAATACCGTCTGCTTGCCCATTGGTCCCCACACAAAAGATGTTGCCCCTTGACCCCATCGGAGCCTTAAGCGGCCTCAAGCGACAAACTGATTTTCCACCCCTTGGCTGTTCAGTTAATTTCACCCCACACCTCCGATTCCAAGTGTTGTCTCTTAGTTTTAAAATTCGCAGTATATCAATATTTGCATAAGAAAGTTGTAGCACCTTAGGATATCAATACCGATACGGTAACAGCAGTATGGAATGATGCCCCCTCATACGCTATAGTGAAAAGGTAGGTGGCGGAATTTAAGCGTGGTAAGCGAGCCTAGAGATGGCGCATGCCCTGTCGCTTACAACCCCAGGAATGATGAAAAAAATATTATGGCCGACAGGCGAATGACGGAGAGATATAGCAAGTACAGTTGAGATTTCACGGGAAAGAGTAAATGCCATTCTTACAGAATATCTTGCAACGAGAAAGCTCTCGGCCCGTTGGTTAGCAAGACTTCTGACATTTGATCAGAAGAACACCAGGTGGACTTCGTCGCGTGCCGATTGGAACCTTGTAGGGGCAGATCCTGTTAACTTGTCGATGCGCCATAAAACAACATTCATTCATTCATTCATTCATTCATTCCTGTTAACTTTCTGCATAGGTTTGTTACTATGAATGAAACATGGATCCATCATTTCACCTCAGAGGCCGAACAATAATCTAAACAATGGAAACACCCTGGTTTACCCCCGCGAAAGAAGGCAAAAACTGTTCCATCAGCTGGAAAAGTTACGGTCTTTTTTTTTGAAATGTTGATGGTATTCCGATGGTTCACAAGTCTGTGATTGTCATGGCTGCCATTAACGATTGTGGCTTTCCATTGATTGAGCATCCTTTTTTCGCCTGATCTCGCTCCACCGGACTTTCATCTGCTTCCAAAATTGAAAAAGGCTATTTCCAGTACCCCTTCGGTCAAAAGATGACCTCATACGTGCAGTGTAGGACTTTCTGAACGGTCAAGCAAAGGACTTCATTGAAAGTTACGTTGAGGCCCTTAAACATCCATGGCAAAAGTGGATAGATACTGGAGGGGACTAAGTTGAAAAATGATGCAACATGACCGCCAAAAGTCAACGTTTGTCCTTATATAATGAGGCCCACAAGTTATCAATCAACCCTCGTATGTACGTCCATCACAGCTGCTTCTGCCCTGGACTATGATTAAGTCGCATCCAGCAATATTGGCTACATGAAACTCACCGTACTCTGGTATGTCTGTACAGTCGATGCATTACCCGAACTCCTGTATAAGAGTTAGACCATCAGCTCTTTCTGGTCCAACAAAATTGTCACTGCTCCTATCACACCACAGCTGGCAGTACTCTCGAGGATTAGGTTTTCTCCGTTTTATCGATCGAAAATCACTTGGTTAACCTTGTACACTGACGCCATATGCATTTTGAAGGTCGGCGTTCACGAAGCTGGGTTTCTGTTGCAAGACGGTTTTTATGAGCCCTGCTGATAAAAACTCAGTCTTCAGGTCCAAAGATTGCCGTTATCTGCTGCTATTATGTCGCCTTTCAGGCGTGCCATACTGCTGTCAGCATGCACGGTTCCGATGATTACAGCTAGGAAATCTAAGGCCCGTTTCACCAAAGTCACGATAGTTAGCTTCACCATCTCTACTGCCCACCATATTTCTCCTTCAGATTATTATTTGCATTGGCGATATTTCATACGCGGAATATCAGCCCATCGAACTGAAATAAAGCGTCGAATATGCTACGGGTACACGTAGGCAGTTCACAAATACATCAGTTAATAGCAAATGTATCTCGGGCAAATCTTACAATACTGTGTGAAATATTTGGTGTCTGGCGAACTTTGTGTGGTGCGTTTAGAACTTGATCTAAACACCCCCACCTCGTTTCCTTGACGCATCCCTGTGGCTGTTAAAAAAAAAACCCCTTCAAACATACACATTGAGAAAAAAATGGGTAATGACATCTAATTTAATAGCATGCTAACAATAAAAAGAAACTACTAGTCTTACGGACATGAAAGTTCGCAACAAAATGCATAGCTCAAATATAAACTACCCCGGCTGGGATTCGAACTCGTGCGGCAAATGTCCTCGTTTATTGAGGATTAAAAGAATTCTCTTTAGCTCAGTGTTAAGTGTATTGGTCTTTTGATCCTCAATAAACGAGGACGTTTGCCACACGAGTTCGAATCCCAGCCGGGGCGGTTTATATTTGAGCTATGCATTTGTTGCGAACTTTCATGTTCGTAAGACTAGTATATTTCGATCTTTGATTATTCGATACCATTTCACTTCAAGTGAACACCGAACTT
This sequence comes from Tridacna gigas, assembly GCA_945859785.2. Lineage (NCBI taxonomy): Eukaryota > Metazoa > Mollusca > Bivalvia > Cardiida > Cardiidae > Tridacna > Tridacna gigas. The sequence goes on along the minus strand of OX244042.2, from coordinate 27,606,135 downwards.
GACGCTCGTGACAATGCTGCTGATTCCGCACAACTTCAGCTTACCTCGTCCATCTAAAGGAGGCTCCCATTTTGACATGCTTTCAGTCACATTAGTAAACACGGTGACGCTTAAGAACAACACTGATCAACTACACCCACTACTACAGCAGAGACACATCTATCGATCCATCGGTGAAAGCTGCCATTGAATTGATGAATTTAATTAAAAAAGGAACCTATGTACAACCTGTTTGCCAATGAAATTGTAAAAGAGACTTTGCTTGAAATTTTCTACTCGTGTACTCTTTTTGTATGTGAAGTCTTATTACTTTACCAGCAGTAAAGCGGTCTATTTCCGATGAAGAATTGTAAGGCGTATGTGAATATCAACCATATACAGCCGAGGGATTTGATCATCGGATCAACCGAGGTTTGCCAAATGCAAAATATTAATTTTAGAACTGACTAAGTGACAGTGCACTTATTCACGAAAGCGGACAATTACTTAGTCTTGGGTTTCATGTTCAACACTTTTCAGTTCTCATTACCATGAACGCATTAATGCGGCCAAACCTGTTATACACTGACCTTATTATCGGCCAGAAAGAGTTTAATCTCCTTGGATTAAATATATACAATGCATTTTAAATATATTAATACCCTTTTTCATAAAATCTCTCTTTCAGCGCTAAATATTGGCACTCAATCTCTTTCTGACGGCTGAAAATACACACAATGCGCTGAAATTTATTAGGTCGTTTGTCTTGTAGGCTTGCTGAAAGAAGCGGACGGCATAGATCCAAGATCATACTGCACGTTCTGTGCAGTCTTATCTTGATCTGTACCATCCGCAAAGGCACATGTTTTTGCACATGATACTGATAGGGTTTTACTGACGCTTTGAAGCATGCTAGTGGAAAAGTAATTTTTCTTCAGTAGCAGTGCTTCGTTGACCACCTTTTTTTGGTATTTTGGAGTATTTTTTTTTTTATCAACTTGTCTTATTTCCATTGGTTTCCTTTCTCACGTATTGGATAAAACCATTAACTTGCACACAAAATGAATTAATCGAATTTATAGACAGTTTGTTACCCTAAAATCCTGAACTTTACGACCTTCGATGAAGTTTGCGAAGACAGTATACTAAGATCAGCATACGCCTCCATGATGTTATTCAACTCTTTTTGATCGCTTAATAATTTTTGACGCTCTTCTACATCGATTTAAATCCATTGACAAGATTAATAACAACAGCCGGTTTACTTTACCCATTACAACACAATCCAAGGTTTTAACGATCTCTAGGGAAAAAAAAAAAACGTTTTGAAAACATGGTGGGGAAAGGAGAAAATGGCGATAACCAGAATTTTTCCTTTCCCCACTTTATTCTCTACCTTATCATAGACAAAAACATTATTTGACGCATGTTTTATTTGTTGCCTGCAAATGCTTCAATTGGGACAAGTCCAACATTTTGTCATGTGGTAAGAGTTAAAAGAAGGCAGGATAAAGGGTTAAAATTTCAGGTAGTGCCATATGAATTATTAACATAACTTTAGACTTATTCATATCCAAAACATTTGCAGATGACATAAAATGTGATTCAGATGAAGGTATTTGTCTTTGAAAGGACAAGACATTGTGGGAAAAGGAGAAAATGCTGGTTGTCAACATTTTCTCCTTTTCACACGATTGTTCCAACACCAATTTTCATCAGGTTCGTTAAAACGGAATCGATAGGTAAAGGGATGTTAAGAAGTGGTGCAGTAGTTCTCAGCATTTCTTGAAGATACCATGGCTCCGGATATTATTCAGTATTTAGTTACATGTGGCATATTTCTTATATTTCGCTCAGGTAATTTTTTGTGTAATTTTGAATTTATTTTTGAGATTCTTAAAATCATGCTTGTGAATTATTTACGCACCTCTGTGATGTAGGCTTATTTGGTGTTGCTTCAGTGCTCTAAGTATATTTGGTATTGCCTTTCTGCTCCAGACATGTTTTTTCTGTGCTCTAGACATATTTGGTGTTGCCTCTGCGATTTGGTACTACCTTTGTGCTCAATGCGTATTTGGTACTGCCTCTGCTTTAGACATTCTTGGTGTTTCCTCTGTGCACTAGACATATTTGGTGTTGCGTCTGTGCTCTAGACATTTTTCATGTTGCTTCTGTGCTCTATACATATTTAATTTTGGTTATACCTTTGTGCTCAAGGGGTATTTGGTACTGCCTCTGTGCTTTAGACATTCTTGGTATTTCCTCTGTGCACTATACATATTTGGTGTTGTCTCTGTGCTCTAGACATAATTGGTGTTGCCTCTATGCTCTGGACATATTTGGTATCACCTTAGTGTCCAAGACATATTTGATTTTCCCTCTGTACTCTACATATATTTTATGTTTCCTCTGCGCTCTAGACATACTTTGCGGCTCTAGACATATTAAAAGTTTCCTACCTCTGTGCTCTGGACATGTCTGGTCTTTCCTCGGTACTTTAGCCATGTTTGGTTGTGTCTCTGTGCTCTAGACATATTTGGTGTTTCCTTTGTGTTCGAGGCGTATGTTGTCGCCTCTGTGCTCTAGACATATTGGATGTTTCCTTTGTACTCTAGGCATATTTGGTGTTGCCTTTGTGCTCTAGGCATATTTAGTCTCCTCCATCTGGTGTTTTCCCGTGCTCTAGACATTTGGTGTTGCCTCCGTGTTCTAGACACATTTGGTACTACCTCTGTTCTCTAGGCATATCTGGTACTGCCCCTGTGCTTTAGACATTTTTAGATTGTCCCTGTGCTGAGAGACAAGGGAATGTTGGTCCGAAATCCTAGTTTATTTTCCTGCGAATAGATTCGTTGGTTCTTTCATGCACAACGTGTGAAAAATACATGCATGAAAGGCTACCCCCGTGTTTCTTATCGATCCACTTTAGCGGGATTGAAAGAGACACGGGTCTATGTTACCCATACAGGCCGGTGTTTGAGAATGGAATTTCTCTTTGAAGTCAAGTGTGATATCACTCTACCACCGCTGCATCTCTTCGTTTATTTGATCGAATACTGTAGATTCTACATGAACAGATATTTGTGAAATACGATAAACACAATACATGTATGTATTTGTGACGATAGATTTGGAGTTGCCGGTTCAGTCTAATCTAAATATAAGTGCCTTTGGGTTTGATCCCCGGTCAGACTGTACAAAATACAATAAAAAATCATGTACATGTAATTCCAGCATCCATGTACCTCTGCAGCAAAGATTATTCGAAGTATAACGACGCATGATCTTCCAGGATTATTAAAAAAAAAAAAGCAATGTCCAAACTTTTAATTATTTGCAGATGGACTTATCGTTACAACACACCATCCCATAATAAATGGCATACAGTTACTAGTTATTCATATTACCTTATACCGTTATCTGATGATTTATAAAATTTGGTATATTTTTTCCTAGATCCAGTACAGACGTATACAAGATGCTACAACAGCTATCACAACACATACATATACTGCTCGGACAGTGAATATTGCTGTAATTCAAATCTTGATTGCTGGTGAGTAATATAATAGGTTCAGTTTGAATAACATATATATTATCATTGATGTCAATAAGTCGCGGACACCACTAACTCTTTACCAAACGACAAAATTCTAGAAATAGCCTAAAATGCCCAAACTGAAAGCATTTGCAGACGACAAATTGAATGTGATGAAATTGGTATGTAAAGGGACAGGAAACATAGTGGGAAAAGAAGAAAATCATTGTTACCAGCATTTTCTCCATTTCCCACAATGTTTTCATAAGGTTTCTCTCTCAGGGTCGTTAAAACTCGGGATTGCGTGATAAAGAGTTGAAAAAAATGCACCTGTGAAAAGTATCGACCCAGGTCACTTTTTGCTATTGGTGAATTTTCTGCATGTAAAGAGACCAGTTTACTTCACGGTTCAGTCGGTTGTTGGACAAAATGGACTATTATGGATCAAGAATTATGCGTGGACTTGCTTGGTCCAATGCATCACGGAGATGCATTAAGCCCCTTTTGCCAGAGCACGGCTCATATTTTCCCCAGATAAAGCAGTCGTCTGTCAGTGTCGTTTTAAATTTTCTAAACGTAAGTTCATAAGTTTCCTCCATCTAGACATTCATGTCACCCAGTCAGTAAGAAAGTTTAATCAAGCATTGAAACAAATATGAGAGAGAGAGAGTAAACGGATTTTTTAGTGCACTAGTTGTCGTAATATCGTGATATAATTGAAATCATGTTGATATCGGCGTTAAGAACTAAAAAAAAAGGGTTTTTTTTTTTTGTAGAAATTGTAAATCTAGCTCAGTTAACAGTCTGATATTGTTCAACACTGCTGCAGTGCCTTTCATTCTACACAACCCAGAATATGCATGAATAAGCGAACTGTCGCGGTGATATGATTGTAATAATGATGAAAGCGGCATGAAACACCATCCAATCAATCTATACATTTTCACAGTACCGGCAGCTCTCTTTCGGTCGGGGCAACAGTTGGAATAGTTTTTGGAATATTTGCCTTTGTCTTCATCATTTGTATGGTAGTACTTGTCATCAAGTCGAGGCAAGCCAAGAGACGCCGAGTACTGAACACCACTACAGCTGACGTCAGAACAGTGACAGGTATATGTGTTTCACGTTCAGCTCTTCACAATTGCAGTTGCCTTTGCGGCCACTGTAGATCAAGATCAGACTGCACAAAACGTGCAGTCTGATATTTGATCTACACTGTCCGCTTTTTACACAAGCAGTTGTAGAGTGCACGCGTACCTTTAGAAAGTGGCTCAAATGATAATACAAGGGTAGAAAACTGTTTTGGAAGAGGAGAAAATATTGGTTACTCAGGAGAAAGATTGTTTTTAAAAAGCGTTGTGGGAAAAAGGAGAAAATGCTGAAAACCAACAATTTACTCTTTTCCTTAGAACCGTGTTTCCAACCCGTTTAAAGACAAAACCTCATTACTGGATCCAGATTCAAGTTACTGCCTACAAGTGCTTTCATTTTTGAGACGTCAAAAAGTTTGGTGTCAGCAAAATGATTAAGTTGTATTTCAGCGTGAAATCCTGAATATTCGAAGATGCTGTAATTCGAAGATACATATTAGCTCGAGGTCTCATCTGAAACAGACTTATATGGTGGAATAGAGTGGAAACAGATCTTGGTGCAGATTCACGAACCATTGTTTTATTGCATTCTTGTATAATTTTCAACACTTATCTAAATTACAAAAGTGACACAATTTCTGATTGGCTAAGCAATTCAGGCGTAACCAATCAGAAATTGTTTTATTTCTAAATTAGAAAATTGTTCAAGACTGGACTAAAAATGTTATCAACCCTTATTCTGCCGCTCGCGAGCATAGATATATCTTTCGGGGAGAATAAAGCAAGATCAGCCAGCACATATGTGCAGCCTGATCTTTCTCTGCACACTTCGCTGCTCTTTTAGTGGTGTCGACCATTTTAACCCCATGGAATTACAAATAATGTAACAAAATTTATATTTGTTATTGCCGCCAAAAGAAACACGACAGGATACGCGTTAAGAATGGTTGGTAAATACAAGCTGTGGCCGCTCATATGAGCAACCAGATTCACGAAATCTCAGTCCTTAATAAAAAAAAAATCTGTAACAAAATTTTGAACCAAACTTTCGCTTGCTTTACAGTTGATAAAAGATTATCTTTGTTATTTTCTGAAGTCGCTGTATTTGTCGATTGTAATCTTTTTGTATAAAGTTATCATTTATCAAGCAGATTTTTTCAAACTTAGTATCACCAACCCCTATCATTTTTTTCAGTCATCCAGCAGCAAAGACCACCGCAGCCGCAGCCGCAGCCGCAGCCGCAGCCCCAACCCGGCCCTCCAATGTACAACCAACCGATGGGCCCACCACCTAGTTATCCCCCGCAAGGGGAACTGTATCCACCAGCTCAACCTTACCCCCCGGGCGGTGATCCGGTACACCCACCACCAGCATATCCGCCCAAATACTGAAATTTGTATTTACTGTTGTTCTGTGATACTGCTTTTTTATAATTAAACTGCGTCATATCCTCTCAACTTGGTCGTTGACTTGCCAAATGTTTTATGTGAATATTTCTAGCCAAGAGTAAAAAAGAGATGAAAACCAAATTACGTGTATTTTGATTTCATACAGGATTGTTATCATTATTTTTTTTCTTACGGCGAAGGATCAAAATTTATTTCATCGAGTGAACATCATCGGTAATATTTTCACGAGTCGGGCGCGGCCACGAGTGAAAATATTACCGCACGATGTTCACGAGATGAAATAAATTTCGATCGTCCACCGAAAAAAAAAAAAACACATCAAATATTCAATTTATTTCATGTTTTTAAGCCCTTCTTTGTTAGGACTTGCGAAGTACAGGGGAGCTCTCGGTATTTCCGTATCGGAGAGTTTATCAATCGATAAATTAACTGGTCGAGACGGTGAAATACTCAAAACATAATCCACCGTTATTTCCCGATAAACTACCGAAAAGCATTAAATGATCAGTTCTCTTTCCTAGGGAAAATCTCTCTGTACTGGACAATGTAGATCACGATCACACTGCACGTTCTGTATACTATCATCAATAGCTTGTAACAAGCATTTTCTCCTTTTCCCACAATGTTGTTAAAACCCTTTCATGGAAAGAAAACATCGTTTGGCAAGACTTGGGTAACCCACTGATCAATTCCTGGGCGTATTACCGTTTGTAGTATGAATTTACATCTTGCGTTTCTTCGCTGGGAATAGCCAGCATTTTCCCCCTTTTCCACAATGTTTTTCTATCCTATGAAAGGCAAATCTAATTATCGGAACCAAATTTATTTTTTTTTTTCTGCAAATGTCCTTTCTTTTTTGGGTCTCAAATTTTGTCGTCTGGTAAAGAATTAAGATAAACAATATATTAGTTTTAAAACTTTTAGTTTTGGCGTAGATGCATACGCTGGCTTTTGACCAACATCTTGTTGTCAGTCTCGAATGAATAAATAGTAATTTACGATTGATAAAAAAAACAAGGCCATGTTAAAACTGCGAGGCTCTGCGGGCATTTTAGCGGGCTCCCATTTATGATACAAATTGATATATAGAGGATATTTGTTTTTTTCGGTGAAAGATCGAAATTCATTTCATCGAGTGAACATCATTGGTAATATTTTCATGAGTGGCGCAGCCACTCGTGAAAATATTACCGATGATGTTCACTCGATGAAATGAATTGCGCCACTCGTGAAAATATTACCGATGATGTTCACTCGATGAAATAAATTTCGATCTTTCACCCGAAAAAAACAAATATTCTATTTATTTCATGCTTCTAACGCCTTTTTTTGTCGAGACTTCCATAAAAATCAATACAAACTCCCCGTGGTCGGTATTCTCACTGGTCGTACCCGTGTAATATCGAAAAATATTTTCACCGCTATTTCTCGATATCCTACCGGAAAGCATGAAATAAACAAGGATCGCTGCCGTTTAGCGATGAATAGAGGCGCTCCTTCACACCCGGCAACTATCCCTTTTCCAACTTATATTGTGAAATATATGAGCCATGCTCTGGTAAAAGGGTGCTTAATACATCTCTGTGATGCATTATACCAATTAAGTCATCACATGATCATGGATCCATAAAGTCTTTTTTCTTTTTGTCCAACAACTGACTGAGTCATGGGGTAAACTGGTCGTTGGACCAATTGACCAATAACAAAAAGTTTCGGCTAAGGTCAGCCTGCGCGGACTGCGCAGGCTGACCTTGGTCAATACTTTTTGCAGATGCATTAAACCCCCTTTTCTCAGAGCATGGCTCATATCTAATTGAAGATTTCACTTTTCAACAATATGCAAAGCAATGAGGAAAAAGATGCAATTGCTAAGATGTCTACTTTTCATTATTTTTCTTCATACTAAACCACAAAAGAGTTTCAATATTAAAACTCCAGTACCTCTTATGCCGTCTATCTTTTTTAAAAAAGATATTTCTTATTTATTTCATCAACAATCAAATAATGTAACACTTCCCTTTCTGTACTCTAGGAAAAAAGGGTTTAATGCCATACTCTAGGAAAAAAGGGTTTAATGCATGTCCATGATGCATTATATCAAGCAAGTCATCATATAATATATTGATCCATAAAATTCCAGACAACTGACAATCAACTTTATCATGAGGTAGGCTGGTCCTTTGACATTCAGAAAATTTACCAACAGCAAAAAGTTTCGATCCATGGCAGCCTGCGCAGATTGAGCAGGCTGGCATGGATCGATAATATTTGCAGATGCACGAAACCCCTTTTTCACAGAGCATGCTTATGTACATTTCCGCCTTATCATAGGCGTTCACGTCCGTGGTCAGATTAAATTTTCATTGCCGCTTTTCTAAACTTCCTCCTTTTCTCAGAATTACGTGAACAATCATATCTCGTTATTACTCTTTTTCCGGAATCATGCTTGCGGCAGCGATATCTGAATTAATAGATTGTATGGTAGTTTACGCCGCTTTTAGCATTATCTCAGTTATGTCACATTTACAGCTCACTTATTTGTGTAGGTCCTGGGTTTTACCAGTACTAGGCAAAAGTTCTGAAGTGTCTTGCACAGCGACACCAAGCCAAAAAGAAAACCCAGCATCTCAGATGAGGTTTGAACCATCGACCTCCAGGTTTCAAATCCTACACCGGCACCACTTAGCCACGTTAAACCCTAAGAACGTTTTAAAATGTCTTTCTTGTAAAAAAGACCAGACTTGTCAACAGTCAATCAGTTAGAAAATGAACATGTTTAGACATGGCAGAAACAGAAAACTTTTTCACAATATGCATTTTTTCCTCTTGCCAGAATGTTTTAAAAGTCAGATGTAACAGGAAAATCGTCGTTTACGGGCGTAATGACTTATGTCCAATCCGAGAAGGACCAAGCCATTACGTCGTGTTAATATGAAATTTCCGCCGAACCTTCATTATACTCTCTAACGTCGAATGGGGACGTAGGCCTACATAACTTTTGCGGACGTATAAGTTCAAGATCATATTGTACAGAACCTAAAGACTGATCTTTGATCTACGCCATCCGCTTCCTGTTACTACACCTATACCGAAATCATCAATAACTGAAGAGGTAATTATCCTTTATAGGGGACGATTAAGATTTTTATAATTTCCCCAAACTTCAAAAAATGTTTCATCACTGAATTGAGTATAAGCCAATAGCTTGCAAATCATCAGGAAAGAAATCAGACAAAAGTAAGAAAAATAGTTTTCAATGATATTTCCTTACTGTGCTGCGTAGCCTTTTCTTTTTTTTTTTAGATTTCTTGTTATTAGAGTTTTGCAAAGACATGTGGGAACGTCACATGATCAATAACGCGCATCGAATATAGTAGTGGAACGGGTAAGATGATGTCATATCTGACCTCATGAAAATAGGCGGAGGTACCGACTGCAAAACGAACATCCCTTATTTAAATGCCCAAAATTGCTCCTTTTTACAAACGTAAACGTACAATTTCTTTACAGTTGCATGCAAATGAAAAAAAAAAAAAAAAAAGTTTCATTTATCTGTGTTTAACAAGAAATTTCGATTTGCAGCAAAAATCCTAATATGGCCCACTTAAGCCTAAAAAGTATTCTCTTTGCTGACAGAGAAAGTGTTAACCATTTCAAGACCAAACAATCCCGTGTTTTAACAAGCTAGAGGAAGAGTACTTTTGAAAACAGTGTGGGAAAAGGAGAAAATGCTGGTAACCAGCATTTTCTCCTTTTCCTACATTGTTTTCTACCCTATTAAACACAAATCCGACCATTTTAGCCGCAACAAAATTGTTTTATGCAAATACTTTCGTTTCGGCCAAGTATCGAATATTGTCGTTTGGTAAAGTGTTTAAGAAAGGAAAAGATCAAAGTATTTATGCGACCATTTGATCTTCTACAATTTTGACTGAGAATCATCTTTAGAATTGTGTAACTGTGCGTTTGTTTGTTTGTAAGGTTTTTCAGACTGTTTTCAACATCATTTCAGTTACATCGCAGCGGAGTTTATTTAATCAGTGCTTCGCACAATATTTTTTTCCATGCCACTGACTCTTCTCCTACATAAACATCGTGGAAAAAATGCTCAGCAGAGAGAGAGAGAGAGAGAGAGAGAGAGAGAGGAATGAACCCTGTCGCACTGACCATCATCAATTCTGGAAAAGAATACGGTTCAGCTGGTGAATCGAAACGGCGACACCTCCTTTTCGAGTCCTGAGCGTGACCGACTGAGCTACCGGGTCGGTTTGATTAATGCAGATTTCATTTTGTAGATTCATTCATTATTTAACTTGAATGACAGGTAAACGCATGTCAGTTGCTTCTATTGTCTTTTTTATTATGTGTAAAAAAAAAAACCCGATGTTTGGGGGAATATACTAGAGTCACCTGGTCCGTATGTCTGTGTGTCCGGAAATCTTGTACGGGGCATAATTTCAAAACATTAAAGCTATTGACTTCAAACCTAATACACAAGTCCAAATGCATAGCGCAAGACCCATAACTCTATGTTCGAGTTATTGCCCTTTGTTATTTCATAGTTTTGGTTTTTTTCCGGGACATAACTTTCAAAGTACAGAAGATATTAAATGCATACTTCACATAAAGATAACTCGCAGTTAAGGCCAGTGCAGCGGACAAGATCCACAATGCTATGTTCAGTATTGAAGTTATTGCCCTTTGGTACATTTTCTCATTTTCCTTCTCCAGAGCATAACTTAAGAACTATAACATGCTTTTATTAATGACCTCTAATAGATACATCACTATTAGGATAATTGCAGTGCCAAAGAACTGTAGCTCTGTCTCCTGTATCATTGGAGTTATGTCTCTTTGTAATTCACACTGTGTGTTTATTTTTTTGTCTGGAGCATTTCTTCCGAAGTTTAAAAACTGATGACTTTAAAGTTGAAATGAAGCCACATCACATTGGCGACAATGTATCGCTGTCTCACTTTTTTCCCGAGTTATCACCTTTTGCTACTTTACCTTCATTGACATAAGTCTTGTGCACAACATTGGCAACTTGTCTTCAGTATTTTTTGGGAGTTTTTGCCCTCTGTTAATTTACACTTTGGGTTTTTTTTTCTCGACGCATTACTTCCAAAGTATAAATGCGACTGTCTTTAAACTTCAAGCGTCACCTGAGCGAGGGGGACGAAAGGACCAGTGATAAAAAAAAAAGAAGAGATAAAAGCGTTTAAAAGAAGAAAACAAACCAGCTATGCTCTGGTCAAAGGGGGCTTAATACATCTTCAAGCAAGTCACCACATAATTATGGATCCATAAATCCATTTTGTCCAATTACCAACTGAAACATGAAGTAGTATGGTCCTTGGACATAAAATTGATCAAAAGTAAAATTTCGACCTAGGTCTGCCTGCGCGGACTGCGCAGGCTGACCTGGATCGGTACTTTAGCAGATGCATTAATTCCCCTTTTCACAGAGCACGGCTCAAATTTTTACCGCGAAACTGAGTCATCAAGATCCGCCTTTCGAAAGTTTTAATCAAAACTTCCAATCAAATAAAGGATTAGCGTGAAGTAGTATAGACTGCAGATTGTATTTAGACTACACGTGAGAAAGATGGAGGGAAAACAAGCTTTGTTTATACGTTTAATGGGATTTGCTCTGTCTGTTTGTAAGTTCATCATCATAACCATCATCATCATCATTTTCTATCGCTGTCGACGTCATCGACTTTATACCCAGTACTTATTAAACACTTCAATGGTTTAAGAATTTATGAACTTAATGGTCCTTACCGGGCGACAATTTGTTTGGTCCAAATTGAAGTTCTTTGCATATGACAAGTTCAAATTGTACCCAATCATAAGATTCGTCCTTGGAAGCGTAGAAAACATTTTTGAAAGGAGAAAATGCTGAATACCAGCATTTTCTCCTTTTCCAAATATGTTCTAAAAAGCCTCAGGGTCGTAAAAACAAGAGAATGTTAGCAATGATGTAAAAAAAGTAACTGAAAATGATGATGATGATGATGATATTAATGATAATCATGATGATAATATATGACCGCAAGTATCATGTGGAAAATGCATCAGAATACAAGTAATTACCCGCTAACATGTGCGTTTGTTTTACGAATCTGTGCGTCCGTTGTTCGAGTATGTGCTTTCGTTTTATTACCACGTGCGTTCGTTTGTCTAATCTATGCGTCCGTTGTAGATCTACGAGTCCATGCGTTCTTTTAACCAATCTGTGCGTTCGCTGTACGAGTCTGTACATTCGTTTAACTTATCTGTGCGTCGGTTGTAGACTTACTGGTCTGTGCGTTCGTTTGAATAATTTATGCGTTCTGTGTACGAGTCTGTGCGTTCGTTTGACTAATCTGTACGTTTCATTTACTGCAGTTCTCACTTCTCATACGAAAAAATCAGAACTTCTAAAGAAGTGTTTTTCAAATAAAGAAAGATCATGCATGACATCTAAACGCCTGGTAACTATGTGCATCTACCCGAAAAGTTTCGGTCAATAATTTCACAAGAACGATTCAACCCTTTACCAAACGACAAAGCTTTTCTCGAGTCCAAATTGAAAGCATCAAGTTTGCAGGCGATAAACGATATGTGGCTCACATTATCGGATTTGTTATGTATGGGGTAGTAAACATTGTGGGAAAAAGGAGAAAATTCTGGTTGCCAGCATTTTCTCCTTTTCTTACATTGTTTTCAAAAGGCTTCTTCCCCAGGGCGTTTAAAATCCGGGATTTTTTTTTTTGTAGAAAATAGAACTGCTTATAATATATGTAAATCTAGTGGTTTCTCATCCATACATCTGTAATTCAAGTTCTTATCTTCATTTTTTGGGGGATATTTAAAATGGCATCCAACCATATTTCGTTTGCAAGACTTTTAGAAAATCAGAGTAAAGACTGGTAATTTTCATTTGCGTCCAAAAATGACCTTTGAACTGATTTATAGATAGAAAAACGTGAAGAAAACACGAGGAATTACACGGCTTTTCGTACCCAGCTTTTATGTAAAACTTCCTATTCCGTTACCAGCGGTATAGCCGTTATTGTGTGGCAAGATATGAAGGCATTTTAACCCTTTACTACCACACAGTCCAAAGTTTTAACGAAATCCTTAGTTTTAAGAAAGAAGCCTTTTGAAAACATTGTGGGAAAAGGAGAAAATGCTGGTATCCAGCATTTTCTCCTTTACCCACAAAGTTTTCTACTCTATCAATGACAAATTTTATTATGTGAGCCACAGTTAAATTGTCATTCTGCAAAGGCGTTCAATTTGGACAAGTCTAAGTTTATGTCGCGTGGTAAAGAGTTAAAGACAAGGTTACGGCTACTGTCCGGGTAGCTCATTTGGGAGACCCCATAGCTCAGTCGGTAGCGTACAGGACTTGAGAACAGGAGGTCGCTGGTTCGATCCCCGGCTTGGCCAATTTCTTTGCGAGGATTGATGATAGTCATCGCGACAGGATTCATTCCTCTCTCACCGCTGACCATTGTTTCGACGATGGTTATGTGGGAAAGCAGCCAGTGGCTTGGAAAGAACATTGTGCGGAGTACTGGTAAATGAAACTCCAGGAAAGCATGGATAGGTGCACTGGCCGCCGTAATATAACTGAAATAATGTTGAAAACGGCGTTAAACACCATACAGTCTTTGGGAGAGTCGCTGATGTATTGAGCTCACATAGGAGAGTCATGATTGTATTGTTTAGAAGGTCGTGGGTTCGAATCACAGCAGCGGCAAAGTATTTATGGAATACTTTTTAAAATGTTTTTTCTCACACAATATTAACTTTCTTTCTTTATCCCCCACCCCCCAAAAAAGGCCAATTTATGGTTTATGTATTTTTTTTTTAAACGCTGGGCTCGACATTATTCTAGTTATATATTAAGGCGGCCAATGCATCTGTCCATGCCATCCCGGAGTGTTTTTATAGGGTTAATTTACGTTTTAATATTCGCATAGGCCCGAAAATTGTTTCACGCACGAGTACGAAGCACAAGGGCGTTTAACCATTTGGAGGGCCCATGGGAATGTAAACGACCGACAAAAAACGTGAATTAACGCTACTATTGCATAAAGTAAATGTATTTTAGCAATAACTTTCAACGAAAGCATAAAATATTTCCATAGAAATGAAAAGAAACGGACTTGAAATGTACTGGATCCATACAAGTCAAAACCGGAATTCGGCGATTAAGTTTTTGTTTCGCGTAGTGAAGGGCCATGTAATCCCGTTTCGATCTCTTGCTGTACATAATTCACTTCTACCGATATTTAATACATAGTGGACTTTTGTGAGATTGCCCAGTTTTGGATCGATTACAACAAGACTAAATGAGTAGATATGAAATTTCTGTAACTGAAAGACGTCAAATGGGATATATTAAGCGAAGGAATTGCCGACCACGTTGAGGAAGTGGGTGGAATGTAGACGGCATCACGTTTGATTTTTTGCTCAGATCTCGATAAGACTAATTTATGCGTAAGATTTCGTTTGTGGTGTACTAAAATAGTCAAAGACAAGCCATAAAAAGTATCTGGTACAAATTCCTACAGCTTTGTTGGTCGGATTCTGGGGATGTATGGCAAGAGCAACGGTTCAGCGTACAATGTTTACAAGGTAGGCCAGAATCGAGGATAGTGAAAGCACAAAGCCGAGCGTTACATGCTTATAACGGCCCGGAAACGTATGTTTTAGGCAAAAATATCACATAGCCTCCCTTGCTTTCAATGCAATATGCATACCCATTATGAATGTTGCCCCGTGCTTATAAAGAAATGCTGAGAACGATCTCATGCTTAGCACAAAACCGTACTCAACGGCTTGAGTTTTGCTCACGGGAGTTTTGAACTCAGACGCTGCTTATAAACGTCGCTTGAGAACGTTCTCAGCTGAGCACAGTACGCACTTAAAACTTCGTGAACGTAAGCGACCAAACTACTAAAAATAGCCGATACCAACAGATTCGGCCCCAAGAAGATTAGACCCATGGCCGACCACGTTTTTAGAGAATATCCGGCCCACATATTCTCAAAATTCGGCCCGGAAATGAGAAGATTCGTTGCAGTTACGTTGCCCAAGTGTGATTTTGCATAACTTGTCCAGATTTATGGCATATATAGGTTTGGGAAGGTGCACGTTTGGTGTAAATATTATATATGTGACGCCGGCAAGAGAAAGGGGTCTTACGGCTCCGACGTCAATTTCGAGAAAACACGTTTTAAAGTTTGCGCGTCATATTTTTATACGACTACCACCATATTTTTGGCTTTAAACACATATTGTTGTTTGTATATAGTCTCCTAAGTCTGTCTACACGTACTTCGGTCACAAATCGATAAAATTAAGGCCGCCGAAGTTATTTAGTCCGTACCGAGTGTATCACTTCCTGCATGAAAACAGCGATGACATCATTTAGATACGATGACATAAAAATCAGTTTTAAAGGTAACTACGGTGACTACATACAAGAATATGCCTTAGGTAAGATTTGTGTATTTTTACATTTTGCGATAAGAATTTCTATCTCAATATTTCTTTGCGAAAATAAAAATTTTCGACACTTTCAGTGACCCGGAAGTTGTGTCATCGGTAACTAACTAGTACAAGTTTTGTTTGTAGCAACGGTTTTGTTGTACATTGTCCGCCAAAATTTTAAAAGTAACTGAACAAACAAGTCCGCAAACTTACTCTTCCCACTGTCAGTACGATTTTACATAAAATAATCATGTATCAGGACAACATTTTTGTTGAATAATTGAGAACAATATATCGGTTGTCACGGTTGAAAAAAACTACCCATCTTTTGAAAACAAACTTGATGAAGAATCCAGTATTTTAAATGTAGACATATGATCCACTGTGAATCCGATAATTATTCAGGCAATGCCAGCAGTGTTATATTTGAAACCGAAAACTAAGAATCTTTATGTTTGTGTGTGTTGGCCTTTATTTATTACATTTAAAGTTTATGGTTATTCAGTACAAAGGCAGACATTGAGGTGGAACTGTGTGTTTTGCATCTCTTGTTAAGTTAACTAAAACTTGAATGGAAATGAAACATGATGAACATGTTAGATTCTGAAACTTATCATCATTTACCTATGTATTATCCGACTTCAGTTTGGCTTGTATTTATACCATTTCATAAATAAACTGAAGGTGGGAGCTCTATGGTAAACAGTCAGGCATATAGAAAGTAACAATGATTCTTAAGCAATTTGACAGAGGATCAGACCATTGGTTGATTTCAGATTATCGGATGGTGATTGGAATTCTAAAACCTGTATTGCAGATATTCTTTCTTTATTCCACTAAGTACCCACAACACAGGTTTCATGTCATTTAAGTTATTTTCAGTATGTATATTTTCAGTATGTATATTAGTTTTATTCTTGTCAGTGCAAAACTTTCGTTACTTTCATTCTCATCCCAGGTAAATAGACACATTTGACTGATGGTGAAGTGGTTAGTGAAGGAACAGACAGTGTAGTTAGCATGGCACAGCATCATTTCTGATCTTCAAGACCTGGAGGTCAGCATTCATAGAAAATCACAGGTATGTCTTGTTCAACAATCTAGCTTACAGAATGTTACTTTTAACTCTTTTGCTGTCAAAATAAATGAATTCAGCTTATTTCAAAGTCTGAAAGTAGATTAAAAATAAACATCCAAAGGCAGCTTTTTCTCTCACATTCAACATGCAAAGATGACTTTATCTGTCACATTTGTGTTCTATAATTATGCACAATCTTGCATTTTTTTTTTCACCTAATTATGAGTATGATTGCAAGTGATAGACATACCAGTGTTTTACAGACTTAAAGCAATTTTTCAGTTATAAATACAAAATAAACTGCTACCTCACTGAAACTGACATATTTACATACATGAGCACCAAAAATACATAGCCTGTGAAGCAATTACCAGTGATACATCAATGGTTATAGGAACATATTGTGAAATCTTCAGATCCACTTTGGTAAATAGGTCTACTGTCAACAAGAAAATATTGTTGTAAATCTTCTTCATTGTGGAGAGTTTTAACAGGTTTGTGTATTTTCTTGTCAAAGATAGTTTCTTTGTAGAAATGAAAAGGTGAAAATTTTCATAAGAAAAAAGGTTGTTGTTGCTTTCATTTCCAGTAGGTATTAGACTTAGTAAACATTAAAAGTTATAGCATGGTCAACAAATATCTGTGATAGTCATAATACTAATTTCAGAACATTATCCTTAACCTCAACTGCCAAATCTGTACATTTTACTATATCATGTGTAGTCAGTCATTTTCAGTAGACTTTCTGGTGATAAATTTCTCAAAGGAAGAGTGAAAGGATGAGACTACAATTTGACTGTAGCTAGACTGCATGAGCATATAGGGTGATTTTGGTGTACAAAGGCAAAATTTCACTCATGATATATATAGTATCAAAGTTACAAAAGTGAGCTGGGTAGGTCTCTGCAGCTGTCATTCAGAGATGACATCCATCACTTAACTCTAAACCAAATTGAAAAGTTAAGGACTGGTTTCATTTTCGGACAACAAATTAAATTGCGGCTCAATTGATGAAACAGTCTTAAAAGGTATAAAACATTGTGGCTAGCGGAGAAAATGTCAATTACCAGCATTTCCCCTTTTCTCACTATGTTGACAAAGTCTTTCCTATGGTTACTAAACCAGAATAAGGGTTAACACAATTAATTCTCTCTCCTCAAAAGAATGCATTTCTACATTAAATAGGTAAAGACAAAGACATTCAGGACAGTATGATGGTGCCTGGACAATACCATACCATTTTTTCTCCAGACTGGTGCTTTGGTATTACGAGAGGCTCACATGGAGAGCTATTGCATAATTTACATTAAATCAGTTGAACTCTAGTGTATAAGTGTCCACAGTGTGCCACAGTTGGCAAAGGATACTTGAATATGTCACTTGTGCAATCAATCTTTTTCTTTTTAAAACCAAAGCTATTTGAACCATGTAAGTTACAAATTGTCCAGTCAGTTAGACATTCCTTTTCTTACTGACAATTAGCTCAAGATCAGACTTCTCTTACAATGTAGATCAAGATCAGACTGCAAAAAGTGTGCAGTCTGATCTTTGATCTGTATCTTTCGTGTTGACAATACTTATGGCAGACACCTGTGTAATTATATTACTATTGTCCTTTTTTCTTAGACTGGAAAAAGTCCATTTAACACCTTTCCAAGTGACAAAATTCTAGCCTGGACCAAACTGAAAGCATTTGCAAGGACAAGTAACTGTTGATAAAATGATGATGATGATTTCTCTTTTTGATGGGATAGAAAACATTAGGGGAAAACAAGAAAATGCTGGTTACTGACATTTTCTCTTTTTCCAATAATGTTTCCAAGAGGATTTTTTTTTCTGGGGATGGGGGCCGATAAAACTCTGGATTGTGTGGTAAGCGGTTAAATTGTATGGTAGGAGTTAAACTAATTTGTATATTTCAGTGCATGTATTTTTGACAAATTTGGATATTTGCTTAGTTTATTACAAATGTTACGTGTATATAATCAATAGTCGTGGTATGTTATAGAAATAAATAACTTAGAGTAGTAATACTGTTTTTTGTCACTATCCCACATTCAGGCTTGTATTGACATCCCTCTACAACTGGACTTAAAACAACTTTTTATGTCTCTGAAGCTGAAAGCTTTAAAAGGAGAAATTGCGTGCAAAAGTTGATTGAATATCATCTTATTATGTTTTTGATGCTGCTGAAAAAAATATTTTCCTCTGTTATAAGTAAATCTGTGTGTTCTAGATATGTAATTTGTAATGGGGTTTGGACAGTCTAAAATAGCTGGTAAAGTAAAGCGTTAAAGTGTAGGTTTGATCGGTCTGTGGAAGACAGACAAAGGTATATGAGATTAATTAAAGATATCATTGAAATCCTCTTAGTCAATTATTCAATCTATTTACCAATGAATTAAAGCATTGAAGCAAAACGTTCACCTCCTGTAGACTAATGACGTCATGTGCACGACGTCCTAGATCTTTTACCATTGACTCCCTTTTGCGAAAAGCTTATAACTTCCTTTTTTTTAGGAATTTTCATTCCATATTCACAGATTGTGTTCTAGACATGTAGGTGCATCCAAATATGGGAAAAACTTAAAATGTGATTTTTTGGCCATGATACCCCTTTCTGCAGTCACTGACACATATAGTAAATGATTTGAGGTTTCCGTGAAACAATAAATTACATAACAATAGAAGTTAAGCATACTTTAAGTACTTCATTATCATTATTTCTACTATTTCATTTTTTAAATGCCCCCCCCCCCACACCTTTTAAGAAGTTGTCATTGATTAAGTTTTGTTTCGTGATTGGAGACAGATGTTGGTGATGAAAGCCAGGTAAAGATGTGACAAACGCCGTTCTGCAGTATCTCTATCCATTTTCTACAATTTAAATCAATTAACTATCCATAGATATCCTTCTTACCGAACTTCGCTGTTATTTATCAAAACCCTGGCCCTCTTGATATGAACCGTAGTTGCAGTCACTCATTCAAGTATTTCTTTGGGCATTTAATAGACTTAAAATTGAGAAAGGCTTGAACTGAAGTGTGTTTTGAACAATATTTCCGATTCTGCCATAAGCAGATGTTGTGGCACGCTGAAGCATTGTCACTTCTGCTTTTTGTCAAGGATCAAATATGAACAACAAGAGGGCCATGATGGCCCTGGGTCGCTCCCCTTAGTAGAGTGCCTTAAAAGTTTTTCTTTAATTTGACCATGTGACCTAGTTTTTAACCCCAGGTGACCCAATTTCAAACTCATATTTCACGAAGACAAACATTCTGACCAATTTTCAAGTCAATTGAGCAAAAAATGTGGCCTCAAGTGCCCTAAAGATATTTCTTTAATTTGACCTAGTGACCTAGATTATGACCCCAGGTGACCCAAATTTGAACTGGTCTTTGACTATATCAAAAGAAACATTTTAACCAATTTTCAAATCAAATAAATAATAAATGTGGCCTCTAGAGTGCCCACTAGCTATTTCTCTAATTTGACCAAGTGAACTAGTTTATGACCCAGTTGGCCCAAATTCAGACTTATGTTAGATTTTACAAAGACAAATATTCTGACCAATTTTCAAGGCAATTAAGCAAATAATGTGGCCTCTAGAGTGCCTACAAGGTATTTCTTTATTTTGACTAGTGACCTAGTTTATGGTTCCAGGTGACCCAAATCCAAATTCATCTGGTATTTCATCAAGACAAACATTCTGGCCAAATTTCAGGTCATTTGAGCAATAAATGTGGCCTCCAGAGTGCAAACAAGGTATTATTTTAATTTGACCCAGTGAACTAGTTTATGACCCAAGTTGACCCAGATTAATCTTATGTGAGACTTTATAAAGACAAACTTTCTTACTAATTTTCAAGGCAATTGAGCAAATAATGTGGCCTCGACAGTGCCAACCAGGTATTTCTTTAATTTGACCTAGTTTATGACCCAAGATGACCCAATTTTGAACTCAATGAACTTGTTGTGCTTAGATGGGCAAACAAACTTAGAAGAGAATCACTGCATACCACATATCAAAGCTCTATGCCTTCCAGTTTTAAGGAAGAATTTTAAATTTTTCCTTCTTTGTTCCTATGTTCGAACTTGTGACCACTGGGGCTGGGCCAGTTTTGACCCAGGGGCATCATATGAACAAACTTGATAGAGGTCCACTAGGAAAAGCTACATACCAAATATCAAAGCTCTACACCTTCCCGTTTAAGAGAAAAAGAAATTTAAAGTTTTCCTTCTTTGTTCCTATGTTGGAAATTGTGACCCCCGGGGCAGGGCCAGGTTTGACCCCAGGGGCATCATATGAACAAACTTTGTAGAGGTCCACTCTGAGATGCAACATACCAAATATCAAAGCTCCACACCTTTTGGTTTCAGAAAAGAAGAATTTTAAAGTTTTCCTTCTTTGTTCCTATGTTCGAACTTGTGACCCCAGGGGCTGGGCCAGTTTTGATCCAAGCAGCATCCTTGGAACAAACTTGGTAGAAGTCCACTAGGAGATGCTACATACCAAATATCAAAGCTCTATGCCTTCCCATTTAAGAGAAAAAAAAAATTAAAGTTTTCCTTCTTTGTTCCTATGTTTGAACTTGTGACCCTCGGGGCAGGGCCAATTTTGACCCCAAGGGCATCATATGAACAGACTTAGTAGAGGTCTAGTAGGCGATGCTACTTACCAAATATCAAAGCTCTACGCCTTCCAGTTTCAGAGAAGATGATTCTTAAAATTTTCCTTCTCTGTTCCTATGTTCGAACTTGTGACCCCCTGGGCAGGGCCAACTTTTGCCCCAAGGGCATCATATGCACAAACTTAGTAGAGATCCACTAGAAGATGCTACATACCAAATATCAAAGCTCCATGCCTTCCTGTTTCAGAGAAGAAGATTTTTAAAGTTTTCCTTCTTTGTTCCTATGTTGGAAATTGTGACCCCGGGGGCGGGGCCAGTTTTGACCCCAGGGGCATCATATGAATAAACCTGGTAGAGGTCCACTAGGCAATGCTACATACCAAATATCAAAGCTCTAGGCCTTCCAGTTTCAGAGAAGATGATTTTTAAAGTTTTCCCTCTTTGTTCCTATGTTCGAACTTGTGACCCCCGGGGCAGGGCCAGTTTTGACCCCAAGGGCATCATATGAACAAACTTGGTAGAGGTACACTAGGAGATGCTCCATGCCAAATATCAAAGCTCTATGCCTTCTAGTTTTAGAGAAGATGATTCTTAAAGTTTTCCTTCTTTGTTCCTATGCTGGAAATTGTGACCCCCGGGGCAGGGCCAGTTTTGACCCCAGGGGCATCATATGAACAAACTTGGTAGAGGTCCACTAGGAGATGCTACATACCAAATATCAAAGCTCTACGCCTTCAAGTTTCAGAGAAGAAGATTTTTAAAGTTTTCCTTCTTTGTTACTATGCTCAAACTTGTGACCCCCGGGGCGGGGCCAGTTTTGACCCCAGGGGCATCATATGAACAAACCTGGTAGAGGTCCACTAGGCAATGCTACATACCAAATATCAAAGCTCTACGCCTTCCAGTTTCAGAGAAGATGATTTTTAAAGTTTCCCCCCTTTGTTCCTATGTTCGAACTTGTGACCCCCAGGGCAGGGCCAGTTTTGAGCCCAGGGGCATCATATGAACAAACTTGGTAGAGGTCCACTAGGAGATGCTTCATGCCAAATATCAAAGCTCTATGCCTTCAAGTTTTAGAGAAGAAGATTTTTAAAGTTTTCCTTCTTTGTTCCTATGTTCGAACTTGTGACCCCTCCGGGGCGGGGCCAGTTTTGACCCCAGGGGTATCATATGAACAAACCTGGTAGAGGTCCACTAGGAGATGCTACATACCAAATATCAAAGCTCTACGCCTTCAAGTTTTAGAGAAGTAGATTTTTAAAGTTTTCCTTCTTTATGACTATGTTCGAACTTGTGACCCCCGGGGCGGGGCCAGTTTTGACCCCAGGGGCATCAAATGAAGAAACTTGGTAGAGGTCCACTAGGAGATGCTACATACCAAATATCAAAGCTCTGCGCCTTCTAGTTTCAGAGAAGAAGATTTTCAAAGATTTTGCTTTTTTTTCCTTTTTGTTGCCATGGCAACCAGAGTTGTGGGTGGAATTCAATTCTTTGAACAATTTTGGTAGAGCTTCACCCAAGGAACATCCCTGCCAAGTTTCATCGAGATTGACCCAGTCGTTTAGGAGAAGAAGATGTTTAAAGAAATTGTTGACGGACGACGGACATAGGGCGATCACAATAGCTCACCTTTAGCACGTTGTGCTAAGGTGAGCTAAAAACACGCATAGGTACATAATATAGATTATACCTTTAGTTTATATTTCAAACGTAATCGTTTTATAAACAGTCAATCCAGACAGGCCTAAATAATTACATGTATGTATATATACGTACATGTAGGGGAAAGTCGGGTAAATTCGGACGGTTTTTGCAGCACCTTTGCGGAGGTTCAATTATGTGGTATAGTGGTGAAACTCGGACGCAGGTCCACCCTTACTCATTCGGGCTATCATTTTATTTGCATTTAAAATGTCTAGTGAAATATGAGGCAAGATGTTAAGAAAGATCGTTTCTTCAACATATTGCAAACGCGTAAATTCGGACGCGATAGGAAAAATACGGACACAAAAGAGGGGAAACCCGGACAAGTTAGTTATCGCAGGGTAAAATTCGGACAGCTTGAACTTTTGTTTAAAAATCTGAATCATCAATCATAGATTTTCGGAGATGAGATTCATCAATCTGCGTATTATTCTTTTCTAATCAGTTCATCATTGACATAGAATGTATTGATTAGGATGATTGTTACTAAATCCACTTGCTTGTTATTCCGAAGATTTTCTTTAACAACTTAACAAAACTATACATAGTAAAATTAGTGTTGCACCCCCCTGTGCTTTTAACCTGTTTAATTTTCTGGCGTGAATTACATGAAATGGGCTGAAAATTAGATTCTGGCTGCTGTATACAAGAACAAACAAGTCTGTAGTCTCTGAAATGGAATGAACTGAGGTATCCCTTAACTTCATGGCAGCAGCTACTGATCGAGCTGTTTCAACCTCTCGTGAGAGGTGTGAGACAAAGACTGCAAGCTGTTTTGCATGCCCCTGGCGAAAGTACGCAGTATTGCCTGATTTTGTGTGTCCATTCTCTGCAGGTCAGTTTCAATCTGTCGTAAGTTTTGTTTCGACATTAAATTCCCTGTTTTAACCAAACTTAAACGCTTCTCGTTTTTCTTAAATTTGAAAGCAACATCTAGGCAAAAGATTCCCACTTACCATGAGGTCAAGGGATACCTCAGTTCAGTTCATTTTATGGGCAAAAGACGAATCTGTTGGTGTATGCAGCAGCCGAATTCTAATTTCGACCCAATTTTATCTCATTCACGTCAGAAAATCAAACCCGGTAAAAAACACAGGTGGTGCAACACCTTTTCCAGACAATGAGTTTTGTTATATTTACAGCAATATGGTTTTTTGGGGGGACTGATCGGAATAAACCTTAGCATTAGCTATCGGTTTATGCCAGTTTATACGTTGATTGTTGCCAGTCCGAATTTATACCAAATCTGAAAAATAGTGGGGGAAACTCGGACAACTTAAAACATTCTTATTTTCTCTCTCTCTCTCTCTCTCTCTCTTTTTTCTGTCTAAAAGTAGTTAAAATTGTTATAATCGTGTTGTTTATTAATTCATCTGTCAACAAACATCAGTTCTATAATTGTTTTCATTTATACTATACCTTTTATTGGTTCGAGAACGGGACCTGCATGAATCCGCCTTGTTTTGAAGTCACCCAACTATCAAAACGAACGCGTGGGTGGATGACTTTAAGAAACTCAAAGTCACCATCTTCGTGACGTACTTACTTTATGGAATTCGTTAAAAAGGACAGAAAGCCTATTTCAAAGAGGAGATAGTTTAAGGAATTGGTTCTGCTTGTCGTAAAAAAAAAAACGTGGATTTTAGACAACCGTCAAGATTTATACGTTTGTCCGAATTTATCCGGTTTTCCCCTACGTGTAGTATCATAATATCTGAATGTAAATAGGAAAAAATCCGAATTATATAAAAACAAACAAGGAAAGGTACGTAAATGGGCAAAAGTAAGTCAGTATCTCGAAATCTTCTCCACTGTTCGCATTGGGTCGAATCGTCCTGCACACAAAAATAGCATGTTCTAATCGGATGGTGTCGACAGCTGATGCTTATGCCGATCCAGCTAGTTTGCCGGATCCTGCACAAAAAAAAAAAAAAATTGAATTCTAGCCCTGAGCAAAAAGAGTGATTTGGGGGGGAAAACCATGGAAGATTTTAGCAGTTTTAACTAAATCGCTGCATACACTAACTTCGGTGGTACTTTCTAAGATAAGAAGACACCCACCTTAAAATGTATCGATAACAGAAGTAGCAACCAGCCTTAATAATATTGATTATATGTCAACCAATCAACTTTCGTTTAAAAATAGATTTCCTTCGAGCTTTTGTTTCAAAATTCCAACTAAATTACCAGCATTAACTGGAAAAACTCCTGTTTTGTCTTTCCAGCTTCGATTTCGATGGGGAAAACGATATAAATATGTTGGCAAAACATATAAAACAACACCTCTTTTCTTTGTATACATTGATCTGCCGTCGTTCTACCAAAATAGGCCTATTCAAACTCCTCGACACGAATCATGAATTGCACCGGTCGCTAAATTCCTCTGAGCAATCCAACTAGAAGGGTTGAACATTTTAGGAGGGACATATTTTTCTTTATAAATCGCAGGTGCGCCAGTTTTGAGCAAGCTAATGATAAAACTGCCGTCCCTATTCTAAACCGATACCGTTCAAACTCTGTACCGTCACGAGTACGAAACTCCAAAGGGGTAACTTCGATCTTCAAAACAGCGCGGTGTTTGCCCCCTTTCACACCGAACCTGTCTTCTAAAGAATCGAAGGTATGTGGCGGCATTCATTTTCACGGAATACAAGACAGAGCAAACTCTCTTGAGTCTGGTTCAGACCATACTCGGCAGAATTTGAGTTTCATGCTCAGGTGAGTACGATCTCAAGCTCTGGATTCTTTATAAGCACAAAATTCTGAGTCGGACTCAGGGCTGAGCAAGAAACCGCTCCTTGAACATGAGATTGTGCTCAAGAAAGTTTTATAAGCACGGGGCCTTATCTTACACACTTTTGAGGTAAGCATATACTGACGTCATATGTGACGTCATTTTATACTCCTGTGAGAGAAGTGAATCAGGTTTTATTCACGGCAATTACCGCGTGTGCATGTATGTTTTACATATTTTATAGATAATTCGAGAATTGTTGTTATGTGATAAGAAGAATATGACTTTCGTTGACTGTTGAGGTAAAAGTTTACTAAACTCCAAAAATGTTATAAGCTCGCCAACAGCTCGCTTGATAACATTTTTTCTAGGCTCGTATCATAAAATTTTATATCAAAAGCCAACTTACGTCAGATCCCATATAAATTCCTTAAACCAATACTTTGCACAATATCCTTTCCAGGTTTAGCGATAGAAGAGAAATGTATCATGTTACAATGATCACCGTCTGTCATCACCACCGGAAATAGATTACCGGCGAATCGAAAGTACTCCACATGTGAACGTGAGTGCTCACAAAAAATGACAATTTTTATCGTAAAAAACAAATGGATTTACAAAACATTCACGAGGCATAGTTAGTGGATATAATAAGCTTCCAACGTAAGTAGGATTTGTTGTTTATTAGTAAATTTGAAGGGTTTAGCGACTAGAAATCCTTAGAGCTGGTACCGAAAAACAAATTGTATTGTGACATTTATTTTCATTTTTTCCAAAAAAGTGTGCACAAATTCCAGATTTTTTTAATCATGATGAAGTAAAATTATGGTTGACAGATAAATTTATTACTGTTTTACCTCAAATCGAGGGATTAAGCAAATTTTTTGTCAAAACGAAAATTTCATTGTGGACGGCGAATAGATCCTTATGTGGACGGCTTATAGCTAAATCCCCAAAATTACGTGTACGGCGAATAGTTTTGAGCTTTTTAACAATATGTGCACAAACACATATGTTCAAGTCGTATTGCGTTCGTGCCAGGTACATGCAATAGAAAACACTATACTTTTACATTTCAGATTAATGATGTCAACATACAAGTGTTATTACTGCCCTGAAAAACCGCCAAACTTTGAGAAAACTATTCAGCACCTCATAAATTGCCACCAAAATGACGAAATGCGTGTCAGGCAATTACAAGAACACAAACTGCGAACGATTAGTTTCAAAGTGATTCCAGAACTATGTAGAGAACAGGGGAGGACCATAACAATCGATTCCACCAGAGAAAAAATTCACATATCAAAGGCTAATGTGGTGCCTAAAGATAGCCCTTTTAAAAAACTGATCAGACTAGAGGGTATCTGTAGTGACAGTGACACTTTCAACAATGTAGAGCATATTTTGTCGGGACAGGGCCAAACTAGTACCGAGGAGTCTTGTGATACAGATCTGTCTGGTTGTAGCGAGTACATTGACGATACTAACAATATCTATGACGAATTAGTTTCTCTGTTGCCTAAAGTAATTGACACTTTGAAAGAACATGGAAAAATGCAGGAGTTTCTTTCATTCAACAGGCTTTTAAGTGAAGATAAATTTCCGCTCGATAACATTGCGTTTCTTCTATTCTTAGATGTTGTGAGATGGTTAAGCTTAGAGGAGACTGCAACGCGTATGCGGTATAGCGACGAAGTGAAATGTTTTTGGCGCACAGGTTTGAGGTTATTTCACGGTCGTTTTCTAAGATTTATGGGAGGACCAAAAAACAAGGGACAGATCGTGTATGACGAAGCTACTCCGGGTTACTTAGATCCACAAAAATCCAAAATTAACTTTGTTGTTCCGGATAGAAGGAGTTTGAAAGACGAAAACAAAATGGTTGATGGAAATACTCCAAGAATATTGGATAAAATGATCAGCAATGTTTCAGCGACTGACAAAGACAAATTACGAACTTATAAAATGTGCGTCGATGGTAAAAAGATTAACCCCTGCTCCTCGGGTGATGTTAATCTTTGGGGTTATGAGGACGCACCAACCTACAATGATAAGCAAACTAGGTTGGACACAGAAATGGACTACTTTAATGACATTCAAAGCAAATTAGACAAAGGGATGGCATACTACTAGTCAAGGCAGCATTTTTGCACAGTTTCTCATTAGCCTGTAGAAGGTCATCAATACAGTTGTCAATAAGGTACACGTTTGTACGAATCGTGCTAATGACCATGGCATACTGACTGTTTTTCCAATCACTGTCGCATTTTGACATAAGCTTGTTAAGAAAAATCTCATTTTTCAATTTGAGTTGCCGCAAGTCTTTTATTCTGTGAGATAGAATTGTAATGGATGTTCGGCATGTTTCAGTGATGCAATCAATATCAGAATCATCAAGAGAACTTGTCAAAACGTGTCCAGCCTTCAGGAACTTGTCTAATTTGCTTTGAATGTCATTAAAGTAGTCCATTTCTGTGTCCAACCTGGTTTGCTTATCATTGTAGGTTGGTGCGTCCTCATAACCCCAAAGATTAACATCACCCGAGGAGCAGGGGTTAATCTTTTTACCATCGACACACATTTTATAAGTTCGTAATTTGTCTTTGTCAGTCGCTGAAACATTGCTGATCATTTTATCCAATATTCTTGGAGTATTTCCATCAACCATTTTGTTTTCGTCTTTCAAACTCCTTCTATCCGGAACAACAAAGTTAATTTTGGATTTTTGTGGATCTAAGTAACCCGGAGTAGCTTCGTCATACACGATCTGTCCCTTGTTTTTTGGTCCTCCCATAAATCTTAGAAAACGACCGTGAAATAACCTCAAACCTGTGCGCCAAAAACATTTCACTTCGTCGCTATACCGCATACGCGTTGCAGTCTCCTCTAAGCTTAACCATCTCACAACATCTAAGAATAGAAGAAACGCAATGTTATCGAGCGGAAATTTATCTTCACTTAAAAGCCTGTTGAATGAAAGAAACTCCTGCATTTTTCCATGTTCTTTCAAAGTGTCAATTACTTTAGGCAACAGAGAAACTAATTCGTCATAGATATTGTTAGTATCGTCAATGTATTCGCTACAACCAGACAGATCTGTATCACAAGACTCCTCGGTACCAGTTTGGCCCTGTCCCGACAAAATATGCTCTACATTGTTGAAAGTGTCACTGTCACTACAGATACCCTCTAGTCTGATCAGTTTTTTAAAAGGGCTATCTTTAGGCACCACATTAGCCTTTGATATGTGAATTTTTTCTCTGGTGGAATCGATTGTTATGGTCCTCCCCTGTTCTCTACATAGTTCTGGAATCACTTTGAAACTAATCGTTCGCAGTTTGTGTTCTTGTAATTGCCTGACACGCATTTCGTCATTTTGGTGGCAATTTATGAGGTGCTGAATAGTTTTCTCAAAGTTTGGCGGTTTTTCAGGGCAGTAATAACACTTGTATGTTGACATCATTAATCTGAAATGTAAAAGTAT
This sequence comes from Tridacna gigas, assembly GCA_945859785.2. Classification (NCBI taxonomy): domain Eukaryota; kingdom Metazoa; phylum Mollusca; class Bivalvia; order Cardiida; family Cardiidae; genus Tridacna; species Tridacna gigas. The sequence goes on along the minus strand of OX244042.2, from coordinate 27,576,994 downwards.
AGTGTTTTCTATTGCATGTACCTGGCACGAACGCAATACGACTTGAACATATGTGTTTGTGCACATATTGTTAAAAAGCTCAAAACTATTCGCCGTACACGTAATTTTGGGGATTTAGCTATAAGCCGTCCACATAAGGATCTATTCGCCGTCCACAATGAAATTTTCGTTTTGACAAAAAATTTGCTTAATCCCTCGATTTGAGGTAAAACAGTAATAAATTTATCTGTCAACCATAATTTTACTTCATCATGATTAAAAAAATCTGGAATTTGTGCACACTTTTTTGGAAAAAATGAAAATAAATGTCACAATACAATTTGTTTTTCGGTACCAGCTCTAAGGATTTCTAGTCGCTAAACCCTTCAAATTTACTAATAAACAACAAATCCTACTTACGTTGGAAGCTTATTATATCCACTAACTATGCCTCGTGAATGTTTTGTAAATCCATTTGTTTTTTACGATAAAAATTGTCATTTTTTGTGAGCACTCACGTTCACATGTGGAGTACTTTCGATTCGCCGGTAATCTATTTCCGGTGGTGATGACAGACGGTGATGATTGCAAATTTGTGATAAATCCTCAGAAAAACTTTGGATCAGCTGAGAATCAAACTAGCAATCTTCCTTTCTCGCTGGTTTCATGCCCTGTATGTTATCGAGTAAGAAACCAGGGTCGTGTCTCATCCCCTGAACACTGTCACCGTATCGAACAATGGAGATCAAGATCAGACTGCAACCGTCTGATCTTATGCTCAGTCCGCAGAAGTGCACCGTGTCGCTCAGCAGCCCAAGCGTTAAAACTAGTTTGTTGGACCCAAAATAGTATGTTTACTTTCACAATAATTCGTTGGTGTTCATGCTATTTCAGATGAAATCAGAGCTGGATCACCATGCAGATTCTGTGATGATGACAAATAGTGCCGTGACTGGTGTTGCTAGTTTGTTTGATTGTTCGTTTGGTGGTTAACACTTTTTTTTCCCCCAACATTACAGTTATTCAGTTACTGTATATTGCGGCTGCCAGCGCACTGATCTATACATTCGTGACGTTTCATTTTGCCAGTACCTTGCACAATATTCTCTCAAACCACATCCTTTCCACACAAATATTGCCAGTGTAGGAAGATAGATAGATATTTTATTCAGACAATTATGTGAGTATATAGTTATAATAGACACACAAAACATTGTAATGACAATAAATGAAGAATATACCTCAAAAGAGATGAATACCAACAATTTTCTCAGTAAACCTAAACTGATTTGCATATACAGTAATACATGTGAATGAACTTTTTGAATCAATTAATTAAATGCGAAAAAGGCACATTTCTATCAATTCTTGCTTTGCGTAAAACGCAAGGTTAAACAATTCACTTTTATTATTCGAAAAAAAAAAAAAGAAAAAAAAGTTGTAGTAATTTAATGGTACTTGGTTTTTTAAAATAATATTCTTTTATATATTTTTTTCTCAAAAAATAATAAAATGGACACTTCAAGATGAAATGGAATTCGTCCTCTATGTCACCAGAGTTACAGATAAGACAAACCTGTTCATTTCTGTGAATTCTGTTTGGACCGAACCGACCAGTTTGTATACGAAGTGAGAGACATGAAGTTCTTAACTTGAAAATTAAGAAACAAAGAGTAGATGGCAAAATGTCTAAATATGTTTCATAAACACAGTTTTCTTTCATATGCTTCAACCAATGTAAAGAAGGGGATGTTGATATTGTGGCAAAGCAACCTTGAGTGAAATTATCTATCGATCTTTGCTTAAAGATTAAAACAAATTCTTTTTGGTTGACGGAAAGAGGATCTTCCCAAACAAAGGAAAGTCCGCTTTCTGTCAACATAGTTTTAATACCAGAAACCCAATTTTTTCTACCTACTCTGCTCATTGTTTATAAGCACAATCATACATATTTCTCAGAATAATATTTTCTGTGTTTGTAAATTTAGACCAATATTTCAACATTTTTACATATCTTACAATATATAATGGATATCTTCCAAGCTCTGCATGTACTGCAGCATTACTTGTAAACTTTCTGAGATTCAGAATACTCTTACAAAATTTTAGATGTATCCTTTCTATTTCCTTAGACTTGGAAAATCCAGAAAAATTCAGCTACGTAACTGAGAACAAACCCTACAAATGAATCAAATAGTTCACATAATAACTTTGGTTTTAAACTATACTTCTGACAAAAAAGAAAAAAAAAAAAAAAAAAAAAATGCTTTAAATTTGGACTAGTCTAAAATTTTTTCGTGTGGTAAAGAGTTAAGACGTCCATCAACGAAATGACATTTTCTTCCTCCACAAAATTTTGAATATTTTCTTTTGAGGACCGGTTAATTTAGATCTACCTATTGTAAGTAATCTAGTAAGACTTTGGAGACACAATGTGGTAAAAGCAATTTTTAGACTAATCTCTTCCCTTCAGTTAACATATCGGGAAAATTAATTTTCAGTCAAGCCGTACATTCGGAAAAAAAAAAAAACTTTCGAAAAAAGAAATAAAATAATAACTGTTGTTTATGGTGTGCACTCTTTCAGTGAATGATTAAAACGGCCAAAAGATTGAGAAAAAAAAAAAGTTTTCTTCCATCGGGATTGAACCCACGCCGACAATATATAACCGGACCTCTGGTAAAAGGCCTATGGATTTTACCACGGGGCCACAAGACCTCTTACAGTTAATGATGGAATTTTATTATATAAATTATAAAATCGGGTGGCGAAATTACGGCACCCCTTTCACTTTTGTTTCCTAATTTCGCCACCTTTGCTAAAACTTTATTCCAGGCTCGAATAGAAAATCTAAACATCAAATCATCGAAATAAACATCGTACAGGGCTATTTCAATACTGCAAGTACTGAATTGATGAAAAATGTTCAATTTCACTTACCTTTTCGTAAAGTCCTGTCCTTATGGAATGTCTTAACGGCAAGTTTTTTGGAAACTTTTCCAAGAAAAAAAATCGGTCCGAACCAAAAATGTCCGATAAGGTGAGCGCCTTTTGAACTTATATATTATCATGACGTCAAAAATATTTTGACGTCATGATCTTGTCGGATGAAGCGATTAATAGATGAAGTGAAAATATATTTTACTACATAAATAGTTAGGGGTGTCGAAATTACGGGTATGCCGACATTAGGGTACTTTGCTCTAATATTTATAAAAACAAGGCTTTGCCACTAAGAAATCTGTCGTAGGTTCTGCAGTGTCTCTAACTACTTCATTCTAAAAGGAAAACATTTATTACCAGTTATGATAGTATTAATTTTTTAGAACTTCCATTTCAGTACAAAATTCCATTGTTTCTTCGATATGATTGTTGTTTCTCTGTGAGCAAATGTTTTTGTCCCTATGTATTGTAATATTCCTACTTTACAATATATTTAATTATACTTTTTGAATCAACCCATAATCGTCCTAAAAGCGTGAATTGGTATTTTGAACTGTCATAATCGCTGGTGGAAAAGGATTGAAAAGAAAAAACGTAAAAATGATAAAAACAAAGAAGGGCTCCGATTATATGAACCGGCTCTGAATATGTAAGTCAGCACAGATTGATACGTTTTTTTTTTTTTTTGTTAGAAATTACTTAATTCATAAGCTCTGCTTTCCCGGAAATTCCCTTCAGTGCAAAATTTAATACATTTGTTCGATGGAACGTGACCGAATTTATGACAACACAACGGACTGATATTGTGACAAATGAAAAATACTGTCTAACATTAGTCTATTTAAATTTTGAAAATACTTTTGTGTAGCTTTTGATTAGCCGAATTGTCTACATTTTACATTTGAAATGCTTTCGTCTTAAGTGCAGCCAGCACATAAACAGAAAATGGAATGTACCTATCGTAGCAGAGATAATGAATTAAAAAAATAGGTCTGCAAAGAATATTTATTTTTTTGCTAAAAAAATGTCTTATCCAACTACACATGCATATTACCCATTTGTATATCTTTTGTTATCTATCTCTCTTAACTTGAAATTGGGCAGGGGTGAGTGAATGAGTGAGTGAGTGAGTGAGACTCGGACGTGTAAGCAAAATGACGATATATGCACTGTAAATTCTACATAACACCATTTATCCAACAAATGCTATATGAATTTTGAAAAAGCAATCGGATCTGCAATGGTTGGAAAAATGATGTCATGCCACATTTACAATGCGTACGTCATTAGTTTGCTTACACACAATCAATTACATTGCAATATTAAACTTCCCGTTCACAAATGCGACCCTTAACCCCTAGGTTCGTTGGTAAGATATGTGGGCAACGAATATTGATTGATTTGAGGTCCAAATTACAACTTTACCACTCGTACCAGAGACTGTGAAGAAGACAACGTTCAAAGATTCATGGGCAAAAGCCTCACTGGATAAAAACCCCAAAGGACGATTGCCCAATAGGACAAAAGTCCAATTTCAGTCAATACAGTAATATATTATGAATAGTTACCTCATATCCTCAAATTTGGAAACTAAGTTTTGTTTGATAAATTTTCTATGGTTTAACTATATAGAAACTATTGTGATAGATGAGCTGTATATAATTTCTGGTACTTTCCTTGTATTTTAAAACAAGTTGCAATATAAATGATAATTATTTGAAAGATATATGAACACAAAAAGATGAACAGTGACTTCTGATCTTTCATGTTTTCAAAACAGCAGACATGAACGTCCGGTAATAAGATGAACCTTATTTTCTACTGATTGTTTCTATTATATGACTATGTTTTCAAATATGTGATTAGGTCAGTGAGATGTAAAAGGCAGATAACTAACATACATGTACTTGCACTTCTTGCAAATCAAGTACTGTTATCTAAGAAGATACACATCATTCAATATCATGGGGTCTCTGTCCCTTGGGGTTTTGTCCGTGGGGCTTTTGTCATTACCCCTTCGGCGATGTTTAAAAGGTGTAATATGAATCTCCCGATATCATTAATGATATTTTTTTTATTATTTTCAGCAGTAGCAGCGGCCTCTTGGAGCGATGGGTAAGCAAATTCAGAGAAAATCTACCTCTTTATTAGTGAGAAGTATCGACTAATACAATATGTTTAATGAGTCTTTAAGTGCTGACTTTGTGCTCTCAAGGGGCTTTCGGTCTCTATGAAAGCATAGCCATTATCCCCCAAGTTTCTGTATGATGTGACTTGTCTAGAACCGATTTAGAAATACCCTGGAAACATGGACATGTTAGCTGTCGCCATTTGAATACTTTTGGTATTGCATTTATCAGCACAAACTCAATCTAAAAGCTGAATTGTGGAAAAGTACAGCAACTGTACAATATATCTTTCATTTTCTACAATCTACAGTTTTGTCGTCCGTTTAAATAGTTAAGCGCTTAGCGCAGAGTCCGAGTTTTAACGACCCTGAAGAAGAAGGCTTTGGCAAATATTGTTAGAAAATCAGTATTTTCTCGTTTTCCCACAACGTTTGCTACCCTATTAAAGACAAATTCGCCAATTTAGCTACCTTTTTGGTCGTCCGAAATTGCTTATGTACAATTTACTCTAGTCCAAAGCGTTATCGTTAGGTAAAAGATTGAACACTATAATTTCTTGTATATACAGTAAATAAAGCATTCTGACTTCTGATCTTTTATGTTTTCAAAATAACAGACATGAACGTCCAGTAACAAGATGAAACCCTATTTTCTACTGATTATTTCTATTTTATGAGTATGTTTCCAAACATGTGACTAGATCAATGAGATGTAAGAGACAGATAATAAACATACTTGCAAACTTGCAATATTATCGAGAAACTGTGATGACCAAACAATCCAAGTCCATATGCAGGTATATCCCAAAGACAGCAGATGAACGGTGACTTCTGATCTTCCATGTTTTCAAAAGATCAGTCATGAACGTCCGGTAACTGTTGAACCTTTTTTTTTTTGCCAAAGAAGCACCATGAGTCTTCACTTGCTGACTTAGTACTTTCTCAGGGCCTTCGGTCGCGATAAAAAGAAAGCGATTGGCCCCCAAATTTCTGTATGATATGACTTGAACCGGTTTAATAGGAGCCTGGAAACATGATGACGTGAGCTGTCGCCATGAAATACTTTTGATATGGCATTGAATTTATCAGCACACTTTTAATCTTATAGCTGAATTGTCGAATATTCGGTTTATAAGATACATAACAAATATCATCAAGAAACTGTGATGACCAAGCAATCCAAGTCCATATGTAGAAACATCTCAAAGATAGCAGATGAACGGTGACTTCTGATCTTCTATGTTTTCAAAAGATCAGACGTGAACGTTCGGTGACAGTTGAACCTTTTTTTGCTACTGATTGTTTCTATTTTAGGAGGATGTTTTCAAATAGGTGATTAGGTCAATAAGATGTGAGTGACAGATAATATATACTTGCAAACATACAAATCAAGTGCTGATCCTTTTATCTTTGGTGGTATTCTGTGATTCAGAGTACAATGTTTTCAGCCTAAATATTTCCAATACAATTTTTATTTTCTCATTTTTTCAAATACAAACAGTAAACAGCTAAAAAGTAAGAAGATACACATCATTTAATATTATGGGGTTTCTGTCAGTGGGCTTTTGTCCAATGTGGCTTTTGTCCGTGGGGCTTTTGTCCGTTGGGCTTTTGTCCTATGGGGCTTTTAGTCCGTACCTCTTCGGCGATGTTTTTAGGGTGCAATATAAATCTTATTGATATTATTCTTTTATTATTTTCAGCGGCAGCACCTTCGGAGACTTCGCAGATAGGTAGGCAAGCTCTCTCTTTTTTAACGAGATGTATTGACTTTTCAGCTTAAATATTTCCAATACAATTTTTATTTTCTCATTTTTCATAAACAAACAGGTAAAAGCTAAAAAATAAGAAGATACACATCATTTATTGTGGCTTTTGTCCGTTGGGGTTTTGTCCTATGGGGCTTTTAGTCCGTACCTCTTCGGCGATGTTTTTAGGGTTCAATATAAATCTTATTGATATTATTCTTTTATTATTTTCAACAAAAGCATCTCGGGAGACTTGACAGAGAGGTAGGCAAGCTTTCTCTTTTTTAGCGAGATGTATTGACTTATTTTATAGGCACCATGAGTGTTCAAGTGCTGACTCGGTGCTTTCTCAGGGTTTTCGGTCGCGATGAGAGCATAACAACTGGTCTCCAAGTTTCTGTATGATGTGACTTGAACCGGTTTAAAAGTGGCCTGGAAACATGATCACGTGAGCTGTCGCCATGAAATACTTTTGATATGGCATTAAATTAATCAGCACTCCTTACATGTTTTCATCGTAAACTTTGAATCAATGAAGGCGACTTCGTAATCCTTAAACGTCTGGTCGAATATTTGGTCTATACGATACACAAAAATTATTATCGAGAAACTGTGATGACCAAACAATCCAAGTCCATATGTGGGTGTATCTCAAAGATAGCAGATGAACGTTGACTTCTGATCGTCTATGTTTTCAAAAGATCAGACATGAACGTCTAGTAACTGTTGAACCCTTTTTTGCTACTGACTGTTTCTATTTCATGGGGATGTTTTCAATTATGTGATAAGGTCAAAAAGATGTAAAAGGCAGATAATAAACAAACTTGCAAACTTGCAAATCAAGTGCTGTTATCTAGTGACCCTTTTATCTTGGCGGTATTCTGTGATTCGGAATACAATTGATGTTTTCAGCTTCAATATTTAATCAGCCAATACAAACATTAATTTTCTGTTTTTCGATATACATACAGTAAAAAGCCAAAAAGTAAGAAGATACAAATCATTCAATATTCTGGGGTTTCTGTCAGTGGGCTTTTGTCCAATGGGGCTTTTGTCCGTGGGGCTTTTGTCCGTTGGGGTTTTGTCCTATGGGGCTTTTAGTCCGTACCTCTTCGGCGATGTTTTTAGGGTTCAATATAAATCCTACTGATATTATTCTTTTATTATTTTCAGCAAAAGCATCTTGGGAGACTTAGCAGAGAGGTAGGCAAGCTCTCTCTTTTTTAGCGAGATGTATCGACTTATTTTATAGGCACCATGAGTGTTCAAGTGCTGACTCAGTGCTTTCTCAGGGTTTTCGGTCGCGATGAGAGCATAACAACTGGTCTCCAAGTTTCTGTATGATGTGACTTGAACCGGTTTAAAAGTGGCCTGGAAACATGATCACGTGAGCTGTCGCCATGAAATACTTTTGATATGGCATTAAATTAATCAGCACTCCCTACATGTTTTCATCGTAAACTTTGAATCAATGAAGGCGACTTCGTAATCCTTAAACGTCTGGTCGAATATTTGGTCTATACGATACACAAAAATTATTATCGAGAAACTGTGATGACCAAACAATCCATATAATAAATAGCCAAAAAGTAAGAAGATGCACATCATTCAATATTATGGTGCTTATCGAGAAACTGTGACCAAACAATCCAAGTCCATATGTGGGCATTTCTCAAAGATAGCAGGGGTTCCGTATGACATTAATCAGCATTACGTAATCCGATGTAGAACCTTGATTCTTTAAGGCAACATTTCGTTACAATCTTTGGGAATCTACACTACAATCCGAACATTTCCTGAAAAACAAGAAGAAAAAAATATAGGATAGGCGTATTGAAAAACCTGAAAAAAAAAACAAAAAAAAACCAAAAAACAAAAGTGTATTTATTTATTTATTTATTTTTTAATTAACCAAACTTATTCCATTTTAAAAAGCAGTAAATAAGCTTACACACATGGCTTAAAATAATTTGGACATTTAAATACAAGGAAAGGAAATTCAACAAATATTTTACTGTTTGATTTTGCAAAATGCATATTTCCTTTATATTCTGTATAAACCATACTTACAATCTTTGAAAGGAATTGATCAAACTTAGTCCATTTGAAAGAGGACAAACTGAATTTTCATGCGGTACTTCAGGTGATTTTCAATTCTTACAATTGACGAAGTTTTAAGCATTTATCTACCAGGGCCCTTCATAATCTATATGAAAAAAGCACAGGTAAGTTATGCACTTATCGATTTTTACATGGCCGTGAACATTTCAAAGAAAAATCCATGGATCGTATACATAGAGGATTTTACATAAGTGTTTATGTATTATCATTTTTATCAAATAAAACCTCCTCCAGCAGTGTGTTAAACCCATGACTTATTTTCGATAATACACTAGTGTATTATCGTTGTTTGGGTCCCGTTTCTGATCAGTTTTTAGTCATGAACGCATGAAGCCGAAGAAACCAGCCACAGCACGTGCCGGAATTTATACTACTACGCCGTTTCGCGGAAAAATGACGTCATTGTTGCTAAGGCGTATACGCGTGAAAAGTTATTATTTTTTTTTTATTTTCATGTGTAATAAAAACCAAAAAACGCAGCAGAAGTTTTTTTTTTTTAAATCAACAAAATTGCGGAAGTAGGTGGAAGTATCCCCTCTAGAAACTGTTTCATTCTACTTTCGGTGTGAATGTCAAAGAGCTATCTACTTGTGTATGTACACATTTGAAACCGAACTACAACTGTAAATATGGACCCGTGAACGGTATAAAGGCTTAAGGTGATGATGCAGGGTACTTATTTATCTGTCATTCGTTTTTATGTGATAAATAGAATCTCACATTCATGTTTATGTATTACCATTTTTATCAAACTCGTCGACTAAAATGTATTTGACACTCAACAAGGCTCGCGTCATATATTTTAGTCAACTCGTTTGATAAAAATGATAATACATAAACGCTCATGTAAGATCCCCTATTTATCAAACGAGTTGACTAAAATTATATGACGCGAGCCTTGGCGAGCGTCATATACATGTACATTTTAGTCAATGAGTTTGATAAAAAATGATAATACATGAACACGAATGTGAGATTCTATTTATCAAATACATCATATTTCCTCAGTTTGTTTAAATAACTTATGTTGCATTTCTCGTTGTTATCAAACATGAAATCCATAACATTTATTGCACGTATACGTCTTAGCAACAACAACGTCATTTTCCCGCGAAGTGGCGAACTTGTACAAATTCCAGCACGTGCAATGGTTGGTTTCGCCGGCTTCACGCGCTCATGACTACATACATAACCAGAACCGGGACCCAAAAAACGATAATGCACTAGTGTATTATAAAGAATAAGTCTTGGGTTTAATACACTGCTGGAGGTGGTTTTATGTGATAAAAGTATAAAGTACTAGGAGTGTTCAAATATGAGTGCATTTAAGCACCCAAAATTTGATTCTTTATAGGTGTCACTGAAATTTTTATTTTGTTCCCTCAAAGTATTCATTTCTAACAGATATACAAAGTTTCAGTCTCTTGTATATCTGTTGGAGGCGTATACTTTGAGGGAACAAAATAAAAGTTTTAGTGAAACCTATGAAGAAACAATTTTTTAGGCGCTTAGATGCATTCATATTTGGCCACTCCTCGTATGTGTATATATGATCCCTGAAAGATCCAATCATTTGAAGAATATTTGCTTTGTCTTCTGAAAAGAATTTCAATTCGAACCAGTCTAAATTTTTTTTCATCTGTTAAGAAGCTAGCTTTTTACCAAACGACAAAAATTTAGACTGGTCCATATTGAAAGCACTAGGAAGTGGCTAAAATGATGGGGTTTGTCTGTGATAGGGGCAGAAAACATTGTTGGAAAAAAGAAGAAAATACTGTTACCAGCCTTTTCAAAAGCATTTTGATCAGGGTCGTTAAAACTCGGGATTGTGTGATAAAAGGTTAATTAAATGTGTTCAGGAAATTATTACTTCCCGATACAAATGATAGCTGAAGGGCGTAACGCCGATAGCGCGCGCACAATACGCAAGTGATTAGATCGAAAATACTTGTATTGGGCCATGCTCTGTGAAGAAGGGGGTTTAATGCATCTGCAAAAAGTATCAAACCGGGTCAGCCTCCGCGCAGGCTGACATGTGTCTAACTTTTTTTTCTTTTGGTGAATTTACTGCAGGTCCAAGGACCGCTCTTACCTCACGATTCTGCTGGTTGTTAGACAAAATGGATTTTATGGATCCATAATTATGGGAAGACTTGCTTGGTATGGTGGATCAAAGAGATGCATTAAACCCCCTATTCACAGAGCATGGTTCACTTCCTTTTCGTTTTTAAGTTGTTCTTATCAGTAACCCTGAGATCGCTCGGAAAAGCTTTAACAGTTTTTGCACATAATGTAGACAGGAATCAGACTGACTCGTGCGGACGCTGTAGATCAAGATCAGACAGAACAGAACGTGTAGTGTGATCTGGGAACTACACTTTATGCTGTTTTGTAAGGTATGACACATGTATACATGTACATATAAAAACACTGCAGAAAAAGGATAAATTTATGTGTAACGAGAAACCTCTGCTTTTGCCACCATAGTTTAAAACCCTTTACCACACAATCCCGACTTTTAACGACCCTAAAAAAGAAGCCTCTTGAAAACATTGTGGGAAAAGGAGAAAATGCTGGTAAACAGCATTATCTCCTTTTCCCACAATGTTTTCTACCCTTCCCAAAACAAATTTCAATTATTCAATCACATTTATTTTGTCGTCTGCAAATGCTTTCAATTTGGACCAGTCTAAAATTTTGTCGTTTGGTAAAGAGTTAAATAATTTCAAGAGCTGTCCGTCGTAAGACAAAAAAAGTCGTTTCTAGGAGTTCACTTGTTAACACATCAGGAATAAATGCCTAAAACCTCATGGCACGATTTAACTCTTAGGCTGCTAATGACCTTTTGCGGACAGTGTTGATCAAGATCAGACTGCACAAAGCGTGCAGTCTGATCATGAATCTATATTGTCCGATAAGGAGATATTTTTCTACAAAAAAAAAACATTACTGTCTGTTTTATTGTCTGCTTGAATTTTTTTTAACTTATTCAGCAGGAGAAGGGTTAAGAAACTAGATCCTACCTTAACGCTTACAGAACTAAATATATGAACTCAATCTCTTTCGATTTTAATAAACCTTTGTAGGAAAACATACAAAGGGTTACATATCTCTTTAATTTATTATTTCAATTGTGTACACCCCATGCGATCCTAAAAGCACACATCTTTTATTCATAGAAGTATGTGGATGAAAGCTTTTGTCGTGACGCTGAGAAAGAAGCCGTTTGAAAACATTGTGGAATTCTCCTTTTTTCAAAATACCTTTTCAAAGATAAGTAATATCATATAAGTCAAGTTTTAATTTTCGTCTACAAATGCTTCCATTTTTTAAAAGTTATCGTTTGGTAAAGAAGTATGAAATAATCATTACACAGGCACAGACAAGGGGAACGTTTGATGGTTCAAAAAGTAATTTCGTAATTTCACCTTAACTTCATCATCATAACCTATATCGGGGGCACCTGTTGTAATTGTTTAGGCCAGACAATTCAGACGAACAGCCAACCAACAACATAGGCTTCGAGATTCGAAAACCTTTATCCCTCCCCCACACACACATACATCAATAGACACGGGGACGTAAACTAATAATGAGCCATGCTCTGTGAAAAAGGGGGATAAATGCACGGGGGGGGGGGGAAGTATCGATCCATGTCATTCTGCGCAGTCCGCCATTGGTCAATTCTCTGCGTGTCAAAGGACCATTCTAACTCCAGATCTAGTCGACTGTTACACAAAATGGATTTTATGGATCCATAGTTATGTGATGAATTGCTTAGTACAATGAATCACGGAGATGCATTAATCCCCTTTTTGCCAGAACATGGGTCATTTCTTGATATCATTTCAGCGCTAAAGGCGCAGTGGAAAGTTATGCGACAGGTTTGGCCACCAGCGCAATTATTGGCATCGTCATAGGGTGTGTTGTCTTGGTTTCAACCTGTGTTGGGATTTGCGTTTGCATTTATCAATGTCAGAAGGGATCCACCGTCCAGGTTATCCAACCTGCGGTAGTGCCACCTACTGTAACAGGTAACTCTGATAATATATATATGTAGCCCCAAAAATCAGGGAACCCTGCTGCATACTTGTTTCTTCTGACATAAGACAGGGTGACTTAATCTCTCAAAATTTCAACAGATTCCAAGAGCAACAATGTGCTGTATCATCTCCAGTATGCCCATCAGGTGTCGTGCAGGTGTTACTGCATATGGAGGTGCACACCCGATATTGACTTGGGTTCAGTTACTGTTGTATGTTTTAGGTAAAATAAAGAATTACCTCAAGGTGAAACACATGGGTTCCCTCATTTTTGATTCTACGTATATACTTTACACGTAATTATATACTAATAACTATATACTAATTATATACTAATTGTGCCATGCTCTGGCAAAAGGGGGCTTAATGCATCTCCGTGATGCATGACACCAAACAAGTGATAACATGATCATGGATCCACAGAGTACATTTTATCTAACAACCGACTGAATCATGAGGTAGACCGGTCCTTTGACATACAAAAAATTGATCGATAGTGAAAAGTTTCGGCCCAGGTCAGCCTGCGCGGACTGCGCAGGCTGACTTGGACCGATACTTTTCGCAGATGCATTAAGCCCCCTTTTCACAGACCATGGCTCAATTCTAGGCAAGACAACAAAATTTTAGAAGCGTCCGTACCAAAAGCATAAATGCAGATATAGAGGACCTCACGTGAGTGTCTATGTATCATTTTAATCCTGGTCTTTATCTGTATTCTTTGAAAGACAAATTGCAAGATTGGAGCAACAATTGATTTGTCGTCTGCAAATACTTCCAATTTGGACGAGTCTTAGCCTAAATTTTGTCGCGTTGTATAAAGAGTTAAAAAGGCGATATAGTTATAACATAAGCTAAATTCAGTTGTGGCAATTTATTACATGTACTATTTACTTCAAAACATGAGAGTTTGAGGCAGTTGTTCCCCCTTTTTTCCCTCTATTTGAAAACTAGATCTATCTCTTTTTTTTTCTTTTTGGACTGATCATTTGCACGTGTGTCTTATGTGCACATGTGTCTGCCAGCGTGTTTGTGAGCAAGTTCTTTCTTTTTTTCCTTTCTACCCATTAACCCCACTCGTATTTGACTTGTTTTTTGTTTGATTGCTTTGCTTACTCCATGTTGTATGATGTTCTCATACCTGGAAGAAATAAAAGTGTATGTATGTATGTATGTATGTCAAACGAGTTGACTAAAATTATATGACACGAGTCTTGGCGAGAGTCATATACGACGTAAATTTTAGTCAACTCGTTTGATTAATTTTAGAAATATGACGTTTGCCGATAGTAAAAATGATTAATCGAAAGAATTAATGAACTAGACGGATCACAGTAGCAATTAGAAATGTACTAACGTGTCAACAAAGGCGTAATTTCTGATTATTTGTCTTCACTGAAAAAAATCTGAGCTGACAGATTTTGTTTACATTTTGCACAGAAATAGTACTTTCTTATAACCTGTAAAAGACTTATCTTTAAAAAAAGCATGTCAAGCGGGGCTCTTTAAGAGATACGTTGCATTTTAAGAGTTACTGACAAAATGAATTACCCTTATAGTAAACGTCTATTTTTGCCTGATTTAGCAACGCAATCATTTGTAAATCTCCCAATTTTCTCCCACGTCTGTGATTTCCACATTTTGAAACGGCAATCGACATATTACAGATAAAAATCTACTCTCTCACTGTCATAGTAAGCCAGTGGAACATAATAGAGTAACATTAAAGGAACATGCCCAAACTGCTGAGCAGAGACATATGTCCATTAGTTGCATTAGCTTTCCTGGTCCATGTACTTGCTTCTCGCTGCGTAGGAAATTTGTGACATAGCGCTAAACAGAATTTCCCATGCAGCCCGAAGCAAATACAAGCATCATGAAAATTACTACGCTATAATATTGCGTATACATGTATATATTTGATCCGTGCTCGGGCCAAAGGGAGCTTAATGCATTCCCGTGATGCATGATACCAAGCAAGCTATGACATAATTATGGATCCATAATAACCACTTTTTGTAACAATCGATCCGATCATCATGTGGTAGAATGATCCTTGGACATACAGATACTTGACCAATAGCGAAATCTTTCGGCCCAGGTCAGCCTGCGCAGGCTGACCTGAGTCGATACTTTTCGCGGATGCATTAAGCCCCCCTTTATACAGAGCATGGCTCGATTCATTTTTCAGTGATGGATATGCACCAACAGCCGCAGAGTCAACAACCGCCTGCCTATAACTCGGAAACCGAATATTATGCTGATCCCAAGGTCTAAAGCAGCAATATGCAGCAAGCCGCAGATATCATGTCATATCTGGAAAAAAAGTAGATGGACTTTGGTGACTGAGGAGGAACTGCTTCTCTCTCTCTCTCTCTCTCTCTCTCTCTAAGATTTTCTGTCTCCCAGTGTGGTTCTAACCCTTTACCAGACGATAAAAATTCTAGACTTGTCCAAATTGAAAACATTTGTAGACGTCGAATTAAATGTTACTCAAACTATGAAATCTATCTAACATAGGATAGAAAACATTGTGTGAAAAGGAGAAAATGCTGGTTACCAGCATTTTCTCCTTTTCCCACAATGTTTTCCAAAGCCGTCTTCCTTATGGTTGTTAAAAGTCGCGAATGTGTGGTAAAGGGTTAACCGTTTACAAAAAGAGCCCATGTATCTGCGGATGAAAACTTTTGGAAACATCGTGTGAATATGTAAAAATGCTGGTAAGCAGCATTTTTCTTCTTCCCACAATGTTTCTACCTTTTCCCATCAGTTCGGCTGCATATTATTATAAATGAATTTGTCTCCTGCAAAGGTTTTCAGTATGAAAGGGCCTAAAATTTTGTCCTCTGGTAGATTCAACAGACTTAATTCTGTCATAGATTGAAAATAAACAGCGCCCTGGGAAAAGGGGGTTTAATGCATCTCCGTGATGCATTATACCAAACAAGCCATCCCATGAATATGGATCCATAAAATCCATTATGTTAAACAACCGACCGACCGGATTCTGGAGGTAGAATGGTCTTTGGACATGCAGAAAAATTACCAAAGGCAAAAGGTTTCGACCCGGGTCAGCCTGCGCGGACTGCGCAGGCTGACCTGCGTCGATCCTTTTTGCAGATGTATCAAATCCCCCCGCCCCCTTTCAGTTTCAACAGAGTATGGCTCAAATTTATTTGAATCTTAATCAGTGTGTTCACTTGTTTTACATTAAAAGATCAGTTCATGTAAGACTTTCATTGTTTGTTTAGCCGATACAGGAACGGGCAAGACTAATGCCGTCTTAATCCTTATCCTGCTAAATAAATGAAATAAAATTATTTTCAAACCGGTTGTAAAAACCCGAATAATGCTATTTCAAACTTATTTTCAGGACAAAGCTATCTCCTAATCGGACAGTGTAGATCCAAGATCAGACTGCACGCTCTGTGGAGTCTGATATTAATCTACACTGTCCGCAAAAGGTCAGTGAGTCGCGCTTAGCAGCCCAAGGGTTAATTCTTCACCAGACAACAAAATTCCAGGCTTGCCCAAACGGAAAGCATTATTTTATTCCAATAACATTAAATGTAGCCCAAAGAACGTTTATCGCTGGAAGGGTACGAAACATTGTGTGAAAAAAAGAAAATGATGCTGAAAATCAGCATTTTCCAATTTTGGCACAATGTTTTTAAAAGGTCTTTTTTCAGAGTCGTTAAATCACGGGGTTACTATACTTTTATACTCGTTTAATAAAAATCCCAAATGAAGATCTTTTCACGAACCATACACATGCACAGGGGAGGTAAATGTTGTTGGAATGTTAACAAAGACTGGTTATTTACATTTGCGTACATCGATGGCTTTAAAACTGAAATATAGATAGTAATGAGAGGGCATGTAAAAAACACGAGTATTCACTCATTTTTTAAATATGTATTTTTCTGTAAAATTTCTTAGCAAGGAATGATTGCATTTTGAACTGTGACGTAGAACACTTACTCTGATAGCGCAGTTGTTATAATCGCTTACAGCATTGTTTTTGCAAGACGTGGATTCGATAAATTGCAGTATTCCCCACTCCTCGCGCCCCCAGGCACCACCAGTCTTAGAAAATGCAGATACACGAACACGACTTTTCCTTAGACAATATCAACTTTCTCCGAACAGAAAAGAAATTTGGTCAAAATCTACGTTTATGCTCCTTTAACAAATGACCACACGACACTTGAGACTGTTCCAAACTAAAGCATTTGCAGGCGACAAATTGACAGTGGCTCAAAAGAGTAAAGTTGTCTGTGAAAGGGTACAAAACGTTGTTGGAAAAGGAGATAATGCTTTTTACAAGCATTTTCTTTTTTTGCCACAAATTTCCACAAGCTTCTTTTCTCAACGTCTTAAAAACACGGAATTTTGTGGCAAGGGGTTATGGGAAGGTATTCAGATTTTTGTAATCTCGTCAAACTTACGAAAATGATTTATCACTGAATTGAGTAAGGCGATAGCTGGTAAATCATCAGTAAAATAGAAAGAAAATCGTAAGAGTTATAAAGTTTCAGTGTTATTTCCTTAACGGGCTACATACCTTCTTAGGGTATTTTTAGATTTCGCGCCGGAGTTTCGCAGAGACTTGTGGCAATGTCACATGATCAGTAACACGCCACCCTCGTTAACCCAGGTGTGAAGTATTACCATTCATCACCCCTGGGACATTCAATTGCGAAACCGTCGTTTCTATGAATATTCATAAGGTTGCGAATTACACCCAATAGCCAGTCGAATTTGTCGATAACATAACGATACTCTCTTATAGTGGAGGATAATCACATTTCTTCCGTTAATATCAATAGACTGGGTAAAACCCACATCATTATCAACGGCGGCCGCCGGTGGGCCTTCCTACTGTTGCATTTGCCTTACGACAATCCAGCGCAGACATAAATCCTTGTGTATAAAGGCAAACATTCAGAAATATAGTATGCTGCTGCAGTCCTTCGGGGTATGTAACAGGGGTGACGTCATCCTCGTTGACCCAGTTCCGATGTATTCCGTAAACTACATGCATCGATTTGATTGCTTGTAGACGAGGTAAAAATAGAAATGATGGCATGTGGTTGATAAAACATAGATTAAATTTTCTCACTGAAAAACTGAGATTACCAATCAAAATGCCTCATGAATAATTCATGAGAATGAGAAAACATACGCAAGATAACCCAGGGGCGATGGATGTAGTTTACGGAATACATCGGAAATGGGTTAACGAGGATTGTAACACGCGTCGATTACGAAGATTCGTAGTCAAATCAATAGGATGACGTCATGTCTGATGTTACAAAAAAAAAAAAAATAGACGGAGGTGTCGTTTGGAAAACGACCGTCCCGTTATTCAACGTCCAAACTTGCATCTTTTCACTGAATAAAAACCGTATACTTTATACTTATGAAAAGAAGAACATATCTGGTTGTATTTATCAGTGCTTCACGACAAAATTTGATTTATGGCATAAAAGCTAAACGGGCCCCTTTAATTTCAATAAGTAAAAGAAACATTATACTTAACCCTTATCCTGCTAAATAAAAGAAATGAAACTTTAAGGCCGATAGTAAAAAAAAAAAATTTCCTTTTTCAAGGGTATTTTTGGAGGAGAGATATCTCCTTGTCGGACAGTGTAGATCCAAGATCAGACCGCACGTTCTGTGCAGTCTGATCTTGATCTACGCCGTCCGCAAACGGTCAGTGAGTCGCGCTGAGCAGCCTATGGGTAAATCAGATAATCGATTAGAGATACATTCTCCCAATGAGTGTTGCCATAAAGTTATTCTGAGTAAATTATTTAATTATAAAGTCGATGTCGACAGCGTATCCAAGATAAATTACAGTACTGAGACAACTAATACTTTTGCATTTAACCTAAATCTTTTAAAGCCAATATCCACTTAAAGGCCCAGAGGCGGCCAAAAGTAAACAGGGCGAATGTTAAAATGCACCTGAATTAAACCATACAATTTAGAAGAATGGAAATTATTGTGACGTAATAATCAGTCATTGTATGGTCGGTCCATGTGTTAGTCGCTGGCAGAAAAAATGAATTTTAAAACCAGGTAAAAAGTAAACAAAATATAGAGCGACCTGGCAAAAGAATAGATTCTTTAATGGCATTGAAATGCATCAAAAAACATGGCAGTGATGGGTGTGGATTTGTTTTCGTATATCTTACCATTTTTTGCAATCTTCGTCCTTCTTATCCCCACCCCCCCCCCCCCCCAAAAAAAAAAAAAAAAAAAAGTCAGATTCTTGTTTGGGTTCATTATTTTCTGGAGAGCATTACTATTGTTGGCGTGGCTTATTTCCTATAGACCTGAAGTGCAATCTTGTCAACAAGACAGGATATGTAATGTTTTTCACTTCAAGGAGGAGATAATTTCAAAACTGAGAATGCAAGAGTTAAAGTTCTTTTACTCTCCACCTTTTTGGTCCATATGCATCTCAAGGGATATTCCTCGAACAAAGTTTTCTTTATACTCGTCTGGGGCAGATTATTCCAAAATTAAGATAGCTAGATTTACGGTTCTTTCACTGTGCACTTAGCCTTTTGGTCCGCTATCCATACGTGAGATATATTATGGTTATATACTGAATTATAGGAAATATTGCCTTGACAAGACACTTTTCAAATTTTAACCCTGTGTCACACAATCCCGAGATTTAATGACCCTGGGAAAGGGGAGCCCTTTCAAAACATTGTGGGAAAATGAGAAAATGCTGTTAACCATTTAAAAGGAAGACTGCCAGAGAAATCGCTGTCTAAATTTACTTGTTTTCGCGAAATTGTTCTGATACACAGTCTTCATGGTTTTATAAATAAACCGAAATCAAAAAACTGAAATAGAAAATAAATGTGTTTTTTAATATGACGGATTTACAAAAAGATTTATTATACTACCGTTATACTGATTGTAAATGACCTCTCCAATAATTGCAATTTTTCATTAAAGAAATAAATCTAAGCAAAAAGAAAAAATTCGTTAAAAAAGAGAAAGAACACCGCAGAAAAAGATCACGTGACGTGATGCTATCTGGAGAATTCGTACCCTGGAGAACTCGTACCCTCATCTCGAGAGCACGAGTTCTCTGGAGAACCCGTACCCCACAAATAGATATAAATAGGTTGATCAGTATGTTTTCAAGTTTTATTTTTCAAAACTGACTAGACTCTAGCATTTTTCTCAGTTTTATACAAAAATTCTATGGATTTATAATGATATACATTTGATGAAATAACACACAGAGTTGCTTCTAGGATGCGGGATTGCGAGAATCCGGCAAAAATCAACTTATGAGCGCAAAAAAAAGTTGTGTCTCTTCGCCCTACGTACCGCACACCTCAAAAGAGTCCGTGGTACTTATGTTTTGGGCGGATTGCGCAGGCTGACATGGGTCGATACTTTTTGGCAGATGTATTAAGCGCCCTTTTCTCAGAGCATGGCTCATTTATCTACTTTCTGAAATTTTTAACGTTTAGAAAAACAACCTCTTCATTTTACATGTCTGCAGCAGACAACTTTTTAAAATATTGTGGGAAGAGGAGAAACTGCTAGTTACTGCAATTTCTCTTTTTGTCACAATGTTTTCCATCACATCAATGCACAACCATCTTCCACATTAATAATCAAAGTTTAAATTGTCGTCTGCATGCTTTTTCTGTTTGGGATAGTCCAAAAATTGCTGTCTGTTCAAAGATTAAAAAATGTTACAATTTTTTTAACATGTCTGGTACTAGTATTTTGTATAGGCCACCTTTATTTATTGTCATCAGTTAAGATTCTTTCCTATTCAGTGGACTTAGCAAATTGTATCAAATTTTAATTGAACGATTTCTCCTTTCCAAAAATATTTTGGCTTATCTGAGCACACATTACAAACGTTCATTAGAGTTTGTTCCTGTTGAAAATGAGCCAAATTGGATCATCATCTTTAGTTTTGTGTCTAGAATTTTGAAAAAATATGCATTTCTGAGCATGTCAAAAGCATATGGCCTACAATTTCTTCAAATCTTTACCAAACTCGCGTTGTTAGATATTTATGAGAGCTTGGTTCCTTAAAAATTGAGCAAAATCGGGTCATAGAGTCACAAATTACATGCTCTTGAATTAAAAAAAAAACTAACAACATTTTTTAGCTTGTGAACAGCTTACAGCCTTCATTTTACTTTCAATCTTCACAAAAACGACACAGTTTATAGATATTCATGGGAGCGGGATTCTTTTGCAAACCGTCAGATTACTTGGTCAGAAATTCCTTGCCCTTAAATTTAAAAAAATGCATTTTGAGCTTGTCAAGAGCTTACCGCATGTATTTTTGGAAACTAACATGAAAAAGAATAGCTTTGCTCATATCAGTTCTCAATTTCATTATACCTCCACAACTCTTTGTAAAAACCCGAGTCTGTATTTAAATACCAGTAGAGCTGTTTTTAGTCTTTATAGGCCTCTTGTTCCTAGAATATTATAACAATGTGGAACATGTACTGTTTTATGCCTTTACACCAGCAAAATTAAAAAAAAAAAAAAAAAAACCAACGTTTTTTTCTCATTCATTTAACGCCTAAGTTGTTTGTTTACATCTACCAAAATATATTGAAATCAAAAGCCAATAAACTATTTGAAAACATTGATGCCGACCTCTCCTAGCTTCTTTTTTAAAAGAAGCCAACTTGTTTAATATACATACGACTCTAGGATGTCACACCACTAGTTTTTTGCCATATTAAAAATAGAGTGAAACTGACCATCTTTGAAGCTTCACAAATCGCTCAATGGAAAAACTTTGGCTTTACTGTCTCTTGTTCTAAAAAGTTAAGTCATAGTCCTTAAAAAAAAAAAAAAAAAAAAAGAAAGAAAGAAAAATGCATAAAAAACAACATGTCAACAGATTGCGTTTTTCGCTGAATCCCAATCAATACAGGCACCGAAGAAACTGCCCTCTCAAAAACACCTTTTCACGGCCATGACCACAATTTTTTGTTCCTCCACTGACACAAAATAGTCCGATCAATATATGATAAAATCACATCTAAATGGTCTCCAACTGCCCAAATTTTAAGCAAATTTAAATCATTTACCACCAAGCCCTCTCAGCTCAACGAAACAGTGCACCAAAAGTGCTACTGCAAAATTTCACATCGTACTACTACGACCCGGAAGTAGTATAGGAGGGTAGACCTCGGACAAAATCCGTTTTGTCCGAGGTCTACCCTCCCTGAGTGCCATTTTGTCCGAGGTCTACCCTCCCTGAGTGCCATTTTGTCCGAGGTCTACCCTCCCGGGGAAACAAAAGACCGGTCAAAATGTCAAACCGGAAGTAGATATCCACTTTTTCTGCCCCCCCATGCCGCGGCTGGGGGGTCCTTTTTATCCATGGTCTGTGAAAAGGGGTCTTAATGCATCTGCGCGCACGCGCGCACGGATCGTAATGAAATGGTTCGGCAGAGACTATCGTTGGACTTAGTCTTTTTTCTTCATCGGAGATAGATGTTCGCCATCTTTGACGCGGCAGGGATCCTTTTTTAACCATGGTCTGTGAAAAGGGGACTTAATGCATCTACACGCACGTGCGCACGGGTCGTAATGATATGGTTCGGCAGAGACTATCGTTGGACTTACTCTCAAAAGACCGGTCAAATTGTCAAAACGGTGGTAGATGTTCACCATTTTTTGACGCGGCTGGGATCCTTTTTTAACCATGGTCTGTGAAAAGGGGACTTAATGCATCTACACGCACGTGCGCACGGGTCGTAATGATATGGTTCAGGCAGACACTATTGTTGGACTTAGGCTTTTCTCTGTCATCGTTGGACTTAGTCTTTTTTCTCTGTCTTCGTTCGCCTCAGGCTTTCTCTAGTACCGTTGAAGTTAGTCTTTTTTTCCACGATATGGGTTATTTCCCCTCCTCAGCTTGGTTCAGCCAGAGATCATCGTTGGACTTAGTCTTTTTTCCGTCTTTGTTCGCCTCAATCCTTCTCTATCAACGTTGGACTTAGTCTTTTTTCCACGATATGGGTTATTTCACCTCCTCACGCTGGTTCAGCCAGACAATATCGTTGGACTTAGTCTTTTTTGAGTTGTTCTTTGTCTCTATCACCGTTGGACTTAGTCTTTTTTCCCACGATATGGGTTATTTTCCCCTCCTCAGCTTGGCTCAGGCAAAGACCATCGTTGAACTTAGTCTTTTTTCCGTCTTTGTTCGCCTCAATCTTTCTCTATCACCGTAGGGTTTAGTCTTTTCTTCGGCTCCTAGTAGTATGATCTTTAGACATTGCCTGATTATATGATCTGAGTGTGGGTTTTTTTTCCGGCATTTCCCGGAAATCAGTTCGTCTAGACTTACCCGACCTTAGATTTATTCGTCCCTAGTTTTATTCGACCCTAGTTTTTAATCTGCAAAACTTTTTTTAAATTGTAAAAAATTTTTATCCGAAAATTTTTATCCGAAATTTTTAAGCGTAAAAAATTTTCTCTATCGAAAAATTTGACTGTAAGATTTTTTTATTTGAAAAAAATTTTTCTCTGTAAGATTTTTTGAAAAAATTTTTCTATCGATAAAAATGTTTTTTCTCTCTGCAAGATTTTTTTAATCGTAAAAAATTTTTTTCTATCGCCCAAAAAAGTTTTTTCTCTCTCTGCAAGATTTTTTTAAAATTGAAAAAATTAGCTGCTCCATATTTGATTTTTTCTCGTCTTGGTATACTTTATAATTTATTTGCACTACTCGAGAAACGAGAGATGAATGATTATAGGAAAAGTTCACTGGATTTTTATAGCTTAGTGGAGGGATTGATCTGCTTTTGTCTTTGAATTAAGAGTACGAACGGTAGGTGAGCATGTAGATAGAACATAACGTACTGTAAAAATTCATTCACATAGAATGTTATGATCTATCTACAATTTCCAAGACTGATCTTTTTTGAAGAAATGATTGAATAAAATTGCTTTCATCGTTATTTATGTTGTCATTTTATTATTAATCCTTAAAGAGAAAAGTAAAGAAATCATGGAGGTGGATGTACAAGCTATTTTATTTCAACATCCTTGTAATATTTTCATCACAGGTCCGAGTGGTTGTGGAAAGACAGTCTTTGTTCATAAATTAATTGACTATCGAGAGGATTTGTTCAATATCGTTCCTGAAAGAGTTGTCTGGTGTTACAAAGAATGGCAGTATGCTTACAATCTTATGCAGGAGAAATTCAATTCGCAGTTTGAATTAATAAAATTCGTGGAAGGAATTCCTGACGATGAAAACGAGCTTGTCAGCGATGTATCTATACCGCATTTAATCGTCTTTGATGATATGCTGGGTGAAAAAGATGAGGAAAAAATTAAACTTTGGTTTACAAGAAAAGGACATCACCGTAATGCAACCGTGATTTATATCACACAAAATATGTTTCAACAATCGAAATCGAGTCGAACCATCAGTCTTAATTCAAGATACATGATTTTATTTCGAAATGAGCGAGATAAAAATCAGATTAAAACACTAGCTCACCAAATGCAAGCTCCACATTTGCTGTCTGCTTATGAAGATGCTACATCGGTGGATCATGGATATCTTGTCATTGATTTCCATTCACGAACAAATAAAGAATTAAGACTGCGAACAGATATATTTCATCGTTATGAAGAAGACGAAAGAGGTCCAACCGTTTATTCCCCTGCTTAATCGTTACAATGTTTTTTAAAATAAAAATGACTTCATTTTAATTTATATTGTCATTCTATCAATAGGCGACAGTGAGTAAACATGGCTTTACCAACCACGCCAACTTCAATTTTAGCTGCTTTGCGAAATTTAAGTCAACAAACCAATAGATATGAAAGAGAATCTGTGTTGAAAGCAGGATTAAAAGAAATTTTAAAATGGTTTACGTTGGCAGCACAAAACATCCTTGAAGATAAAATCAAATTACCAAAACAAACCACCACGTATATGACAAAACATAGAGCAGATATCGAGCAGTTAGCAGATCCGAATATTGATGAGGAAATTAAACGTAGAATTATTTTAAAACCTGGAGGTGGTGGATTTCTAGGTGGTGTTATTATCAGAAGTTTACTGAGATGGGATGGAACTAAAACCGTTAGGAAATTTGGGGATGAAAGGCAACCTCGAAAACGTGCTCCGCGAAAGAGGAAATCTCCAAAGAAGAAAAATTCTCCAAGGAAGAAAAAGTCTCCAAAGAAGAAAAAATCTCCAAAGAAGAGAAATCCCCCGAAAACGCATGCAAGAACTATCACCTCACCACCTATAATTGATGCAAGAACTACCACCCCACCACCTATGATTGATGAAAGATTTGTTACTATGCGAAGGCCTGTAGGAAGCAGCATTTCAGAACATCAAAGCTATCCGAAATCCAGAAAGGAACTATTAAGTGAAAGAATGCAAAAACTCAGAACAAAGTATTCACAATTTATAGAACCAGGGAAAAAATTGAAGTTTCAATCCATTCCATCCGCCTCATGGTCTCCAAATACATTAGCTAAATATAAAAAAGGTAGAAAGGCAGAAGATCGACTGTTTGGGGATATAATCCAATATAACCTTGACACAGGAAAATATCGTGTTGACTATGACAAGCGTCTGATTCATCTTGGTGGTGGAAGAACCATTCCTCTACCCGACAGAGGGTCAGATGTAGAAGAAAGCGAGGATGAAGAACTCACTGATTCCGATTCGTAGTTTTCTTTTGTAAAAAAAAGACAGTATGATAAAACATCAGGTATAAATGATAGTGACATGGAACTTTTATTTTCATTTGATGTGAAATAGTGATAAAGTCAACATGAAGAAAAGGCCTCTGATAAAAAAACACGGCTCGATGGTTATGGCCATGATACAGGCTACACCAAAAATACGTAAAAAACTTGTCAAAGATTCACCCTCAGAAGCAATAAGGTGTAGATCGGAATGCTGTCATAATGTTTTAAAAGGCAATGTACATTTATCACCAGATCAGAAGAAGAAGTTGTATTCAAGCCGACAACATCTCAGACGTTTAGCTTCAAAATCAGTCTCTGTAAAAGATAAAAAACAAATTTTAAATCAAAAAGTTGGATTTCTTTCATTGCTTGCACCTGCATTATTACCTTTGTTAGGAAAAGCCGTTATCGGAGGGATAGGAGGAGCTCTAAAAGCCTTGTAGATAAAAAAATCTTGTAGATGAAAACATTTTCAATGAAAAAAAATCTTATAGATAAAAATCTTGTAGATAAAAAATCTTATAAATAAAAATCATGTCTGTTAGAAAAATGGTTATCGTACCTTACCAGGTCTTAGAAAACATGAAACGATGGAAAGCCGAACAAGCTCAAAAACCTCGTTTACCACCTAATCCACAAGTTGCAGATGCATCACATCTTCGGCAAGATATGAGTCAAATTTTACAAAGTACCGACCTGTCAGAAACAGAAAAGGCTCAAAGATATGGTGAAACTTTGATTAAGTTACAAAATTCGCTTCAGAAAACAAAACCAACTTCGATCAATTTTCCTCCAAAAACCGATGATGGTGCACAGGAATCAGCATCTGTTGGCCTGAAATCTGTTGCCTTGTATGATCGAATTTTGCAAAGTGTACCAAAAACCATGAAAAGAAAAGCTGAGTTACTTTTGAGTATGATAAAAGACAACGATAATTTAACTTGGGACGAACAAGGGGTGGTGTCATATAAAGGTACACGTATCCATGGCTCCAATATTATTGATCTTGTCAATGATGCGATACGTCAAAGAAAAGGTATCGAGCCCAGAGGTTGGAAAACATTTTCAAAGGCATTACATGAAAGCAATATACCTCAAGAAGTTATTGGCAATTTAAACAGATGGAAATGGATACAAAAAGTCCATGATAAATCACCGAGTAAATCATTGAGCGAAGATGAAGAATCCCATGCAGAATCCTATGGAGATTCCGATCACTTATTTCACACACCAAAAAGCGTACGAAAAAGTACTAAGTTAACTCCTATAAAAAGAAGTATGAAAAGAATAAAAGAAAAATCTCCATACATGAAACCTGAAGAAAGAGAACGATTGAAGCAATTCTATGTTAAAGAACTGCTAACTCCCCCAAAGTCTATAAAAAAGACTCCGAGCCGTAAAACACTTCAGTCATGGGAGGCATGGTAAAGTCAAAACTTGATTACGTGTTAAGAAAGTTGTTTTATGATCCTAAAAGTACTGTAGCATTTAGTGGAGTAAAGCAATTGTATCACGCTGCGAAATCTGTTTTGAAAGGAATAAGATACAAAGATGTTCAAGAATGGTTACAGGGTGAATCCACCTACACCTTACACAAACCGATTCGTCGTCGTTTCAAAAGACGAAAAACTATTGTAGGTGGTATAGATTATCAATGGCAAGCTGATTTGGCTAACATGCAACATTTAGCAAAACAAAATAATAACAAGAAATATTTACTTTGTGTGATTGATGTGTTTTCGAGATTTTCGTGGGTTATTCCTATTCCAGACAAAACGGGTAAAACTTTAATCAAAGCATTTCAATCTATCGTTCAGAAATCAAAACGTAAACCTTTGGCGCTTCAAACAGACAAAGGTTCGGAATTTAAAAACAAATCGTTTCAAGACTACTTGAAAAAGAATCAGATTCATTTTTTCACCACTGAAAACCCAGAGACAAAAGCAAGTATTGTTGAAAGATTTCAACGAACTTTGAAAACGAGAATGTGGAAATACTTTACGTACAAGAAAACAAGGCGTTACATTGACGTATTGAATTCTTTAGTTAAGAATTACAACCATACTTTTCACAGAAGTATAAAAACATCTCCTGTAATGGTAACAAAATCCAATGAGGCAGAGATTTCAAGAAATCTGTATCCTCAATTATCGACAAATGTAATGACAAAAAAGTCGAAATTCAAAATTGGAGATCATGTTCGAATCAATAAAACAAAACGTACATTTGATAAGGGCTATTTACCGAATTGGACGCAAGAAATATTTGAAATCAGCCATGTCAACAAAACATTTTCGCCTATTACCTATAAAGTAAAAGATCTGCTGGGAGAACAGATTTTAGGAACTTATTATGAATATGAACTTCAATTAATAAAAGATGATGATATTTATGAGATTGACTCAGTTCTTGATAGACGCACAAGACGTAAGGGCAAAAAATTAATCAAAGAAATAAAAGTCAATTGGAAAGGCTATCCAAAAAAATTTCAAAGTTGGATACCAGAATCCTATTTGGTATCTTGATCGGGAAAAAAAAGTCTTATCTACAAGATTTTTATAAATAAAAAGACAATACAATTATGATAAATTCGCAGTCAAACATTGAGACTGGGACAGAAAGTGTCGATAGTGTTAGTACTAAAAATTACAACTGCTGTGGAAATCGTGTCCCAAAGAATCAGTTCACCTATATTTCACAGATTTTAGTCATTTATGCAATTATTGCAACCTCAATAGTACATTTAAGTATTCAAAGTCAAGATCGTGAATTGTGGTTGATCCTGTTAAGCAGCTCACTCGGGTATATTCTTCCATCACCAGGATTAAAATTCACAAAGTCTGGACAAAAAACAACTAGTGGGGTTGATTTCGTTGACAGTAAAAAATAAAATATTTAAAAAATGAATTCGTTTTATCTCACTCTACCCAGCGATAGTTCCATGGACCTTTATCCGAACAACACCCAATGTTGTTCTAAGGTTGATTTACCAAAGACAGTTCATATTGACAAGGAAACTTGGGAAGTTGCATTAGTTCATCTTATTACCCCCTCTCAGTTCTTAAACATAAGTGAACAAGAAGCGAAGTTCGAAATTATAACTGCAGATCTTAATTTATACAATGCAGCAGCAGCGGCAGATAAAAGAAGAGATAATATGAAGGTAATTCCATTAAAACGAAACGCAAAAGGTGAAGCAATAAAATGGTCAATTGGATTTACTTTTCCACCGGGTAGTTACACTTCAGCAAAACATGTTATAGAGGTAATGGAAGAATTGATTCAAAATAACCTAAGTGAAATCTTTCAGAAGCATTCAATCGGGGTGTCTATTAGCTATTCAACCTCAAGCAAACGTCCAAAATTGGGGTTCGTAAATATAACAAGAACAGGATTCAAATTTCATCCCCAGCTGTTTTTAAAACTGGGAGGATCACCAGAATTCAAATATGAGATAATTTATTCGAATAGAAATATTTTAGATGTATTTAAATACACTCCTAACATTGATGCTGGCTACAATCATCTGTTTGTTTATTCAGATGTTGCTGAACATACTATAGTGGGTGATACACTTGCTCCCATACTTCGTGTTCTTCCGTTCAAAGCAAACATATCAGGTGAAAATAATTATGAAACCCAACATATCAACCATGAAATCACATTACCGCATTACGTCCCCGTTTCGAAATCTGATTTCAATACTATTCACATTCAAATAACAGGGGATTCTGGCATACCGTTTCATTTTATTATTGGTAAGACAATAGTGAAGTTACATTTCAGACAGAAAAAATAAAAATATTTGACAAATAAATATTTAAATAAAATATTTGATAAAAAAAATGCTACCAGTTTATC
Organism: Tridacna gigas; assembly: GCA_945859785.2. Taxonomy (NCBI): domain Eukaryota; kingdom Metazoa; phylum Mollusca; class Bivalvia; order Cardiida; family Cardiidae; genus Tridacna; species Tridacna gigas. Next base: position 27,547,430 of record OX244042.2, on the reverse strand, counting down.
GTGGTGTAAAACATCAGTATGGCTATGGGTTAGGTTCCCTATTTAGATCAGCAATTAAAGTAGTGACTCCATTGCTTAAACCCTTGGTTAAATCTGGGTTGAATGCTGTAAAAAAAGAAGGAATCAAACAAGGAATAGGCGTAGTAGAAGATATCCTTTTACGTGGCGAAAACCCTAAAAAAGTTGTAATTTCAAGGGGAAAACAAGCCATTCATGATCTAGCAGAAAAGCTAATACCAGGGATAAATAAAAGAAAATCACGAAAACCACGTCATTCCCCCTACCACCTTCACAGTGGTAAGATCATAAGACAAAGAGACAGACGACCTCTTGATATATTTGATTAATATATTGGATTCATATATTGAATTCATCTACTTGAATTATAAAAATGATGCAAAACGGTTCTTGTGAATGCAGTAAGTCAGAACTCGATGTTCTTTCTGTACCACCTACAATGACAACGATGCAAGAAAGTCAATGGATTGAACATTTTCCAATATCGTCTTTGGCAAACTATGCACCAATAGAATTTATCATACCACCTCAAACTGAACATTGGACAGATTTGTCACAATCGTATTTGTATGTCAAATACAAAATCGTTCAAGCTGACGGTAATGATTTAGATGCCAATACAAATGTGGCCCCTGTAAACAACTTCCTACACAGTTTGTTTAGCAGTGTCGATTTGTATCTAAATAATAAACTAATCACCAGCAATTCAGATACCTATCCATACAGAGCATATATCGAAAATCTTATGTCATATAATTCTGACAGCAAGACTACGCATTTGAAAGCTGGTGATCTTTGGATTGAAGACACCTCTGCTCATTTCAATTCACTCAACCACGATGGAACTAATGAAGGTTTACAAGCTAGAATGCGTGAAATTGAACGAAGTAGAACCGCCGAACTTTTTGGACGCTTGCATCTTGATCTGTTTCAACAAGAAAAATATTTACCCAATGGTATTGAAATCAGACTTAGATTAAACAGGTCTTCGCTAAACTTTTGTCTCACAGGAGGTACTGGTGCACCAGATCCAAAAATTGTACTGGAAACAGTCAGTCTTCATGTGCGAAATGTCGAATTGTTGCCTGTTGTTGCAAATGATCTAAATCATGTTATTGCTCAGCAAAACATGAAAATTCCTATTCGCAGGGTTGAAGTAAAAACTTTTACCATTTCTACAGGTCTTCAGTCTAAAGTTGAAGATCATCTGTTTCAAGGACAACTTCCAAAACGCATTTTCATTGCAATGGTAGCAAATACTGATTATAATGGGGCTTATAACAGAAATCCATTTTTCTTTCAACATTTTAATCTGTCAAAAATTGATGTATCATGTAATGGTCACAGTATTCATAACAGACCCTTTGAACCTAACTTTGAAGCAGGATTGTATTTGAAATCCTTTCTATCATTGTATCAGGCTAACTCATCTTTAGCACTTAATAAATCATTTAATATTGGTAAAGAAGCCTATGTTGGTGGATACTGTTTGTGGGGATACGATTTGACAGCGGATCAAGGTAGTGAAGAAGGACAACTTCATCCTATAAAAACTGGAAATCTTCGAATTGAACTTCAGTTTGGTCAAGCTCTGGCAGCAGCTATCAACGTTATTGTCTTTGCTGAATTTGACAATCAGATTGAAATCAACAGTTTGAGAGAAGTTATCACAGATTATTAATCCAGGAAAAACCAACAGAAACTCTCTGATCAAAAGATAGCTTTCACAAAAAACAGTCCTTTTCAGGACTAAGGAATATAATATCGAAAACGACAGTTCTTTTCAGAACTATTGAAAAACAGTCCTTTTCAGAACTATCTACAGGACTAAAGAACTAAAAAAACAATGTTGGGACTCAGATTTGCTATAACACTTAGAGAAGAAGCAGAAAAGGTGAAATATTCTGTGTCGAAGTGCATCTCTACTCGGAAAAATGACATTCACAACAGCTTCGAAAAACATATGACTGAAAAATTAAGAAATCTTATTGTCAGTGAAGTTACCAACCAGTGTTACGGATGTCAAGTGGATCATCCCAGTCAAACACAGCATGAACTGTGTTTATTCAAGGATAGACAAGAACATACAGATATGTTCATAGAAAAAGCCATGATGGAATTAAATCCATACGAAATCATGGAGAAATGGTATCCTGAACTCATAGAAATGAAACTCGATGAAAGTGACTATGTGGAAGCCTACAGATTATGGCGAAATATAAAACAAAACATTTTATCTGAATTCACGGAGTCGTGGTTACAATACTGGTGTGACAAAGTAAAACAATCCTGGGGAGAAAGTGATTAGAAAAATGTATACTTCTGAAATTCAATACATATTGGATCACGGAACATGGATAAAAAATCTACAGGCAAAAGTCTGTGCAAAAGATCAGTTACCTCGACAAAAACCCAATCATGTGAAAGCCTACATTGTGAACACAGAGAAATCAACCGGTCCAGGAGAACATTGGGTAGCCGTGATATTCAACAATAATGGTGATGTACTATACTTTGATCCCTACGGACTACCACCACTTGAGCCAGAAATCATTAACTTTTTAGACAATCATTCTTATTCGTGGAGATACAATCGACAAACTCTTCAGAGTCCACAGGGAAAAGTTTGCGGATTTTACTGTATCTTCGTATTGGATGCTGCCGCCAGAGGATACAACATACAGAAATATCTTCAGCAGAAATTCCTCTCAACGGAACATCGACGAAACGATCGAGATGTAGTGTTATGGTTCAATCAGCAGTATGGAATTCTATTCAATAAAGCTCAGAGACTTTTTCCCCACAAATAGTATATAAATGTATAATAGTTCTTTTATCTATGTGTTTGTTGTAAATATGTTCATTGCTCAGTTCATTGTTCAGTTCTGTTCAAATAAAAGTTATACTGTTTAAATGGTGTTTTTTCATTCTTTTTTCCACAAAGATAATTCCTCCACAAAATATCAGTCTTGGAAAAAAAATGTAGATAGATCATATAGTACATTATATTCTATCTACATGGTCTCGCCCACGTTCGTACTCTTAATTCCAAGACGAAAAGTAGGTCAATCCCTCCACCAAGCTATAAAACCACCAAATTTCTCTATATGCCATTTCATTTCCACGATGGGTTTGTTCAGATTCTGCTGTGGACTATTTGGTAAAAGTCGAAGGAACAAGGAGAAGAGAAAACGTCAAAAGACAAAGACGTCGGCTGAGTTCTCTGCAAGACAAGGGGATAACCCCTATACCCAGAACCCAGCACCTAATTTCTACCCCGATCTTTGGGTTATGCCAACTGATGATCCAATCTTTGGGGAGTCTGTGATATCAACCAACCAATGAGTTGATGATGAAGAGGTTTAGAATCCTCTATCTTTCTCTGATTTTTGGAATTAACTTGCTCGGATGATTAATTTAATTCCAATCCAGAGAATGGTAAAAAACAGCTCTTTTCAGAGCTAACATTCATTCCAGAAAGTCCTATCTTCGAGACTTGTCAATTTTACGACTGAGTACCATTCCAAGAGTTACATTCCAAACGATATACTTCAATTCAAATTAACTCAAAAAAGGTTAAGCCCCAACACGATGCTTGTATGGTAAGGATTTATACTATAAGTCATCTCTGACCAACTCGGAAGATAGCGTATAGCATAAAAGTGTCAAATCTTGTCTGACTAATTCAATCAAATCGGTAAATAGTGGTATACATCACCTCAGCTCTCAGATCTTATAGACAAGTTACAAAGCAATACGATCTTTATCTCTAAAGCTAGTTTTTAAAAAAGACTGAGTTCGTCAGGCAAATATCTAAAAGATCATACTACTATTGTCTGGTTGAGCCAGCGTGAGGAGGTGAAATAACCCATATCGTGGAAAAAAAAGACTAAGTTCAACGGTGATAGAGAAAGATTGAGGCGAACAGAAGACGAAAAAATAACCCATATCGTGCAAAAAAGACTAAGTCCAACGTTGATAGAGAAGGATTGAGACGAACAAAGACGGAGAAAAAAGACTAAGTCCAACGATACTCTCTGCCTGAACCACCATGAGAAGGGAGTATAACCCATATCGTGGAAAAAGCCTAAGTCCAACGGTGATAGAGAAAGATTGAGGCGAACAGAAGACGAAAAAATAACCCATATCATGGAAAAAAGACTAAGTCCAACGTTGATAGAGAAGGATTGAGACGAACAAAGACGGAGAAAAAAGACTAAGTCCAACGATGATCTCTGGCTGAACCAAGCTGAGGAGGGGAAATAACCCATATCGTGGTGAAAAAGCCTAAGTCCAACGGTGATAGAGAAAGATTGAGGCGAACAGAAGACGAAAAAATAACCCATATCATGGAAAAAGACTAAGTCCAACGTTGATAGAGAAGGATTGAGACGAACAAAGACGGAGAAAAAAGACTAAGTCCAACGATGATCTCTGGCTGAACCAAGCTGAGGAGGGGAAATAACCCATATCGTAGTGAAAAAAGACTAAATCCAAGTTCGAGACGAATAAAGACGGAGAAAAAAGACTAAGTCCAACGATGATAGAGAAAAAAGACTAAGTCCAACACGGTAATAGAGAAAGACCAAACCGAGTGAAGATGGTGGGACACCTTCTTTTTCCCCGAGTCATTCTGTGGTGTCACACGTTTTCAATTCAAATTTTTGGCGGGAAAACGTCTCGACCAATCTAAATGCAGGATCAACCCGAACAAAACATGGTGACACACCATTCTTTGCTAGGAATTCCACTTCCGGTTTACTCTTTTGTTTTTACATTTTTGCAGTGGTGTGAGGAGGGGGGCAGAAAAAGTGGATATCTACTTCCGGTTTGACATTTTGACCGGTCTTTTGTTTCCCCGGGAGGGTAGACCTCGGACAAAATGGCACTCAGGGAGGGTAGACCTCGGACAAAATGGCACTCAGGGAGGGTAGACCTCGGACAAAACGGATTTTGTCCGAGGTCTACCCTCCTATACTACTCCCGGAAGCAATTTCGCAGTGGTGCGACACCCTAGGTCATACAGATAGGAAAAGATAAGAAGAAGGTTTTTCACCTTAATTAAAACCTAGGTCACATTGAAAAGAACCTGAAATTTACAAGTCTGTCACATAGGATTTATTGTTATCATCCAATTGATAGCTTTGACCCTTTAAACCCTTAGGCTGCTGTATAAATTTCGAAAAACCCGAAAAATGCTTCTTCATACTTATGTCTTGGAAAAAAAAAACCCTCCTTATCCGACAGTGTCGATCCAAGATCAAACTGCACGTTCTGTGCAGTCTGATCTTGATCTACACTGTCCGCAAAACGTCAGTGAGTCTCGCTTAGCAGCTTAAGGGTTAATCAAACAGCGCTATATGCAAAACCAGGGACTGTTGCGGCATCTGACTGCACAGATTGTGCATTATAATTTCGGATCTGTACTGTCCGCTTATTTAGTCATGCAAATATTTAAAAAAAAAATCTGTCGGAAATTCAGTTGATTATATTCTAAGCCATCGAAAAAGGTCGAGTCTTTATTTCAGTAAACTGCTAAAGAAATAGAATGAAAATTTCAAGGTAACAGCAGAAACCCGAAACTTGGGATTCAAACGATCTTTTTGCTGTAAAATCATCGTATTGGACAGTGTATCACCCAAGATCACTCGTCACAACTCGGCTCATTCGGCATACCTCGGGTGATCCGGTGATCAAATCCCTCGGCTGTATCACGTAGCTTGATATGCACCTACACGGTACATTTCGCACGTTTCCGGAAGCACACCGTTTTACCGTTATTGAAATTGTAAGGCTCCTCTTAAAAAAGAAAACATGAGTCAATTTTCTATCGTTATCTTTCTAAGAATATTTCAGTCGGCAAACAGTTTGTACGTTCAATTTTAAGTGTGGTTTATCGATTCCGTTAGGGGCTTTCATCGACAGATCGATAGATGTGAATAACTCCATCGTGGTTGTTCATGTCGTTGCTGAGCGATTTACAGGAGCGCCGCCATGTTTAAGATCATGTGATTGGTAATTCAAAATGGAATCCGCCTTTATACGGACTAGGTTAGATGTAGGTACGGAATCGGCCGAGTTGTGACGAGTGAACTCGGCCGTACCTACATCTAACCTCCATTTTGAACTACCAATCACATGATCTTAAACATGGCAGTGCCCTTGGAAATCGCTTAGCGACGACAATAATAACCACGGTAAAGTTATTCACATCTATCGATCTTTCGATGAAAGTTCCCAACGGAACATCGATAACCCATGCTAAAACAAATGAATTTACAAACTGTTTGCTGACGGAAATATTTTTAGAAAGATATCGATAGAAAATTGGGACTCATTTTTTTCTTTTTATGAGGAGCCTTACAATTTCAAAACGATGTACTTCCGGCGAAGAAATGTACTGTATATGTGCATATCAAGCTACATGTACGTGATACAGCTGAGGGACTTGATCACCGGATCACCTGAGGTTTGCCGAATGTCCCAAGATGTGAACGCACATTCTGTGCAGTTTGACTTTAATCCATACTGTCTGAAAGAGAGCGTTGAGTCGTACTCAGCAGCTTAAGGATTATTGAAAAGCTTTTTGATAATTAATAAGCGTTTTGATAGAAAAATCCAAGGCTAGCTATCTGATTGGCTTAGACGCTCTGTCAATCAGAAAGCTATTCTTGGAATTTAGGCCAGAAACGGATGTAACACAGTACCAAACGACAAAATTTTGGACTAGACCAAACTGAAAGTATTTGAAGACGGCAAATTAAACGAGGCTCACATAATGATATCTGTCTTTGATAAGGTAGAAAACATTGTGGGAAAAGGAGAAAATGCTTGTTCCCAGCATTTTTTCCTTTTCCCACAATATTTTCAAAAGCCTTCTTTTTCAGGGTCAGTCGTTAAAACTCTGGATTGTGTAGTAATGGATGAACGATGGTTAATGAATATGGTATTAGATTCCAAACCTGCACATACCTGTTTGCACCTTTACCAAAATTCATAATAGAACACCCAGTGTACTGAATTTCAAATTTACGTCATTGCACAGAAAATACACGAATGATTACAAAATAAATATTCCTTTAATGCGGTTCAATACCATATCGTATTTCTCGTTTGCATGTGATTTGAGAACCTCCCGCTGGTGAGGTTTTAAACACCGAGATGAATGGGGGGGGGGGGGGGGGAGGCATTGTTTAATGGGCAAACTGTTTTATGTCTGTTTTTTTATCATCAAAATTCCCCCTTTTCCGGTAAACATTGATATTGATATATACATGTATGAGCCATGCTCTGTGAAATGAGGGGTTTACAGCACCTTCAAATCGTGTCGACCTATTTCAGCTTGCGCAGCCAGCACAGGCTGACATCGGTCGTAACTTATTGCTATTTGTAATTTTCCTGCATGTCAAAAGACCATTCTACCTCTTGGTTTAGTTGGTTGTTAAACAAAATGCATTTGTTGGATCCATAATTGTGTGATGGCTTTCTTGGTAAAATGTATCACGGCGATACATTAAAAGCCCCTTTTTTCTACAGCACTTCTCAGTGGTACCTTTTTTGAAAACGTCCAATACCTGCATATAAATTATCTTCCTGTTTGCAACCGAATGATCGAGGTCTCGCCAAGCATGAACATACCTGACAGGGTGTGGGTAAATCTAAAACTGATATTTGAGAAAATGCAAAATTGATTAACGCGTTACCACACAATCTCGCGTTTTATTGACCCTGAAGAAGAAGCCTTTGTAAATCTAAAATTTTTAAAGTTGTAGAAATTAATGAATTTACATTGATTTATTTTTATTTTCTAACCCTTAGGCTGCTAAGCGCGACTCGGGGCGCTTTTGTGGACCGTGTAGATTGATATCAGACTGCACAAAACGTGATCAACACGGTCCGATACAGTATTTTTTCCTTCCCTTGAAATGAACTTTGAAAGTGCAATAGTTGACCCTATACTATTGAGCGGAATTTTTCGTCCCTGAGAAAACAGCTTTTAGAAAACCTTGTGGGAAAAGAAGAAAATGCTGGTAACCAGCATTTTCTCCTTTTCCCACAAGGTTTTCTGCACTTTCACCGACAATTACCATCATTTCAAGTAAATCTCATTTATCGTCTGCAAATGTTTTCAATTTGGACCAATCTAAAATTGTTTCGTTTGGTAAAAGAGTTAAGGGCTAATTTTAGACTTCTTTATTAGAATCTGATAGGGAGCGATTAACGCTTGTAGTGTCAAAAAATAATGAAATAGACATTCTCATTCATTACTAAAGATGGGGATATTGAAATTCCAAAGCTATTTTGTCAGATTATCTAGCAAAGTAACGGACAGTGTAGATCCAAGATCAGACTGCACGTCGGCATGGGCAACTATATCCGGTTTCAATACTGCAAGGAATAAGACCTAGGATCAGGTTACAGGTTTTGTTCGGTCTGATACTGATCTCTAAGCCGTTGACAAAAATTCATGTGTCACCCGAGTAGGGAGGACAAAAGGACTGAAGGTAGAGTGTAAATGAACGATAACAAAGTTATGAAAGTAGAAATAAATTTTACTGCGAAACTGAGTCATCAAGATCCGCCGTTCGACAAGTTCAATCGAACTTCCAATCAAACAGAGGGTGAACGTGAAGTTGAGTGGACTGCATATCGTGTTTCGATTATATATGAGAAAGATGGAAGGAACACAAACTTTGTTTATGCTTTTTGTGGGATTTGTCCTTTCTGTTTGTAAGTTCATCATCATCATCATCATCATTACCGTCGGCGTCGTCGTTATCATCTGCAGTTATCACCGTCTTCATCATCATCATCATTAACGTCGATTTCGTCTTTATAATCTGCATTTATCGCCGTCGACGTAGTTGTAATAGATACTATAATAAGTTGTTTGTTTGTATGATCTTAAACGCCGTTTTTAGCATTATTTCATTATATCGCAGTAGCTAGTGTACTTGTCCATGGTTTCCTCGATTTTTTTTAACAGTATTTTGTACACACATTCTTTCTAAGCCACTGGTTGCGTTCCCACATAGGATTAACCATCTTCAAAACAATGATCAGCGTCAAATATAGCTGTAATTATTTATCTAAATATGTTTTAAACATTTATGAACGTTATAGTTTCCTAACCCTTAAAGCGCCTGTTACAGCTATAGTTGCCTTTGCGGGCAGTGTAGATCAAGATCAGAATGCACGTTTTGTGCAGTCTGATCTTTGATCTACACTGCCCGCTTTGATAAACACTCCAGACAAAATGTCACCTTGATAATACAATTGAGCCGTGCTCTGTGAAAAGGGGGCTTAATGCATCTGCCCAAAGTATCGACTCAGGTCAGCCTGCGCAATCCGCGCAGGCTGACCTGGGCCGAAACTTCTCGCTATTGTTCAGTTTTCTATATGTCCAAGGACCAGTCTGCCTCATGATTCAGTCTATTGTTAGAAAAATTGGACTTCATGGATCCACGATGATGTGATGACTTGCTTGGTATCATGCTTCACGGGGATGCATTAAGCCCCCTTTTGCCAGAGCATGGCTCAATTATTTGGGTCTTATTTCCAAACTAAGAATATCTGACGGGTTTATTCGGCGCTCTGAGGGTTTATCCCTTTACCGCATAATGCCGCCTTTTAACGACCTCAGGAAAGAAGCCGTTTGAAAACATTGCGGGAAAAGGAGAAAATGCTGGTAACCAGCATTTTCTCCTTTTCCCACAATGTTTTCTACCCTATCAAAGAAAAATCACACCATTTGAGCCACATTGAAATTGTCGTCTGCAAATGCTTTCAATTTGGAGAAGTCTAAAATTTTATTGTCTGGTAAAGGGTTATACTAGTACATGTAGTTAGTTTGCTAGTTATTCGTCTATAGATCAAGGCAGATGGACTAAATATTGCGGCATCAACGGTCTCAAAACGAAATTTTGATGAAAAGCGAACTTGTGAACTAGACGGTGCACCTATCCATTCTTACAAGTTCTCATTGCTGATGCCGATTTAAACATTATTTTATTTTTACTGCGGCGGCCAGTGCACCTATCCATGCTTTCCAGTTCTCATTACTGATGCCAATTTCAACATCATTTCAGTTTTACCGCGGCGGGTCAGCGCACCTATCCATGCTTTCCAGTTCTCATTGCTTATGCCGATTTCAACATTATTCCAGTTTTATCGCGGCGGTCAGTGCACCTATCCATGTTTTCCAGTTCTTATTGCTGATGCCCATTTCAACATTATTTCAGTTTTATCGCTGCGCCAGTGCACCTTTCCATATTTTCCTTGATTTTTTTTAAAACCAGTATTTCGCACAGCATTCTGTCCAGGCCACTTGCTGTTTTTCCCTTATGAACACCCTCGAAACAGTGTTCAGCGGTGAGAGAGAAATGAATCCTGTCACACTGACCATCATCAATCCTCGAAAACAGTTTGGCCCTGCTGCCACCCTTTTTACACCTTGGTTTGAAGCTTGGCACGTTACTGACTAAGCCACCGAGCTCGGCTCTTATCGCGGCTATCGCCAGAACAATCTCACCGTATCAGACAGTGTACATCATAGATCAGACTGCACATCCTGTATAAGCACATTGTGTCGCGCGTAGAAGTCTAACCCTTTGCAACACAATCCCGAATTTTAACACTTAAAAAAGGCTTTTGAAAACATTGTGGAAATAGAAGAAAATGCTGCTAACCAGCATTTTCTCCTTTTCCCGCAATGTTTTCTTCCCTGTCAAAGACAGAAATCGTTATTTTAGCAACAATTAAGGTGTCGCCTGCAAATGCTTTGAATCTGGACCTATCCAAAATTTTGCCGTTTGGTAAGTATTCTTTCAACCTAAAAAACCATAAAAGTTTCTTGGACCACAAGTAACACGTTTCAAATTTCCTGAGCCCTGCTCTGGAAAAAGGGGCTTATGCATTTATGAAGTCTGCGCAGATTGAACTGTGCCGAAACTTTTTGCTTTTGGTCAATTTTCTGCATGTCAGTCAGTTGTTGGGTAAAATGAATTTTATGGATCCGTAATTAGGTGATGACTTGCTTGATATCGTGAATCACAGAGATGCATTAAACACCCTTTTGCCAGAGTGAGGCTCACCTATATTTTTTACTTTTCTTTTCCAAACTTTTGTAATATTCATGCCATTTCAGATGTAACCAGTGCAGTTGAAGTATGCAGCTTTCATAATTTCGTAATGTTCATGCTATTTCAGATTAAACCAGTGTAGTTGAAGGATGCAGCTGTCATAATTTCGTAATATTCATGCTATTTCAGATGAAACTAGTGCAGCTGAAGGATGCAATTTTCAAAATTTCGTAATATTCATGCTATTTCAGATGAAACCAGTGCAGCTGAAGGATGCAGTTTTCATAATTTCGTAATATTCATGCTATTTCAGATGAAACCCAGTGCAGTTGAAGTATGCAGTTTTCATAATTTCGCAATATTCATGCTATATCAGATGAAACCAGTATAGTTGAAGGATGCAGTTTTCATAATTTCGTAATATTCATGCTATTTCAGATGAAACCAGTGCAGCTGAAGGATGCAGTTTTCAAAATTTCGTAATATTCATGCTATTTCAGATGAAACCCAGTGCAGTTGAAGTATGCAGTTTTCATAATTTCGTAATATTCATGCTATTTCAGATGAAACCAGTGTAGTTGAAGGATGCAGTTTTCATAATTTCGTAATATTCATGCTATATCAGATGAAACCAGTGTAGTTGAAGTATGCAGTTTTCCTAACTTCGTAATATTCATGCCATTTCAGATGAAACTAGTACAGTTGAAGTAAACAGCTTTCATAATTTCGTAATATTCATTCCATATCAGGTGAAACCAGAGCACTTGAAGGGTACAGTATTCATAATTTCGTAATATTCTTGCTATTTCCGATGAAACCCGTTCGTGCTATTTCAGATGAAACCAGTGCAGTTGAAGTACGCACTTTTCCTAATTTCGTAATATTCATGCTATTTCAGATGAAACCAGTGCAGCTGTAGTATGCAGTTTTCATAATTTCGTTATATTCATGCCATATCAGATGAAACCAGTGCAGTTGAAGTATGCAGTTTTCATAATTTCGTAATATTCTGCTAGTTCAGATGAAACCCGTTCGTGCTATTTCAGATGAAACCAGTGCAGTTGAAGTACGCAGTTTTCGTAATTTCGTAATGTTCATGCTATTTCAGATGAAACCAGTGCAGGTGAAGTATGCAGTTTTCATAATTTCGTAATATTTATGCTATTTCAGATGAAACCAGTGCAGGTGAAGTATGCAGTTTTCATAATTTCGTAATATTCATGCCTTTTCAGATGAAACCAGTGCAGTTGAAGTATGCAGTTATCATAATTTCGTAATATTCATGCTATTTCAGATGAAACCCGTTCATGCTATTTCAGATGAAACTAGTGCAGTTGAAGTACGCAGTTTTCGTAATTTCGTAATGTTCATGCTATTTCAGATGAAACCAGTGCAGCTGAAGGATGCAGTTTTCATAATTTCGTAATATTCATGCTATTTCAGATGAAACCCAGTGCAGTTGAAGTATGCAGTTTTCATAATTTCGCAATATTCATGCTATTTCAGATGAAACCAGTGCAATTGAAGTATGCAGCTACTATCCCGAATACCGGTACTGTGATGATGGCTACTATTGCTGTGATGACGACACAAGATGCTGGTTTGTTTGTTTCTTTGTTTGGTGTTTGACTCTTTACCACACGACAAAAATGTAGACTTGTCCAAATTCAAAGCATTTGCAGACGACAATTCAAATTTGGCTCAATGATGGAATTTGTCGTTGACAGGGTAGAAAACATTGTGAGAAATGGAGAAAATGCTGGTTACCAGCATTTTCTCCTTTTCCCACAATGTTTTCAACAGGCTTTTTATTCAGGGTCGTTAAAAGTCGGGGTTGTGTGGTAAAGTGTTAACACCGTTTTCAACATTAGTTCAGTAATATCGCGGCGTCCAGTGCACCTATCCATGCTTTCCTGGAGTTTCCTGTACTAGCGCTTCGTACAATATTCTCTCCAAACCACTGGCTGCCTTCCCACTCAAACTTTGTCGAAACAAGACGGTTGTTGATAACCTTGCACCTATTAAGATATTTTATGGCAAGGTTTTAGCCCAACACTCCTGCAGTGACCCTTAGAGAGCAATGTACGTATCAAGTTGTTTTGGCAGGTGATATAGATTAAAATAAGAATGTCTTTTTGCCAAAAGTGTAGATCAAGATCAGACAGCACAGATCATTCAGTCTTATTTTAGACCAACAGTGTTCCCTATTTTTTTTTTCAATATTCTGGCAAAGACACCTCTGAAATTATTATCCGTGGGTAGTCCCTTTGATCTATAATACGCCTTAAAACTTAACAAAAACAATCACATTGTGCCCTGAGGAAGGCAGCATACGAAAACAATGCAGGAAAAGGAGACAAATGTTGTTAAACAGCATTTTCTCCTTTCCCCGCAATGCTTCCAATCCTTTATAAGTACATATCCCTGTATCTCAGCCATATTCATGTAAGAGTTTGCACATTCTTTCAATTTCAATTAGCCCAAACATTACATCGTTTCATACTCATACTGAGTTTAACTCTTTACCACGTAATCCCAAGTTTTAACGACCCCGGGGAAATAGTATTTCGAAAACCTTGTGGGAATAGGAGAAAATGCTGGTAACCAGCATTTTCTCCTTTTCCCACAAGGTTTTCTACAATTCTACAGAAAATAATCATTATTTCACTTAAATCTATGATAGGTCGTCTGCAAATGCTTTGAAATAAGACAAGTCTGAAATGTTATCGTTTATAGCAAAGAGTTTAGGCTGACACGGGGATGTGTAGTGTCTATTACTGTCAAGTTGCACAGAAAAGCCATTTTCTTCCGCTAGGTGACATTGTTCAAATACACAACCTGATTAAATTGGTACCCGTTGTATCTCCCGTAACCGTTCGATACGAAGATCGATTACACGCTGCCAGTTAACCTATCTGATATGGGCATTCTGGGTACAGAACCGGACTATTTTTCAAGGCGGGAATAAATGCAACGAATTTCAAAATAAAATATACGTTTACTCGCTAAAACCTACCTTGTGCGATTCATCCAGCCATGGTTAGCTAGCATTTAACCTGTGCACCAGCCATTTATAAAAATAAGCCCCTATAAGCTTTAGAAAAAAACCCGGTAAAAGCCCAGCGAGGTGGGGACGTTATTTTTGTTGTCAGTCTGTTAGCACGTCGTTAGTACGGTATGTTATATAACATCCCGTGTTCTTATCTTTTGCAAATATGTCTTGCTATATTTACAAACCAACCAATGATAAATCGTGACTATTATTGTATGTCATTGTTGTATTGTCATGATGAGGTACTTTATGTACAAATCGTAAATAAATCTATGTCTATGTCTATGTCTGTTGCACAGATCCCAATTTTCCCCACGTCTATATTTAGAAACTGTCTACAGAGATTTGCAGTTAAAAGTTGGTATTTAAAAAAGTTTTCCCGTTTGAAATAATTTTGTTTTTTAAGAAATTTGTAGGGAAAAACTGGCTTGATTTTTCCACAGACGTATTATTTATTGCCATTGTCCGCCTGCACTTTTTAAGTGACAATTTATGCACCGCGTATTAATATTTGTCGGTTATGTTTCCAGTGATGCGTCACAGCAGACAGGTCAAATCTTCGAAGAATATAACATGGGCAGACAACGCAGAAAAGCAGATTTTTTTATTTGTAATGCTGTATTACACTCGGAACAATTCACTTATTTAGCGGGATAAGGGTTAAAAGAACACTACGTGCTGAGTCCTTTGGTACCAAATTTAATACAAAACACCACATATTTGTAAAAAAGATCTTTACATTTTATTACCTTAGGGTGGTGTAAATTTTATTGCAGTGTGCGAATTACAGTTGGTCTACCTTAAGAATGATCGGTGAATACGAACCCTAGAGAGTGCCAAATATAGTAACAAAAGCACTGCAAGTGCGTGTCAAGACTCATTCTAAGACGAGTTACATCTTTTGACAAATATTAACTCTTTACCAAACGACAAAATCTCAGACCAGTCCAAATTGCAAGCATTTGCAGAAATGTGACTGAAAAATTGTAATTTGTTTTGGAAAGGGTAGAAAACATTGTGGGAAAAGGAGAAAATGCTAGTTACCAGCATTTTCTCCTTTTTCCACAATGTTTTCAAAAGGCTTCCTTCTCAGGGTCGTTAAAAGTCGGGATTGTGTGATAAAGGGTTAAATATGTCATCTGCAAATGGACAAGTATAAAATTTTACCATCTGTTTTAGAGTTGAGCACTCAACTTTTTGTTATCTACAGAAAATAAAACGCTCTGCGGGGAGAAATTGTTCATAGAATGAATATTGTTTACAAATCTATATCAAAGCGCTGAAGGCCTGGGCATCAGAACGGATGAAGAGCTAAGAAAAAGAGGCCCAGAAGCTCAAAGTTGCTATCACATTTGTACCGGCTTAAAACTGCTATCACATTTGTACAGACTAATAAAAAAATATCTACATGTCTTACACTGACAGTCTGTGGAGTTGACAACAGAATGGAAAAACATAAATTTCTAAAGGCCAATATGATGAGTATTTTTGTATAGCCTTGGTCTCATGGTCTTTATGGATTGAAAGGAGATAATTTTCAAAGGATTTTCTGCTTCCTATTTTCTTCCTTTACCTTGCTTTGGCAACAAATCATGAAATGAGCAGCGTGCAAAAGCAGGGAATATTTCTGGAAAGTGCAAAAATCCAAAATAGCCAAGCAATGAATCATATTTTTCTTTCATTTTACCACACTCAGTCTATAGGTTGAAAAAGTAACCATGTCCTTTGAGCAATGACAAGGAAAAACACAAAGTCTTTAAAGGCTGATATCACGGAGCACGATTTGGTGTCTGAGAAGACAATCTTTTACGTATTTCTTTTTATTTTTAAGTTTTGGTTCTATGGCAACAAATAAAAAGACGTCTGCATTCGGGTGCCAATGCTAGGTTGATTTTCAGTGAAAACGCAAAGTTGGATAAGGGGCATAACTTGATGGTTATTTACCCTTATTGTTTATGTTTCCCTTTTGATAGTTAAGAACTTGTCTGAGTTTTAAGTAAACATTTTCAGTAATAACAAAGATACATGTATTGTAAAATGTCAAATATTTTGTATGACGACGACGCAAACGACGAAGATGATGACACTAGGGCTATGAAAATACCATGTCTCTAAAAACAGCTGAGCTAAAAGTTCTCAGTCGAAAAAGAGGATTAACTAATTACTTTGCCAAAAATATTTTGGTGGTTACCTACCTCTGTTGTACTGATATAAATTCCCCTTTTAATAGTTAACGAAAAAGTCAAGTTTGAAGTAAGTATCTCCATTAATGACAGATATGATAAAATGTCAAAGGTTCTGGAAATTTAAGGCAATAGGAAAAGGGCATAACTGTGTCAAAAATATTTTGATGGTTACCTGCCCTGTTATATGGGTACCCCTTTGACAGTAAATAACTTGTACAAGTTTGAAGTAAATATCTTCAGGAATAACAGAGATATTAAAAAATGTCGAAGTTTTTGCACGACGACAATGACGCATAGGCTTTGACAATAGCATGACGCTTTCTTCGTAAACAGATGAGCTAAAGACTACCAGTTGAATAAAATCATATGGATGATACAAGACTGCTCAAGGTACATTTCTATAAAAGTTTTGTCAAAATATCTGCTGTAAACGCTACTTTTTAACTTTCGCATTGAAAGTCTGTGGAATCTCTAAGTTGCCATGATCAACCAAGTTGGACAGCCGATTTTCATGAACAAGAGGGCCGTTGGACCTAAAGCCCTCATCTGAGTAAAGCCATCTAGGATTGATAAATTTGACGAGCTCCTGGTTGTGAATATGGAAAACACAAATGAGCCATGCTCTGGCAAAGGGGGGCTTAATGCATCTCCCTGATCCATCAATCCAAACGAGCCATCATATATTAATGGATCCATAAAATCCATTTTGTGGAGCAACCGACTGAATCATGAGGTACACTGGTCCTTTGACATGCAGAAAATTTGCCAAAAGCAAAAAGTTTCGACTGAGGTCAGCCTAAATACCTATGGAGATCAAGATCCGATTGCACTGAATGTCAAGTCTGATCTTCGATATAAAACACCCACCAGTTACTTAACTCTTGACTACACATTCTCGAGTTTTAAGGACTCCAAGGATATAGCCACATGAAAACGTTTTGGAAATAAAAAGAAAATGCTCTCTTTTCTCCTACAAGGTTTTCTGCACTTTCACAGCCAATAACCAACATTTCAGCTAAATCTACCTTGCCGTTCGCAAATGTTTTCAATTTAAACAAGTCTAAAATCTCATCGTTTTTTAAAGATTAACTGGTTTTCAATGACTAATGTTACAAACTTTAACACATATTTGGTATTGTATGCTCCGAGTTTGCTCTAGGTCAAAATGGTTATGGGCCGAGATGTCATATCGAGACAATCCTGACAGGAAGAAATAAGGCATATATCCCAATCAAATACATACTTATAACTTCAGACACGAGGTGCACAATAATTTTACGAAAATTAAAATCTTGCCGAGGTTCTGAGACACCGTTTTCAGAGAAAGAGCACATCGTCTGCGTAAAATACGCTATCATTATTTGTCATGTGGTGTGTAGAAAAAGGATAAACGAACGATCCCGATTAGTGCCCGGCAACAGCACTCGTCATAACTCGGTCGATTGCGAACCTACATCAGAACATTTGATCAACGATCACCCGAGGTTTGCCAATTGTTTCTTTCACTGTTAAGCGCACGAATTTGCAGTTATGAATAACCTCGCGAGGGCCCCAAATTCTCAGTCAACACCTTCGTACGATTAAAATCGCACATCTATCAAAGTTTGTTGTGAAATTAAACCTTACTGTGATGTTCAAATCGAAATATTTTATTGTTTAAGGAGTCGTTTCCTTCAGCGTAGTGAGATGGATTGCAGGCGGTACTTTTCACTTTTACTCGAGTTTTTCCGTAAATGCTTGACTCGGGTTTTTCCGTAAATGCATGGATGGGGTTGAAATTTTGGTATACGATTCCTATGGCCTTGGGCCTGGCAAGCCAAGCCCAGGCCAAAAATGTTATCTTGGGCAATGATTCAGTCTTTAATCTTTTACCACATAACCCCACGTTCGTACTACCTTTAGAGTGAAGGCTTTTGAAAAAGAAATCTAGAAAATATAAGGATAGCGAGACGCTGGATTTATTTTTCGGCGTAGCTGTATGATCTCACTTTTGACCAACTTAAAGTACTAGAAGGAAATGAATCATTACGCATTTTGTGATTGGCTAAATATATGTAAACTATGCAAAAAAGTAGCTGTCACAGTAGAAATTTACCGATCTTTGAGAAAGGTGTACATGAATGAACAATCACGTAATGATCACATTCATCCATGTGAAATTGATATATATGGCAATGCAGATGTTAAACAAATAAGATAATAACACCGAATATTAGCGAGTTTTCTGTTCATTTAGTGTAAGAAACTTGGTACCCGTTTTATCTCGCGTAAAACTGAATACGAAGGCTGAAAGCAGGCTACCAATTGATAGAAAATGGGTTGTAAAACCACTTATTTCGTTTTCATGTCAAATTGAAATAAAGCCAAGTCTTCAATTTTGTGCTTTTAGTCGCAACATGATTGATTTTGTCTACCAAACAATTCGTTTTATTGCGATGTACGCGAAGAAAATCGGTTTTTTACTAAATTACTTTCTATAAAGGTAGGCGGGTGTGTTCAAGCATTGAGACGAGAAGACTAAACCCCGCCTTTTGATGACGACACATTATCGATGTTGAAAGGTTTCACTGTCATAAAAAAACGTGCAGATCTTTTGTTTTCTTGTCGGGATTTCACCATATGGACTGAACAGACCCTTTCTTTTTTTTAATACGTGAATCATTATCAAAAAAAAAACAAAAAAAAAAAAAAAACGACATATAACATTGCGGAATATCGGTACTCAAAATGGAAGAGAAAGTATTACAAGAGGTTTCTCATTCTTATATCTGACCGAAAATTTCGCTTTTCAACCAGGTCACTTTTCACCATTTCTCTTCATATATGGTGACCTTGCCAGTTTTCGTTGGACTAAATTGACAATTTTAGCTTACCGCAGTTCTAAATGAAGTACTAATTACCAAAGACATTGAAAAAAATGCATATAAAACCATAAATTCTGCCTGAATCATGCATATTCAACTGTAGCAACATATTTCACCCTTCAATCTTGAGCCGGAAGCTGAATTGGCGCGTGGAAAAACATGCCCTCATTTCGGGCTTTCAATATCTATAGAACAGCTCATAAATAGAGAGAACTAAAATCATTATGTACAACAAAACTCAATAAAATGTTTACTATTAAAAGACGGAACTGTTTTGAACAATGGAAATGAACAGCTCGGAGTCAATTATCCTCAGTTTTTTGAAGCGTGACGAAAATGGTGTCATGGCGGCCATTGGCCCTCTCGTGACAACAGCACCAGAACACTAGAATAACAAAAAATAAGGCACGTTGGTTCCTTCTACCAATGTACCTCTAAGGACAGACTAAGGTTTATATAAACACCATTTTATCATAAAACATCTGAAAATATTGAGTGTCTTAATAAAAGGGTTGGAAACATTTTCTCTCTGTAGTGGCGAATGTTCTGGAAAATTTGTTCATTCACAAGTGACCGAACAAAATAGCTCACGAAATTCTCTGATCTAATTATAGATCGGACTCTTGTCACATTATTCCAGCATGGTCACATGACTTTTTGGCATCGAGGCTGACTATTTCACATGTCGGCAATTTTTCAGGATTAAAATTAAATATCAGACGGATAATTTAAATTGGGCACGTACCAGGCTGAAAAAGGTAATAAGAAATTTGTCACTAAAACCGATCTTTCCTTTAAAAACATACATACTGTCTGGTTTTTGTTGCATTTCGTAAATTAACAGCAGTGACACTGTAGTTTACATTCACATAATCGGTTCACACAAAACGGTGACGTCATTCACTTCATAGTTCGCAAGAAAACTCGGATATCATTTCGGGTTCGAAACTAGATACCCTTCGAAAATAGGTAAGTCACCATATAACTACAGAAGAGTTCAAACGTTCATTATCCAAATGCCTCCTACGCCGTTTCATCTTTTTTAAAGATATTTCTTGTTGCTATTGTATTACAATAATTAATCTCTGTGAAATGACGCCATCTGACGTCAAATCAAATGAAAAATATAATACAAAGTTTACGTAATTGGTCGACTTAATCGAGCCAACCTGAGAGGATAGAGTCACTCGTCACACAACTCATTTAACATTCCATGTATCATGTAGGTTGAACCTTCCCCGCATCATGTAAGTTTCCATTGAAACTACTTTCAGTCACATGACCTCAAATATGGTGGCACCCACAAAGCCGGTGAATGGACTACTATATTAAGCTATTTAGGTTTATATGTCTATCACTCAAAAGTGCCAACGAGATCGATAAATTACGCAAGAAAATGTGCCGGAACAAGCAGGTTTTCAACAGAAATGTAACGAATGGCATGGATTGAATACAGTGACTAATTGACGTAAATATTTATGGAGTCATATTTAACAAGCAGTAAAGCGGTCAATTTCCGGCAAAGAAATGTAAGGGATGAATATGAATATCAGGCTGCGTAATTCGTAATACAGCCGCGGAACTTGATCGGCGGATCATGCGAGATTTACCGAGTAAGGACTGGGCGTTACCAACAGAAAGCCATTATCGGTCCATTTACTTTATACAGGTTAACCTTTACGATACCATTCCGAGTTTCGCCGAACATGACAAAGAAAACTTTTGAAACTTGTGGAAAACGGAAAAAATGCTGGTAATCTGCTTTTTTCCTTTTCCCACAATGTTTTCTAATATAACAAAGCCAAATCCAATCATTTGAACAACATTTATTTTGTCAACTGCAAATGCCTTCAATTTGGAAAGGTCTAATGATTTGTCGTCTAATAAAGAGGTAATTGAATGAGCCATGTTCTGTGAAAAGGGGGCTTAATGCATCTGCGAAAAGTATGGATCCAGGTCAGCCTGCGCAGTCAGCTGGCCGAAACTTTTCGCTATTGTTCAATTTTCTGTATGTCTAAGGACCAGTCTACCTCCTGATTAAGTCGGCTGTTAAACAAAGTGGCTATAATGGATCCATAGGTACGTGATGGCTTGATTGGCATAATGCATCACGGAGATGTATTAAGCCCCATTTTGCCAGAGCATGGTTCAAATTTAAAGCATTCGCGAAATTACGTATTACTTCCTCCAACAAATTTTGAAATAACTGAAAGGGCGATACACCCTAACTGACAATAAACATGGGATTATCTAGAAGATGTTTGTTTCCCTCTTATAGTATAAAGTTATTCTAATCAGTTGGCCTTAACCCTTAGGCTGCTAAACGCATCTCATTGACCAGTTGGGGACAACGTAGGTCAAGATCAGACTGCATAAAACATGCAGACTGATCTTGGATCTGCACTGTCTGATAAGTAGATATCTTTCCTCCAAAAATATCTTTGAAATAGGATATTTTTTGCCCGAAAGTTTCATTTCTTTTACGTAGCAGGATAAAGGTTAAAGAACTGAGCACAACAGCTGTTTTCGTAGATAACACAGATCAAGATCAGGCTGCCCTCTGCAAACACTGTACTTCAAGGTCAGATCTTGGATCTACACTGTCAACTATTTTGTAAATATACTTAAAAACACAACATTTTTTTTTTTCATATTTGAGAATGCCCAGTACTTTATTCAGAGCTTTAGGACTTAAATGTAAGTCTCGAAATGGCGTGCGCCATGCTTTTTTCACTGAGAGTGACTCAATTTTACTAATGAAGGGGTGTTCTCATCCAAAAACGTAAGGAAAAAACCTGGTAAAGCGACATTAAAAAAAAACATGTATTTTAGACATAACCCCTACAGGAGATTAACAGACACTGCTCAGTACCTTTACATTGTATTCTTTACTTCATCCATAGATTTATCAGTTTAGACCCGCTGATAATGTGGGTTTTGTCGAAACACACTAGGCTGTTGACCCCTATTTTTGAAGTTAACGCCCAAATGAGAAGTTCTTTTTCGTTAAGAAATACCTGTAAGGAATACGTGTCTTAACTGGCCGTAAAGTTATGCACCTCGCGTTCTTTTGTATTTGAAATATCGTTCGTACTAAAGAACTGCTTGATAATATATATCAGCCATGTTCGGTGACAAGGGGGTTTCATGCATCACCGAGATGCGTTATACCAAGCAAGTTTCCGCATTATTTACTCCCGCCGAAGGCGACGGGATATAGTTTTTGCGTTGTCCGTCCGTCCATGCGGACAGATATCCTCTAAAATCCTCGACGAAATTTGATGAAACTTCATAATTGTGTTCCCAATGATAGTCTGCCGATATATTTTTTTTCTATTTATTTAATGCCGTGTCATGGAAAAATGGGTCTTTTTTTTCGGCGGGGCATATCATTTCAACGAAAGTGCTTGTTATGTTTCAAATTGTGTGAAAATCGGCTCTATCACTGGGCGGAATGGTCCTTGGTCATGCAGAAAATTTACCAATATCAAGTAGTTTCGACCCAGCTATAGCCTGCGCAAACTCTGCAGGCTAACACGAATCGATACTTTTTGTAGATGCATTAAACCACATTTTCTCAGAGCATGACTCATAATATTTATTATAAAACAAAGCTTAAGAAGTTGATACAATATACACTTGACGAACAAGTCGGATTGTCTGACAGAAATCACACCCTATGTAAATAACGTATGTTTTTCATTACGCTGCATATTCATGAGCCGCGGCCTAGGGAAACAAGGAAGTTTAATGCATTTCCACGATGCATGACACCAAGCAAGTTCAGTCGATCACGTACAGTGCATCAAACCCACGGAACGCTGGTTCGATACCCAGGTCGGACAAATTCTGTCCGAGAGTTGGTGATAGGCATTGCAACATAATTCATTCATCTCTCACTGCTTAAAGACATATCCTTACAGCCAGAGGGAAAAATGCTCTTAAAACTTGATAGTGTGTACAATGGCTCAGAATCTAGTCAGCTGTGTAAACATAGATAAATTACCAACATAAATGGTGTGAGGGATAGAGAAACTGAAGGGATTTGGCCTGGAAACGACAACACTGGTTTCTTTGAAGGCCTCCAGAAAATGAAATGCAATCTTTGAAGGCATTTTCATTGTCATTTTTATGTATACAACGAAGACACTGGAATTCATTTTTTGTCAACTCTTTTCCAACGTGTGTAATCCATCACTTTCAGTCATTGTTGTACGAGGTACAAGACTTCCTGAAGCAGGAAAAAGTCGTTGTGCTCCCCACCCTCCTTATTTACCTGCCCTTGCCCCTTATGACTTCCCTTTGTTTCCAAAGCTAAAAAAAAAAAAAACGCTTTTAGGTCGAAAATTTGTTCAGCGCAAACACTTCGGTTCTGCAATATTCCAGCGTCTTCATGGTATACCTAAAAAAGACCATGAAAATGCCTTCAAAGATTGGATCCGGAGACTGAAACTTTGTATATCTGTTGGTGGTGAATACTTCGAGGGAACAGAATAAAAAAATCAGTGAAACCTATAAAGAATCAAATTCTAGGTGCTTAGGTGCATTCATATTTGAACACTCCTCGTATTAATCCCTTGTTAAGACATAATCTAAACACGAAACTTTTCGATCTATTGGGACTGATAAGAAAATATCACCCCTTAATTAAGTATTAATTCACTAGACAATCCTGAGCTTTAAGAATCCTGACAGATGAGGCTTTTGTAACATTTTGGGAAAAGGAGAAAATGCTGGTTACCAGCATTTTCTCCTTTTCCCACAATATTTTGTGCTCGTTCACATAATTATAACATCTCATAAATTGAGCCACATTTTATTTGTCGTCTGCGAGGGTTAAGTCTTTACCAGACGACGTTTTTTAACCCTTACCCTGCTGAATAAGTGACGTGAAACTTTTCAAGCCGACAGTAAAAACCCAAATTCTGCTGTTTCAAAGGGATTTTTTTTTTTGGGGGGGGGGGATATGTCTTTATCGAACAGTGTAGATCCAAGATCAGACTGATCGTTCTTTGCAGACTGATCAGTCTGGCTTTGATCTACACTGTCCGCAAAAGGTCCTTGAATCGCGCTTAGCCGCCTTAGGGTTCAGTCTTTAAAAGCTGAAAGCATTTACAAACGATATATTAAATGTTGCCCATATCAAGGATTTTGTCTTTTATAGAGTAGAAAACATTATGGGAAAGGGAGAAAATGTTGGTTATCAGCATGTTCTCCTTTTCCTCAATTGTTTTCAAAAGCCTTCTGCTTAAGGGT
Source organism: Tridacna gigas (assembly GCA_945859785.2). Lineage (NCBI taxonomy): Eukaryota > Metazoa > Mollusca > Bivalvia > Cardiida > Cardiidae > Tridacna > Tridacna gigas. The sequence continues at coordinate 27,522,973 of OX244042.2, read as the reverse complement.
AGTTATAACGCGCGATTGTTTGGTACATGGGTAAGGGAAAACATTCACATTTCTTTCTCAGATACAAACTTCCTGGGTTCATTTTAAATGCGTAAATGCACGCCTTATCTGTTTAAACCACAGCCAAAACTCGTGGGGAAAAAAGGGGGTATTCATTGTCAGTAGATCTGGCGTAGTTACTCACAATTTAATATATCGATTTGAAAAGATACAAAGGGCAACGTATCGCTTTAAGAATTTTTTGTACACTCCATGTGATTCTAAAGGCACATAATTTTAATTCAGAGAAGTTATTGGATGATAGCTATTGTCGTGACGCTCAGGAAGAAGCCTACCGAAAACATTGTGGGAAAAGGAGAAAATGCTGGTAACCAGCATTTCCTTCTATTCCCACAATATTTTCTTTACCAAAGACATGTCCTTTTATTTGAGCCACATTTAGATTTACTTCTGCAGTATCTTTTATTTTTTGAGAATTCAACTTATATTTTCTTGCAAAAAAGGTGAAACATGACAATCACAGTACAGATACAGAAAAGGGGAACATTTTGGGGGTTCGAACAGTAAAATCACCTCGGGGTCCGTAATTACCAACCGTTCTTAACCCTCAAGCTGCTAAGCGCGACTTTTGCGGACAGTGTAGGTCAAGATCAGACTGCAAAGAACGTGCAGTCTGATCTTTGATCTACACTGTCTGATAAGGAGATATGTTTCTCCAAAAAAGTAACTTTGAAAAAAGCACCATTCGGGTTTTTACTATCGGCTTGAAAGTTTCGTTTAACTTATTTAAAAGCAGGATAAGGGTTAAGAATGTTCTTATTCTCCAAGATTTTCGAAATTTGAAAGTAACGCAATTTCTGATTGGCTAAACCATTTGGTTAAGTCAACCTAATCAGAAGTTGTGTTACTTTTAAATTTGAAAAACTTTGGAGAATACGTTAAGAATGGTTGGTTAATACGGACCAAGGACCGGTTTCAGGAAAAACTTAAGTCACTTATTTTACTCAAATCTACTAACGGTCCCAGGGTCTGACTCAAGTTGAGTTTTTTATTTGAGACACATTTCAGCAACACTGACAGACTGTAGTAACGTTCTCAAACCCTGAGTTGATACTACATTTTAGACTCAACTAAGCAAAAGAAGTGGACCTAAGTTAGTTAACAGACTTAAGTCCATTATTTTGCTGAAATGAGTCCGGAACATTGTGCCAACACAGGACCTGATGTTACATTAAGTCTGTTAACGTTAGTGAAATGCGTCTGGAATACCAAACTAAACATAAGTCGGAAAATAAGTCTGTTCTCAGATTTGAGTAAAATAACAGACTTAAGTTTTTTCGTGGAACCGGGCCCAGGTTTCACTAAAATCTATATTGTGGCACTAATTATCTTTATTGAGGTCAGACAATTCAGAATAGCAGTCTACCTAGAACACAGTTCTCCATAAATAAACGATAGCTTTTAGGACTCAAATATCACCTACCTACCCCCTCCCTCTTCTCAGCCCATGCCTACACCATAGCTTTCAGTGAAAAACAGTGATTTTTGGGATTCAAATAACACCCCCAACCACACAACAATAAAACATGAGGCTATGATCTATTTCTTTAAATCATTTCAGTTCAACCTTGGCTGTTGGAGCAATCATTGGCATCGTAATCGGTAGTATTGTCTTCGTTTCACTCTGTGTTGGGGTTTGCATTTGCATTTTCCAATCTCAGAAAAAATCCCGTGGACAGGTTATCCAACCAGCGACTGGTGCACAAACAATCGCAGGTAAATCTTTTATAATGTTTTACAAGTAACCTATATTTTCTGACGAAAAATGTTTAGACGTGTCCGTACCATACGGCAAGATAGAAAATTAAAGTGGACTGAATGACGATTTCTATCTTTGAAATTTTAGAAAACATTGTGGGAAAAGGGAAAAACGCTGATTTTCGTCTAAAACCCGGCTAACTGCGAGCATTATCCACTGCTAGGTGGCATTTTTCAAATACATAACCATCTGATTTGGGCATTCTTGGTACAGAACCGGGCTACTTTTCAAGGCAGCAACAAATGCAGCGAATTTCGAAATAATATATACGTTTACTCACTAAAACCTACATTGTACATCCAGCCATGGTTAGCTAGCGTATAACCTATGAACCAGCCATTTATAAATATAGCCCCTATAAGCTTGGGAAAATACCCCGGTATCAGCTCAGCAAGGTGGTGACGTTATTTTTGTTGTCAGTCAGCTGTCTACAGAGATAAGCAGTAAACAGTGGTATTTTATAAAATTATTTTCCCTGTTTGAAATAATTATATTTTTAAGAAATTTGTAGTGAGAAACTGGATTGATTTTTCCACAGACGTAGATTTATTATTCATAGCCATTTTCCGCTTGCTATATTTGTTGTCAGTCAGCTGTCTACAGAGATATGCAGTAAACAATGGTATTTTATAAAATTACTTTCCCTGTTTGAAATAATTATATTTTTAAGAAATTTGTAGTGAGAAACTGCAGTGATTTTCCACAGACGTAGATTTATTATTTATAGCCATTTTCCGCTAGCTATATTTGAGCGTCAATTTACAGGTCCAGTCTTTGAAGAATATTGACATGCGCAGACAACGGAACTGCGAGTAATACTGGCCCTTTTACATACTGCGCAGACTGCGCAGGCTGACATAAATCGACGTGGGCTTTTTTTGCAAATGCATTAAACTACCTTTTCCAAGACCAGTTATGTTATAATTCCTTACCGATCTTGAATGACTTTGTCAATAATTGCACTAATTTATTGTTTAAATTTGTACTTAGGCCCTATATAATAAGAGGAATATCATGTCACAGTAACTTTCCTAATGCATTGTATTTGCTTCTCCCTATGCTGAGAAATTTCGACATCGCGAGACCGAAAGAAGTCTCGGGAGATGTCATGTTTTCTCCCGAAGCTTGAAGCAAATACAGGCACAAAAAAGTACGAGAACTACAAAATGATAGTCTGTATATGTATATAATTTGTATTTCAGTCGTGGGTATGCAAAGCCAACAACAACAACAGTTTCAACCGCAGTATCAACCCTATCCAATCCAGGCTAACCAAGCCCATCAACCACCACCAGCCTATAACCCAAACTTCTACCTGCAACCAGGGCAAGCTGGACCGGCTTACCCCCCTGTCCCAGCCGCTAATATGCAGCAGGCCACAGATAATATCATACCTACAAAGGGGTAGACGGAGTTTTATTAACTGAGGAAAAAAATACATATCTCTCTCTCTTTCTCTCTTAGAATCTCCCTCACTGACGGGTGTTAACCTTTTACATGATGATCCCGTGTTTCTACGGAAGGAAGTTTTTAAAAAAACATCGTGGGAAGAGGAGAACATACTGGTAACCAGCATTTTCTCCTCTTCTCACAATGTTTTCTACACTTTCCCACCAGTTAAACCATTTTTTATTTAATTTGTCGTCAGCCATGCTCTGGCTAAAGGGGGCTTAATGCATCATCGTGATCCATGATACCAAGCAAGTCATCACATAATTATGGGTCATTAAAATACATTTTGTCTAATAACCGACTGAATCATGCGCTAAACTGGTCCTTGGACATACAGAAAATTGACCAATAGCGAAAAGTTTCGGGCCAGGTCAGCCTGCGCGGACTGCGCAGGCTGACCTGGCTCGATACTTTTCGCAGATGCATTAAGCCCTCTTTTCACAGAGCATGGTTTAAATGTTTTTGATAGAATTAAATTGTGTCGCCATGTTAAAAGTTATTTCTGTCATAGACTGCAAATGTGATTTGGAAATTTATACGTGTATTTTTACTTGTTTCGGTAAATTAAAACGACAAGCTCATATTGAAGTGATTTGTTTGTTTGTTTTGCTGATAAAGGAACAAGTATAAGTAATCACGCACTGGCTTAAACCCAAGCCCGATAGCGCAGTCGGTAACGAACATGACTTAAAATCAGGGGGTAGCTGGTTTGAATCCCCAGCTCGGTCAATTTGTTTCTGAGAATTGATCCTAGTCATTGCGACAGGATTCATACCTGTCTCACCACTGGTAATTGTTTCGCCGATGGTTATGTGGGAAAGCAGGAGGTAGCTTGGAAAAATATTGGGCGAAGCATTGGTAAAGCATGGCTTGGTGAACTGGCCGCAGCGATAACTGAAATAATCATTTGCAAGAGGCGTTACCATCATGACAGCCAGCTGGCCAGCCAGCCAGCCAACCAACCAACCAATCAAGCAACCAACCAAACAAACAAACTTAGTTTTGCTCTTTCACTGCCTCTTGCGACTTAAACAGCTCTTGCGGACGGTGTAGATCGAAATCAGACTGCACGACACGTGCAGTCTGATCTTAGCCCTACACTGTTCGATCCACTGTTTTTCTTTCCGGTGAATCCAACTTAAAAATCGCACTATTTGTGTTTTAGTATTGAGTGGAAATTTTCGTTTCATTTATTCAACAATTTAAGCGTTAATAGGTAGTGCACGTGTTGAAACAGTAGTATTCTTTCTCGAAACGGTAAGATATACACCAATTCAACAAGTAGAAAAGAGTTGTTCGGAAAAAAAAAAAGAAAATTTATTAAGTAACTTAAATAAATTTCTTTCCAAAGGGAAAGTAACGTGTACCTACAGAAATCAACAAAATAATACCGACTGGCAAGTTGTATGGAGGCCTTCGAGGTCATTATCAGCTGGAGTTATCTTTCGGCAAACCTCGAGTAATCCGTTAACGCCGTTACGGAATCGGACTTTCGGGCCGCGAAATACCATTGAGTCACCGGAGCTCGAGCCAAGTTTGATAAATGAGCCATGTGCTGACAAAAGGGGGCTTAATGCAACTCCCTGAAGCATTTTACCAAGCAAGTCATCATATAATTGTGGATGCATAAAATCTGTTCTGTCTAACAACCGACTCAAAGCCCCCTTTCCACAGAGTGCGGCTTATATATATATAAAAACGTGCAGTCTGATATTTGATCTACACTGTCTGCTTTGCTGAGACACTTCAGAGAAAGAGCAATCACAAAATTGTAATTATATGGGTCTTATTCTAGACTGAAAATGTCCATAGGGTTTATTCGGCGCTTTAAGGGTTAAGCCATAATTCATTTTTCAAGAGCAAATGATTTCAACACAGTCAAGAATAAGTTTTGTCATCTAGTACAGAGGTATTCAAGCCTATGAGATAACCAGTGGATTGTACTTTAGCCGTCAATAGATATGAGTCGTGTCAAAAGGTAGGGGGGGGGGGTGTTTAATGAATCTGCCAAAAGTATCGACGTATGTCAGCCTGCCAAGTCCGTGACATGCATAAACAAGAGGGGCATGATGGCCCTGTATCGCTCCACTGGCTTATAAATATAAACCATGAAGAGAAGTCTTTACTATATAAGCCCTTATAAAACTTTGACCCCAGGGCTACAGTCGGACTAAATGGGGAATATGTGTATTAGAAGAATAACATGCCAAATTTGGGAATTCTTGGCCTTATGGCTAGTAACAAGACGGTTTCTGAACTTTTCACTCCATAAACCCATGTAAAACTTGTGACCCCTGGTGCAGGGCCAAACTTGATCCGAGGGCTGTAATTTGGGCCCTCTTTGTACTTGTCCACTAGATAATGCTATAATTATGCAAAATTTGGTAGCCTAAGCCTTATGGCTATGTACACCAAGATTTAAAAGTTTTCCCTATGTAAGCCTATGTAAATCTTGTGAACCCCCACCCCCCAGCATGAGGCCAAATTGACCCCAGGACTATAATTTGGGCACTTTTGGTAGACCCCAACTAGATCAAGCTAAATGCAAAATTTGGTAGCTCTAGGCCTTATGGCTAGGTACAGGAAGATTTTTAAAGTTTTCTCTATATAAGCCTATGTAAAACTTGTGACCCCTGGGGCAGAGCCAATTTTGACCCCAGGACTATAATTTCAAGAAATATGATAGAGGTTTACTACATAAAGCTACATGCCAAATTTAGTAGCCCTATGCCTTATGGTTTCAGACAAGAAGATTTTTAAAGTTTTCTCTATATAAGCCTATGTAAAACTTGTGACCCCTGGGGCAGAGCCAATTTTGACCCCAGGGCTATCATTTCAAGAAACTTGATAGAGGTCTACTACATAAAGCTACATGCCAAATTTGGTAGCCCTATGCCTTATGGTTTCAGACAAGAAGATTTTTAAAGATTTCCAATATTTTTCAGTTTTGTTGCCATGGCAACCAGAGTTTTTTAAGGAATCAAATTCTTTCAAGAAATTCTGAAGAGGACCATGGCAGGATCATTTCTGTGAAGTTTCATGAAAATTGGATGGGTAGTTTCAGAGAAGAAGATGTTTGAAATAAAAGTTAACGCACGGACGGACGGACGCACGCACGCACGCACGGACGGACGCACGACGGACACCGGGCCATGACATAAGCCCGCTGGCCTTCGGCCAGTGGAGCTAAAAATTTACAAATAGTAGGTTGACATAGGTCGAAACTTTTTCCGGTTTGAAAATTTTATTCATGTACAAGGACCATTCTGCCTCAAGATTCAGTCAATTGTATCCTATATCCTATAGCTATATCCTAAATCCAATCGTATCCCTAATTGTATTATTAATTTTGGTATATTACGTCACGGAGATGCATTAAACCCCATTTTTTCAGAGCACGGCACACATCGATATTATATACCGATATTCTGTCTTGAACGAGTTAACCCTTACCACACAATGCCGACTTTTAACGACTTTGAGGAAGAAACCTTTCGAAAACATTGTGGGAAAAGGAGAAAATGCTGGTAACCAGCATTTTCTCCTTTTCTCACAATACTTTCTACCCTATCAAAGAAAAACCACATCATTTGAGCCACGTTGAAATTGTCGTCTGCAAATGCTTTCAGTTTAGACAGGTCTAAAATTTTATCGTCTGGTAAAGCGTTAAGATGGGTAGTTTTAGTTTCGATTTCGAACCAGCGTTTTCTCCTTTTTCCACAATGTTTTCTACCCTATCAAAGAAAAACCGCATCATTTGAGCCACGTTGAAAATGTCGTCTGCAAATGCTTTCAATTGACAAGTCTTAAATTTTGTCGTCTGGTAAAGGGTTAAAGGTTAATTTCGGTAGGTAGTTTTAGTTTCGATTCCGAGAAATACTCTCATTTATTATCTTTTCACCTCCTGAATAACATTTGCAGCAGACGACTTTGGAAATATCTTTGTAAAATATAGATAATTATCAAGAATCTAGGTTTGATACATAAATACATGTACATGCTGAAACATGACGGAAAAAGGAGATACTGTCCATTATGAACAACTATTTCACCTGTCACAATATTGTCGACAGCAGTCTGCTGCAAGGAAAAAGAAGGGTTACGAGATTGTTATGTATTTTGGTTACTGCTAACTCTTATCCTGCTAAATAAGTTAAATAAAACTTTCTTGCCGATTGTATAAAACCAGGATAATGTTATTTCAAACTTACTTTTGGAGAAAAATATCTCCTTGTAGGACAATGTAGATCCAAGATCGGTCTGACCTTGATCTACACTGTCCGCAAATTGTGAATGTGTCGCGCTTAGCAGCTTTGGGGTTAAAATGTCAAATACAGATATTGGTTACAAGTTTCGTTTTAAAAATGGGGACGTGTTTCAACGAAAAAAGTCTAAAAAAAATTGTTTCTCAAGTGATCGGGGAATACAAACTTCGTGAATATTTTCTAAGGTTGAAACATTTGGGAGAGAAAGCGAGGCATCTATTGAGGTGTTCCCACAGAGTCGATGGCGATGGCTTTATGCAGACTACTAACACAAAACAGTTCATCGCCGCAGCCGCCATTTCTGTTCAAGAAATCGATGAACAGGACTACAGAATGATATCAAGAGCGATGGAGGCTTTATATAAAGCGGCTGAACAAGACTCTTTCCAAAGATATTCAGTCGCTTTTGAAAATGAGAGATTTGTGACTTTACTAAATGATAATACTTTGAAGTTACGGTCACATGGCGAAGGTTTGTTGTTGGATCCTAGAGGGCGATTGCGGATGGAAATAATGGATTGGGATAGTGCACAGCCTCGAATTGAGACGGATTACATGGACGGACCAAAAGGAATTAAACGAAAGTATCTCGAAGAACATTTTGGCGATGATCACAACCTAATATTATTGATTTACACGTACTATATTCCATGTACCATGGTGCCACATATGTGCGCCCAAATAATCAGAAAATACGTAACTAACGAAAAGGTCCGAGTGGTAGTTGCTTACGATTATATTCATGAATGGACTGACGAAGACGAAGCATTTGATGACATGTGCACGATAAATTCATACGTCATTAGTATGGCAGACAGTAATACTACTATATATTCACAGCCCGACTGTTGTACTTTAGATTACTCATGTGACATGTGTTACTTGAAAAATGGAAAACGTTTACGCAAAAGATTATTAAAGCGTTTGGAAGCTAAAGACAAAAAAGACCAAAATGTCTTTAAAGTAAGGCATGCGCACTAGCATATATTTGCAAGGCACTGTTTTTAAATGCATCTGCAAATAAAATCGACCCAGTTTAGCATGCAGTCCGTACAGGCTGACCTGAATCGAAAATGTTTGCCATGTGTAAAATTTCTGAAAATCAAAGGATCGCCCCCACTTAATGATTCAGGTCTCCGTTTTTTGGACAAAAGTGACCCATAAATTAATCAACGACTTGCTTGCTATATGGTGCACGGTTACAAAGATTGAACCCTCTTCACGCAGGGCGCCACACATATATAAGCCATGTTCTGGCAAAGGGGGCTTAATACATCTCCGTAATGCATTATACCAAGCAAATAATCAACTATGGATCCATGAAATCCATTTTATCTAACAATCGACTGAATCTGGGGGTGGAATGGTCCTTTGGCATGCAAAATATTGACCAGTGGCAAAAAGTTTCGACTCGTGTCAGCCTGCGCTGGCTGCACAGTCTGATATGGGTCAATACTTTTTGCAGATGCATTATACCCCCTTTTCATAGAGCATAGCTCATATATCTTTACTAAATTTTAAGCGAAGGTATAAAAGATCAGTTAATTTTTGTTTAATTTATTTATTTTTTTGTAAAATACTATCGGAGGGAGATAATTCCTTGTAAGTATTATGTTTTAATAAAAATCCATATAGAGTGATTATTAACCCTTTACCACACAATCCCAACTTTTAACAACCCTGAGAAAGAAGGCTTTTGAAAACATTGTAGGAAAAGGAGAAAATGCTGGTAACCAGCATTTTCTCTTTTTTCCCACAATGTTTTCTACCCCTCCAAAAGCATATTTCAATTTTAATTTCACATTTTTTTTTTTTTTGTCGTCTGCAATTGCTTTTAATTTCGACTAGTCTATAATTTTGTCGTTATGTACAGAGTTAAATGATAAACGATAAATAAAGAAAACCAAAAGATGTGGCTCAGTTAACACTTTATCACACAATCCCGAATCTTAATGACCTCGAGGAAGAGAGCTTTTGAAAACATTGTGGAAAAAGGAGAAACGCGGACAGCCTTTAAGAAAAAAAGTAATAATAATAATAATAATCCCATTGTTTGAGCCAAGCTTATTTTGGTGTCTGCAAATGCTTTCAGTTTAGCCCAGTCTAAAATTTTGTCGTATGGTGAAGAATTAAGTTCATGTAATTGTTTCAAGTTTCAGTAGTATCAAACCTTTGAAGATGTCCTTACAACAGGCATAGCTGTTCCCCATTACCCATGTATTACCTTTAACTCTATACAAAACGGCAAAATTTTAGATTTGTCCAAACTGAAAGCATCTGCTGACGACAAAGTAGATAAGAATCAAATAATGGAATTTGTCCTTCAAGAGTGGAAAACATCGTGGGAAAAGGAGGGAATGCTGGCTATCAGCATTTTCGCCTTTTCCCACAATATTTTCAAAAGCTTTCTTGGTCAAGGTGTTTAGAATTTGGAATTGTGTGGTGAAGGGTTAAAAGTATTTTTTCTGCATCAGCAATATGCACGAGGTCATTTTCATTTTCTTTAAATCTAAAGCCAACGTTGATAGCAAAGGCACCTCTCATGTATGCAATATACCGTCTTACAAAAATACTTGAAAAAAGAAATATCTTTAAGAAAGACAGACGGCATAAGAGGAACTGGAAAATGAATATTTTAACTTTTCTTTTCTGGCTCAATATGAAGAAAATAGTTTAAAATAACCTTGACATCAATACATGGATCCGTAGCGATGAGATAAACCGACTTCCTTGGTTACCGTCGTTAAGGGCTCACAAACAAACGCAGTAAATACATATACAGTATAGCAGAAAGGCTACTTAAATCGTGCTGTTATGCCTGTTTCTTTCGATTAAATTTCGGAAAAATAATCTTTTTCATATGTTTCTGCCGATGATGGATTCTCGGCAAGAAATATATGGATTCTTGAACTTATTTACACAAGGATTTGTACAAAAAGTGTGAATTCCAGAGGCTACAGACAATGTAATACATGTGCCAGCAAAGTTTTGAACTTCAACGAGAAAGAATGAAACAACTCATAATCCTCTGCAGTTTTGCTTAAAAGTAATAGAATTAAAGATGATTAATATTTTTGTAAGGCTTGTTAGGTTGTCTCAACATCGTATTCGATAATAAATTACACTATATTACAAGCATTTTGAAATATTTATAGATTGTCTCATTCAACAGAGAGGTGGAAGTCTGAGAAATGTTTAAATTTCAAGTTAAGGGAAAATGGTTGCCTGACGATTTTAAAAAAAGTGTAAAGCGTGCCGTCAATTAACAAACTTGTTAATATCATTGGCGGTAGTTTATCTTATGATATACTGAAGACAACGGGTGGTCGAGTGGATTACAGTGGCAATCAAACACACATCTTATCAGTTAACAGTTTACCGACATACACTTTTAAATGGCAGATGTGCTAATCCACTTGCCTTTTGAGCTAAACTTCCATAAGTGTACACAACAGAACTTACTCTGTTTCATAACTGAAATCTACATGTACTTTCAGTAAGAATACACGTAAATGTACTTAATTTAAGTAGCAGATGGTTTGAATCCAAGAATAAACTGTATTTTTTGCACTCTGATCTGTATCTACACATTCAGCATTCTTCACGCACGAAGGGTAAATGTTAACGTCAAACTTAAGCATTGATGACACGTGCCCCTTTTTGGATGTGCAGATGTTATTAAATAAGACTAACTATTTGAGTGAACGTACTTTCTCTTTATTAGTATTTCATATATTTTACCTTTGTTTTCCACTGTAAAACAGTTTAAGTTTTTTTCGGAGAGTTTGGAGGGGGGGGGAGGGGAACTAACATTAATTAATCCACAGCGTAATATAGCGTTAATCAAACTCTTTGCTCATGTCCTATTGTCAATCATAATCATAATCCAAACTTATAATCTCTTCGTATATCTCACGTAAGCAGTACACGATCGCAAAGCACATCTTTTAAACTTTTCCTAAAATTCAAGCGTTGTAAACACACATAATATCGCACTTCTCCATCATTAACTGTCGCTTGTTTGTGAGCCGAAATAGCAGACAGCAAGGCTGTACATCGGGTCGAATAAATGCGATGACCTGATTGGTCGAATATCGATTTCCACGGATCCATGTATTGTCTCATTTCACCATTTTTTCTTATTTTGTTGAAATGTTGAAGTTTTGATTAGATAACAAATTAATCTCAGTCATCGTTGAAAAAGGAAAAACAGTTATTCGGCTTCGTTTCTGTGTCGCATCATGTTTAGGTCACCCATCCTAGGACTCACTTTGGTGCACGTCATTTAACTTTATCGGAGAGCCTCACTTAACACCGCATCACTGCGACAATCAATAAAAACTTTGCAGGAATTCAGGTAGTTGCATTAATGACCGCTTTAAGTGCACTCATTCGGTCTATTCCGAAATCTAACAAGGTTGGTCGAATTGCACGAGTATAGACATATGGCATTGGTTTATTAGGTAATGCTTAGAAGAACATTCAGTTACCAAAAAGTACAAGAGAAGGATCATCCCCCAGTCATATTAGTTTGCTATGGTTTGAATAAAGGCCATAAGGTGTTGATAAGCGGTATAAAAGCTTGTATAGTACAGTCATAATTGTACGAACAAATAGGCCAGCAGGGTCTCGCAGAATAAACATGTGCACATTGTTTACCAATCGTAAATTAAAGTCTGTTCATGTGATCCAATTATGCCGTGAAGTAGGTCAAAAGCCAGTGCATTCAGCTAAGTCGAAAAAAAAAAAGATACCTACAGATATCTACTGCACCCTTTTAACGCCAATGTGGCGTCCAATGGCATTCTGTGGAAACCTTTGTCATTCCTTTTGTAATGCTGTACCCAGGTCTGTGACGGTGGATCACGTCTTCTTTTATGATACAGGGAAGAATCACAATGGCGGGTAAGACAGATTTGCATGTGAGTAAAAGTGGAATCTCTGGACAGTACTTTAGAGATAACATGTTGATTCCTTACATTTTCAAGACACTGGCCGATGTTCATCTTCCAGGATGATAATGCCAGAGCTCATCGCGCAATGGTTGTAAAGGAAAATCCTCTGGATCAAAATATTCGATATTTATCGTGACCGGCAAAGAGACCAGACCTTTCATCTATCGACCATCTATGGGATGTCATTAGAAAACGTGTAAGAAGGCGTAATCCACCTCCGCATACGTAGGGTGCGCTGGGTACAGCATTGTAAGAGGAATGGTAACATATCCCTTAGAACACTATTGGACGTCTTATTGAGATATTGAAACCTTCCTGTGTTACATTCTATGACATTCATGCAATCCTGACCGGTGCTGACGTCAGGTGAAAATTGAGGTTAATGTAACGTATTGGTAAATGGTCATTTAACCCTTATCCTGCTGAAAAAAGTGAAATGAAACTTTCGAGCCGATAGTAAAACCCCTAATTTTGCTATTTCAAAGGTATTTTGGGCTTAAAATGTCTCCTTATCGGACCGTGTACATCCAAGATCAGACTGCACGATCTGTGCAGTCTGATCTTGATCTACACTTTCCGCAAATGGTCAAAGAGTCGCGGTTAGCAGACTAATGTGTCTATTTATGCATTGTTACTACAAATAATATACATGTATAAAGATAAAACGTGATAGTTATCACCTTTTCAAACTTTCCCCAATGAAATGAAATATTCCCTACTTATTTATTCATTTTATATGAAGCGGACCTCTGTCGATAACTGAAAATACACTCCATTGAAACTCAGAAAGTTCGAAGTATATATAAATATACTGGTAAAAGAACTCTGTGAGTGAATGGAAAGTGACGCTGTTCGTCGTGATATAACTGAATTGATTTTGAACTGCTTAAACCAACATCCTGCAAATCACAACATTTGAAGTCTTCTATGAAGAGTGGAGTAATAACAATAATAAAAATAATAATGATTCCATTGCTTGAGCCAAGTTCAATTTGGAGTCCAAGATCGGCCAGCGCAATCTGTGCATGTTGGTCTTTCAATACACTATTTGATACCGACTAAATGTTAAAAGTTTCTTCTCCAGTTTAAACCATTCACAAAAACGACAAAAATTTAGACTGGTTCAAAATGAAAGTATTTGCAGACGACAAATTCGATGTTGCTCAAATGGTTAGATTTGTCTGAAATGGGGTAGAAAAACATTGTGGGAAAAGGAGAAAATGCTGGTTACCAGCATTTTCTCCTATTCCCACCATGTTTTCAAGAGCCTTTTTTCCCAGGGTCGATAACAGTCTTGACTGTTTGGAAAAGGGTTTAGATAAATGAGTGGGTCGTGAACGATTTTGATTCTGTTGCTCAATTCAGTAAACACCAAAGAAACAACAAAAATACCGTCTCACTTTCATAAAGCAATAACTTATCATACCTCCTCTTCGCAGCTTTTGAAAACATTGAGGGAAAAGAATCACATGGTAAAGAAAAACGTTTTCTTTTCTCTTAGACGTTTTTCCTTGTGTTTTATATAGTTATGTAAGTATAAATATTCAATAGGCCCCTCCATTCATGCCTCATGAACATTGTTTTGACGATGTGTTTGTGGGAAAGCAGCCAGCAATTCTGATATGGGACAGTATAGTGAAGAGCAAGGAATGCAAGGATAGCTGCACTTGCTCCTATGTTATGACTGAAACAAGAGCACCACATGCAGGTGCCAGCGCTCGGCTGCTGATGCTTGATTTCCAGTGAAAATTCTAAGTCGAAAAAGGGGCATAACTCTGTCAAAAATACTTCATAATTACCTTCTCTGGTTGTATAGGTTCTCCCTTTGATACTTAACAACTTGCCCAAGTATGAAGCAAATATCTTCAACAGGAATATTATAAAATGTCAGTTTTCACACGACGACGCAGACGACGCCAGGGCTACAATGCCTCCACGTTTGCTTCGAAAACACCCGAGCTAATAATGTTGAAAACAGTTATAAACACCCTAATAGATCCTCATTTATGAAACAAAATGTACGCTGCACATTAAACTTTCAGTCAAACTGACAAAAACGTGAAAGCTGATTTTGATCTACAGTGTCCGTTTTTCCGAAACATTCTGGACAAAATCAACATGGACATTACATTTATTTGGGTCTTATTTCTGGACTTATCTTGTTGAGTATATTGCGATCAATTCAAAGCCACAATAGTTAATGACAGCCACGGCAATAACAAACTTGTGAACAGGAACATTGCGCTGGTGGAACAAGGCACCTGTATGGAGTTTTTCGCGGCCCTTGAGTTTACCATTTTCTCTGAACTGCTTAAGAAGTGGCGCATGGTATGCTCCTTTTATTGTTTCATCCTCAAGGCTCTGCCTGTCACGCTTAAATTCCGACACCCACCTTTTCATTGTAGCATAGGAATGTGCATTATTCCCTATTGTTGCTACCATATCAGTATGAATATAGTTAGGTGCTAGACTTTTTTTGTATGCAAATATTGAATCACTGCTCTTTCAGAGATTTCTTCCATTTTGCAAAAGTCACTTGCCTTGTTTACTTTAGCGTGCTACCTCAACAACAGACATTGACCAAATGACACCAGTCTTTGAGTACACAGTCTTAAATAGTCAGGGAACATAAGGGCTGAAAAAGGGAATCCCTGATTAACCCCTTCAATACAAAGCTCACAACTTATCAATCAGCCCTAGTATACCGGTATTTGGTCCTGAACGAGTTAATCCTTTGCCACACATTTCCGACTTTTAGCCATCCCAAGGAAGTAGGCTTTGAAAACATTGTGGGAAAGTGAGAAAATGCTGGTAACCAGCATTTTCTCCTTTTCCCACCATGTTTTTCCAAAGATGAATTTCAATTTTTAAGTCACACTTGTTTTGTCGTCTCCCATTGCTTTCGATTTGGACTTGTCTAAAATTTGGTCATGTGGTAAAGAGTTAAGGGCTCATGTAGGTGGGTAGTTTTAGTTTAGATTTCGAAAAAATACATATTATCTCTTTACCTACTAAATAACATTTGCAGCTATTTGCAACGACTTTGAAAATATCTTTGTAAAATATAGATAAAAATAAAATATCAAGGTTTAATACAGGAATACATGCCGAAAAACTGCGGCAAAATGAGACACTGTCATTTATGAAGAAATTATTCACCTGTCGCAACAGTGTCAGCAGCAGTCTGCTATAAGACAAAAGGAAGTTAGGAAAGTTTAAATTTAAGGAAGTTTTTGGTAAGAAAGTTTAAGGAAGTTTTTGTCCATATAGGGTACTAAATTTCACAACTATTAGTAACACGTTTCGTTTTAAAAATGGGGATGCGTTTCAACGGAAAAAGTCTAAAACAAACTGTTTCCTGAAGAGATCGAGGAATACAAACTTCGTGAATATTTTCTAAGGTTGAAATATTTGGGAGAGAAAGCGAGGCACCTATTGAGGTGTTCCCACAGAGTCGGAGGCGGAGGGTTTATACAGACTACTAACACAAAATAGTTCATCGCTGCAGCCGCCATTTCTGTTCAAGAAATCGATGAACAGGACTGTAGTATGATATCAAGAGCGACGGAAGCTTTATATAGAGCGGCTGAACAAGGCTCTTTCCGAAGATATTCAATCGCTTTTGAAAATGAGAGATTTGTGACTTTACTAAATGATAAAATTTCGACGTTACGATCACATGGCGAAGGTTTGTTGTTGGATCCTAGAGGGCGATTGCGGATGGAAATAATGGATGGAGATAGTGCAGAGTCTCGAATTGAAACGGATTACATGGACGGACCAAAAGGAATTAAACAAATGTATCTTGAAGAACATTTTGGCGATGACCACAACCTAATATTGTTGATTTACTCGTACTATATTCCGTGTACCCTGGAAACATATGTGCGCCAAAATAATCAGAAAATATGTAACTAACGAAAAAGTCCGAGTGGTAGTTGCTTACGATTATGTTCATGAACGGACTGACGAAGACAAAGCATTTGGTGACATGTGCACGAGTAATTCATACGTCATTAGTATGGCGGACAGTAATACTAGTATACATTCACAGCCCGACTGTTGTACTTTAGATTACCCATGTGACATGTGCTACTTGAAAAATAAAAAACGTTTACGCAAAAGATCATTAAAGCGTTTGGAAGCTAAAGACAAAAAAGACCGAAAATGTCTTTAAAGTAAGGCATGCGCACTAGCATATATTTGCAAGGCCCTGTTTTTAAATGCATCTGCAAGTAAAATCGACCCAGGTTAGCACGCAGTCCGCACAGACTGATCTGAATCGAAAGTGTTTGCCATGTTTAAAATTTCTGAAAGTCAAAGGATCGCCCCCAGTTCATGATTGAGGTTTCCGTTTTTTAGACAAAACTGACCCTTAAATAAATCAATGACTTGCTTACTATACAGTGCATGATTACAAAGATTGAACCCTCTTCACGCGGAGCGCCACACATAATGAGCCATGTTCTGGCAAAGGGGGCTTAATACATCTCCGTAATGCATTATACCCATCAAATCATCAAGTAACTATGGATCCATGAAATCCATTTTATCTAACAATCGACTGAATCTGGGGGTGGAATGGTCCTTTGACATGCAAATTACAAATTTGACATGCAATTGACCAATGGTAAAAAGTTTCGGTCCATGTCAGCCTGCGCTGATTGCACAGGCTGCGGACTCACAGGCTGAGATGGATCAATACTTTTTGCAGATGCATTATACGCCCTTTTCAAAGAGCATGTCTCATATCTTTACTAAATTTTAAGCGAAGATCAGTATAAATCTTCGTTTTATTTATTTATTATTATTTAATTTTTATTTTTGTAAAATACTATCGGAGGGAGATAATTTCTTAAGAACTAATTTTTAATGAAAATCTATATAGACTGATTATTTAATTATAAACGATAAATAAAAGAAAAAACAAAAGATGTGGTTCAGTTAACAGTATCACACAAACCCATATCTAACGACCTCGAGAAGAGGGCTTTTGAAAACATTGCGGAAAAAGGAGAAAACGTTAGTTTCCATTTTGCACCCTTTCAGATAATA
The DNA here is from genome assembly GCA_945859785.2 of Tridacna gigas. Taxonomy (NCBI): domain Eukaryota; kingdom Metazoa; phylum Mollusca; class Bivalvia; order Cardiida; family Cardiidae; genus Tridacna; species Tridacna gigas. The sequence continues at coordinate 27,505,427 of OX244042.2, read as the reverse complement.
ATAATAATAATAATAATAAAGCAAACGTTTGAGCCAAGTTTAATTTAGTGTCTGCAAATCCTTTCAATTTGACCCAGTCCAAAATTTTGTCGTATGGGGAAGAGTTAAGTTCGTGTAGTTGTATCAAACTTTTGAGGATGTCTTTACAACAGGCCTAGCTGTTCTCCGTTACCTATGTATTATCTTTAACTCTATACGAAACGCCAAAATTTTAGATTTGTCCAAAATGAAAGCATCTGCAGACGACAAAATAGACAAGGATCAAATGATGGAATTTGTCCTTGAAGAGTGGAAAAGGAGAGAATGTTGGCCATTAGCATTTTCCCCTTTTCCCACAATATTTTCAAAAGCTTTTTTGGTCTGGGTGGTTAGAATTTGGCGGATTGTACGGTAATGGTTTAAAAGGATTTTTCCTGCGTCAGCATGATGCACGAGGTCATTTTCATTTTCTTTAAATCTCAAGACACGGTTGATAGTAAAGGCACCTGTCATGTATGCAATATACCGTCTCACAAAAATACTTGATAAAAGAAATATCTTTTAAAAAGACAGACAGCATAAGAGGAACTGGAAAATGAATATTTAAATTTCTTTTTTTTTTTTGTGGGGGGGGGCCTCAATATGGAGAAAATACTTTAAAATAACCTTGACAGCAATTGTCTCATTATTTCTAATTTTGATGGAATTTTGAAGTTTTAATTAGATTACAAATTAATCTCGGTCGTTGTTGAAAAAGGAAAACAGTTTTTCGGCTTCACATCAGTGTCGCATCATGTTTAGGTCACCCATCCCAGGACTCGCTTTGGTGCACGTTGCTTAACTTTATCGGAGAGCCTCGTTTCACACCGCATCAGTGTGACAACCAATCAAAACCTTACAGGAATTTAGGTAGTTAAATAGGTGACTGCTTTAAGTGCACTCATCCGGACTGTTTCGAAATTTAACGAGGTTGTTCGAAATGCACGAGTATAGATATATTGATAAGCCCTGCTTACCAGAGATTGATTTGCTTGTCTTAAACCTGCAAACTGGTGGGGGAATGCAATGATTGCTAACTAGTCTAGCGTTGTCATTTTCTCTCAGTGATTTTCAGGATGTCATTGGTGAGGGGTGAGCTCAGTGGGAGGTATATTGCCTTTGTGGCAAAAGACATCTCACATTGTGTTACCCCTCAGCAATGTTAAGTTTCTTTCATCAGGTGCCTTTCGATTTGGGCTTTTAATTGTTTACTATGTTGTTATTTTATAAATAAGCAGTCGTAGTAGTTCTACCTGGTATCCATGGGGTATTAGGCCAAACTCAGTCTTTATGGAAGAATCAGGGTAGTGTGTGACAGACAATACATTTCTTATCATGAGATTGACCCAGGGTAAATTCACGGCCAACCTGCATGAAACCGAACGTCTTGCCAGTCAAACTCTCTCCCATTCCCGCAATAATTGTCTTTAATCTTTTTCTCGGCTCCGTAAAGTGGCTGGACTTCTTGATGATCTCCATCCAAGTTACGGCGAATGTAGGTCATTGTCACATGCCTCATTGATTCACTTGTCTACGTCGTTTTCTCTTTGCTTATGTAATGTCGTAACCTGAAACTGTATCTAATCGTAATATAGAAATGGGGAATACCTATCTGTACACGCATGAGTTCCAACGTAGCTGTTTCGAGGGTTAGAAACGTTTTTATCCTTTTCTATTTTCCACTTGTCTGTCGAGGTCAGCCATGTCTTCCGGTACTGCGCGCAATGCACTGTGGGAAGATATTCGCTGAGTCATCGAAGGAGATACCCAATCGCGTAAACCCCAAATCTATTTACAGTACGGAGTTTATTAAGTGCATTGTCTTACTAGCGGACCTTTGAGTTAGGTTCGGACCCCGTTTCCCGCATTGTTGATTCTACTGGACTTGAGTTCGGCCACTTGTGACACGTTTGGTCACAACTGACCGGGTTCGGGTCACAGACGTCGCTAAAAGTGGCCAACAAGACGTTTGACCAGATTTTGGCCACTACCACCGTTAGCGGCTATATAAGGACCGATTTTCGGCCACAACGTCAGTCTATTCAGTCTACTCAATCTGCTCAGCCATTCCGTCTACCAGGTCTCTCCGAAAATAACTCAGAAGATTCATCATTACTTGTCTCAGCTGTAGCGTAACTGAAGTGCGATGTCAGCATCCTTCACTGGTACGATCATAAGCCGCATATACTTGTGACTAATAGACTCACTTTTACTGGAATTACCGTTGCCCCACAGGCGGACGCATTATAATGTAACGGGGGTTCCAGTAAATTTTAATCATAGCGGGACGTAACGTGAAGCTGATGTGCTTCCATTCATACTTTGTATAACTTACTGTTAACCTTGTGGGTGCTCGTTCCGAGCTAGTTAAAGGGAGGTCACCACTGTTTTACATGTCTGGATGCCAATCTTAGTTGTCTCCCTTAATAAAAGAAACGGCCTACCGCGTTGTTGAAAGTGAATATAAGCCTTTTCGTATTTAATTCACCCCTGTCACATACACCAGTCGGCCCGTAACATAAATGGTGTCAGAAGTGGGATCTGTTAATTCCCGGCAGGTCCAGTGATACGTAGCCGCGCCGAATAAGAGACGTTCAGAAGACCTTTTAATTGATGCGCAATATCTTAACCGGTCGAGCCGTTCAATAGTTCTAAATCCATTATATTGGGTTGACGGTGTGTGAAAGGGAGAGTGAGTCTAAATCTGTGTGGTCCCCCAGGGGTATACACTACTATACCTAGAGTTTGAAGTCAATTTGTATTTACTGTACATAAAAATCTTGATCTTAAGACGTTATGAGTTCTCCAACTCGGGTTGACAGTGAAATAAGTTTTAGGGCAGGAGCAGTTCCTGACCAGCTTAATGTGACGGAAGACAGTGCTACTAGTGAGTCTTCCATTCAACAAACTATAGGTGATATGGCGAATGTGTTGAAGGATGTGGTGAAGGAGTTACAGGGTGTGAAGGCGCAGCGCTTCTCAATAAGTGCAGATAGAGATCAGCACGCACGGCACATAGGGGGCTCGCATGAACCAGGCTGCTCGCAGAGTCAGACTAACGACCAACAGGACGTCTGTGACACCCCATATCACACTAATGCATGTGAGAGGAATAGTGTAGGCCGGGATCAGACTGCATATGTAGGGAACGCTAACAGAAATAACCGGCTACACTTTTCCAACCAAAACACCAGGAACACGGATCAAAACCAGTGTTACGATTTTCCCGGGCGAAGACCGCGCTTTGCTCAGGTTAAATTGCCAGTCTTTGACGGGAAGGAAGACTGGGTTACATGGATAACGAGGTATGAGGTTATTGCTGACAGATACAGATGGTCGGAAGATGACAGATTGGACCAACTGTTACCCAAACTAGAGGGTTTAGCGGCAGATTTTGCCTTTTCGCAGCTCTCACCAGAAGTGCTGAACAACTATCAGGAGCTGATCCGAGAAATGACTAGCCGATTCAGGATTGTTGAAACAGCAAGATCTTTTGCGGCTAAGTTTAGCCGTCGCACCCAAAAGCCAAATGAAAGGATAGAAGATTTTGCCGCAGATCTGAAGCGTCTTTACGATAAGGCGCATGGCTACAGAGACCGACGGACTCGGGATGAAGACCTTGTGCGCCGTTTCCTGGACGATGAAGACATAAGGTTCGAACTTGAGTTCAACAAAGAGCCCCGCGATATTGACGAAGCCATTTACTATGCCGTGAACCTTATTCAAATAAAGAGTGCTAGTCGAAGTGAAAAACGTATAAGATCGCACGCAAAAAGAACGTATGATGATGGGGCAGACTCAATTAACGCGATTAAGGGAAACCCCTTTAATTCGAACAAAAGTGGGGAAAAACAGAATGGGCTCAGCAATAAAACGGACTTGAGCGAAAAGGAATTGCTCATGCAGCTTTTAGATAGGGTTAAAAGACTTGAAGGTGCCGACAAAAGAGGCTCGGACCAGAAGCCTTCAAATCGAGGGTGTTTTAGGTGCCATCAGATCGGTCACTATATTCGTGATTGTCCCTACCACGATAACGAGGGTAAGCATGCAAACAATGCGAATGACAGCCAAAAGGGTAAAATCTAGATGCCTTTAAACTCCCTTGCGGCCAAAGGGAGGTCCCAGTAAAAGATAACTTAAGTAGCAAAGTAGGCCAACAGAATAAAGAAAGCAACATGGGAGTGGGGGTCCAGATCGGAAGGGGTAAAGGTAGGGTTCGGACGGATGGTCTCTACGTCGAGGGGTACGTAGGTAGCGAGCCGGTGATCTTTACCGCCGATACTGGGGCCTCAAAAACTATTGTTTCCAGCAATGTTTACAAACGTATGGAGTTAGATAGTTGACCAGAGCTGAGTGGGTCGTCCGTTCTTAGGGGGGCTGGGGGCTCACCCATTAAGGGAATGGGAAAGGGCTCTTTCAAATTTAGGCTGGGAACATTAGAGCTGGAGAGAGAGGCAATAGTTGCCGATATTGAGGATGAAGTGTTGCTCGGATACGATGTTCTGGGTGGAGGGAAGGACGGTCCCGCAGACATCCTTCTGAGTAACAAGAGGACCATGATGGTCCTAAATCGCTCACCTGAAATGCAACTCAGCTCAACACCATAATGCTACAGGCCAAATATGAAAGCTCTAGCCCTTATGGTTTGGGACAAGAAGATTTTTAAAGATTTCCTTCTTTATCTCTGTGAAATCCGAGAACCCACAACATAGGGTCGCCTTTTAACACCAGGGCCATAATTTAAAGTATTTTGGTAGAGGGTCACTAGATGATGCTACATGCCAAATATGAGAGCTCTAGCCCTTACGGTTTGGGACAAGAAGATTTTTGAAGATTTCCTTCTTTATCTCTATGTGAAATCCGAGAACCCACAACATAGGGCCAATTTCAACACTAGGGCCATTATTTGAAGTATTTTGGTAGAGGGCCACTAGATGATACTACACGAGTAGATGATAATATGTACCTTGCGGATCACCCCACCTAGGTCCCCCCTAAGACCCAGTTTCCCTTTTAAAAAAAAATCCGGTTTTATCCCGTTTTTTATTTTGACCCGGTATCCTCGCCGTCCTCGTGTCATCAATCCCCCTATGACTCAGTCTCCCTTTTTTAAAAAAGAAATCCGATCCCCCTGTGACTCAGTTTCCCGGTCTCCTTATTTTACTTTCTAAATTTATAACCCTTCCGAGTTATAAATTTTTCTACGATAAAAAATTTGAAAATTTTTCGAGCGTAATCCCGTTAAAAGGTATAGAATGGAGAATATGGAATTAGTGATACATTGCGTAACTTGCGATGAAATAAACTTTTTAAAGATAAAAGTATTAAATACTTTAAATATAGATGAGAGGTTAAAAATAGCGGACTGTGTTCACAAAAGGTTTTTGTTTATTTCTTCCAACACGTTTATGGGCGTAGAAAAAATAATAGTGTTTAAGTTGCTTAAGGACAATGTATTTAAAAGATTAAGATCGAGTATACGATATCTTTTAAGTAAAGAAAAAGCCATAAATATAGATCATTTTAATTTCGATCTCTGTGTTGGAAAAAAGGGTGATGTCTTTAAAGAAATTATAAGCAACGTTTCATCAACCTCTTCTTTTACGCGTGAACAAAATGAACGTTTTAATTCGTTTTCGTTCGAAAATTTTGGTAAAGTTATTGACTTTGCGATTCGCTTTAAAGACGGTCATTTTTTACAAGATGATACGGAAATAAGAATTAACAACGATAGGTTTTTTCTCGTCGAGAAATGTGCTGTTTGTTTGGTAAATAAGTCTAATATAGGGTTTCCCAACTGCGGTCATGTTTGTTTGTGTGAGGAATGCAGTAAAGCGACCAATTGTCGCTTAATATGCCCGATTTGTAGAACGGTAAGTGGAGTTTTGTTAGAAATAGAGAATTCTTAAATTTATAACTTTACGAAAGTTATAAATTTATTTTTTTTAAAAAAAAGCGATTTAAAAATTTTTGAAATTCTCTAAATTTTGTTTAACTAAAAAGTCCCATGGCTAACATGAATATTAAAGTTTTAAAGAAGTTAGAAACTACTTTTGTCAAGCATCTAACTAAAACGTTAGAAAATAAATTGGTTTTTACTCTTAATTCGCATCATGAAGATGACGGGCGTTTGATAGAATTTAAGATTCCCAAATGTTCATGTTATAATAAACGTCTCTTCCTATTTCAATTAAAATCTGCCGTTTACTACGAAATTAGTAAAAAAAACATTTCGGTATGGAAAGACAATATAATGATTGCGTTAAAGTTTGGCCAAAATCAAGAAGGCATTTACGTCGAAAAAATGGTACAAGGATTTGATTCCATTATATCTAAGTTGTTATTTTTATCAGCTAATGAAACCGAACACCCTCTTTTTTTCATCGGTGTTTTTCGACCGAAAGACGAGCGAGAAACTGAGATAATAAACGGTATTTCGTCGTTTCGAGAAGAAGAATGCGTTATCTGTAAAGACTCGAAACCGAACGTAATGTTTTGTAATTGTGGGCATATAGTCCTTTGCGAGAAGTGTGATAATAAGTCTGATTTTAAAAAATGTCCCGTTTGTAAAACGCCGATAAAAACGAAACGTAAAATAATATTTGATTGAGCTTATTCCCAACCAACAAACATCATGTCTCTCGTAATGCGCGTTATAATTTTATTGTTAGCGCTGATACCCCCTTTTTTACGTCTTTTTAACTAAATAAATTTATAACTTTTTTTCTAAATAAATTTATAACTTTTTTAAAAGTTATAAATTCTTATTGTTCGATCTTATAATGACCCAAAGCTAACGTATTTATATTATCGTCTAATATAACTCTTTTATCGTCGTCGTGACTTAGCGATTTTTTGTTTATTTTTTCCGTGAACATTTCGTGCCCGTAACTTCTTAAAACGCGCATCTGCCTGTATTGAACTTTTTTATCGAATAAACATTTTTTATAATCGTCGAAATGTAAATCGTTTTTAACGATCGACTTTTTTATACCCTTACACCTTTTATCCTCCGTATTATCCGAGGTTTTATAAGCATACATTTTCGCTTTTAATCCTACGAATTCCGTGATAATTTTACCCCCCAATTCGTCTTTAAACTTTCCCGGTACTTTCTTGTTTCCGTTGTAATAACACGGATGTTCGGGCGGATAGTTACTCGTGTCGAACATTTTAGGAATGTCTGCACGAATATCTTCGTAAAGGTCGTACGTCTCTATCTCGAGAATAAAACTATCGGTATCCGTATAACATAATTTAACTTTATCTTTATACTTTTTCTTAAAATAATTATAATAAGCGTTAAACATAGTCGTTTTACTGTTTTCTAAAATACTCATACCCAAGTAAATGGGCTTGTTATATTTTACTAAGGTTTTCTTCATATGTAAAGCCACAAAATTTTCGTCGAATATAGTCGTATGATCGTAATTAGGTTTAGCCGTTTGCTTTTTATAAAAATAAGATTCGTGAGCGGAAAGTAATTTTATGTCTACTCTGTTTCTTATATTTTCCATCGTTTTACCGAAGACGGAATTATTCATCAACTTAAAAAAATCTTTTTCGAAATCGTTTTTGGCTTTAGTTCTCAAAACGGTATTAAGATCGATGTAAGGTTTAAGCCAATTACTTTCTTTAAATTTAAATCCGCGGCTAACGTTTTTTAATTTTAGACCCAAGTCGATATACGTTTTTAAAGCCCGATAATGTATAACATATTTTTCTTTATTGCGTAAATTAGGAATTAATTTTTTTACTTTTTCTACTTTTAAACGTTCGGGTGCTAAGGGAAAGTCGTTATGAAGTTCGTGTAACTTTTTAGGATATTCTAAGTCTACTTCTAAGATACAACCTTCTCCCTTTTTACCGTTATATTTTTCCCAATTTTTTAATTCGTTTTCCGTCATCCATTTAAAATCGTGCGTAGGTAAAGGCTCGCTCATTGCTCTGGAGTAAAGACCATTAGCGTCTACGTATATTAAATATTTCGAAGGCTCTCTCGTATCGTATTTATCCCCCATGTATTTATTATTCGCTTTCGAGTATCTTTTCGTACACACCCTAATTCTGCCTCTTAACCCATTTTCTACCATTAAAAGCATGTCAGTTTCCGATAAAAGTTCTAACTGTATTTCGGTTATTTTTAACGCGGCGTCCCAAGCTAAACCGGGAGTGGTATAATACCAACTAGGATCCAAGTCGTAGTTTTTATGGCAAACGTTTCTAAAGTTTTCGAAAACGTCGGCTAAGAGTAAAACGTCCGTTTTATTGTATAATTTTAAGTAATCTTCTAGTGTGCACGCGTTAAAAGTTTCCCAAACGTTTATCGCATGAGCGTAGTTCTCGTCGGTAATATGTTGCCCGGATAAAGCGGAGTAAAACGGTAACCGCGTTTCTTTAAGTCTAAGTATTCGTTCGGAAAAAATCCCTTTTTTCTTACCAACGGTAATTCTTCTTTCGTAAAATATCGCGATAAAATTTTTAATTGGTCTTCGTTTAAATTGCTCGAAAGTTTATCTAAACTGGTACTCATAAACTTAAAGGTATCGATAAATCTAAGTTTATGCCATATTATTTTTTTTTCCTTATTCTCGCCAACGGTGATATCCTTACTAAAACTAATATATTTTTCCTCGTTATTCGGGATGCAATTAATTTTACCTATATGTTTACCGAGACTTTTAATAAAAAGGTGAGCGTCGTAACCGCTAAGATTATGAAAATAAACGGGGATAAAGTCCGGAGTTTTCGCGTCTAAGTTACACGAACTATGCACGGCGCCCCTATATTTACCCGTAAAATGACAATGATCTCTTACTTTATCGTTATTAAATTCTTTATCGCAAAACCAACATTGCATACTATTTTCGTAATCCGTCTCTTCTTCGTTAGTAAGGATAATAGGCTTTTTATCGCGATAATACTTTCGGTAAATTTCTTTCGCGTCGGATATTAAACGTTCTATAAATTTTTCTCCCGCGTCTTTTCCGACGTAACTTCTAGTAGTAGGCGGACAAACGTTATCGTCGAAACATTTTACGAGATAATAAAAACTACAAGGAACGTGATGTTGCTGTTTTATAGTAAAACTATTTTCCTGGTCTGGTTCGCAAGTATGTATAGGTTCCAAAACACTCTCGAAATCGGCATACACGACAAAGGGGACCGTCTGCTTTCTACGATAATTTTTAAAATTTATAAAGGTGCCCTTTTCCGGCATCTCTAATCTAACGCTTTCGTGATCGTTACAAAATTTTTTATGTTTTTCTAAGAGATCGACGGTTCCGAAATGGTTTAGACAACGCTTACAAAAAAAATATTCCCGTGATGCTTCGTTACCTTGCTTCTCATTAACCGATTAAAGTTTTTCACGAGAGCGTAATGCGTTTTTTTACCCTCTTTTATATATAACAGGTCTACGTGATTCTCTTTTTCGACGCTCGCGTTTCTGAGAGGATAAAAATTTTCGCCTTCGTAACCGAAAACGTTTACACCAATTTCCGGATTTTGTGACTTGAACTTTTTTATATCTTCGATTTTGACCGGATATTCGATCCCATTCATGTTTAAGCGGTCTTCTTTCGATCGTAAATCCGAGTCGACTCTTTCGGCGTTATTTTCTTTAGGATTTAACGCTCTTAAAACGCACCATAAAAAACATTTATTATCCTTATTTTTTATATTAATAACGGCCTTTTTATTTTTTATCCAATCCGGTAAATCTAACCATCCATCGGCTCCCAAAGGTTCGTAAACGACCGTGTGTATTTCCAACGACGTTATAGATACGAAAGCCCATCCGCTACCTTCTCGCTCGAACTTATCCATTTTTTCGTCGATTTCGTCCCACATGTCTCGTAATAAATCGTCGACGTCATTCCTATTTAAGTTTAAATTTTGACTCGAGTGAAAAGCGAATTCCATTTCTGCGTTTAACACGTCTGATTGGTGATAGTATTTACATTTAAGAACTAACTTTATTTTTTTTTGTAGGTTATTTCTAAGAATGCCGAGAATAGAATCCCTCGTTTCGTCTAAAAATTCGTTGGTTAGATAACCCTCTTTTCCGTCTATTTTATGTACTCTTGTATAACCCTTAAACGCCGATCTTTTTAGACTAATATTAAACCGTTCTTTAATAGTAGGAGGTTTCGGCGCCAAAGGTACCCGAGCGGAAGGTCTGGAGCATAACCTAATTCTCGACTGAGTCGGCACTCTAACTCGAGGCGGGGGCGGTGCTATCGATCTTCTTACGTGCGTTCTAAGGTCGTCCAGTGCTTGAGGAATATCCGAAGGACTTACGGCGTTAGATAACCAATTACCGAAATTAACTATTCGCGTCCTTAAAGGTTGCGCGATTGAGGAAAATAAACTCGAAACGTAACTCGTCATTTTTTTTATAACGCGACGTATATTTATTAAAAGTATTAGTCAATTTTATTACGATTTTTCGTAATAAAATTTTAATATATTACGCTCATTTTATTTCCGTCGGACTGGAAGTTTATTACCCTGTCGCTAAGTATAACGGCGTATATGTGCGTTTCCGGGGGAATATTTGCGCCGAAGTTCGCTTTAACGTAAATATCGGTCACGGAATATTTCATCCTTTCGCTTTGTTTACTAACGTCGAACAAAAACAGAGGATAAAGATTTTTATACTCTAACGGGGTAAAGGTGGGATTTGACGCTAAATCGTCCATAAGAAAAAACTTAGATCTAAATGCGGCTGCGTCGCCGTACGCTCTACTAAATCTATTGTTTTCGAAAGAAAGTTTATAATCCGTTCTAGGATATTTATACGAATTTAACGTAACGTGAATGTCCGTTACGTAAACGTGATCAAATATGGCCGGATTTTGGTTCTGCTTATTCTTTTTTCCGGTCTGAAAAGCGACGATAATGTAGCGCGGAAATTCCGGCGACGATTTAACGGCGAGTCTCCAAGTAAATGATTGTGTTTGAGGAACTTCCGCGGTATCGCATTGTATCATCCTATAATTAACCGGAAAGGTTCCTTTGTTCTGGATATGTTTATAAAGTTCCATTTTATACTTATCCGTAGGTAATACGTGAGGCATAAACCACGCTATTTTTTCCAGTACAACTTTACCATCATCGACCGCACCCTGTTTAAAAATAGCGTCATTATCACCCGCTCTCGTTAAGTAAAGAGTTTGCTTCATTCCGTACAATACTTTATCGTAATCTTCGCAAAAACCGAAAATATGTTTTAATGGAATTTTAAATCTAAATGAACCCTTTTCCCCGTTTACTGGGTTACCGGCGATTAAAATATCGTCAATAACGAAGGTTTTTCGTAAAACCCACCCCAGATTTTCGTTGGCCGCTACGTCCGACGTATCTTTACACCATAACTGGTTTAACCCCCGCGATTTATAAAAATCGTCGTCATATTTTAACAATCTGATCATAGTAGTAGTCCAACCCGGATGCGCTATTCTTTCGATCTCTTTACCGGAAAGGTCGTACCTAATATTACTAAAAAGATACCTTAAACCGTTGTTCGTTAAAGCGATATTGTCGCCGTTCCCGTATCTCGTGCCGTCATTTTTTACTAATTTACCTTCTATAAGTAAATAGCTTTCGCTAGGATGCATAAAAATATCTTGAGTTTCGATGGCAATCGTAATATCGCCGGTATTGTTATAAGTATTAGGGGCGCCCACGATCGGTAAATACTCGAAATATTCGTACTCTTCGATACTATCGTCTTTGAAAGGCATGTCGGTAATGTCTAAAATACTCATTTTTATTAGGTTATAATAATTTTTTAAATTATTATAACTTTTTAAGTCGTTTTAATCCCCGCGCCGCTATTTAATTTTTTAACTAATTCTCGTATCGCGATCGGATCATTACCGCTCCCAGCTAATAAGGAGCTTAGGTTTTTCGAAGTCGTCGGCGCGGGTAACGCGTTATACTTTTTCAAAATGTTCTTAGATTTAGGCGTTAAAGCCTTTTCGATTAACTTTTTTCCGGCGTCTACCGCGGCGCTTTTTCCGACTTCTAAAGCTTTTTTAGTTCCTTCTTTAGCGACGCTCTTTCCTACATCGACGGCGGAAGAAGCGATTTGTTTAGCGGCGCTACTACTTAAAAGTCTAGCGAAAAAGTTAGCTAAGCTGTCGAAGATTCCGGCCGTAGGTAAATGAATTTCGTTACATAAATTACTGCTATAAATTTTTAATCCTTTTTCTTTCATCTCTTCGGGAAGAGATTTATTAATCGTATCGGTTCTGCTTCTAGTTTCTAAAATCATTTCCCATATTTTCCTCGCGCTCGTAGGCGTTCGTTTTTTAGTTTTAGGATCTATTAAATCGTAATCGGTTCCATTTTTTACGGCGCGCATGAAGTCGTCGGTAATATTAATCCCGTTAAATAAATTAAGATTTTTCCGATTAACGTCTCCTCCGGTAGGTATTCTCATAGTAATAAATTCTACTATTTCCGGATGAGTAATATCGAGATAAGCGGCGTAACTTCCTTTTCTAGTTTTCCCTGTTTATAAGAAGTCACTACGGAATTAATAGGGGATAAGAAAGATACCGGTCCGGATGACTTACTGTCGGCCGATCTTACCGAACTCCAATCGGCTCCGACTCCTCTGCCTACGATTAAAGACCAGCACGTATCCGCTAAATGTTCGATAATACCGTCTATCTTATCCGGAATATGAGAAACGAAACAAGAAATGGGTAAACCCCTTTTAGAAGACTTTCCCGCGTTTGCTAAGATAGGGGAAGAAAACATAAATAATTGAGTTGACGCGTAATCGTAAATTCTTTGCGCGTGTTTTAAATTATCGGAATAACTAACCGCGGCGCGAGCGAATACTCTTTGAGGAGTATCGTCGTCGTACTGATAATAATAACCTTCGAGAAGCTTTTTTCCGTGTTCGGATAAAAGATCGTCTAACTTATTATTAATAGTAATTCCTAAATAATCTTCCATCTTTATATATGAGCGGCGAAATCTTTAATATTCAAATAAAAAAAATGATAATTAACTTTAAAATGGATAAAAAAGAATCGTTAACGATGACTGACCCGGAAACGCATTATAACGAAAAAATCGCGAAAAATAACGCTAATATTAAAGCGTTATTAGCTAAGATAAATAAATTAAAAGAAGAAAACGCGCGTTTTAGAAAAAAGAAAAAATTATTATTAACTCTTTTTAATAGATAAAATATATATTTTTTATAAAAAATATATATTTAAATTCTGCGTTTTACGAGGAGGGAATTATAAATTTTTTAATACTTTCCTTTCTACAAACGGGGCATTTATCCGTTTTATCGCAAGCTGCGCATATAGGAATATGCCCGCATTCGGTAAAAAGTACGCACGATTTTTCGCTAAAACAGACCGAGCATTCTATACTCGATAAGTAAGCCGGTACGGGTTGGGAATATAATTCTTCTTCCTCAACACTTATAACACCATCGTCATCCCATAATGGAACATTAAAACCTAAATGTAAAAGAAAAAAGACCCTGGTGGAAAAAATCTTCGTTAATTCTAAAAGAAAAATATTAATTTCGTTAAGTAAGCGCGACGATTCTCCAGTTCTAATAACTTTTTCGTGACTGACGTATTCATTATTAATATCGGTGAAGCAAGCGATTCTTATGCTAAAAATTAATTCTTCTTTTTTTAAAATTCTACTATATAAATAATATATATAATTTTTAATCGGACAAAAATTGCGCGAAATAAAATCTCTATGTATATCATCCCCCACAAAAAGTAATTCATTTTCATCTTCTTCATCAAACCCAATAAAACGTAAATAGTCATAAGCAGTTCTAACTATATCAAACCTGTCAATTTCATAAGCTAGAACGCCATTAAATTCTCTTCTCATAACGGATAAAAAATCTATACATCTCGCTATTCTTTCTCTTTTTTTCCGCGATAAAGTATTTAATACTTTTATCGCGCGAATATTTTCTTTATCCTCGAATATTTTATAATCGCTCATTTTTATATACGTCTTTAAGCTCGATAAAATTTAGAAAATTTCAAAATTTTTTAAACCCGCTCTTTTTATAAAAAAATAAAATTTATAACTTTCGTAAAGTTATAAATTTATTTTATTTTTTATTAATTACCTTCTCCGAAATCGATTTTAAATTTTAAATTATTGACCTTTCCGCAAAATGGACACCTATTCTTCCTATCGCAACCTGCGCATATAGGAATATGACCGCAACTAGCAAAAAGTACGCATGATTTATCGTTATTACAGATCATGCATTCTCTATTCGTTAAGTACGTCAGTTGGGGTGGGTAATTATATTCTTTTTCTTCTATATCATACGAACGGTCACCTAAAACTCCATCATCCGGAACGGTAAACCCGAATGAAAAAAATAAACGTTTGCCGACGAAAGCCCCCGTAAAAAAATCTAAACAAATATCAATTTCGTTAAGTAAACTGGTCGAACCATTAATTCCGACAATTCTTTCCATGCGGACGTCCTCACCAAAACCGCTATTAAAAATTTTAAATTTCATATTAAAAATTACTTCTCCTTCTAGAGTTTTACTATATAAATAATATATATGGTTTTTAATCGGCCTAAAATTACTTAAAAGAAAACCGAAAGACATACCATCTACATAAAATGTAACAACATAAGGCTCATCGTCGCAAGCGCAATAATCAATATAGTCAACCTCCGTAAATACACTTCGGCCACTGTAATACTCCACAATACCATTAAATTTTCTTCTCATAACGGTAGAAACTTTTAAGAGCCGCGCTAATTTTTCTCTCTCTTCCCGAGTCAAAGTATTTAATACTTTTATCTCGAAAATATTTTCTTTATCCATAATAATTTCGTAATCGCTCATTTTTTATACACACCTTTTAACGGGATTACGCTCGAAAAATTTTCAAATTTTTTATCGTAGAAAAATTTATAACTCGGAAGGGTTATAAATTTAGAAAGTAAAATAAGGAGACCGGGAAACTGAGTCACAGGGGGATCGGATTTCTTTTTTAAAAAAGGGAGACTGAGTCATAGGGGGATTGATGACACGAGGACGGCGAGGATACCGGGTCAAAATAAAAAACGGGATAAAACCGGATTTTTTTTTAAAAGGGAAACTGGGTCTTAGGGGGGACCTAGGTGGGGTGATCCGCAAGGTACATATTATCATCTACTTACATGCCATATATGAGAGCTCTAGCCCTTATGGTTTGGGACAAGAAGATTTTTAAAGATTTCCTTCTTTATCTCTATGTGAAATCCGAGAACCCACAACATAGGGCCATTTTCAACACTAGGGCCGTAATTTGAAGTATTTTGGTAGAGGGCTACTAGATGATGCTACATGCCAAATATGAAAGCTCTGGCCCTTACGGTTTGGGACAAGAAGATTTTTACAGATTTCCTTCTTTATCTCTATGTGAAATCCGAGACCCCACAACATAGGGCCAATTTCCACACTAGGGCCATTATTTGAAGTATTTTGGTAGAGGGTCACTAGATGATACTACATGCCATATATGAGAGCTCTAGCCCTTACGGTTTGGGACAAGACGATTTTTAAAGATTTCCTTCTTTATCTCTGTGAAATCCGAGAACCCACAACATAGGGCCATTTTCAACACTAGGGCCATAATTTGAAGTATTTTGGTAGAGGGTCACTAGATGATGCTACATGCCAAATATGAAAGCTCTAGCCCTTAAGGTTTGGGACAAGAAGATTTTTACAGATTTCCTTCTTTATCATTATGTGAAATCCAAGAACCCACAACATAAGGCCATTTTCAACACTAGGGCCATAATTTCAAGTATTTTGGTAGAGGGCTACTAGATGATGCTACATGCCAAATATGAAAGCTCTAGCCCTTAAGGTTTGGGACAAGAAGATTTTTAAAGATTTCCTTCTTTATGTCTATGTGAAATCCGAGAACCCACAACATAGGGCCATTTTCAAACTAGGGCCATAATTTGAAGTATTTTGGTAGAGGGCTACTAGATGATGCTACATGCCAAATATGAAAGCTCTAGCCCTTAAGGTTTGGGACAAGAAGATTTTTACAGATTTCCTTCTTTATCTCTATGTGAAATCCAAGAACCCACAACATAGGGCCAATTTCCACATTAGGGCCATAATTTGAAGTATTTTGGTAGAGGGCCACTAGATGATACTACATGCCATATATGAGAGCTCTAGCCCTTATGGTTTGGGACAAGAAGATTTTTAAAGATTTCCTTCTTTATCTCTATGTGAAATCGGAGAACCCACAATATAGGGCCATTTTCAACACTAGGGCCATAATTTGAAGTATTTTGGTAGAGGGTCAGTAGATGATGCTACATGCCAAATATGAACGCTCTAGCCCTTAAGGTTTGGGACAAGAAGATTTTTACAGATTTCCTTCTTTATCTCTATGTGAAATCGGAGAACCCACAACATAGGGCCATTTTCAACACTAGGGCCATAATTTGAAGTATTTTGGTAGAGGGCCACTAGATGATACTACATGCCATATATGAGAGCTCTAGCCCTTATGGTTTGGGACAAGAAGATTTTTAAAGATTTCCCTCTTTATCTCTATGTGAAATCCGAGAACCCACAACATAGGGCCATTTTCAACACTAGGGCCGTAATTTGAAGTATTTTGGTAGAGGGCTACTAGATGATGCTACATGCCAAATATGAAAGCTCTGGCCCTTACGGTTTGGGACAAGATTTTTACAGATTTTCTTCTTTATCTCTATGTGAAATCCGAGACCCCACAACATAGGGCCAATTTCCACACTAGGGCCATTATTTGAAGTATTTTGGTAGAGGGCCACTAGATGATACTACATGCCATATATGAGAGCTCTAGCCCTTATGGTTTGGGACAGGACGATTTTTAAAGATTTCCTTCTTTATCTCTATGTGAAATCCGAGAACCCACAACATAGGGCCATTTTCAACACTAGGGCCATAATTTGAAGTATTTTGGTAGAGAGCCACTAGATGATGCTACATGCCAAATATGAGAGCTCTAGCCCTTACGGTTTGGGACAAGAAGATTTTTAAATTTTTTTCTCTCGGTTGCCATTGCAACCAGAGTTCTTCATGGAATTCAAATCTTTGAAGTATTTTGAAAGTGCATCACCCAAGCATCATTTCTGTGAAGTTTCACTGAAATCTGTTGGGCGGTTTCAGAGGAGAAGATTTTTTAAGTAATTGTTCACGAACAGACGGACGGACGGACAGACGGACGGACGGACGACACACGGACGGACGGACGCCGGACAACGATCGATCACAATAGCTCAGCCTGAGCACTATGTGCTCAGGTGAGCTAAAAATGTAATAGTTTTGGGTGGAACGGAAATTCCATGCCTACAAATGGAGAAGAAGCCTGAATCACGGCGGGTAGTAGTGGCGGACGTACCCAATCAAGCAGAAACGGTTATAGATGTGTATATCGACAGGTACGTCGGTGATGATCGACAAACGGCACATTTCCTAGTGGAGCCGAGTCACTCATTTCAGGAGCGGTATCCACTACGAATGGTATCCACGTTAGTAGACCTTAATGGTGGACCTACTTGTAAGGTAAGGGTCCTGAACCCTTTACCAACGGAAGTGAAACTTTGGCAAGATGCAGAGATAGGGAAGGCTGAGAGAATTGAAAGAATAGTTAGTGTTGCCTCGGAGGCAGAAAATCATGACGAACAAAGTGAAATGAACGGCCCAATGAGACGTATCCAGCTTCAGCAAGTAGACGAACAAATGAACAAATGTCAGGTTCAATTAGCTGACAAGAATGAAATTCCCGATCACTTACTGTCGCTTTATCGAAAATCTACCAGGGGTAAATCTAGCTATGAAAAGAGGGTTATAGCCGGACTTCTCAGAAAGCATGAACATACATTTTCAAAATCTGAATGGGATTTAGGTTTAACCCACATTACTGAACACACAATCGATACGGGCGATGCTCGCCCCATAAAGCAAGGCCAAGGAGGGTGCCCCTGGCCTATGCCGAACAAGAGAAGAGTGCTATCGAGGATCTGCTGAAAAAGAGGGTTATCCGGAAGAGTACCTCCCCCTGGGCCTCTCCAATCGTTCTAGCGAGGAAAAAATCGGGCGAAGTAAGACCGTTCGTGGATTACAGGCGGGTAAACGCCCTTGTTAAACCAGATGGATTCTCACTTCCTCGCGTTCTGGACTGCTTAGACGCGGTTGCGGGAGCCTCCCTGTTCAGCAGTTTCGACCTCACTAGTGGGTACTTTCAAATCCCGCTGAAAGAAGAAGACATTCCAAAAAGCGCGTTCTGTTGTAAGTTTGGACACTACGAGATGACCCGCATGCCATTTGGGTTGAACAATGCAGCCAGCACTTTCTAGCGTACAATGGAGCTTGTGCTCCAGGGGCTACAGTGGTCCACCTGTTTGGTTTACATCGACGATATTATAGTCTATGGGATCGACTTTGATCAGCACGCACAGAGGGTGGACGAAGTACTGGAACGAATCTCGAAAGCAGGGTTAAAGTTGAAGCCAGAGAAATGCAACTTGTTACAAACCGAAGTTGTCTTTTAAGGACACGTTGTCTTGCGACAAGGTGTGAAACCCGACCCTACGAATGTCGCAAAAATCACCGACTGGCCCCGTCCGACAAATGCGAAAGAGGTGAAATAGTTTGTGGCGAC
Organism: Tridacna gigas; assembly: GCA_945859785.2. NCBI lineage: Eukaryota > Metazoa > Mollusca > Bivalvia > Cardiida > Cardiidae > Tridacna > Tridacna gigas. Next base: position 27,486,716 of record OX244042.2, on the reverse strand, counting down.
TGGTTCGTATTATCGGCGTTTCATTACAAACTTCGCAAAAATAGCAAGGCCGCTTTTCGATCTCACGAAAAAGGATGCCAAATTCAACTGGTGTGACACCTGCGAATCTGCTTTTACGAAAATTAAAGAAGCACTCGTAGGACCAGAGGTAATGGGGCACCCATTAAATGACGGAACTTTTTACCTGGATACCGACGTATGTGGAATGGATATCGGGGCTGCTCAGCCAGGTGCAGGCTGGACGAGAGAGAGTTATTGCTTACGGCAGTCGTTCCACCAGTAAGAGTGAACGGAACTACTGTATAACAGAACAAGAGCTGTTAGCAGTGGTCTATTTCACACAGTATTTCCGTCAGTACTTGTTAGGTCGCAAATTCATAGTAAGAAGTGACCATCAGGCCTTAGTATGGCTCTTTAGCCTAAAAGAGCCCAGCGGAAAAATAGCCCGTTGGATAGAAATTCTCGCACCGTTCGACTTTACGATAGAGTATCGTGCAGGCTCGAAGCAGGGTCATTGTGATGCCCTGTCTAGATGCCGCTCCCCTAAAGATTGCAACTGTTCAGAGGTGGATATGAGCGAGCCGTTAAAGTGCGGACCCTGCTCAAGGTGTCGACGTAGAGCAGAATCAATGGTCTACGCACCACTAGCAAAATCTGATTCCTCGGGCGCAGCGGCTACACAACTAGAAATAGCGCAATCCGCCCGTGAGCTGACTAATGACGAGCCCGAACCCGGAACCTCCGGATGTGTCCAGACCCCAGCCGGACCTCCAACTCATTGGTTGTGGGTAGAAAGCCCTGAGGATGTGGCTCAAAAACAACAACAGGACCCCGACATTGAACCCATACTAACGGTAAAACATAGTGGGCAAAAGCTTAGTCATGAAGACATGGTACTGAAAAGTCCATGTGCAAGGCATTATTGGATCATATGGGATGATCTACACCTATGCAAGGGAGTCCTCTGTAGAAAGTTTAGTAAATTAAATGGGAACTTCACTCAAATTATAGTGCCACGAGTATCCCAAAAGGACTTAATTAGGCAAATGCACAATTCCTTATTATCTGGGCATCTTGGTGTTAAGAAAACCAAGGAAAAACTGGCACAAGGTTACTATTGGTATAACTTTAAGAAGCACATACAGATATACATAGGGAGCTGTGACACGTGTGCATCTGACAAGGTGCCCCCTAAATCACCTAAGGCACCTATGGGTCACTTGTAGAGTGGCGCACCTTGGGACATGATAGCACTGGACTATTTAGGCCCATTTCCAGTCACAGCCAGGGGAAATAGATACATTTTGGTTTTAACGGACCATTTTACTAAGTACGTAGAGGTAATTGCTGTCCCCAATCAACAGGCAGAAGACTGTGCTTATAGGATAATAAATGACGTTATATCCAGGTGGGGAGCTCCTTTGAAGATACACACAGATTAGGGGGCTGCTTTTGAGAGCACTGTCTTTAAGGAGCTATGCCGTTTATTACACGTCAAGAAGACTAGGACCAGCCCAAGGAACCCAAGGGGAAATGGTCAGACAGAAAGGTTTAACCGAACTCTTTTGAAAATGATTAGGGCTTACCTGACAGGTAACAAAGGCGATTGGGACCTTTACCTGGGCTGTTTAGCCGGGGCTTATAGGGCCACTCCTAATGAGTCCACTCAGTTAACACCGAACCTCATGGGTCTTGGTAGGGAAATAAGGTTCCCTGCGGATATAGTGTATGGTCACTATGCCACGGCAAGAGAAGATGCGCACTCAAAGTTTTGTGAGTATGTGGAAACTCTGCAGAACAAAATACTGGATGCTCATCGAGTAGCTCGAAAGTACCTGAAGAGAAGTGCTGAGCGTAGTAAAGAGATATATGATACTGGCACCGTGTTACATATGTATAGACCGGGGGATCTTGTGTGGTGTCTGCATAAAGGGCGCAAGAAGGGTGTGACCCCTAAACTTGAAAAGCGATACAATGGACCATTTGTGGTGGTAGAAGCTCTGTCTGCCATCAATTTTTCAGTTCAGACCTCTAGAGAGGGTTCAAAGAAAACCCTACATCATAACAAGCTAAAACCCTACCAGGGAGAAAACCAGCCTAAATGGGTTTCCATATTATCAGAGAGACTGAGATCAGCCTAAGCACATCTTAGGTCTGAAGTTCAAAATCTTGTTGCTGTTCTGTTATTTTTATAATTGCCATCGTATTAATATGAAGCTATTAGAGAAATAAATTTGCTAATCTCAATATTCCCTAAGTCCTGTAGTGGCTGAGAGCAAGGTGGGTGGAAGCTAGTCGAATCGAGTCGCGTATAAAGGACCGAGGCAGGCTTTGCTGCTACCGCGGACGACGACTGCCGCAAGGCAAGTCTTAATACGAAGAAATTGGCCAACTTTAACTCCGTGAACGAGCTTATACAGCAAGACTTGTGTCCTCTTTTCTATTTCCAGAAATGGCCTCCATGAACAGTGACAGGCACAAGAAGTACAGGTGTAAGAGTTGCCAGAAAGAAGACAGGAAGGGGCGCATGGTGGCCCACATTCTTAAGCACTATATGTCAATGGATCAGGCCCCCTACTACAGTAGCTTGTGCAGTTTCCGCTGCACGGAGAAAAAACAGCTGACTGACCACCTGATGAAGTACAAGCGGCACCGGGAGGAAGCAGCCAAGCGGGAGCCCCAGCCCTTGAAGGTCATACTGCACTTCTCCTTCAACCCGGCAAATGTGGACGAGTACATGGTTCCAGCTGTGAAGGGAACCACTACGCCAACTGTGGAAGAGGACATCTTCACGCAAGATGAAGAAGAACCCAGCCTCCCTGACTGGTTGCTGGAGACAACCACTCCTCTATCTGGATCAGAAGCCCAGTCGACAAGTGCCAATAGTGCCAATGGTCCGACAGAGACGACGCCTTCTAGCGGCCAGAGAGTCCGAGCCGAGGTCCAGAGACCCATATTGTCTACCCCAGCCCCAGTGCTGATGACACCACCAATACCGAGTCGGATAAATATTCCCCAGATGTCACAGCCTGCATGTCAGCTGGAGTCACCAGACATGTCAGCGACTCCCTGGTCAACAGCCACGTCAGAAGTTCCGGCTGACCCCTTCTCCACCATAGACAGCCTTTGCTGGGACAGGCTTTTGGATACCCCAGGACTTTCCATCCCTTCTCCACCACTCAACCCACCTCCAGGCGTGACATCGACTTTAAGGAAGGGTCAGGTCATTCCAGCCAAGTCTATGGTACGAGCACCAGAGTCGCCGGAAGCCCCACAAGAAGACCCTGGGACGCCATTGCAGGATGAGCCTGAGGGGCGTCCTGTGTACCTGCAGCCAACTCTTTCTGCCGAAGAAGAGAAAGACCCTTTGTGCGTGGAGGGCAGGAAGGTGGAGCAAACTAAGAAGTCCACAATTCTCTCGGAAGTGACTGAGAACAGGGGGGAGGAAGAGACGAAAGCATTGCCATTGATTCCCCCGGAAATGATGGACCTATTTAAAGCCTCTAAAGGGGTAGTAGCAGTCAATTTTAAAATCGAAAGTCTGCAGTACAATGTTAATTATTTAGTATTGGCTACAGGGGTAGTGCCAATTTAAAAGGGGGGGGGGTAATGATAAGCCCTGCTTACCAGAGATTGACTTGCTTGTCTTAAACCTGCAAACTGGTGGGGTAATGCAATGATTGCTAACTAGTCTAGCGTTGTCGTTTTCCCTCAGTGATTTTCAGGATGTCATTGGTGAGGGGTGAGCTCAGTGGGAGGTACATATTGCCTGTGTGGCAAAAGACATCTCACATTGTGTTACCCCTCAGCAATGTTAAGTTTCTTTCATCAGGTGCCTTTCAATTTGGGCTTTTAATTGTTTACTATGTTGTTATTTTATAAATAAGCAGTCGTAGTAGTTCTACCTGGTATCCATGGGGTATTAGGCCAAACTCAGTCTTTATGGAAGAATCAGGGTAGTGTGTGACAGACAATACATTTCTTATCATGAGATTGACCCAGGGTAAATTCACGGCCAACCTGCATGAAACCGAACGTCTTGCCAGTCAAACTCTCTCCCATTCCCGCAATAATTGTCTTTAATCTTTTTCTCGGCTCCGTAAAGTGGCTGGACTTCTTGATGATCTCCATCCAAGTTACGGCGAATGTAGGTCATTGTCACATGCCTCATTGATTCGCTTGTTTACGTCGTTTTCTCTTTGCTTATGTAATGTATAACCTAAAACTGTATCTAATCGTAATATAGAAATGGGGAATACCTATCTGTACACGCATGAGTTCCAACGTAGCTGTTTCGAGGGTTAGAAACGTTTCTATCCTTTTCTATTTTCCACTTGTCTGTCGAGGTCAGCCATGTCTTCCGGTACTGCGCGCAATGCACTGTGGGAAGATATTCGCTGAGTCATCGAAGGAGATACCCAACCGCGTAAACTCCAAATCTATTAACGGTACAGAGTTTATTAAGTGCATTGTCTTACTAGCGGACCTTTGAGTTAGGTTCGGACACTGGCGCTCGATCATTATTAAAAATCGTTGCTCGATGTGTAACCTAATAAATAACATGGTAATCAAGGCAAATTGACCTCTTCCGTATCGCCGTAATTTTTTCGAATAAAACACAGTCGTGTGCAAAAAGTATCAAATGGCTGGAAAGAAGATATATTTATTCAAGTAGAAATGGTAAGTAACATTTACCTTACTTACATGTATCGAAGAAATTTAAGTTTTTTTACGAGTTACTTTTGCCCAGAACATTCACTTTACGTCCACTTCCGGTCTGATTGACTTTCAACTGACTTCAACACATTCGGCATACCTCGGGTGATCCGGTGATCAAATCCCGCGGCTGTATCACGTAGCTTGATATGCACCTACACGGTACATTTCGCACATCTCCGGAAGCACACCGCTTTACCGTTATTGAAATTGTAAGGCTCCTCTTTAGAAAGAACGCATGAGTAAATTTTCTATCGTTATCTTTCTAAGAGTATTTCAGTCGACAAACAGTTTGTACATTCAATTTTTAGCGTGGTTTATCAATTCCGTTAGGAGCTTTCATCGACAGATCGATAGAAGTGAATAACTTCACACTGGTTGTTCATGCCGTTGCTAAGCGATCTACAGGGGCGCCGCCACGTTTAAGATCATGTGATTGGTAGTTCAAAATGGAAGCCTCCCTTATACAGACGAGGTTAGATGTAGGTACGGAATCGGCCGAGTTGTGACGAGTGACTTCAACAGACTCTTTTTACAACAGGCGATCTGATTGGACAAATAGGAAAGGTGTGTTAGGCGTGTCTGGCGTGAATTTTCCCGCGATCTGTCAAACTTTTTCAAGAGACAGATTGCTAGACTTGTAATTATGCTGACAGAACTCCGAAATAGAGCAGCTTTAAAATTTATTTCAGAAGGACACGATGTTGTTCTTACTGGCCAGGCAGGGACCGGCAAGAGTATTGTCCTACATTTTTACGCTTCAAAACAGCCGTTAAAAGTTTGACCAATCAGATGACTCGTATCCTTTTGAAAAGGTCATAGGAGGTTACCGGAAGTGAGCCAGTGAGGAAACTGACGTTAATATGCCTAAAATTGTGAATGCATCGAAAAAAGTGTCGCGTGCAGTATTAATTGGTCGTTTATGAATAACTTTACCATGTAACTGTCGATTTAAACATGTATTCTGATGAAAAACATTCAATTATGGAGCGAATTACGTTCACGATATAAATTGCGACCGTCTCAAACGAGGTGAGTCTACTTTGCCTTGATTACCATGTTATTTATTAGGTTACACATGGAGCAACGATTTTGAATAATGACCGAGCGCCAGTGGGTTCGGACCCCGTTTCCTGCATTGTTGATTCTACTGGACTTGAGTTCGGCCACTTGTGACACGTTTGGTCACAACTGACCGGCTTCGGGTCACAGACGTCGCTAAAAGTGGCCAACAAGACGTTTTGACCAGATTTTGGCCACTACCGCCGTTAGCGGCTATATAAGGACCGATTTTCGGCCACAACGTCAGTCTATTCAGTCTACTCAGTCTGGTCAGCCATTCCGTCTACCAGGTCTCTCCGAAAATAACTCAGAAGATTCATCATTACTTGTCTCAGCTATAGCGTAACTGAAGTGCGATGTCAGCATCCTTCACTCGTACAATCATAAGCCGCATATACTTGTGACTAATAGACTCACTTTTACTGGAATTACCGTTGCCCCACAGGCGGACGCATTATAGTGTAACGGGGGTTCCAGTAAATTTTAATCATAGCGGGACGCAACGTGAAGCTGATGTGCTTCCATTCATACTTTGTATAACTTACTTTTAACCTTGTGGGTGCTCGTTCCGAGCTAGTTAAAGGGAGGTCACCACTGTTTTACATGTCTGGATGCCAATCGTAGTTGTCTCCCTTAATAAAAGAAACGGCTTACCCCGTTGTTGAAAGTGAATATAAACCTTTTCGTATTCAATTCACCCCTGTCACATACACCAGTCGGCCCGTAACAATATTGTATTAGATAACGCTTAGAAAAACATTAAATTATCAAAAAGTACAAGAGAAGGATCATCCCCTGTCATATTAGTCTGCTATGGTGTGAATAAAGGCCATAAGGTATTGATAAGCGGTACCAAAGTTTGTACACATGTATATTACTGTCACATATTAGTATAATTGTGCAATCAAATAGGCCAGCAGGGTCCCGCCGAATAAACACGTGCACTTTTTTACCAATCGCATTTTAAAGTTTATTTATTTGATTTCATTATGCCAAGAAGTAGGTCAAAAGCCAGTGCATTCAGCCGCTTTGAAAAGTTACCAAATGCACTCTTTTAACGCCAATGTGGCGTCCAATAGCGTTGTCATTCCTTTTTTAATGCTGTACCCAGGTGGATTGCACGTCTTCTTTTATGGTATAGGGAGGAATCACAATGGCGGGTAAAGCAGATTTACATGCGAGTAAAGGTTGAATCTCTGGACTGAACTTTAGAGATAACATCTTAATTCCTTACATTTTCAAGACACTGGCCGATTTTCATCTTCCAGGATGATAGTGCCAGAGCTCATCGCGCAATGGCCGTAAAAGAATATCCTCTGGATCAAAATATTCGATATTTACCATGACCAGCAAAGAGTCCAGACCTTTCATCTATCGACCATCTGTGGGATGTCGTAAGAAAACGTGTAAGAATGCGTAATCCACCTCCGTATACGTTGGGTGAGCTTTGTACAGCATTGTAAGAGGAAGGCAACATATCCCATAGAACACTATTGGACGTCTCATTGGGATATTGAAACGTCGCCGTGTTACATTCTGTGACAATCATGCAATCCCTACCGGTGCTGACGTCAGGTGAAAACTGACGTGGATCTAACGTACGTGTATTGGTAAATGATGATTTAATATATGTGGAGTATAGACTAATGTGTCAGTTCATGCATTCCAGTTGCTACTACAAATAATATATAAAGATAAAAAGTGATAGTTAATACCTTTTCATTTTCTTCCCAATGAAAGGAAAAATTCCCTACTTTTTTTTAACAGTTTACATAAACTGGACTTCTGTCGACAGCTGAAAATACAGTCTATTGGAACTGAGAAAGTTTGCAGAACATGTACTGGTAAAAGAACTCTCTGAGCGCATGGAAAGCAACACCGGTCACCGTGATATAATTGAACTGATTTTGTAAACTGCTTAAACCAATATTCTGCAAATCGGAACGTTTTAAGTCTTTTGTGAAGAGTGGGGTCCAAGATCGGCATGCGCAATCTGTTTGATACCAACCCTATCTGATTCCATCTGAATGTTAAAACTTTTCTATTCCAGTTTAAACCATTAACAAACACTCCAATGTTTTAACGATCGTGAGGGAAAAAAAGCTTTGGAAAACATAATGGGAATATGGAAAAATTCTGGTAGCCAGCATTTCTCCTTTTTCTGTCCTTTCAAAAAAGAACAAAAAAAAAAAAACCAAGCAAAAAAACCAAAATAATAATAACCCTATCGTTTGAGCCGGGTTTAATTTGTTGTCTTCAAAAGCCTTCAAAATAGACGAGTGTAAAATTTTATCACTCTTTACTTCAACTCTTTCCCAAATCACAAAGTTTTAGAACGGATCAAAATGAAAGCATTTGCAGACGACAAATTAGATGTTGCTCAAATGGTTAGGTTTGTCCGTAATGGGGTAGAATACATTGTGAGAAAATGAAAAAATACTGGTTACCAGCATTTTCTCCTTATCCCACAATGTTTTCAAAAGCCTTTTTTCCCAGGGTCGTTAAAAATCTGGACTGTTTGGTAAAGGGTTTAAATAAATGAGTGGGTCGTGAACGATTTTGATTCTGTTGCTCAATTCAGTAAACACCAAAGAAACAACAAAAAGATCGTCTCACTTTCATAAAGCAATCACTATCATACTTCCTCTTCGCAGCATTTGAAAACATTGAGGAAAAAGAATCACAGGGTAAAGAAAAACGTTTCCTTTTCTCTCGGACGCTTTTCCTTGTAACTTTTGTAAGTATAAATATTCATGCCTCATGAACATTGTTTTGACGATGTTTTTGCGGGAAAGCAGCCAGCAGATCTGATATGGGACAGTATAGTGCAAAGCACCAGTAAAAGAAACTCTAGGAATGCAAGGATAGCTACACTGGCTCTTATGGTATGACTGAAACAAGAGCACCGCATACAGGTGCCAGCGCTCGGCTGCTGATGCTTGATTTCCAATGAAATTTCTAGGTCGAAAAAAGGGGCATAACTCTGTCAAAAATACTTCATAATTACCTTCTCTGGTTGTATAGGTTCTCCCTTTGATACTTAACAACTTGACCAAGTATGAAGCAAATATCTTCAACAGGAATATTATAAAATGTCAGTTTTCACACAACGACGCAGACGACGCCAGGGCTACAATGCCTCGACGTTTGCTTCGAAAACACCCGAGCTAATAATGCTGAAAACAGTTATAAACACCCTAATAGATCTTCATTTATGAAACAAAATGTACGCTGCCCATTAAACTTTCAGTCAAACTGACAAAAACGTGAAATCTGATTTTGATCTACACTGTTCGTTTTTCCGAAACATTCTGGACAAAATCAACATGGACATTACATGTATTTGGGTCTTATTTCTCGACTTATATTGTTGGGTATACTGCGATCAATTCAAAGCCACAATCGTTAATGGCAGCCACGGTAATGACAGACCTGTGAACAGAGGCATTTTGCTGATGGAACAACACACTTTTACAGAGTTTTTATCGGCTCTTGACTTCCATATTTTCCCTGAACTGCCTAAGACGTGGTGCAAAATATGCGCCATTTATTGTTTCATCCTCAAGGCTCTGCCTGTCACGCTTAAATTCCGCCATCCACCTTTTACTGTAGCATATGAATGTGCATTATTCCCTATTCCTGCTACCATATCAGTATGGATATTCTCAGGCGCTAGACCTTTTTTTTTGTATGCAAATATTGAATTACTGCTCTTTCAGAGATTTCTTCCATTTTGCACCAGTCTTCGAGTACACAGTCTTAAATAGTCAGGGAATATAAGGGCTGAAAAAGGGCATCCCCGATTAACCCCTTCAGAATAAAGCCCACAACTTATCAATCAGCCCTAGTATACCGGTATTTGGTCCTAACGAGTTAATCCTTTGCCACACATTTCCGACTTTTAGCGATCCAAAGGAAGTAGGCTTTTGAAAACATTGTGGGAAAATGTAAAAAATGCTGGTAGCCAGCATTTTCTTCTTTTCCCACAATGTTTTCCTACCTTTCCAAAGATGAATTTCAATTTTTAAGTCACATTTGTTTTGCCGTCTCCCATTGCTTTCAATTTGGACAAATCTAAAATTTGGTCATGTGGTAAAGAGTTAAGGGTTCATGTAGGTGGGTAATTTTAGTTTCGATTTCGAAAACATATATATTATCTCTATACCTACTGAATAAAATTTGCAGGAGACGACTTTGAAAATATCTTTGTAAAACATAGATAAAAATAAAACATCAAGGTTTAATAAGGGAATACATGCCAAAACACTGCGGCAAAATGAGACACTGTCCGTTATGAAGAAATTATTCACCTGTTGCAACATTGTCAGCAGCAATCTGCTATATGACAAAAGGAAGTTATGAGGTTATTATCTACATGTATATATGGTACTAAAACGTCACTTATCTACGAGGGTTGATCCAGAAATTCATGCAATGGGTTAATAAAACTTTAGGAGTGTTGACTATCAAAACAAAAATTATACAGTCATTAAATGTGACATCTGTGCAATAAACATGGAAATTTTTAAATGTGTACATACAAGAGTGATTGTCCAGTGACAAATTTAAGACATAAGCCACGCACCTGGGCGGGGGAGCAAGAACGTCAAACGCGACGTCAACTTGACGTCATCATTAACTCTTCTCTACATAGTCCCCATTTACTCTCACACACTTTTGTGCCCGACGTACCCACATGCTGAAAGTGTCTTCATACCATTTGGAATCGAACTGTTGAATAATTCTCTGTGTGGCTGTTTTAAGTTCGTCCTTACTATCAAAGCGGAGTCCCCGAAGCTGGTCCTTTAGTACAGGAAAAACGCGGAAGTTCACCGGGGCGAGGTCCGGTGAATAGGGAGCATGGGCCAAAAATCCCAGAAGATCAATTGCCAGTTGCGTGGATGCGGCGGTGTGTCCAGGGGCGTTGTCCTGGTGCAGCACAAACTCATTAAGCGGAATTCCCGGCCTCTTCCTTGCCAGCGCACGTACAAGATGTTCCCAGAGAAACTGAAATTTCATAAAAATACTATTTAATTATTTTCACACCTTAGGAAATGTTTTGGACTTAATTTGTAAATAACAAACTTTTTAAAGATATATAACAGAATAAAATAAATACACACACACACACACACACACACACATATATATATATATATATATTTTACCTTCGAAAAATAGTCTGCCGTCACTGTCTGACCATCCGGCACCTGGTGGATAAGCAGCATTCCTTTCCGATCCATAACAAACACGAACATGTGTTTTTTCATGGAACTGACGACTTTTGCCTTCTTAGGTGGAGGAGATGCAGGCGTCTTCCATACTGATGACTGGCGTTTTGACTCGGGCTCAAAATGGTGGAGCCAAGTCTCGTCGAGCGTAATAACTCTGTCAAGGAATTCGGTACCTTCCCTTTTGTAGCGTTTCAGGAACTCTCGCGAACAGCTAACTCGTCGCTCCATGTCATGTGCACTTAACAGCCGCGGAACCCAACGTGCACTGACTTTTCTCATTTTCAATTCCTGTGTCAAAATTCTTTCAACAGTTCCATAAGATGCCCCTATTTAATCAGCCATTTCACGTACTGTCATTCGTCTATCACTGTTTACCACAGTTCTGACGTCGTCAATCAGGTTGTGACGCATTGCAGGCCTACCTTGGCGTTGATCATCCACTATTGAAGTCCGACCCTCCTTGAATCTATGGTGCCACTTAAACACGAGTTCTCTACTGCACTTTATTCCCGTTTTCTCCATCATCTGAAATGTCTGCGTTGGTGTAAGATCATGGCATAATTCTATAACTGACCGGCATTCTAATTTTGGTGTTGACGTCATGTCACTATTCCCTTGGATTTTTCTATCTTATGAAAAATGCTGTGTCTTCATAACAACTTTCACAACAACGTATGCAACATGACGTCATGATGTCATACTAGCGTCATACTAATTTGCGCCAAAAAATTCAAGCTAAAGTTTAAGAAAACTTGATTTATTTAACAGATATTTATTTTTTTTTTTTTTGACGCTCCCCCGCTTAAGCGTACATATGTTACTATGGTAACGCAGTTTAAGGCCGCTAGAGATAAATTTTACTTTTGTGCAGTTTGTAGATACTGAACTACAATATTACCAAATTATACACTGAACAAGCTAGTAATACGGAAGTAATAGGCCCATTGTACGAATTTCTGGATCAACCCTCGTATTAATAACATATTACGTTTTAAAAATGAAGATGTGTTTCGACGGAAAAAGTCTAAAACAACTTGTTTCTGAAGAGATTGGGGAATACAAACTTCGTGAATATTTTCTAAGGTTGAAACATTTAGGAGAGAAGGCGAGGCATCTGCTGAGGTGTTCCCACAGAAACCGCGGCGTTAGGTTCATACAGACTACTAATACAAAACTGTTCATCGCTGCGGCCGCCATTTCTGTTCAAGAAATCGATGAACAGGACTACAGTATGATATCAAGAGCGATGAAGGCTTTATATAAAGCGGCTGAAAAAGGCTCTTTCCAAAAACGCTCAATCGCTTTTGAAAATGAGAGATTTATAACTTCGCTAAATGATAATACTTCGAACTTACGGTCACATGGCGAAGGTTTGTTGTTGGATCCTAGAGGGCGATTGCGGATGGAAATAATGGATTGGGATAGTGCAGAGTCTCGAATTGAAACGGATTACATGGACGGACCAAAAGGAATTAAACGAAAGTATCTTGAAGAACATTTTGGCGATGATCACAACCTAATATTGTTGTTTACTCGTACTATATTCCGTGTACCATGGCGCCACATATGTGCGCCCAAATAATCAGCAAATATGTTACTCACGAACAAGTCCGAGTGGTAGTTGCGTACGATTATATTCATGAATGGAGTGACGAAGACGAAGCATTTGATGACATGTGCACGAATAATTCATACGTCATTAGTATGGCGGACAGTAATACTGGTATACATTCACAGCCCTACTGTTGTACTTAAGATTACTCATGTGACATGTTACTCGAAAAATGGAAACGCAAAAGATTATTAAAGCGTTTGGAAGCTAAAGACAAAAAAGACCGAAAATGTTAAAGTACGGCATGCACACTAGCATATATTTGCAAGGCTCTGTTTTTAAATACATCTGCAAATAAAATCGACCCAGTTTAGCATGCAGTCCGTACAGGCTGACCTGAATAAAAAATGTTTGCCATGTGTAAAACTTCTGAAAGTCAAAAGATTGCCCCCAGTTCATGATTCAGGTCTCCGTGTTTTAGACAAAACTGACCCGTAAATTAATCAACGACTTGCCTGCTATATAGTGCATAGTTACAAAGATTGAACCCTCTTCACGCAGAGCGCCACACATGTATGAGCCATGCTCTGGCAAAGGGGGTTTAATACATCTCCGTAATGCATTATACCAAGCAAATAATCAACTATGGATCCATGAAATCCATTTTATCTAACAATCGACTGAATCTGGGGGTGGAATGGTCCTTTCACATGCAAAAAGTTGACCAGTGGCAAAAAGTTTCGGCCCATGTCAGCCTGCGCTGACAGCACAGGCTGATATGGGTCAATACTTTTTGCAGATGCATTATACCCCTTTTTCACAGAGCATGGCTCATATATCTTTACTAAATTTTATACGAAGATATAAAAGATCAGTTAAATCTTTGTTTAATTTATTTATTTTTTTGTAAAATACTATCGGAGGGAGATAATTCCTTGTAAGTATCATGTTTTAATAAAAATCCATATAGAGTGATTATTAACCCTTTACCACACAATCCCAACTTTTAACAACCCTGAGAAAGAAGCCTTTTGAAAACATTGTGGGAAAAGGAGAAAATGCTGGTAACCAGCATTTTCTCTTTTTTCCCACAATGTTTTCTACACCTCCAAAAGCATATTTCAATTTTAATTTCACATTTTTTTTGTCGTCTGCAATTGCTTTTAATTTCGACTAGTCTATAATTTTGTCGTTTGGTAAAGAGTTAAATGATAAACGATAAATAAAGAAAACCAAAAGATGTGGCTCAGTTAACACTTTATCACACAATCCCGAATCTTAATGACCTCGAGGAAGAGAGCTTTTGAAAACATTGTGGAAAAAGGAGAAACGCGGACAGCCTTTAAGAAAAAAAGTAATAATAATAATAATCCCATTGTTTGAGCCAAGTTTAATTTGGTGTCTGCAAATGCTTTCAGTTTAGCCCAGTCTAAAATTTTGTCGTATGGTGAAGAGTTAAGTTCATGTAAATGTTTCAAGTTTCAGTAGTATCAAACCTTTGAGGATGTCGTTACAACAGGCATAGCTGTTCCGCATTACCCATGTATTACCTTTAACTCTATACAAAACGGCAAAATTTTAGATTTGTCCAAACTGAAAGCATCTGCTGACGACAAAGTAGATAAGGATCAAATAATAGAATTTGTCCTTCAAGAGTGGAAAACGTGGGAAAAGGAGGGAATGCTGGCTATCAGCATTTTCTTGGTCAAGGTGTTTAGAATTTGGGATTGTGTAGTAAAGGGTTAAAAGTATTTTTTCTGCGTCAGCAATATGCACGAGGTCATTTTCATTTTCTTTAAATCTAAAGCCAACGTTGATAGCAAAGGCACCTCTCATGTATGCAATATACCGTCTTACAAAAATACTTGAAAAAAGAAATATCTTCAAGAAAGACAGACGGCATAAGAGGAACTGGAAAATGAATATTTTAACTTTTCTTTTCTGGCTTAATATGAAGAAAATAGTTTAAAATAACCTTGACAGCAATTGTCTCATTTCCTCATTTTTTCTTATTTTGTTGAAATGTTGAAGTATTGATTAGATTACAAATTAATCTCAGTCATCGTTGAAAAAGGAAAAACAGTTATTCGGCTTCGTTTCTGTCTCGCATCATGTTTAGGTCACCCATCCTAGGACTCACTTGGTGCACGTCATTTAACTTTATCGGAGAGCCTCACTTAACACCGCATCACTGCGACAATCAATAAAAACTTTGCAGGAATTCAGGTAGTTGCATTAATGACCGCTTTAAGTGCACCCATTCGGTCTATTCCGAAATCTAACAAGGTTGGTCGAATTGCACGAGTATAGACATATGGCATTGGGTTATTAGGTAATGCTTAGAAGAACATTCAGTTACCAAAAAGTACAAGAGAAGGATCATCCCCCAGTCATATTAGTTTGCTATGGTTTGAATAAAGGCCATAAGGTGTTGATAAGCGGTATAAAAGCTTGTATAGTACAGTCATAATTGTACGAACAAATAGGCCAGCAGGGTCTCGCCGAATAAACATGTGCACATTGTTTACCAATCGTAAATTAAAGTCTGTTCATGTGATCCCATTATGCCGTGAAGTAGGTCAAAAGCCAGTGCATTCAGCTAAGTCGAAAAAAAAAAGATACCTACAGATATCTACTGCACCCTTTTAACGCCAATGTGGCGTCCAATGGCATTCTGTGGAAACCTTTGTCATTCCTTTTGTAATGCTGTACCCAGGTCTGTGAAGGTGAATCACGTCTTCTTTTATGAAATAGGGAAGAATCACAATGGCGGGTAAAACAGATTTGCATGTGAGTAAAAGTGGAATCTCTGGACAGTACTTTAGAGATAAGATCTGGATTCCTTACATTTTCAAGACACTGGCCGATGTTCATCTTCCAGGATGATAATACCAGAGCTCATCGCGCAATTGTTGTAAAGGAAAATCCTCTGGATCAAAATATTCGATATTTATCATGACCGGCAAAGAGACCAGACCTTTCATCTATCGACCATCTATGGGATGTCATTAGAAAACGTGTAAGAAGGCGTAATCCACCTCCGCATACGTTGGGTGCGCTGGGTACAGCATTGTAAGAGGAATGGCAACATATCCCTTAGAACACTATTGGACGTCTCATTGAGATATTGAAACCTTCCTGTGTTACATTCTATGACATTCATGCAATCCTGACCGGTGCTGACGTCAGGTGAAAATTGAGGTTAATGTAACGTATTGGTAAATGGTGATTTAACCCTTATCCTGCTGAAAAAAGTGAAATGAAACTTTCGAGCCGAAAGTAAAACCCCTAATTTTGCTATTTCAAAGGTATTTTGGGCTTAAAATATCTCCTTATCGGACCGTGTACATCCAAGATCAGACTGTACGATCTGTGCAGTCTGATCTTGATCTACACTTTCCGCAAATGGTCAAAGAGTCGCGGTTAGCAGACTAATGTGTCTATTTATGCATTGTTACTACAAATAATATACATGTATAAAGATAAAACGTGATAGTTATCACCTTTTCAAACTTTCCCCAATGAAATGAAATATTCCCTACTTATTTATTCATTTTATATGAAGCGGACCTCTGTCGATAGCTGAAAATACACTCCACTGAAACTCAGAAAGTTCGAAGTATATATAAATATACTAGTAAAAGAACTCTGTGAGTGAATGGAAAGTGACGCTGTTCGTCGTGATATAACTGAATTGATTTTGAACTGCTTAAACCAACATCCTGCAAATCACAACATTTGAAGTCTTCTGTGAAGAGTGGAGTAATAACAATAATAAAAATAATAATGATTCCATTGCTTGAGCCAAGTTCAATTTGGAGTCCAAGATCGGCCAGCGCAATCTGTGCATGCTGGTCTTTCAATACACTATTTGATACCGACTAAATGTTAAAAGTTTCTTCTCCAGTTTAAACCATTCACAAAAACGACAAAAATTTAGAGTGGTTCAAAATGAAAGCATTTGCAGACGACAAATTCGATGTTGCTCAAATGGTTAGATTTGTCTGTAATGGGGTAGAAAAACATTGTGGGAAAAGGAGAAAATGCTGGTTACCAGCATTTTCTCCTATTCCCACAATGTTTTCAAGAGCCTTTTTTCCCAGGGTCGTTAAAAGTCTTGCCTGTTTGGTAAAGGGTTTAAATAAATGAGTGGGTCGTGAACGATTTTGATTCTGTTGCTCAATTCAGTAAACACCAAAGAAACAACAAAAATACCGTCTCACTTTCATAAAGCAATAACTTATCATACTTCCTCTTCGCAGTTTTTGAAAACATTGAGAGAAAAGAATCACACGGTAAAGAAAAACGTTTTCTTTTCTCTTAGACGTTTTTCCTTGTGTTTTATATAGTTATGTAAGTATAAATATTCGATAGGCCCCTCCATTCATGCCTCATGAACATTGTTTTGATAATGTGTTTGTGGGAAAGCAGCCAGTAATTCTGATATGGGACAGTATAGTGAAGAGCACCAGTAAAAGAAACTCTAGGAATGCAAGGATAGCCGCACTTGCTCCTATGTTATGGCTGAAACAAGAGCACCACATGCAGGTGCCAGCGCTCGACTGCTGATGCTTGATTTCCAGTGAAAATTTTAAGTCGAAAAAGGGGCATAACTCAAAAATGCTTTATAGTTACATTCTCTGGTTGTATAGGTTCTCCCTTTGATACTTAACAACTTGACCAAGTATGAAGCAAATATCTTCAACAGGAATATTATAAAATGTCAGTTTTCACACGACGACGCAGACGACGCCAGGGCTACAATGCCTCGACGTTTGCTTCGAAAACACCCGAGCTAATAATGCTGAAAACAGTTATAAACACCCTAATAGATCTTCATTTATGAAACAAAATGTACGCTGCCCATTAAACTTTCAGTCAAACTGACAAAAACGTGAAATCTGATTTTGATCTACACTGTTCGTTTTTCCGAAACATTCTGGACAAAATCAACATGGACATTACATGTATTTGGGTCTTATTTCTGGACTTTTATTGTTGGATATATTGCGATCAATTCAAAGCCACAATCGTTAATGGCAGCCACGGTAATGACAGACTTGTGAACAGAGGCATTGTGCTGATGGAACAATACACTTTTACAGAGTTTTTAGCGTCTCTTGACTTCCATATTTTCTCTGAACTGCCTAAGAAGTGCTGCAAAATATGCCCCATTTATTGTTTCATCCTCAAGGCTCTGCCTGTCACGCTTAAATTCCGCATCCACCTTTTCATTGTAGCATATGAATGTGCATTATTCTCTATTGTTGCTACCATATCAGTATGAATATCGTTAGGTGCTAGACTTTTTTTGTATGCAAATACTGAATCACTGCTCTTTCAGAGATTTCTTCCATTTTGCAAAAGTCACTTGCCTTGTTTACTTTAGAGTGCTACCTCTACAACATACATTGACCAAATGACACCAGTCTTCGAGTACACAGTCTTAAATAGTCAGGGAATAGAAAGACTAAAAGATGGCATCCCTGATTAACTCCTTCACCACAAAGCTCACAACCTATCAATCAGCCCTAGTATACCGGTATTTGGCCCTGAACGAGTTTAACCCTTTACCACACAATTTCGACTTTTAACGACCCCGTGGAAGTAGGCTTTTGAAAACATCGTGGGAAAATGTGAAAATGCTGGTAACCAGCATTTTCTCCTTTTCCCACGTTTTCCTACCCTTCCAAGGATGAATTTCAATTTTTAAGTCACACTTGTTTTGTCGTCTCCTATTGCTTTCGATCTGGACAAGTCTAAAATTTGGTCATGTGGTACAGAGTTAAAGGTTCATGTACATGTCGGTGGGTAATTTTAGTTTCGATTTCGAAAAATATATACTCGCATTACATGTATCGCTTTACACACTGAATAAAATTTGCATCAGACGACATTGAAAATATCTCTGTAAAATATAGATAAAAATGAAATATCAAGGCTTAATAAACGAATACATGCCGAAACACTGCGGCAAAATGAGACAATGTGCGTTATGAAGAATTATTCACCTGTTGCAACATTGTCAGCAGCAATCTGCTATAAGACAAAAGGAAGTTAAGAGGTTATTCTCTATAAAGGGTACTAAAACGTCACTCATCTGATAATAACATATTACGTTTTAAAAATGGAGATGTGTTTCGACAGAAAAAGTTTAAAGCAAATTGTCTCTGAAGAGATTGGGGAATACAAACTTCGTGAATATTTTCTAAGGTTGAAACATTTAGGAGAGAAGGCGAGGCATCTATTGAGGTGTTCCCACAGAAACCGCGGCGTTAGGTTCATACAGACTACTAATACAAAACAATTCATCGCAGCGGCCGCCATTTCTGTTCAAGAAATCGATGAACAGGACTACAGTATGATATCAAGAGCGATGAAGGCTTTATATAAAGTGGCTGAAAAAGGCTCTTTCCAAAAATACTCAATCGCTTTTGAAAATGAGAGATTTGTGACTTTACTAAATGATAATACTTCGAAGTTACGGTCACATGGCGAAGGTTTGTTGTTGGATCCTAGAGGGCGATTGCGGATGGAAATAATGGATTGGGATAGTGTAGAGTCTCGAATTAAAGAGGATTACATGGACGGAACAAAAGGAATTAAACGAAAGTATCTTGAAGAACATCTTGGCGATGACCACAACCTAATATTGTTGATTTATTCGTACTATATTCCATGTACCATAGAGCCACATATGTGCGCCCAAATAATCAGAAAATATGTTACTCACAAACAAGTCCGAGTGATAGTTGCTTACGATTATATTCATGAATGGAGTGACGAAGACGAAGCATTTGATGACATGTGCACGAATAATTCATACGTCATTAGTATGGCAGACAGTAATACTGGTATACATTCACAGCCCGACTGTGGTGTTTTAGATTTCATATCTGACATATGTTACTTAAAAAATGGAAAACATTTACGCAAAAGATTGTTGAAGCGTTTGGATGCTAAAGACAAAAATAGAAAGACATATGTAGACTACATGTAATTACTTTAAGGCAAGCCATGCGTACTAGCATGGTACTGAAAAAATATTGGTTCACGCTCTCAGTGCATCTGCAAAAAAATGTCTATCAAGGTCAGTGCGCGCAATCCAAGTGGGCTGATCTGGGTCGAAACGTTTTGCCATGCGTAAATTTTCTGCATATCAAAGGTTCGTTAGAACTACTTCATGATTCAGCCGTTTCTAGACAAATTTCGACCCAGGTCAGCCTGTACATATTGCGCCGTCTGACCTGCATCGAAGCTTCTTGCCATGCGTAAATTGTCTGCTAGTCAAAGGATCGTTCTACTTCATGATTCACGTATCCCTTTTTTTCGACAAAACTGACCTATAAATTAACCCTTAGGCTGCTAAGCGCGACTCGCTGACCTTCTGCGGACATTGTAGATCAAGATCAGACTGCACAGAACATGCCGTCTGTTATTGGATCTACACTGTCCGATAAGGAGATATCTTTCCGCCAAAAATACCTTTGAAATAGCAAAATTTGGGTTTTTGCTCTCGGCTTGAAAATTTCATTTTACTTATTTAGCAGGTATATAGTGCACACTTACAAAGATGTATTGAACCCGTTACCCCGTTTAACTCTTTACTACACAATCCCGAGTTTTAACGACCCTAAGGAAGAAGCCTTTAGAAAACATTGTGGGAAAAGGACAAAATGCTGGTAACCAGCATTTGTCCTTTACCCACAATGTTTACTTCTCTACGAAAGACAAATTTCATGTTTTGAGTAACATCTAATATGTTGTCTGCAAACGCTTTCAATTTGGACAAGGCTAACATTTTGTCGTTTTGTAAAGAGCTAAATAGAGCGCCGCTTATATATGATTGAATTAATGAACAGAAATAGATCTAGATCAATTACATCTGTACTCAATTTCAAACAACGATTGGAAAAAGACATCTTAATCTAAGTTTTAAACGTTTTTGCAAATTAATGTCGAAGGGAGGTAACTCCTCGATAAATTGTAATGAAAATACATGTATACTGAGTATTTGATGATAAACGATAATTGAAAGTAAGCCCAAAAGATTATTGAAAGTAAGCCCAAACGATTATTGAAAGTAAGCGCAAACTGAAAAATGTGCCTCAGTAAAACCCTTTACCGCACAATCCCGAATTTTAACGAACTTGAGGAAGAAGGCTTTTGAAAACATTGTGGAAAAGAGGAAAAACGCTGGTTGCCAGCATTTTCTCCTTTTCCCAGAACGTTTTTTTTTTTTTTTTACCCTATCAAATACAGAAATCATCATTTAAGCTCCGGTTAATTTTTCTGCAAATGCTTTCAATTTGGTTCGACCACATTTTTGTCATTGTAACAGACATAGTTGTTCCCCAGTCCCCATGCCTTATCTTTAACTCTATACAAAACGACAACACTTTAGATTTGTCCAAATTGAAAGCATTTACAGACGACAAAGTAAATAAGGATCAGTTGATGGTATTTGTCCTTGAAGAATGGAAAAAGTCATCGGAAAAGGAGAAAATGCTAACTACCATCATTTTCACCTTTTCCCACAATATTTTCTAAAGCTTTTTGGTCAGAGTCGTTAAAATTCGGGATTGTGTGGTAAAGGGTTTAAAGGGTTTTTCTGCATCAGCAAAATAGCTGAGGCCATCAGAACCTTTTTTTTTCAGTCTACGAGTAAAGACGCCGACGAGAGCAAAGGCACCTCCCATGTTCGCAATGTAATCTACCGTCTTAGAAAAATACTTGAAAAAAATGTTTTACTTATAGATATTTACTTCATTCTTTTCACCGTTTCAGGGCCATAGACGAAACTACAGGTTTTTGCAAACAGCAAAGATTAAGATCAGATTGGACAGAACGTGCATTCTGATCTTGGATTTATGCTGCCCGCTTTTTTTAGTCAAACGTATGCTGTTAAACTCAGTCTGACTTTCAGTTGATTATATTTGAGCCATGCTCTGCAAAAAGGGGGCTTAATGCACCTTCGTAATGCATTATACCAAGCAAGGCATCACCTAATTATGGATCCATAAAATCCATTTTGACAAACAACTGATTGAATCATGAGGTAGATTTATCCTTTGACATGCAGAAAATTTAAAGATAGCAAAACATTTCGGCCCCTGTCAGCTTGCGCGGACTGCGCAGGCTGACATGGGCTGATACTTTTCGCAAATGCATTAAGCCCCCTTTTCACAGAGCATGGCTCATCTGCAGCTGTCATTAGAGGTCGAGTTGATTTATTTGGCACCGAAGAGTACACGCCAAAGAGACATCCAATAGTACTCTATGGGATCCACAGCCATTTCTCTTGTAATGCTGTACCCAGCTCTGTGAAGGTGGATTACGCCTTCTATTATGGCAAGGTGTAGAATCACAATGGCGGGTAAAACAGATTTGCATTAGTGTCGAGTCTCTGGGCGGAACTACAAAGATAACATCTTGGTTTCTTACGTTTTCCATTTTGCTCTAAGTCACAGGCCCATATTGATCTTCCAGCAGAGTAATCCGAGGGCTAATCGTGCTGGTTGTTAATCCATAGGCTGCTAAGCGCGATTCGCGGACCTGTTTTTTTTTTTTTTTTTGTTTATATGACGTGCTATACTGCGTTTTGATTGGCTGATATGACCTGTCAATCAAAATCGGCAGATAGGTAAATTTTTCAGGCAGTGGAGCGATACAGGGCCATCATGACCCTTGTGTTAAGGCATTTTAGCCCAGCTGTTTTCGATATTAACAGGGAGGTATTGTGATTGCCCTTGTCATCTGTGGCATGGGAAACCTTTGATGTTTCTGATATCAGTCATTTAGGAAGATACTTACTTCAATCTGAGGCTAGATGATAACTATCAAATGGGGAGTCCATGGCAGACAACCCTCAAACTATTTTTGTCACAGTTATGGCCCCCTTTTTCAACTTACTTATATTTTTTGCTTAAAAAACTACCGGGTACACCAACCATGTGTTGGCACCTGTATAAAAGGCTGTTTATAGTGAATGAATGAATGAATGAATGAATGTATGGTGTTTAACGCCGTTTTCAACATTATTTCAGTTATATCGCGGCGGCCAGTGCACCTATCCATGCTTTCCTGGAGTTTCTGTTACCAGTACTCAGCACAATATTCTTTCCAAGCCACTGGCTGCTTTACCACATAACCATCGTCGAAACAATGGTCAGCGGTGAGAGAGGAATGAATCCTGTCGTAATGACTATCATCAATCCTCAGAAAGAAATTGGTCAAGCCAGGGATCGAACCAGCGACCTCCTGTTCTCAAGTCCTGTACGCTACCGACTGAGCTACGGGGGCTTGGCACTGTTTATAGTACCATCTGTGAATATATCTTATTTTATAAGTTGCTGAGCAACATTATGAAGTGTTTTATATTATAATTGAGACACGCTCTGGTGAAAGGGGGGTTAATGCATCTCCGTAATGCATTAAACCCAGCAAGTCATCACATGGATAGGGATCCATAAAATCCATTTTGCCTAACAACCAGTTGTATCATAAGGTAGAATGGTCCTTTGACACACAAAAAGTGGACTGCGCAGGCTGACCTGGGTCGATACTTTTCGCAGATGCATTCAGCCCCCTTTTCACAGAGCATATTTCATATATTTTTATCTAATAATGAGATTTACTGCTTTTAAGTTAAATGGCATAAGTTGATAAACTCTGCTACTCAAACTTTACATTATGTTACAGCACTTTCTTTAACCCTTTACCAAACATTTCCTAGGAAATGCCCATAAGGAAGAAGCGTTTTGAAAACACTGTGGGAAAAGGAGAAAATGCTGATAACCAGCATTTTCTCCTTTTCCCACCATGTTTTCTAGACTATTTGATACAAATCCCATCATTTATGCCATATTAATTTTGTCATCTAGAAGTGCTTTCAAACTGGACTCATCTAAAAGTTTGTCATTTTGACCGAGCGTGGCTTATATAAACTAGCTCTCTTTCGACGGCTGACAGTACAAGCCACTGAAACTTTGAGGATTTTTTAGTCTTTTAGGCTTGACTAAACAAGTGGATGATGTAGATCAAAGATCAAGCTGCATGATCTAATATTGATCTTTGCTGCCTGCAAAAGCCGTTGGTTTTGCCTTGTGGGCTGGGTCCGTATTCACCAACCATTCTTAAGAACGTTCTTAGACTTATTCTTCAAGATTTTCCAATTTTGAAAGTAACACACCTTCTGATTGGCTAAACCGTACGGTTTAGCCAATCAGAAGGTGTGTTACTTTCAAATTTGGAAAATTTTGAAGAACAAGACCAAGAATGTTCTTAAGAATGGTTGGTGAATACGGACACTGAAAGACTTAATAACTGTGATGTGTTGTTTTAATCCTTGACCACACAACCCTGACTTCTAACAACCTTGCAAAACTTTTGAAAACGTTGTGGGAAAATAAGAAATGCTCGTAACCAGTATTTTCTGCTTTTCCCACAATATTTTCCATCCTATTAAAGACAACTTCAACAATTTTAGCCACAATTAATTTGTCATCTGCAGTTGCTTTTGGTTTAGACAAGTTTTCAATATTGTCAAGTGGGGCAATAAGACAATTTCCTTTTTTTTTTTTATATAAGTTTCTCCTTTGTACTCCATCTTTGTACTGGTATATCTAGAAATAGCCTGTTTCTGTTCGTTTCATTTTTAACAACATTTTCGACTCTTTTCAGTGCATGTATTCATGCTTCCTAGGAGGTTCTTTCACCAATACTTCTCACAACATTTTTTCTAAGCCATTTGCTGCTTTTCCACATAAACATCGCTGACACAATTTTAAGCAGAGAGAGAGAGAGAGAGAGAGAGAGAGTAACGAATCCTGTCAAAATCAGTGATTCTTGTAAAGGGTATGGTGGAGTTGGGAATCGAACCTGCAATCCGTTGTTTTAAGCTCCGAATATTACTGGCCAATTCACTGGGCTTAGTACCTGTATTTGATATATGTTAATGGAAAATGAGATTTTATTTTATTATCAACAATCTGTAATCTGTAAATACTGTTATCTGTATACCGTATACTGTTATGATTTGTCCAGGATAACTTTGTGCATAAAAAACAAGTCATGTAAGAATGCTTCAAATGGCTAATTTGTGATGACATGTGCTTGTTACTAAGATTTAATACCTGAAAACGTGCTGCAAAAAAAGAAATTGCTCGTCACAGGCAATTTCTCTCTTTGCCAGAGTGTTTTCACAAGTGGTCTGCAAGACCAGAGAAATAGAGGACAGTGATGAGCATAAACTGTTATTTACTATCGAGATAATTTAATGACATCATCCTGACACCCCTTTTTCCGATCATATCATGTTTTCCTGCATTCAAAGTTAACCGTGAATAAGTATACATGTACTTATTGTTAAGACTATATTGCTTGTATTAGAAATAATACTTTATTTTGTCATAACATTGTTTGTCTTCTTGTGTTCCTCATGAAAAACTGGTGTCACTCACTGCTAACAGTCAATTTCTTGATCGATTGTGGCAAGATGCCTTAAATCTTAACTGTTTACCAGTCTTTATAATTTTTGACTTAGCCAAATTGAAAGCATTTGCAGATTACAAATGAAATGTAGCTCAAATGATGGTAAAAATCTTTGAAAGGGCAGAAAACATAGTTGGATATGAAGAAAATGTTGCCTTGTATCGTTTCCCACAGTGACAGTGTGTTTAGAAGCTTTAGTTAAATCTTGGAATTGGGTGTGGAAGGGTAAACCAAGCCTCTGAAGATATTGGCTGCTGTGCTGTTGATTTCTTTTTACCGAGTGAACTACTCAAACAACATGATTTGTTTCTTATTAACCCTTTTCCAAATGACAAATTTTGGAGTCATCCAAATTCGAAACAAATACAGACGACAATTTCAGAATTTGTACAAATGAGCCTAAGTTCTATGATAAGGTAGAAAACATTGTGGAAAGAGAAGAAAATATTTGTTACCAGCATTTTCTCCTTTTTCCACAATATTTTCAAAAACCTTCCTGCTCAGGATCGTTGAAAGTCGCGACTGTGTACTAGAGGGTAAAAATAGATGACGTTATATACAAAATAGATGCCACACAAGGAAAGAAAATAATGGTAGCCAGACCAGGGCTTAAACTCAGGCAAATGGTTAACCCTTAGAGTCCTCAAAAGACTCAACAGACAGTGTCAGTCCAGAAATAATAAGAAACAAATAAATAAGCCATACTCTGTGAAAAAGGGGGGGGGGTATGCATTTGCAAAAAGTATGGACCCATCTCAGCCTGCACAGTCCACAAAGGCTGACATGGATTGAAACTTTTTGCTATTTTTAGATTTTCAGCCTGTCTTAGGTTCAGCCAGTTGTTGAGCAAAATGGATTTTATGGTTGCATAATAATGTGATGACTTGCTTGGCATAATGCATCATGGAGATGCATTAAACTCCCTTTTGTCAGAGCATGGCTCAAATGCAATACCAAGGTTGATTTTGTCCAGAATTTTTCAGAAAAGTGGACAGTGTAGATCAATGATCAGATTGCATGTTTTGTCATTTTGCCTTAATAGGCAGTGTACATTTTGTCACATGAATGAGGATCTATTAGGTATTTATATCTAATTTCAACACTATTTCAGTCATACTGTATGAATCAGTGCAGCTATCATTGCATTCATGGAGTTTCTTTTACCGGTGCTTTACACTCTACTCTTCGTAAATCAGATCTGCTGATTGCTTTCCGACAAAAACACTGTCAAAACAATGGTCAGCAGGCATAAATGAGGAGGCCTACTGAATACCTATACTTGCATTACTACAGAAGGCAAAAGGACAAACATCCGTGAGAAAAGAAAGTGCTTTACATTACTGTGTGCTCCTTTTCCCTCAATATTTTCAAAAAGCTGCAAAGAAGTATAATAAGTGATTGCTTTGTGAAAGTGAGAAGGTCTGTTTGTTTCTTTGGTTTTTTTTTTATGTTTACTGAATTGAGCAACAGAATCAAAATCATTCACGACCCACTCATTTACTTTAAAGGATATTGAAATTTTAGACTCATCTATGTTGAAAGCTTTGCAGACAACACATTAAACTTGGCTCAAACGATGGGAATATTATTTTTATTTTCATTTTGAAAGGTTGGAAAAGGAGAAAACTTTTAACCCTTATTATGCTAAATAAATAAAACTTTCAAGTCGATAGTAAAAACCCAAATATTGCTATTTCAAAGTTATTTTTGGTGAAAACATATTTCTTTATCGGACAGTGTAGATCCAAGATCAGACGGCACGTTCCGTGCAGTCTGATCTTGATCTACACTTTCCGGAAAAGGTCAGTGAGTCGCGCTTAGCAGCCTAAGGGTTAACATTACTTGGTGTTAAATAGTGTATTCAAAGACCATTATACAGAGATTGCTCAGACCGATCTTTGACTCCACTCTTTAGAAAAGATTTTAAATGTTGCGATAAGCAGGATGTTGGTATTAAAAAATACAGCAGTTTTCAAAAATAAACAGTGGATATTTTTTTTTTCCTTGACAGATCGAAATTTATTCCATCGAGTGAATATCATTGGTAATATTTTCACGAGTGGCGCAGCGACATGTGAAAATATTACCAATGATGTTCATGAGATGAAATAAATTTCGGTCTTTCACCGAAAAAAAAAAAAAAGTCTATTTATTTCATGCTTTTAACTCCTTTTTCTTGGGACTTTCATCAAAATCCAGTACAGTTTGATTTGGTATTTCCCATGGCGTACCCCGTCACATAACAACCCATTCCATTATCACTTAAAGCGCGAGAAATATAGCGTAAATTACGTCATATTTCCCTCTATTTGTGTAGCATGCACTGTTTACTTAGGTAACTAGTGCGCGGAAATTACTGTTTCCGCCTTCAATTAAAGAGTTAGAAAATATGAAATCGATATTTTCACTGGTCGTAACCATGAAATATAAAAACAAAATCCACCATTCTTTCTCTATAAACTACCGAAAAGCATGAAATAAATCCTCTTATATCATGGCGATCAGTGCTCCTTTTCGTACATTCATGGAGTTCTTTTACCTGTACATGTACTTCAAACTTTCTGAGTTTCAGTGGACTGTATTTTTAGCCGTTGACAGAATTCCAGTTTATATATAGGCTACTGTCCACAAAAATTGGGTAATATATTATTTCATTAGGAAAAATTCGGAAAGGTGTGAAGTTTTACTTTTTTCTATATTTGACTCATCCTCAGTAAAAAGGGTGCTTAACGCATCTACAAAAAAATATGGACCCATGTCAGTCTGCGCAGGCTGACATGGAACAAGACTTTTTAGAGTTATTCTACCTCACGATTTAGTAGGCTGTTGTACGAAATGGATTTAAGTATGTGGTGACTTGCTTGGTATATGCATCACGGAATAACATTAAACCTCCTTTTCCCTGTCAATGTCAATTTCAAAACAAACTGTACTGGATTTTGATGAAAGTCCCAAGAAAAAGGGGTTAAAAGCATGAAATAATTAGAATATTGTTTTTTTTTTTTCGGTGAAAGACCGAAATTTATTTCATCTCATGAACATCATTGGTAATATTTTCACGTGTCGCTGCGCCACTCGTGAAAATATTACCAATGATATTCACTCGATGGAATAAATTTCGATCTGCCAAGGAAAAAATAAAATATCCTCTGTTTATTTTTGAAAACTGCTGTATTTTTTAATACCAACATCTTGCTTATCGCAACATTTAGAATCTTTTCTGAAGGGTGGAGTCAAAGGTCGGTCTGAGCAATCTCTGTATA
This sequence comes from Tridacna gigas, assembly GCA_945859785.2. Lineage (NCBI taxonomy): Eukaryota > Metazoa > Mollusca > Bivalvia > Cardiida > Cardiidae > Tridacna > Tridacna gigas. The sequence goes on along the minus strand of OX244042.2, from coordinate 27,458,397 downwards.
ATGGTCTTTGAATACACTATTTAACACCAAGTAATGTTAACCCTTAGGCTGCTAAGCGCGACTCACTGACCTTTTCCGGAAAGTGTAGATCAAGATCAGACTGCACGGAACGTGCCGTCTGATCTTGGATCTACACTGTCCGATAAAGAGATATGTTTTCACCAAAAATAACTTTGAAATAGCAATATCCGGGTTTTTACTATCGACTTGAAAGTTTTATTTATTTAGCATAATAAGGGTTAAAAGTTTTCTCCTTTTCCAACCTTTCAAAATGAAAATAATATTCCCATCGATGAGGCTAAGTTTAATGTGTTGTCTGCAAAGCTTTCAACATAGATGAGTCTAAAATTTCAATATCCTTTAAAGTAAATGAGTGGGTCGTGAATGATTTTGATTCTGTTGCTTAATTCAGTAAACATGAAAAAAAAAAAACCAAAGAAACAAACAGACCTTCTCATTTTCACAAAGCAATCACTAATTATACTTCTTCTTTGCAGCTTTTTGAAAATATTGAGGGAAAAGGAGCACACAGTAATGAAAAGCACTTTCTTTTGTCATGGATGTTTGTCCTTTTGCCTTCTGTAGTAATGTAAGTATAGATATTCAGTAGGCCTCCTCATTTATGCCTGCTGACCATTGTTTTGACAGTGTTTTTGTCGGAAAGCAATCAGCAGATCTGATTTACGAAGAGTAGAGTGCAAAGCACCGGTAAAAGAAACTCCAGGAATGCAAGGATAGCTGCACTGACTCATACAGTATGACTGAAATAGTGTTGAAATTAGATATAAATACCTGATAGATCCTCATTCATGTAGCAAAATGTACACTGCCTATTAAGGCAAAATGACAAAACGTGCAATCTGATCACTGATCTACAATGTTCACTTTTTTGAAAAATTCTGGACAAAATCAACCTTGGTATTGCATTTGAGCCATGCTCTGACAAAAGGGAGTTTAATGCATCTCCATGATGCATTATGCCAAGCAAGTCATCACATTATTATTATGCAACCATAAAATCCATTTTGCTCAACAACTGGCTGAACCTAAGACATGCTGAAAATCTAAAAATAGCAAAAAGTTTCAATCCATGTCGGCCTTTGTGGACTGCGCAGGCTGAGATGGGTCCATACTTTTTGCAAATGCATACCCCCCCCCCCCTTTTTCGCAGAGTATGGCTTATTTATTTGTTTCTTATTATTTCTGTCTGACACTGTCTGTTGAGTCTATTGAGCACTCTAAGGGTTAACCATTTGCCTGAGTTTAAGCCCTGGTCTGGCTACCATTATTTTCTTTCCTTGTGTGGCATCTATTTTGTATATAACGCCATCTATTTTTACCCTTTAGTACACAGTCACGACTTTCAACGATCCTGAGCAGGAAGGTTTTTGAAAATATTGTTGAAAAAGGAGAAAATGCTGGTAACTAACATTTTCTTCTTTTCCCACAATGTTTTCTACCTTAACATAGAACTTAGGCTCATTTGTACAAATTCTGAAATTGTCGTCTGTATTTGTTTCGAATTTGGATGACTCCAAAATTTGTCATTTGGAAAAGGGTTAATAAGAAACAAATCATGTTGTTTAAGTAGTTCACTTGGTAAAAAATTCATCACATAGCAGCCAATATCTTCAGAGGTCTGGTTTACCCTTCAACACTCAATTCCAAGATTTAATGACTTCAATAAAGAAAACTTCTAAACACACTGTCACTGTGGGAAATGATACATGGCAACATTTTCTTCATATCCAACAATGTTGTCTGCCCTTTCAAAGATTTTTGCTATCATTTGAGCTACATTTCATTTGTAATCTGCAAATGCTTTCAATTTGGCCAAGTTAAAAATTATAAAGACTGGTAAACATTTAAGATTTAAGGCATCTTGCCACAATCGATCAAGAAATTGACTGTTAGCAGTGAGTGACACCAGTTTTTCATGAGGAACACAAAAAGACAAACAATGTTATGACAAAATAAAGTTTTATTTCTAATACAAGCAATATAGTCTTAACAATAAGTACATGTATACTTATTCAAGGCTAACTTTGAATGCAGGAAAACATGATATGATCGGAAAAAGGGGTGTCAGGATGATGTCATTAAATTATCTCGATAGTAAATAACAATTTATGCCCATCGCTGTCCTCTATTTCTCTGGTCTTGCAGACACTTGTGAAAACACTCTGGTGTTTTCAGGTATTAAATCTTAGTAACAAGCACATGTTATCACAAATTAGCTATTTGAAACATTCTTACATGACTTGTTTTTTATGCACAAAGTTATCCTGGACAAATCATAACAGTATACGGTATACAGATAACAGTATTTACAGATTACAGATTGTTGATAATAAAATAAAATCTCATTTCCATTAACATATATCAAATACAGGTGCTAAGACCAGTAAATTGGTCAGTAACATTCTGAGCTTAAAACAATGGGTTGCAGGTTCGATTCCCAACTCCACCATACCCTTTACAAGCATCTCTGATTTTGATGCGATTCATTAACCTCTGCCTGCTAAAAATTGTTTCAGCGATGTTTATGTGGGAAAGCAGCCTTTGACTTAGAAAGAATGTTGTGAGAAGTATTGGTGAAAGAACCTCCTAGGAAGCATGAATACATGCACTGAAAAGAGTCGAAAATGTTGTTAAAAATGAAACAAAGGAAAACATTGTGGGAAAAGCAGAAAATGCTCTTTACCAGCATTTTCTCCTTTCCCAAAATGTTTTTGAAACTCTTCCTTCTCAAGTCATTAAAAGTCAGGGTTGTGTCGTAAAGGGTTAAAACAATACATCACAGTTATCACTTAGGTCTTTCGGCCACAAGGCAAAACCAACAGCTTTTGCAGGCAGCATAGATCAAGATTACATCATGCAGTTTGATCTTTGATCTACATCATCCACTTGTTTAGTCAAGAACAAATAATCCACTAAGTTTTAAGTGGATTGTACTGTCAGCCATCGAAAGAGGGCTAGTTTATATGGGTCATGCTCTGGCAAATGGACAAAATTTTAGACTAGTCCAATTTGAAGGCATTTATTTGCAGATGACAAAATTAATATGGCACAAATGATCTGTATCATATAGTCTAGAAAACATTGTGGGAAAAGGAGAAAATGCTGGTTACCAGCATTTCCTCCTTTTCCCACAATGCTTTCATAAAGCCTCTTTGCCAGGGTCGTTAAAGCTTGGGATTGTGTAGTAAAGGATTAAAGCATCTCTGTAATCCAATATAGGAAGCAAGTTATATTAAATTACCATGGGTCCATAAAATCTATTTTGTCTAACGAGCAAATAAATCCTGAGGTACAACAGTCCTTGGACAAGTAGAGCATTTATCAATAGCAAAAACTTTTGACAGCCTGTGCATCTTGTGCAGGTTGACCTAGCCGACAACTTCTTAACACATGCATTAAATCCTCTATTCACAGAGCATGGCTCATATATTTGGTTCTTAAAGTTTACTCATTACAATACCAGCTGTAAATTTGACCTATGAAAAGCTATTATAAATTAAACAAAGAACAACATGTGAAGAAAACGTAAACACTGTGGAAAAATGAGCAGTAGAAAGCTATTGCATTTAAGCCTTTACCAGACAATCCTGAGTTTTAATGACCCTGATGAAAGACAGCTTTGGAAATCAATGTGGGGAAAAAAAGAAAATGCTGGAAACCACCAGCATCTTCACCTTTTTCTGCAATTTTTTCTAAACTTTCAAAGACAAGTCCAATAATTTTGGTCACATTGAATTTGTCATCTGCAAATGCTTTCAATTTGGACAAGTCTAAAATTTTATTGTGTGATAAAGAGTTAACAAGTAGTTTTTTCTTTTTCTACTATGTTTTCCAGAGCTGTCAACTTTAAGGATGCAGACATTTACATTTGATGAACAATGGGTGACAATTTATCAACAGTTAAATATCATTTTTTATTTGCTTTTCCAAATTGGAACACCTTTCTGCAACAACAGATTCTGATGACAAAACATAAACTGTGAGTTTACAGCAAGACATAAGAACATAACACATGCAACAGCAGGTAGATAAGCTGCTCATTTGGTGTAGTTTCTCCACTTGTCACTGTTTGTAAATATCTATCTATCCAGTTACCAAATACCAAAATTTTAGACTTGCCCAAACTGACAGCCTGTACAGAAGACAAACCTTGCTCAAATAATGGGATTTTTCTGTGAATGTGTAGAAGACATTGTGGGAAAAAAGAAAATGCTGGTTACTAGCATTTTCTCCCTTTCCTACAATGTTTCTTGAAAGGCTTATTCCTCTGGGCCTTTAAAACTCAGAATAGTTTGGTCAGTGGTTAAGGATAGTGCTGTAACATAACATAAAGTTTGAGTAGAACAGTTTATCAACTTATGCCATTTAACTTAAAAGTAGTAAATCTCATTATTAGATAAAGAATATATAATATGAAACACTTCATAATGTTGCTCAGCAACTTGAAAAATAAGACATAAATGTATTCACCGATAGTACTATAAACGAGAGCCTTTTACACAGGTGCAAACACATAGCTGTTGTTAGCAAAAATTCTAAAGGGGCCATAACTGTGACAAAAATATTTTGAGGGTTGTCGGTCATGGACTCCCCATTTTATAGTTATCATCTAGCCTCAGGTTGAAGTAAGTATCTTCCTAAATGACAGAGATATCAGAAACATCAAAGTTTTCACATGACACAGATGACTAGGGCTATCACAATTACTTCCATGTATTCTTTGACAACAGCTGGGCTGAAATACAGTACCTTAACACAAGGGCCAAAAGGTGTAACAGCCAAGGCAGGCACAGTTTTGGCCACAGGGCTAAATTCTAAACAAACTTGGAAGTCATGCACTAGGTGATGCTATAAGCCAAACTTGGTAGCCCTTGGATTTACAGTTTAGAACAAGAAGATTTTTAAAGTTCTCACTACAAATGCATTGTATTAAACTTTGGATCTGTGGCCAATTTTGACTCTAGGGCTATAATTAGAATAATCTTGGTACAGGCCTACCAGATGGTAATACTCCCAAAATATTACAGCTCCTGGACTCACAGTAGAAAGAAGAAGATTTTTAAAGTTTTCACCATATAAGCCTACTCTCCTGAGGTAAGGCCAATTTTCAGCCCAGGGCTATTTGAACAAACTTGGAAGAAGTTCACTACATCTGTCTATGCATCCATAATTTTTTTACATATCTGAGAGCATCCATTGGTTTACTGATATTCTTGTTTTACATTGTTTTCAATACTATCTCTGCAATAAAGTTCCTTTGAAGTAAGTTTCATACCCTTTTATTCTTTTTACAGAAGTATTTCATGTGGTAAGTTGTCCAAACATTTCATATTAGGCAATAGGTTCATTTGATTGACGAACCAAAAATACAACTATAAAAATATATTCTGTATCTCTTCTGCATACTGATAATCCAATATCACCGGTAAAAATGATAAAAGAAAAACCCTAATGCATGTCAGCTTAGTATAAATATATACCCGCTGATGACTTATTAACCCTTTACCACACTATCCCGAGTTTAACGACCCTGAGAAAGAAGCTTTTTGCAAACATTGTAGGAAAAGAAGAAAATGCTGGTAACAGCATTTAAAAAATGCTGGTATTTTCTCCTTTTCCCACAATGTTTTCTGTCTTTTCCAAAACAAATTTCAATTTTTGAGTTGCATTCATTTTATGGTCTGCAAATGCTTTGAATTTGGACTAGCCTAAAATTTTGTTGTTTGGTAAAGCATTAAATTCAATTTTTGAATACAAAATGAACAATGATTAGAAAGACAGTTTTCCACATATGGATACATACTTAGAAAAATTACTATAAAAAACATGGACTATTTAAAAACATGACTATGCACGTCAGCCATGTGCTTTAGTTTAGAAATGTTAAAAACTAATGCACACCATGGAAAAAAAAGATGTCAACATTCAAAGGAAGATAATTCTTACTTAAAAATAGCAGGCATCTTAAAATCACATTTTGCACATCTATAGTTTCAGGAGAATAGCACAAATAAACCTATATGTATGTCCAAACACAGACAGATGGACAGACATACAGGCAGACAGACAGATTCCAGTATGCCAGTGAAACCATCCATTTTGCAGGAACATTATGTTAAATTCAGTAGAAGAGAACTGAAAAGTATCTTTAACCCTTACTCTGCTAAATAAGTGAAACTCAACTTTCAAACCAATAGTTACAACCCAAATTTTGCTATATCAAAGGTATTTCTAGGAAGATAGATATCTCCTTATCAGACAGTGTAGATCCAAGATCAGACTGCACAGAATGTGCAGTCTGATCTTGATCTACACTGTTCCTAAAAGGTCCTTGAGTCATGCTTAGTAGCCTAAGGGTTAACATTTCAGATATAGCACCTAGCTCAAGCTGTCACAAAAAGTGACTTTATATCCTTGCTATGTACTGAGATGAATACCTCCATTGCGGACTTTTTTGAAAACAAGCCTTGTAAAACAGGGATACCGTATTTTACCTAATTAACGCTCCCTCCCTAATGGTAGCACCCCCACTATATTTCTTACTCCAGAGGCCTCCAGACAACCCCCACCCACACCCTACCTTACCTTAAAATCGACGACTGGAGTGAAAAACTTCTAAACGCAAGATAACTTCACTGAAACTTTTTCAAATGCAGACTTACAAAATCACTAATGACGGATATTTTATAAATAAACTCACAGTTACTGGGTTGACATTATCCTAATTACTTCACAAACTGACTTCACTGACACCTGACTTTCCGAATACACATACACTTCCAATAACATTATAAACTTCTGGTAACACAAAATTTGTCAACTAATTTGGAACAACGTTAAGAAAGAGAAGCACTGAATACCAGTGTCCCATAATTGTAAATAATGTTTAATGTCCACCTAAATCATGATCGGTGGTAAAATCTATATTCTGCATTACTGCACTATAGCAAGTCTTTCAAAATGGCAATCGCTTTGCACTCGGCAGTAACTAAAATTTGGATCAAAGTACCATACTTACTGTAACTGATGGCACTTAAATTTCGTAAAATTGGCTATGAAATAAGTCGGTGCTTTGCATTGCGTCCTGGTGCTTTAATTAGGTGAAATATGGTATTAACTCCTTTACAAACAACAAAATTTTGCACTATACCAAAATGAAGGCATTTGAAGATGACAAATTTAAGGTAGCTCAAATGATGATTTTTTTGTCTTTGATAGGGTAGAAAACATTGTGAGGAATGAAGACAATGCTGGTTATGAGTATTTTCTCCTTTTCCCACAATGTTTTCAAAAGCTTTCTTCTCAAGGGTCATTAAAACTCGGGTTTGTGTAGTAAAAAGCTCAAAAGAAGTAATGTTTATCCTGCAAAAAAGAGAAATACCTGTTACAAGTAATTTCTCCTTTTGTCACAATGGTTTCAAAAAACAGTCTTCTGCAAAGCAAAAAAATTATTCATCTGCATAAGTTAAAACTGTTTTAACCCTAAAATCTTTACTAAACAACAAATTTTTAGACTAGTCCAAATTGAAAGCATTTTGCAGATGATAAAATAAAATAAATGTAACTTAATTATTGAAATTTGTTTTGGGAAGGCTTGAAAACATTGTGGGAAAAAGGAGAAAATGCTGGTTACCAGCATTTTCTCCATTTCCCAAAAATCTTTTAATAGGCTTCTTTCTCAGGATCGATAAAAGTCGGAATTGTGTGGTAAAGAGTTAACCAGTCCCATGTCACAATGTCCCTGCAAAAAAATAATGCTCTTGAAAACATTGTGGGAAAAAGACAAAATGCTGGTAACCGGCATTTTTTCATTTTCCCACAATGTTTTAAAAAGCCTTCATTCTCGGGGTCATTAAACCTTGGGATTGTTTTGTATCAGGTCAAGGATAGATGATTCAGTAATACACTGTTTTACACACATTAAAAATATGTCTGAACAATGACCATTCCTTATCATTCTAACTACATATGGCGTGCAACACACGAAAAGGGGCCTTCAGACATATGCATAAAAGTGTATCGTCCCAGATCAGCCTGTGCAGTCTGTGACTAATCCGAGACGACACTTCCCGTTTTTGTGCGATTTTCTGTTTCACGAAAGTCTACTGTATGAAAAAATCTTATATAGACGTAAAGTGCCATCTCGGATTAGCCTGTGCGGACTGCGCAGGCTAATCCGGACGACACTTTACGCAAATGTTCGAAGGTCTTTTTTCGCATGTTGCGGGCCATATAAGTTTGAGGGAGAAAATAACATGGAGGAAAACATTGGAACAAGTACACCATACATGATGTGTGATGAAAATGTTGACCAACAGACAGATTGTCCAATCTCATACCCTAAAGACAGTTTATCCTTTACCAGACGACAAAAAAACAGACTTATCAAAACTGAAGGCATTTGCAAACAACAAATTAAATGTGTCTCAATGGATGAAATTCGACTTTGAAAGGTTTGAAAATATTGAAGGAAAAGGAGAAAATGCCAGCATTTTTTCCTTTTCCCACAATCTTTTTAAAAATTCTTATTTCTCAGGGTTGTTAAAACTTGTTGTAAAGAGTTAACCCTTTAAGAAACACTATACCTTGTTTTAATGACCCTGAGGAAGAGGTCATTTGAAAAATTTGTGGGAAAAGGAGAAAACGCTGGTGACCATTCTTTTCTCCTCTTCTCATAATGTTTTCTACCTTTTCAGACACATTATTTCATTATTTCAACCACTTTTAATATGTTGTCTGCAACAGCTCTGAATTTTCGCAAGTCAAAAAATTCTGTCATTTTGTAAAATGCTAACTTGATACATGATATCATAACACAATTTTTTCTTCTGTTATATACCACATGTCCATTTTTTAATACTAAAAGTTGTTTGAATAAATTAATTTCAAAACAGTTTAAAAAAAGCAGAATCCAAGCAAATGATTTTACAAAGATATGTATGCGTCAAGCTGAATAATCCCATCAAAATATATAATAAAACTACTTCTGTGAAACATCACAATCATGTCCACTTTTTTCGCTTGGAGTGGTTTAGATAAATTCCATTCAATAGTGTTAAAACAAAGAACAGAATCCAAGCTACTGATACTGCAAAGATATGTTGAAAGTCACAGCTAACTTGAAGTCATTTTTACTATTTTAACCCTTTACCACACGACAAAATATTAGACCCGTCCAAATTCAAAGCATTTGCAGACGATAATTTCAATGTGACTCAAATGATGTGATTTGACTTTGATAGGGTAAAAATCATTGTGGGAAAAGGAGAAAATGCTGGTTACCAGCATTTTCTCCTTTTTCCACAATGTTTTCAAAAGGTTTCTTTCTCAGGGTCGTTAAAAGTCGGAATTGTGTGGTAAAGGGTTAATCCCACTATCACACAGAAGCATGTGAATTTTTTAACACACTTCTGACAGAGGAACAGAATACATTGTAATGAACTGAACCATTACAGGTCATTGCCCTTTTGTCACAATTATTTACCCAACAGTCCAATGTTTTACCAACTTTGAGGAAAGATGCTTTCGAAAAAAAAAAAACATTATGGGAAAAAGAAAAAAGCTCTGGTAACCAGAATTTTTCCATTTCTCACAATATTTTTACCCTTTAAATGCCAAATCTTTTAATCTGAGACACATTTAACTTGTCCTCTGCAAATGCTTTCAGTTTTTCAGTCCATGAAATTTTTTTTCCAGGTAAAGACTTAAATTACTTCAAAAAGTCATATTCCTTCCTTCCAACATTTCTTCCTTGCTGTCATTTTTATTACTTATTTTTAGACAGTGGTTTGTCTGAAAAAAGCATGCATGGTGAAGGGTTATATCAGGCCAAGCTGAAAAATTGCAACAGAAACATGGCTTCTTTCCATCACTCATGTTGGTAGATTCATGATTGTCCTCAGCAAGTGTGTTGAAATACACCAGTACAAAATAACGCTTTTGATATTGAGTCTTACATGTAGAAAGCTGAAAGTCTTCAAATCAGATGAAAATTTTCTAATGTCCAACAGCAACCTCTTGCTGCAAAGGAAAATAGAAACAAATCATTTAAAGACATGATGGACTTGATACAGATTTTGAGTGCTTCTAATACCGTTAACTATTTACAAAACAACAAATTTTTGGCTTGTCCCAAACCAAAGCACTATTTGGACCACAAATCAAAATTGTGTCAAACAATGGGAATTGGCTTTGAAAGGGTAGAAAACATTGTGGGAAAAGGAGAAAATGATGGTTACCAGCATTTTCTCCTTTTCGTACGATGTTTTCAAAAATCTTCTTCCTTAGGGTTGTTAAAACCCCTTGTTCTTTGGTATAGAGTTGAACAGAGTCTACCGCTACTGAAATAAGAAGTTGGAAGAGATTTAAGTGTTTCAGCACCCAATATTTATCACCCATGCTCTGTAAAAAGGAGGCTTAATGTGTCCGTGAAAAGTTTCTGCTCAGGCTGACCTGGGCCAAAATTTTCCGCTGTTGGTCAATTTTCTGCATGTCTAAAGACCAGTCTACCTCATGATTAAGTCAATTGTTAAAAAAAGTGGCTATTATGGATCCATAATTATGGGATGGTTTGATTGGTATCATGGAGATGCATTAAGCCCCCTTTTGCCAGAGCATGGCTCATATAAACTTGATCTCTCTAGACAGCTGAAAATAAAGTCCACTGAAACACAGATTTTTACCTTCTTGACCGTACAAGAGGTGCAGATCAAAGGACAGAATGCAGGTTCTGTCCAATCTGATCTTGATCTGAAGCTGTCTGCACAAGCCTTCAAAAGAAGTTGAGTTAATATGTTTGGACCATGGATCCAAAATTACAATGTATGTGATGACTTGCTTGGAAATGCATTTAGTTGCCTTTTGCCAGAGCATGGCTCATATATGATGCCGAAAGAGTAAATGAAATTATGCCTGAGTCAGAAACAAGAGGACCATTGGCCCTAAAGTGCTCACCTGAGTAAAGTCATCTGCAGTTGATAAAGCTGAAGAGATCCTGGTTTTAATGATGTAAAACACATGAGTGTAAGTGACCTACTTTTGGAACCAATATGACCCAATTTCAAACTTGTCCAAGATATCATTAAGGCAAACATTCTGACCAAGTTTCAAGACTATCAGGCTGAAAATTTAGCTCTACAGTGCATGCAAGGTTTTTCTAAGATTTGGTCCAGTGACCTACTTTGAGACCAGATGGCACCCACTTTGGAACTTGTCTAAGATATCATCAGGACAAACTTTCTCACCTAGTTTCATGAGAAGTTTTGGCCCAGTGACATTCTTTTTGACCCAAGATGACCCATTTTGGATCCTGTCAAAGATATCATCAAGACAAATATTCTAAGTTTCAGGTTGAAAATGTGGCCTCTAGAGTGCACGCAAGGTTTTGCTAAAATTTGACCCCGTGACCTACTTTTTAACCTGACATGACCCAATTTCAAACCTGTCTGAGATATCAACATGATAAATATTCTGACCAATTTTTATGAGTTTAAGGCTGAAAATTTGACCTCTGTGGGGTACATAAGGTTTTCCCAAGATTTAGCCCAGTGACCAACTTTTTGACCAAACATGACCCAATTTAGAACATGTCTGAGATATCATTAAGACAGACAATCTGACCTGGTTTCATGAGTATCAGGCTAAAAAAGTGGCCTCTAGAGTGCACATGAAGTTTTTCTAAGATTTAGCCCAGTGACCTACTTTTTCACCCCACATGACCCAATTTCGAACTTGTCCGAGATATCATCAAGACAAACATTTCAACCAACTTTCATGAGTTTCAGGTTGAAAACATGGCCTCTAGAATGCACAAAGGGTTTTTCTAAGATTTAGCCCAGTGACCTAGTTTTTGACCCAACATAACCCAATTATGAACTTGTCCAAGGTATTATCAAGACAAACCTTCTGACCAAGTTACAAGAGTATCAGGCAGAAAGTGTGGCCTCTCGAGTACACACACGGTTTTTATGAGATTTAGCCCAGTGACCTTCTTTTTGACCCAACCTGATCCAATTTTGAACTTGTCCGAGATTTTATTATTAAGACAAACATTCTGACCAAGTTTCATGAGCATCTGATTGAAAATGTGGCCACTAGAGTGCACACAAGGTAAAGACGGACAATGCACAATGGACAATGCAGGATGGATGTCAGAACCAGCATGATCACAAAAGCTCACCTTGAGCACTTAGTGCTCAAGTAAGCTAAAACAAGAGGGCCATGATGGCCCTGGAGTCGCTCACCTGAGCCTTTTGACCAAGCACAACCAATTTCCAACATCATGTGAGATATATGTATTACCAAACAATAAAATTTTAAACTCATCAGTCTGAACCTTCTGCATAAAACAAATAATATGTGGATCAAGCTGTGGGATTGGTCTCTCAAAGGGGTAGAAAACATTGTGAAAAAGGGAAAAAATGTCGGATACCAGCATTTTCTCATTTTCAAACAGTGTTTTCAAAAGGCTTCTTTCTGAGAGTCATTCGTACACTAGGTTTTTCTAAGATTTGACCTAGTGACCTAGTTTTTCAGCCAACATGACACATTTTCAAACTGGTCCAAGATATCATCAGGACAAACATTCTTACCAAATTTCAAGAGTATTGGACTGAAAATGTGGCCTCTACAACGTACACAAGGTTTTTCTAAGATCTGACCTAGTGACCTAGATTTTGACCCAACATGACCCATTTTCAAACTCATCCAAGATATTACCAAGGCAAACATTCTGAGCAACTTTAAAAGAGTATTGAACAAAAAATGTGGCCACAACAGCGTACACATGGTTTTTCTAAGATTTGTGCAGGTGACCTAGTTTTTGACCCGACATGACTCATTTTCAAATTCGACTGAGATATCATCGAGACAAACATTCTGACCAACTTTCAAGAGTATTAGACAGAAAATGTGGCTTCTGGAGCTTACACAAGGTTTTTCTAAGATTTGACCTAGTGACCTAGTTTTTCATCCGACATGACCCAATTTCAAACCAGTCAGAGATATTATCAAGGCAAACATTCTGACCAACTTTCAAGAGTACTGGACAGAAAATATGGCCTCTAGAGCATACACAACGTTTTTCTTAGATTTGACCTGGTGACCTAGTTTTTGACCCAACATGGCACATTTTTGTACTATTTCAAGATATAATCAAGACAAACATTCTGACCATTTTTCAAGAGTATTGGACTGAAAATGTGGCCTCTACAGTGTACAAAAGTTTTTTCTAAGATTTAACCTAGTGACCTAGTTTTTGACCCCACACGACCCAATTTCAAACTTGTCCGAGATTTTATCAAGACAAACATTCTGACCACATTTCACAAATATCTGACCGAAAATGTGGCCTCTAGAGCGTACACAAGGTTTTTCTAAGATTTGACCTAGTGACCTAGTTTTTGACCCCACATGACCCAATTTCGAACTCATCTGAGATTTTATCAAGACAAACATTCTGACCAAGTTTCCCAAGTATCTGACTGAAAATGTGGCCTCTAGAGCGTACACAAGGTTTTACTAAGATTTGACCTAGTGACCTAGTTTTTGACCCCACATGACCCAATTTCAAACTCATCCGAGATTTTATCAAGACAAACATTCTGACCAAGTTTCATGAGGATCAGACTGAAAATGTGGCCTCTAGAGCATACACAAGGTTTTTCTATGATTTGACGTAGTGACCTAGTTTTTGACCCACATGACCCAATTTCGAACTCGTGGGAGATTTTATCAAGACAAACATTCTGACCAAATTTCACAAGCATCTGACTGAAAATGTGGCCTCTAGAGCGTACACAAGGTTTTTCGAAGATTTGACCTAGTGACCTAGTTTTTGACCCCACATGACCCAATTTCGAACTCGTCTGAGATTTTATCAAGACAAACATTTTGACCAAGTTTCACAAGTATCTGGCTGAAAATGTGGCCTCTATGGCGTACACAAGGTTTTTCTAAGATTTGACCTAGTGACCTAGTTTTTGATCCCACGTGACCCAATTTTAACCTTGTCTAAGTTTTTATCAAGACAAACATTCTGATCAAGTTTCATGAAGATCAGACTGAAAATGTGGCCTCTAGAGCGTACACAAGGTTTTTCTAAGATTTGACCTAGTGACCTAGTTTTTGACCCCACATGACCCAATTTCGAACTCATGCGAGATTTTATCAAGACAAACATTCTGACCAAATTTCACAAGTATCTGACCGAAAATGTGGCCTCTAGAGCGTACACAAGGTTTTTCGAAGATTTGACCTAGTGACCTAGTTTTTGACCCCACATGACCCAATTTCGAACTCGTCCGAGATTTTATCAAGACAAACATTCTGACCAAATTTCACAAGTATCTGGCTGAAAATGTGGCCTCTAGAGCGTACACAAGGTTTTTCTAAGATTTGACCTAGTGACCTAGTTTTTGACCCCACGTGACCCAATTTTAAACTCGTCCGAGATTTCATCAAGACAAACATTCTGATCAAGTTTCATGAAGATCGGACTGAAAATGTGGCCTCTAGAGCGTACACAAGGTTTTTCGAAGATTTGACCTAGTGACCTAGTTTTTGACCCCACATAACCCAATTTCGAACTCGTCCGAGATTTTATCAAGACAAACATTCTGACCAAGTTTCATGAAGATCGGACTGAAAATGTGGCCTCTAGAGCATACACAAGGTAAAAAGTTGACGACGGACGACGGACACAGCACGATCACAATAGCTCACCATGAGCACTTCGTGCTCAGGTGAGCTAAAAACCTATGTAACTTACAGGTAATTCTCTTCCCTTAGTTTCTATTGGTAGTAGAACAGCACAGATGGCACAAGAGATACCAATGGAGCCATATACCCAGACAGCAGCTGTGAGAGATGCATCTAGCAAAACCTAGAATAAGAGTACCGCATGTGGGTGCCAATCCTTGACTGTAGCTACTTTTTTTGTGAAAGTTCAAACTTAAGAAAGGGCCAAAAATTTTGTGTCAGGAATATTTGAGGATTAGCTGTCCTGGCATGCACTCACTTTTTGATAGTTAACAAAAAGTTCGAGTTTGAAGATAAAAATCTTCAAAAATGACATAGATGTCAGAATTAGTCTGGGTGTTTGTATCATGCTGACAATGAAGGCAACAACAGGGCCATGGCAATACCTCAGTGTTTACTTCAAAAAGAAGCCGATCTAAAAATGCCTATGTACATTACTGTACAACCTTTTTCAACACCTATCAGAATATTTTTTACAAAATTTAATGACATACAAGGCAAACCTTTGGGAAAAGGAGAAATTTCGCCTTTCTGAATTATAGAGCATGTAAGAGAGAAAGGAGAAATCAACTATTGCTATCTGCTTTATTTGTTTGGTGTTTAACCCTTTACCACATAGTCCCGACCTTTAACCACCACTTGGAAAAAAAACTTTTGTAAACATTTAGGGAAAAGGAGAAAATGCTGGTAACCACCATTTTCTCCTTTTTCCACAATGCTTTCTACCCTTTCATAAAAAAATCTTATCATTTGAGCAAATTTTATAACTTGTCTGCAAATGCTGCCAATTTGGATGGGTCTCAAATATGTCATGTGGTAAAGAGTTAATGATATTTTAACATGCTTACAATAAAATCCCTTTGAAGTATGTTCCTATCCATGCTTTCCTGGAGTTATTTTTATCTGTACTTCGCACAACAGTCTTTCAAAGCCATAAGGACACCCAAAATTCTACATTTTCCCTCCTGCCCTAGCTATTTGTCAAAATATCAATTATGATTTTTTACACGTTATTTAATCTCAAAACAAAATAAACAATAACCCTCAATGTAATTTTTTTCTTTACCTGAGCTAAGAAAGGTGTAATCATTGCTCCCACTCTGGCCCAGGCTGAGGCAGTTCCAATGCCTAGTGTTCGTATTGTTGTTGGGTAAACCTTGACAATTGAAAATCACATGATGTTAGCTTACTACCTGTCAAACTAGAACTGTCACAGGCCAAAGACTATCCCCCCCTTCAGTTGCCTTGTCACTGGATCAAGAAAACATTCAAAGGGTCATAACCCCTGTAATAGCAAACCAATCAACCACAGGACCAAGCGACAGACAGACACCAGACAGATGGACAGACAGACATACAGACAACCCAGTTTAAGTATAAACATCCCCCCCTTCCCCACCTAGGTTACAGCGGATGTGTAGGGGGGAGGGTTTAAAAAAGAAATGTGCCATGCTCTGGCAAAAGGGGGCTTAATGAATCTCCGTGCTGGATGATACTAAGAAAGTTGTTATGTTATTATGGATCTATAAAATTCTTTTTGTCCAACACCTGTCTAAATCATGAGATATACTGGTCCTTTGACATAAAGAAAACTGGCAAATAGCGAAAAGTTTCGGCCCAGGTCAGCCTGCATGTATTGCGCAGGCTGACGTGCGTCGATACGTTTTGCAGATGCATTAAGCCCCCTTTTCACAGAACACAGCTCAAATACTGAATGATGAATGGATTAACTAACTGTATGAGCAGGCTTGTTCAGAATTTTCATTCCTATCAGAATTGTGCCTTTACTACCGGAATTTTGACATTTTCATTCAACCATAAAATTATTTTCCTTACATATTGTGGAAAATGAGCAACTGCTTATACAAATAAGATACATGTATTTTCCTTTCCTTCAAATTTACGTCTCTTCTGTGATTTGCACCAGTTTTTTTTTTGTCTGTGTGCAATAAAGTCTGTGCAATAATGGGAAAAATATCAAATTGTGTAAATCTGATTTACAATGTAACCTACCTCTGAAGTATAAATATAAACAAAATTGAACATTCCTGCTGAGAAACCTCGTACAAGGAAAATAAACACTGTAAGTAACTCCTGGGGAACTGGCAATTGTAGTAAAATGAAAAACAACCCACAACCAAAAAGATTTGTAGCACCTGTCCATCTCCGTCCAACCAAATCGATCAAAAATATATTCAGTGGAAGAGCTGAAAAATTTTTAACAACAATCAAACATTTTTAAAGTGCCTGATATTAGCAATATTCAATCAATAGGTGTATAAAAAGTACCTGGTTTCTCACACTGGTATTGACACAACTTTCTTTCCAAGCCACTGACTACTTTTCTCACATACATCAGATATGAAAGAAAAAAAAAATTGCCAGAAAGCAAGTTTGCCTCAAATGGGTATCGAACCCGTAACCACAAGGTCACGAGTCAATTACTGAGCTACCCAGCTGGGCTCTCTAGTATGAACATCATACTGACATGTATGTGGTGTAGCATAATTAGACCAATCTAGGTGTCTGATAATAAACATAATTATGCGTATCTGCCGGGCTTGTTAGATGGACCAACTCTTGAGTCTTCTTTACTGACCAAGCATAATTATCTCAGATGTAATGTCAAGGGCTAGAAAACCAAGCGTTGTTGGTTTCAATTTAGGCTCTTAGGATTAATACTTTTTCAGGTGTCAAAACAAGCATTTTCTTCTGTTCTTGCAATGTTTTCTACCTTTCCAAAGAGAAATCCCATTATTGCAATTTGATCTAACTTGTTGTCTGCAAATGCTTTAACTCTTTACCAAACGACAAAAATGTAGAATAGTCTAAATTCAAACCATTTACAGACGATAAAATAAATGTGACTAAAAAATTGAAATTTGTTTTGGAAAGGGTAGAAAACATTGTGGGAAAAGGAGAAAATGCTGGTTTTCAGCATCTTTCCTCTTTCCACAATGTTTTCAAAAGGCCTATTTCACAGGGTCACTAAGAGCCAGGATTGTGAGGTAAAGGGTTAAATTCACACAAAACTAAAGCATTATTGTCTGGTAAAGAATTACACACTAATTAAACAAACCTAGTGACTGACAATGTTTATTTGGTTAACTTGGCAACCTACTGGTTAGTGTCTAAGTCAGATATATACAGTAATCAACATACCAATAAATTCTCCCAGCGTGGACAAAATCATACTGTTATAATCATCACTCTTCAGTAGATTACATTTACATTTTTGCCCACCTGCCAAAATAATATTGCAGACAAATAAATTAAACAATAAAGAATTAACTTCAACACTATATCAGATTTAAATTACTGTTTAACATGATAAACATTTAACATCAGCAAACAAAATGTTAGCCTAGGTTAACATGAAAGCATTCACAGACAACAAATTCCAAGCTATTCAGTCCATGAAATTTATCTTTCAAAACAGACAACATTGTGGATTAACCCTTTACCACACAATCCCAACTTTTAACCACCCTGTGAAAGAAGCCTTTTGAAAACATTGTGGGAAAAGGAGAAAATGCTGGTAACCAGCATTTTCTCCTTTTTCCACAATGTTTTCTACCCATCCCATGACAAATTTCAGATTTTAAGCCACACTGAAATTGTCATCTGTTAATGCTTTCAATTTGGACTGGTCTAAAATTTTGTCATTTGGTAAAGAATTAAGGAGAAAATAATGGTGACCAGTATTTTCTCCTTTTCCCACAATGTTTTCAATAGCCTTATTTCTCAGGGTTGTTAAAACTTGGAATTGTATTGCAAGTAATTTTGTACTCTTCTGAATTAACCATAAGTAAACCCTTATTCTGCTGAATAAGTTAAGTGATACCTTCAAGCAGATAGTAAAAACCTAAATGTTGCTATTTTAATTTTTTTTAGGAAGACATTTCCTTATCAGACAGTGCAGATCCAAGATCAGACTGCACATTCTGTGCAGTCTGATCTTGATCTACACTGTCCTGAAAGCAACCTAAGGGGTTAACATTTATCCAATAGAGTAGACTAATGGAGAAATATGAAAACAAAATTGTGGCTAGAATATTCATCTATTTGATGGCAAATTATTTGTTCATTCTTTCCATCAGATTCCTTGTAGACAGTAGTGTAGCTGGAGAGCATATTGTCTCACACTAAAGGTTCTAGGTTTGAATTCAGTGATAAGCATGTTCAATGTTCAACCTTTGGAGCTATCCTCATCATGGCGCAAATACTGGTCAATTCTTTACCAAACAGCATTTTTTTAGACTTGACTAACTTGACAGAATATGCAGACGACAAACTAAGCATGAGTTGACTCATAAATTGAAATTTGTTTTTGGAAGGGTAGAAAACATTTTGGAAAAAGGAGAAAATGCTGGTTACCAGCATTTTCTCCTTTTCCCACAATGTTTTTTAAAGGCCTCTTCCTCAGGGTTCTTAAAAATCGGGTTTAGTTTTCCAGGAAACAATCAGTGAGAATGACTAATACAAGCTGTAAGAACTTGTTTCATAACTGATCTAAAATGTATATGTTTAAACTAAGTTTTCAGATTCCTTCAGATTAGAACAGGCCTAAATGAGCAAAAAATGTTAACCTTTTACCACACAATCCCGAGTTTTAACCACCCTGAGCAAGAAGCCTTTTGAAAATATTGTGGGGGAAAAAGAGAAAATGCTGGTAACCAGCATTTTCTCCTTTTCCCACAAATGTTTTTTCCTCCATCAATAATGAATTCCATCATCTGAGCTACATTCAAAGTGCTGTTTGCAAATGCTTTCAATATGGACAAGTCTACAGTTTTGTCGTGTAGTAGAAAGTTAATAGCTTAGAGGTTACAACACATAATATGTTACCCGAGTCTTTGGTATTCCTAAGTTGTAGAATTTCTGCACTAGCCAACACCATACCATAATATGACAAGGCTGTACCAAACCACAGAATCCACAGCATGAGAGTGGTCCGGAGATATTTTGATGAGAAGAGATCACTGGGGTTACCTCTGGTGGCCTAAAATATAGTTCCGGGATACAAGACAATGTACATGTATATAGAAGCCACCCTCTGTAAAAATGGGCCTTAATGCATCTGCGAAAAGTATCGACCCAGGTCAGCCTGTGCAGTCCGCACAGGCTGGCCTGGGCCAAAACTTTTCGCTACTGGTCAATTTTCTTCGTTTCAAAAGACCACTCAACCTCATGATTCAGTTGGCTGTTGAAAGAAGTTGCTATTATGGATTCATAATCATGTGATGGCTTGCTTGGTATCATGCATCATGGAAATGCATTAAGCCCCCTTTTCACAGAGTATAGCTCATATATTACTTGGCCATGTAGCTCACTCTTTATCATGCAGTTCCGAGTTTTAATGACCCTGAGGAATAAAAGTTAGGAAAACATTGGGGAAAAAGGAGAAAATGCTGGTAACCAGCATTTGCTCCTTTTCCCACAATGTTTTCTATCTTTTCAAAGACAGTAATCATCACTGGGCTATATTTAATTTGTTGTCTGCAGATGCTTTCAATTTGGACAAGTCTAGAATTTTGCTGTTTGTTAAAGAGTAAACTCTTTACCAGGTGACAACACTTTAGACCAGTCCAAACTGAACGCATTTGGATACGACAAATAACTGCTGTAATTGATAATGAACTTTGTTTCTGAAACAGAAGAAAACATTGTGGGAAAAGGAGAAAAGGCTGGCTATAACCATTTTCTCTTTTGGCCATAATGTTTTCCATAATCCTTCTTCTTTCAGGCCTTTAAAACAAAGGCTTATCTGCTTATCTTCTTATCCCTTTACCACACAATCCCTAGTTTTAATGACCTTGATAAAGAAAGCTTTTGAAAACATTGTGGGAAAAGAAGAAAATGCTGGTTACCACATTGTTTTCTAACCTTTCAAAGACAAGTACAACAATTTCAGCCCAATTTAGCATGTCGTCTGCAAATGCTTTCAATTTCGACTAGTCCAAATTTTTCCGTTTGTTAAAGAGTTAAGCAAATCGCAGCAGAAAAAAAGATCCAGGAAGGACACAAACAATAAACATCAATGAATCCTTTACCAAACAGTTTTAACAACCCTATAGAAGAAAGCTTTTGAAAACTTTGTGGGAAAAGGAGAAAATTCTGGTACCAAACTCTTTACCGTACAATAAAATTCAAAGCTTGTTCAAATTGAAAGCATTTGCAGATGGCAAATTCAGTGTCGATTAGACTTTTTTATCAAATGTTAGAATGGACATTCAAAACATGCTTGCTTCAAGGCCCAGTAGAAACCAAAAGTAAACAATGCGGAAGTCAAAATGCATTGATATAATCATACCATTTAAAAAAATGGAAATTATTGCAAAGATGAACAATATCTTATTGTACGGTTGGTCCAGTGTTAGTCACTTGCAGAAAAAAGAATTTTAAAACTAGGTAAAAAGTTGCCAAGTTGCTCCATCTTTTATTTTCTTTTTAGCTCGTTTTAAATTCATTCTACTAATGGGTTTTTTAACCCGTAAGCTGCTAATTGCAACTCACTGACCTTTTGCAGACAGTGTAGATCAAGATCGGACTGCACAGAATGTGCAGCCTTATCTTAGATCTACACTGTCTCATACAATATTTTTCTCCAAGAAATAAGAGAGAAATAACATTATTCGGGTTTTTACTATCAACATCAAGATTTCATTTCACCTATTTAGCAGGATAAGGGTTAAAAGTTGCTTGCCTATAGCAGGTACATTTCAACATATTCGCCTTCCCTGGGAACTGTGTATATGCTTTGTCAATACAGAATGCTTGCTTAATCCCTGATTTAAAAAGACCCTGGAGAAGAGGACTTTTGAAAACATTGGGAATACAGGAGAAAATACATGTACTGGTATTCAGCATTTTCTCCTTTTCCCACAATGTTTCTTCCCTTCCAAAAACAAATTTCAATTCTTGAGTCAAATTGTTTTCATCAGTTGTCTGCAAATGCTTTGAAGTTGGACAAGTCAAAAATTTCTTAGTCAGGTAGCCGGTTAACCCTTTCCCAAACAAGCCCTGGTTTTCACGTGTCTGCAGTACAAGTCTTTTGAAAACACTGTGGGAAAAGGAGAAATTGCTCGTAACGAGCAATTTCTCCTTTTCCCACATTGTTTTCTACCCGTTTTGAGACCTTTCTGCCATTTTCATCAAATTTAAAATTGTCGTCTGCAAACTCTTCCAATTTGGACTAGTCCAAAATTTGTCGTTTGGGAAAGGGTTAATAGAGTTGGCTAATTAGACAGATTTCATAGTAATTCTGCTACTTACAGCTGCTGTGTCAACTATATCCCCCTTAGGAAGACTGGATCTATTCAGCTTTGCAGCTTGATGTAGAATATCCATAGCCTTGTCTGATTTGCCTGCAGCCACTAGGAAACGTGCAGATTCTGGCAAAAACTGCAGAAAAAATTGCATGAAAACTACAGTATGATTATGTTACATCTTAAATAGTGCTACATAGCATTATTTGGTTCTATATCAGACAAGAAGTTCTATACTTGTTGATACTGAAAGCATTTGCAGACAACAATTCAATGTGGATCGATTTATTGAATTTGTTCCAGGTAGGGCAGAAAATATTTTGGAAAACAATGTAGGAAAAGGAGAAAATGTTGGCTGCTAGAATTTCTCTGGGAAACAATAATGAAATTTCAATATTTCAGTCTTTAGTGTTGTCTGGAAAATCCCACTCTCCACACTAGTACTGTAACCTCATGAGAATCAAGGTTGTTACTGAAGATAAAATATTGAAAGTAGCATGAAAACTGATCAGCCCTAAAGAACTCACCTTGAGCAAGATTATTATCAAGAAAGATGGAATGGCAGACAGTGCCAGCAGCCAGCGCCATCCCAACCTTGGTATCACAATGGAAGCCAGTACAATTTCAAACATTGTACCTGATGCCCAGCTTATCTGAAATCAAACAATTTGATCATTCTGTGTTAACCTCTCACAATTATAGCTGCCTTTTTAGGCAGTGTAGATCAAGATCAGAGGGCACAAAACATGCAGTCTGATCTTTTTTGGGCAGTGTAGATCAAGATCAGACTGCACAAAACATGCAGTCTGATCTTTAAACTATTTTGTTCAAACATTATAGACAAAAGCCATTATGAAATTGCATCTACCTGGGTTTGATTTCTAGACTGAAAATGTCTGTCTGGTTTATTCTGCAACCTAAAGGTTACACCCAGTGCCTCCTGTACGTGAATTTTTTGATCTTGTATAGATACCATTTTGAATATATCAAAGCAAAAGGAACAAGAGGCACATAAGGGCCCCACCTGCCTGAATGGCAATCACTGATTGCTGTGCTTAAACACTTTACTAAAAATTACTGTGTTTAAATGACTGTCAAGAAGTTGGCTTATGAAAAAAATGAAAGAAAGGGAGAAAATGCTAGTAACCAGCACTTTTCCTTTCCCTAAATGTTTTATGACTAAGAAAAAAAATTCAAATATTTGACTAACATAAAAAAATTATTTGTTGTTGGCAAATACATCAAAATTATGCAAGTCTAAAATTTTGTGGGGCTTTGTGGGAAAAGCAGAAAATGGTTATGGAAATGGTTAAAATGGTTACCAGCATTTTTCCTTTGCCAATGCTGTTTCTAAATCCCTCTTCTAAGGGTTTTAAAAACACATGTGTGTTTGACAACTGGTTAAACTAGACCTGTCTCAAAGCAGACCCCCCCCCCCCCCCCCCCCCCCCCCCCCCCCCCCCAGCACCTTGTCACTGAAGCAGCACAATCAGAGAACGGAGATGATTTTCGAAAGAAACATCACCAGTGACCCTGACCTTTGACCATGTGACCAAAAAACAATAGGGCACGCCCTTGGTTCATCAGCAACACTTGAATAAAGTTTCAGGGTCCTAGGTCAAACAGCTATTGAGTTAGAGCATGGAAATGATTTTCAAACAAAGTTCACCGGTAACTTTGACCTTTGACCCATGTGACTCAAAAGCAATAGGGCACCTCCTTGGGTCATGAGCAACACCTGCATAAAGTTTCAGGATCCTAGGTCAAACAGCTATTGAGTTAAAATACAGAAGTAATTTTCAAACAAAAGTCACTGGTGACCTTGACCTTTGACCCATGTGATCCAAAAACAATAGGACACCTCCTTGGGTCATGAGAAACACTTGTATAAAGTTTCAGGGTCCAAGGTCAATCAGCTATTGAGTTAAAGCGCGCGGAAACAAAAACAAGATAGGCGGAGAGATGGACAAACAGACAGATGGACAGACAGACATGGTGAAACCAGTTTATCCCCCTCTCCT
This sequence comes from Tridacna gigas, assembly GCA_945859785.2. Classification (NCBI taxonomy): domain Eukaryota; kingdom Metazoa; phylum Mollusca; class Bivalvia; order Cardiida; family Cardiidae; genus Tridacna; species Tridacna gigas. The sequence goes on along the minus strand of OX244042.2, from coordinate 27,434,330 downwards.
TCATAGGTGGGGGTATAATTATGAATAGTAGCAGATGAGATAATAGTTTGACAAAACATTTTTTGTTTCCTCTGAACATATAAATCTTCCTATAGACATATTCTGACACTTGCAATCATATTGTTGTTTTAACCCTTTACCAAGCAGTACTGTACTTGAATGACTCTTGGGAAGAAATCTTTTGAAAATATTGTGTGAAAAGGAGAAAATGCTGCTAAATTGTTAACCAGCATTTCCTCCTTTTCCCACAATGTTTTCTACCCTTCCATAGACAAACTCCACCAGTTGAGCCAGATTCGTCATCTAGAAATGGGCAATGCTCTATGAAAAGGGGGCTTAATGCATCTGCGAAAAGTTTCGACCCAGGTCAGCCTGCACAGTCTGCGCAGGCTGATCTTGGCCAAAACGTTTTGCTATTGGTCAATTTTCTGTATGTCCAAGAACAGTCTACCTTATGATACAGTCAGACAAAATGGATTTTATGGATCCCTGACTATGTAATGTCTTGCCTGGTATCATGCATCACAGAGACGCATTCAGCATCCTTTTGCCAGAGCATGGCTCATTAATACTTTCAATACAGACAGGTCTAAAATTCTGCCATCTTACCAAACGACAAAATTCAAGACTTGACAAAACTGAAAGCATTTGCAGACTACAAATTAAATGTAGTGCAAATGACAATTTCTGTCTTTGATAGGATAGAAAACATTGTGGGAAAAGGATAAAATGCTGGTTACCTGCATTTTCTGCTTTCCCACAATGTTTTCAAAAGCCTTCTTCATCTGGGTCATTAAAACTCAAGATTGTGTGGTAAAGAGTTAAAGCATTGAAACAAAGGAAGAAATATCCATGTCTTACAAAACTAAAAACAAAACAATAAAAAGAAACTTACAGATGAAACATTTAACAATTTAGCTCTGTACTTGGACGGCAAATATTCTGTCAACAAGGTAAACCTGGAAGAAATTTAAAATAAAGTTGGATATCATGCAGTATATTTTCAGGTGTGGGGCACAGGCGTTTGTTTCGGTATCTAACAACCCCTGGGTATAAACTACTGTCAAATCTGTGAACAGCAGCCACTGAAGGGAAGTTCCGAAAGTGGCTGCTGTTCACAGACTGGCTGTTGTCCAGAATATGCACTTCTCGCACTATTTTGAGTTGCGAATATGGTTTCAATAGGCAAAAGTGTGTTTGCAGTGAAGTTTCAATCTATTTCTATTTCAAGCACAAAATAAACCACACAAATAAAACATATTTTACACTTTTTTTTATTATTATTTAGATCTATTAAATTTTCAAAATTTTATATGGCAAATAAAACGTAATTTAAACATGTCCATGTATTTGCAATTGTGCCTCATGACCATTTTTGACCAATCTGCATGGACACTGGACAGTTCACTGTACTTGTACATAAAAAAAGAAGTTTTCAACTACATTTGTAAAAAGAAATTATTAATGATAATAAAAACAAACAAAAAAATTAATGAAATGAAAATGCTGCTTATTTAAAGTAGAACATTTTGCATCTTATGCAATATACTACTGTATGTGTGTTAAGTAATGAATCACCAGAGCTTACATCAGACTGCACAAAACATAGTCTTTACTTTACTGCTTAGCTATCAACAGGGTGAGCGCTGCACAATGACAAAATTTTAGATTCATTTGTACTGGAAGCATTTGCAGATGATAAATTAAAGTTGCCCTACAGGCAAGCCATCTTTGAAAGTGTAGAAAAAAAATGTCCTTTTCACATGATGTTTTCAAAATCCATCTTGGTTCAAAAACACTGAATCACTCCATGGAGGGGTAAAATAATTGAACTTACGACTGAGGGGAACCAGCCATTCCTCCACCAACTAAACCACGTAAAATCAAAATCCAGATGTAGGACGGACTAAAAGTTGTCAGGATTCCAAAATATCCAATCCAAATGGACACCATATACAATGTCTGAAATATATTCACAGGTTGACCTGAGTCGAAACTTTTTGCCTTTGGTAAATTTTCAGCGTGTCCAAGGACCATTCTACCCCATAATTCAGTTGGTTGTTAAACACCATGGGTACTATGGATCCATAATTATTAGATGATTTGCTTGGTTTAATTCTTTACCACACTAGAAAAATTTAGACTCGTCCAAATTTAAAGCATTTGCAGATGACAATTTAAATGCGACTCAAATAATGAATATGTCTTAGATATGGTAGAAAACATTGTGGGAAAAGGAGAAAATGCTGGTTACCAGCATTTTCTCCTTTTCCCACAATGTTTTCTAAAGGCTTCTTCCAGAAGGTCATTAAAAGTCGGGATTGTGTGGTAAAGGGTTAATGCATCACGGTGATGCACTAAAGCTTATTTTACAAGAGCATGGCTTATTTATTAAAAATCAAAAGGGAAGGCTCCGACAGAAATGAAAAAACAACTATCTTGAATTGTATAATGGGAAAAAAGCAACTGATTGGAAAACAAGGCATATACTCCTTCTTTCAAAAAAAAAAAGGTAACCATGTTTCCTGCATTATATAGGAATAACAAGATGTAATTGCTTCAAAACACTTTCATGCTCCTTTTCCTTTTATGCTTACAAATGCTGTCTACTACAGTGACATAAAATTAACACCCTCATCCAAAGGCAGAGAGAATTTGCTTTGATGTTGTCAATCCATCAATCTATCATTTCATCTATTCCATCAATTCATTGTATCTTTCTCTGAACAATGGTTCTCTCTGAACAATGGTATGCCCAATTTGATAGGAATATCAGTTCACAAAAGTACCTTGCAGAAAGATAGGTTTAACCATTACCTAACGACAACATTTTAAACTTGTTCCAGTTGACAGCTTTTGCAGATGACATAGTAAATGTGGCTAAAATGATGTGATATGCTTCTGAAACTTTTGAAAACATTGTGGAAAATGGAAAAAATGCTAGCAACCAGCATTTTGTCCTCTTCCCGCAATGTATTCAAAAGCCTTTGTGGTAAGGGTCGTTAGAATACAGGATTGTGAGTTAAAGGGTTAGATCATGTGCTCCTGTTATTAACAAAATTGGATTGAAAGTTAAACACTAAAAATTTAATTAGATGAATATATTCCTATCAGCTATTTTGATCACTAAAGCTTTTAAAGAAACACAGATCTCTCCTCAGCACAGCTTGATTACCTTTTGCCGTCCGTATTTATCACCCATAAAACCCCACATTGGTGCCATGATACACATTCCAATAAACACAACCTGAAAAAAAAAATCACGTGTTACATTGGAATATGAAAAACCAACAATAAATACAGAAAACTGTCCATTCTGATCTATCCATTACTAACTCAGCTTGTTAACTCTTTACCACACAATCCCGAGTATTAACGACCCTGAAAGAGAAGGCTTTTGAAAACATGGTGGGAAAAGGAGAAAATGCTTGGAACCAGCATTTTCTCCTTTTCCCACAATGTTTTCTATCCAATCAAGGACAAAAATCATCATTTGAGCTGCATTTAACCTGTCGTCTTTTGAGTTTGGACTAGTCTAAAATTGTGTCGTTTGGTAAAGAGTTAATGCATCTTCTCCCTGTCTCTAAATACAAGAATAGCTGCTTTTCATCATCTTTTCTATAACTGTTTCCTTGGAGGGACATAAGTTGAGTTTCTGAGCTGATTTGTACCTTACAAACTCTACTGTATACTACAACTGTCATAGGCTGAAAAAATACCCCCCCTCCCACACCCCGCTCCCCACTCTTTTGTTGCCCTGTCACTAGATCAGGATAAACAAGTCAAAGGCACATAGCTCTAGCAATAGTCAGCAAATCATAATGAAAACTGCTGGCATACAAGTTCACATGGCAGGAAGGCTTTCATTAAATTCATCCATTAAATTCATGGCTGAAAATGTAGCAGGAGAAGAGCACAAAAAATTTCATCTACCCAAAGATAGACAGACAACCTGATTACAATGTATACCCATGCCCCCACTTTGTTGTTCGGAGTATAATGACAATGGTGAAGAGAGATAAGAAAAAAGTACAAGTAATTTCTATTTTGCATAATGTTTCTATTAGCCAGCTGTAAGAGATACACCATAATAATTATGTCTACATGAGGTTAACAGTTAAACAAAAAAGAGGGAACATACTGTCGTTATAAAGGCAACATGGGTTTGTTCCAACTGCCACTCACACCTCAAGACAGGGGACAGAACTGCAAGAAGCATCATCTCCAAGGAATCTGCAGCCTGTGATTAAAAATTAAGAATTCAAAGCCCTGCAAACAGGCTTGGTCTAATACTTTAGCTAGCTTTTTTTTGTTTTTTTCTTCAATCATGTACAAGAAACAGACCTTAAAGTAACAATAGCTGCCAAAAGTAAACGAAGTGGGTGTTAAAATGCATTTAAATCAAACCATTTAAAAGGCACTGGCAGAGAAATTAATTTCCAAACTAAGTTAAAAGTTGCCAGGTCACTCTATCTTGTTTACATTTTGCCTGATTTCAAAACTCACATAAAGGAAATAATAGCTGGTTACCTGCATCTCCGCTGTTTCCCATGATTTTTCAGAATTCCTCTTCCAAGGGTTGTTACACCATAACATTGTGTGGTAAAGGGTTAACAATCCCGAGTTTTAACAATCCTGAGGAAAAAGACATTTTCACCTTTTCCCACAATGTTTTCTGCCCTTACGGTGATGACTCCTATCATTTGAATCACAGTTAGTTTGTCGTCTGTAAACGCTTTTAATTTGGACACATCCTTAATGTTGTGGGTTGTTGGTAAAGGGTTATGGACTGAAAAGTTTCTATAAGACCTACCGTAAACAAACCACATATGATATACAGGCGTATCTGGAAAAACCCAAAACCTATGGCCTCCACGCCTTCTTCAGCTGTAAAAGTTGGGCTCTGGGATGAAGGTTTTCCATTGACTTGTTTGTAGTGTTCCACATCATCATCACTTGACAAGCCATCCATTAACTGCACTGTTTCCAAATCTACAAATTTAACCCTTCACTGTATAACCCTGGTTTTTAAAGACCATGAGAAAAAAGGCTTTCGAAAACATTGTGGGAAAAGGAGAAAATGCTGGTAAACCAGTATTTTCTCCTTTTCCCACAGCGTTTTCTGTCCTTCCAACAACAAAGTCCAGTTTTTGGGAGTGATATTTTCATCTGCAAATGCTTTCAATTTAGACATGTCTAAAATTGTGTTGTTTCGTATTGGGTTAACTGGCAACATAATATTATGGAATAATTTGCTGTGTCCCATTGAAACATTAAAGATACATCCTTACAGCCTGTGGAAAAAGTCATCTGTGTAAACACAGATAAATTACCAATACATGTATATAATATGGTGTAAGGGATAAATACATGGATCCAAAATCTTTGTTTTAAAACTGGAAATATCACAATGGTGCTTTCTTTGATGACCTCCAAAAAATGAAATGCATTTTCTATCGGTTGTAATCTATGCAACTTTGAAATCGTCGGGGAAACTTTGGCAACATTTGGCATAAGGATATAAGAATGGTTGTTATTTGATAAAATAAAGATGAAATGGGTTAAAAACAGGCTGAAAACCAGTATAAATGTATCCTTAACAATAAATTTGGTTGGATAAGAATTGGAAAAAATCTGAACAGTTAGAAAAGGCTAAAGAATAATTTGAATGGATTGATATAAAAAAAAAGGTAGTAAGAAAATCAATCCCTATAATTATCATGGAGTAAATAGTCTGGAATTCCTTCATTTTGATATCAGGGAGATCATTTGTATAAAGTATGGTGTATTGAATAATTTGATATAAGCTACGACTAAACAGGTAAATAAAAGCATGTAAAAACGTGGAGAAAACTGAAACAGTTTGTTAAAGGCAGTTTCTCTTTTGCCTACGTTTTTGTCAGTTGTCTGCCATTTGCTGCAAGACAAAAAAGTTGTCTGTAGATGGCATTATGTTCATACAAACACCTGATACTTGTACTTACCATCACCTCCACTTTCAACCTTTGAATATTTCACTCTGTGTTTCGACATGGTGTAGAATTTTTGCTATTTTAGTATTTTGCTCTATTCAATATTCACATACTGGGAAGTGTCAATCTCTTCACCTTGAAAGAAAAAAATATAGCACACGTTATCAGTTAGCCTTTAAGCCCGAACAAAACTGTGTTCTAATAACCTTGACTAATAAAGCTTATGAAAGCAAGCACACAGCAAGAGCTCACATATACATGAATGTCCAAAGTTTTGCCAGTACTAGGCTAGGGCTCTAGAGTGTCTTGCCCAAGGACCCTCCCACAAATTGGGTTTTATCTATTGAATTATGGCTTGTGCATATTCTGAGTTATTATGTGCGAGATATCGTTATGTAATGCTATAAAGAATTTGGCATGTTTTGGCTATGTTGCATGATGGGCTGGTGGCCTTTAAATACTAATAAATGAACTGAAGTGCTCTGAAGTGTCTTGCCGATGGAGCCTTCCACAAAAAATCCAGTGCTTCCAGTGACGTTTTAACCTGGGGCTTGCTGATTACAAATCTTACACTTTAGCACTGAGCCATGCAGGTCCTGTTAATTGGATTGTTAACGCCACAGTATCTATAATTAGTCCGAGAGATAATTGTGTAAAAATGCTTTTTTAAAAATATTGCAAAATGAAAATCACATGTATCATCTTTAAGCCCTTATCAGATAATCACAAGTTTTAATGACCCTGTAAACGACGGTTTTTGAAAACTTTGTGGGAAAAGGAGAAAATGCTGGTAACCAGCATTTTCTCCTTTTCCCGCAGTGTTTCATAGTACCCTTTCAAATACAAATTGAATCATTTCAGCCACATTTAGTTTGTCGTCTGCAAATGCTTTGAATTTGGACCAGTCTAAAATTTTGTCATTTGTAAAGGTGTTAATGGAATGAAAGACATTGTAAAAAAGGAGCAACGGCTTGTTACCAGCAGTTTCCTGTTTGATGTTTCTACATTATATTCATATTATCATTCAATACGAATAATAACAATGCAATTTAACTTGAAATTTATGTCTTTTTGTACGCATGATCATATCAAAGTACGCAGCAGTACCTTAATTAGACCAAAACCACTTCAAGTTCAAGGAGGGACCTCCAACTACACTTTTCCTGTGTTCCCTCACATTTGGAACGAAAATAAAATGGTACGAATGCAGCAAGAACGTTACATCTATCGCTTGGCAAAACAAAACACTGCAGACTTAAGGGGAGGCGTAGACACATTAAATATTTTAGATGGTCAATGAAAGCAAGTAAACGTAATTGAAATAACATAAATATCTGTCTACCTGGCAAAACAGTTACGTGGTGGTGTGAAATAAAAAAAAGTCGACTGGTTCCCTTCTAGATTCGGTTGTTTCGGTCCCACTCGACACAACTCGGCCGATTCCGTACTTACATTGAATGACAGTCATTTCGACACCCGGTCATTTCGACACTTTTTGGTCGTTTCGACCCCCGGTGAAAATATTTTTGCAAGATTTGGTCGTTTCGACACCAGATTTTTTTTTTAGCATTATTTATAATTGAGTTCATAGAATTAAATTACTCTAAATGTTTACTTTGTAATTTAGTGTTAAGTGCGTGTTCAAAATATGTGTTTTTGTTCTATATGAAGATTCAAATAATTAATTCATCGGCAATGTCAATACTGATAGCGGGTGTCGAAATGACCAAAGTGTTGCTTTTATCACCTTATGTCCTAGACAATAGAAATTACTCATGTTTAGTCAATGTTCTGCTTTTGTATTGATCAGTTATTTTAAATTATTCTGAATCGTTTTGTATTTAAACAACATAATAGAAAAAAACCAAGTGTCATGATTGTACATACATGTATGTTTCACTCGTGCATTTCCACTTCCCTTTATCTTTACCTTAATTAAGTTGTTCTAGATGGTATTGTTGCAATATGTATCCATGCTGTCTCTACTGTATATCTCTGATAGCTTTTTCTCCCAATATTCCTACGCTCATCTATTTTGCTGTAAACTCTGTGTCCGTAATACATGTATTCCTATTTTTGTCATTTTCACTTTTTTCTTACTCTTGCGCCGTCCCATATCCTAATGTTTGACCCAGCATTATTTGACTATAATAATTTCTAATTCCCCATTATGTCCGCTTTTTTGTATTTTTTTTTGACTACTTATTCCTCCCTCCCTGTAGTACGTCAATTATTGTCACTTCTTCTCTATCCCCAACAATGCTACTCCCAGATAGAACACTATACCAGAGCGAGTGCTCTGAAAAGGAATCTTCTCTTTATCTTGCTTCCAATCCCTGTCTTTTTTTGCTTTTCTTTCCCCGGAACTTCTTTACTTTTACTTTACAACCCTATTTGTAATATTTCCCCATATTGTATTGTATAATACTTGGGTGTAATAAATAAATATTAAGTTATGTTAGTTATTTCGTGCCGACCACTGCACCTATCCATGCTTTCCCCGGATTTCTTTTGCTGTTGTCGTTGTTGTTGTTGAATTGGAGTTCAACGCCGTTTTAACAGTTTAGGTCATATCACGGCGGTCAGTGCACCTACACATGTTTTTGTTGGCTTTCTCACACCAGTACTGACACAACTTTCTTTCCAAGTCACCGACTACTTTTATCACATGCATCAGAGGTAAGAGGCGTAAAATTGCCGGAAAGAAAGTTTGCCTCAACCAGGTATCGAACTCACAACCACCGGGTGTAAGTCAGATACGCTAACCACTGAGCTACCTGACAGGGCTTTCTTTTAACAGTACTCTGCACATTATATTCTTTCCAAGCATATGATTCATAGATATACTGGTAATTCGCAGTGGTCAGAGTCTCGCAAAGACTTGATAGAATGATACATGAGTTAAATGCCGTTTTCAAAATTCTTTCGATTATTTTGTGGCAACTATTGCTTCTATCCATGCTGTCCTGTAGTTTCATTAACCAGTATTTCGATACATGAGCAAAATCACGCGTAACCATCAGCTTAGGTTCAGTCCGATCCTGATTTACGCCGGCAATATCTACATGTACGGTAAAATGAAATTTTCCATCAAAGTAGGTCTCATAAATAATTGCCTTGCGAAGCTTATTTTAGTCAGCAAAGTCCAACACGTGGAACAATGTAGAGTCAAGATAGGACAGCAGTCATGTTTCTTCAATTCGATCTCGCCCCATACTGCCCGCAAAATATGGCTGCAAAATCAGTAACGGAGAGTCATGTTCGTTAGATCAAATCTTTTGACTTGGAAGAAAATCATGAGGCTGCATCTATCGTAGTTAAGAACAAATAAGAGTTTGTCATGTATCCTTTAACGATTATGAAATTAATCAAGCAGGTGTCATATATAATATTTGCATTGTTTTGCGCGGTGTGTGACCGGTTTTTTTCACATCTTGGCCAGTTCTGTTGATGGCACGAGCACCTACCGCTGTTGATAATTTCATGAATGACTTTCGCACTGTTGATGATGCGAATCAATAAAATCACAGATAAGCACGAAAGAATAATCGTCTGAAAAGACAAAAAAAAAAAAAAAGGTGCGGCCGATAGGCCCAGTCTTGCCCGTTGTCTCCTCCCGACTACACTTAACACAGTTATCTGCCATTGCAGTTCGTTTTTTTTTATTGTTCTGCAACCAGCACGAAAGAAAATAAACGTAGATACAGATATTCGATTATTAGTAACAAATAACACATTATCTGTCTTCTGCTTTTAACAACCTCCTCATATAGAATTCCACTGTTGTATCAATCAACATAGTTCCCCATCTGCAATAGAATAACAAAAGTAGTAAACACAAAGATCGGAAGAGAGGCGACTTTCGGTATATATACCGCAAAAATACACCTCAATTTTAAAATCAGTGCATCTTACAACATACTGCGAAAAAAATTACCTGTTTTTATCATAATTTTCGGGGAGGGGGGAAAATCAACAGGTGTCGAAACGACCATTTTTCGCAAAAAAAAAAAAATCTTTAGAGTGTCGAAATGACCAAAATAGGGGTCGAAACGACCAAAACGTGTCGAAATGACCGGGTGTCGAAATGACTGGATACCACATCTTCCATTTGGCTAAACTGGCTGCCTGTTATCGATCTCCGTTTCCCACAATGTTTTCAAAAGCTTTCCTACTCAGGGTTGGTAAAAGTCGGGATAGTGTGGTAAATAGTTAATCTTTTACCAATATATTCTTTCTCTGTTTCAACAACCCTGATGAAGAAGGCTTTTAAAAACATTGTTGGATGGCATCGACCTTTACTCAATGTCACAGAGAGATCTGAACTGGTACCCGTTGTATCTCCCGTAACCGTCCGATAGATAAGAAGATGATAACAGGCTGCCAGTTTAAGAGAGATCTTTTTCTGTTTGAGCTATAGCGGAAGTTTAATAATCTAAGGGAGAAAACTCGTACACCGGCTTTTACTCAATGTCACTTGGTAATCCTTTACTGTTTGATTTTTAGCTATTCCAAACTATGTATGGTCTAAGGGAGAAAACTCTTACATCTTTTCATCTTTACTAAGACATGGGTCACCTCCTTTTTAATCGTGGACAGTGCCAATAGGAAGACGAATAAAAAAAATGTTATTCACCAACTGGAGTCTGCTAGGACGATCGGTAAAGACAATAGATAATATGTTGTTATGGTATGATCATTAACATTTTAAAAATCCCAATCTCCAAAAGCTTTCTTTCTCAGGGTTGTTAAAAGTCGGGATTGTGTGGTAAAGGGGTAATCTTTTCCCAAACTAGATGTATGTTTCAACAACTTTGATGAAGAAGGCTTTTGAAAACGTTGTTGGTAAAGGAGCAATTGCTGATAATCAGCATTTTCTCCTTTTCCCACAATGTTTTCTATTCTGTCAAAGACAATTCTCATCATTTGAGCTAAGTCGGTGCCAAGTACGTGTATGGCACATTTGTCTTTAAAAAAGTGGATGGATACAGGGCCGTAACGGTGCACTTGCTTTAAATGGTGAGTACATTTATAAACAATTTTATCCACATCTGAAAGAGAATAAAGCTTACATGATAGTTTTATTTCGCAAATGTTGCTAGTTTTATCTACATCATGTACAGTAGATCTACCACGAAAATTATGTTGCACCAAAACTACTCCACGCAAATAATATACCCTATCGGCAACCTACATCTGGATGATGAAATAATCAACTGAATTCTTGGACGAAATATCGTGCAGCGAAATAATTGGCAGTAAAGACTTTAGACTATGAGTTAGCAAAGAGTAGCCTCCCTTTTATTTAATGACCGCCATTGTTTAAAAATAAAATAAGAAATTTAACGGATTTACTCTGACAATCCAGGTATGATCTAGATCTAGTTCTAAAGCTTTTTGTATATCAAGTAACGCAACATATGCTGGTTAATCAGTTAAAGCAATATGAATTGACGAGTTATCTTGTCTGAACTTTCCGCCTTTCGTCCCCACCTGTTTTAGCGACAGTCCCTGAGTATGAATAATTTAATTCATTTTTTAAAATATAACCGTGTTACATGGAGTAAACCCGAGCTTTCGATCTCAGTATTGAACGAAATTTGGCTTCGGCCAAGCCTCATGAAAAAAAAGGACAGGTTAGTGGACGTACGATTCATCTCGAGGGTGAATTGAATTGGATCTAGTCTGCATTCATTGTCCAAGTATAAATGTTTTTTTTTTTTAAATCTAAAAGCATTTCAAAAGTATAACTCATTTTGTTTCTTTCTTCAAAAGATACAAAATTGACTTAAATTTCATTAATTTTAGTTCATAAATTTCATTAATTTCAGTTCATAAAAAATGTTTCCCCTCCTTTCGACCGAAGCGGGTTTTTTTTTTTTTTTTTTAATGGTCTAGGGGAGACAACTCTGACAATCATAATTCTATTACTGTACGATTTACCTCCCTTGTACGCTTAATATATCCAGCCAAAAAGCAATGTGAATGACGGTCAGTGTCGTAAACGACAAAGACCTGAGGAAATCTTTGACAAGTTAACAAATGCGATTATGAGATTGAACAAAACACAAAAGAACATACGCTCTGTAGAGCAGACCAGTCTTCTTTGAAAATTTCCAATTTTTTTTTTTTTTTTTTCAGTTTTGAGTACCCAAAACATATGTGAACCATTCTCTGCCAAAACGGGGCTTAATATATCACTGTGATGCCTTGTTCGAAATAAGTCATCACATAATCATGGATACATAAAATCTATTTGTCTCACAGTTGTTTGGACCTGGAGGTATATGGCCATTTGACATGCAGAAAATTTACAAAAAAACCAAAGAAGAAAGTCTCAACCCATGCTGACATGACTTGAAATTGTTTGGCAGAGGCATTAAGCCCCCTTTTCACAGGGCAAGGTTCGGATGATTACAGGACAAAGGTCTAACTTTAAGACAAATAGGCACTTCAGTTTTATTTAGTTTGATTTATTTTCTCATAAAGGAGGTAGTTAATTAAGATATGGATATCTAAAAGGGAGGTGACCCATGTCTTAGTAACGACTAAAAGATGTAAGAGTTTTCTCCCTTAGACCATAACTCGTTTGGAATAGCTAAATGTCAAACAGTAAAGGATTGCTAAGTGACAAAGAGTAAAAGCCGGTGTACGAGTTTTCTCCCTTAGATGGTTAAACTTCCGGTATAGCTAAAAAGACAAACAGAAAAAGATCTTGCTGTGACAATGAGTAAAAAGGTCGATGCCATTCGGCAACTCTCGGGTAATCTTTTTCCAAAGATACAGTTACGGAATCGACCGAGTTATGACGGGCGGCGGTGATGTACGAGTTTTCTCCCTTAGACCAAAGAATAAATCTCTTGCTACAGCGACATCGAACGAACAAAACTATAAAACTTTAGGTTCACGCAAGCATCTGTTGACGATAATTTTTTATATAGCCCAGAAGAATATTTATGTCTTTGAAATGAAAGAAAATATTGCAAGAAAAGGAGAATATGCTGGTTACCAGCATTTTCTCCTACTTCCAACAGGTTTTTAAGTCTTCCTTTGTAGGGTAGTTTATAAGATAGGTTAATGTGGTAAAGGGTTAAATTCTTGTGGCTCAGGGGTCGTTGACACTTTGAGATTCGGAGTCTACCAGAAGCCTTGATATCCCTTAAAGGGGATGTATACAAGATCCCTGCCCTTAAGTTGGAAAGTGTCAAATAAAAGTTCAATTCTCAACAACTTTGGCCATGTTCAGAAAATTGAGAGAAAAAAACATGTAAGTGTAATAATAATAAGTAGATCTATAAACTTTTTACCCCATGAACCTGAGGCTTGATTACCTGGAACAGAAGGGCTTTGGAAAACATTGTGGGAAAAGGAGAAAAATGCTGGTAACCAGCATTTTCTCCATTTCCCACAATGTTTTCTTCCCTATCAAAGACAAAAATTATCATTTCAGCCACATTTAATTTGTCGTCTGCAAATGCTTCAGTTTGCTCCAACCCGAAACGTTGTTGTTTGGTAAAGGGTTAAACAATGACCAAACTGTACCCTTTGTGTGGTCTTATCTATATATACACTGTCTCCTAAAGCAACTTTCCCAAAATAACATTTCTACTTTTCCCACAATGTTTACAAAAGGCCTCTTCCTCAAGGTTGGGACTGTCAGGTAAAAGGTTAAGGTGTGCTCAGTATTATAAGGGTCAAGAAATCATCCCTATTTTTGATAGTATGAAGGACATTTCAAACTACAATTTTATTTCTCCTCTCAGAGTGAAAAAGACAAGCACTTAAGGGAGAGACAGAAAGAAAAAAGAAAAGCATGACTCCCACAAAAATAAAACGATGCTAGTGTATCAGGCAGTGACTGGGAAAGGCTTGCGCCATGCGCCATAGTCACATTAAAATCCGAAATGTCACATCGTTTTCGCTATCGAGTGCGCCCGTGTCCCATTCAATTTTCGACTTCGGAAAAAGTACGAAAAATCGTGGGGCGAATATATTTTGATCGGATCCGATTAGGCGCTCTATAAAAATGACTAGCGTAGGTGCGCATGACGTCATCAACTTGTAAATTATGAAACGCTCATTGAAAATTTGTACCTATGTCGTCGTTGTGAATTCGTCTGTTTAGCTTCTTGAATTGAAATGAATAAATGAAGGCAATGAAATTTTTTGTGTTGTTGAAATTTTCACATTGGTTTTCAAAATGTCACATTGAATTTCCTGACCAAAGGGACATTGTCCCATTGCAAAAAATCCTTTCCCAATCACTGGTATCAGGTGAATTGTTTTGTATGAGGATCTTCATTTTATCAAAATTATTTCTGTCACAAACCTTACAAACCTTCAAAGTACATGTATTTTGCCCTTTATGGAAATACAATCTTGTACATAGCCTTTTCACCTTTAGCTTTTGCCACTCCTAAGATCAGATACATGATCTTATTTGTTATTTCTAGGAGGCACTGATAAATGGCACAGTCAAGAGAAATTCTCTAGAAACTTAAATATATTTCAGTCCTTAACAGAAAGAATTTTCTTGCAATTCGAGCATTTTCTTTCCATTTGAAATAACTTGAATATTTCAAAAGCACATGCATTGCATAAAATAAATGAGTATTGTTAGCTACTGGACACATATGGCCCGCAACATGTGAAATGAGACCTTAAGACATTTGTGTAAAGTGCTGTCCCAGATTACCCTGTGCAGTCTGTGCAGGCTAATCCAAGACGGCATTTTACAACTACATAAGATTTTTTCATGCTATAGACCTTATCGATAAAGTTTAAATTTCGTTACGAGTTTGATCAATTGATCGTGGTCAGAAAAAATATTGTCTGTCATGAAAATCTTAGCCAAAGATAGAATATTGATTGGTTATTTTAAAACAGAAATTAAGGCTTTCTGTTACGGCTGTCTGATTGTTGGATTTTGTACATAAGAAAACCAATAGCTGTATACCCTCGATAGTGATTTTAATTATAGAATTGACAATATTAACTTTTCTCAACTAAACCCTATGTTATGAATACTCATTATAGAATTGTCTCATTGAGAAGATTCTAATGAGTCCCCACAACATAGGGTGTGGAAGAGAAATAATGGATTTAGAATACCATCACTCCCTCTTATCTGGAGCTCTGGACGCAAGAATTGGACTGAAAATGAGGCACCTACAATATGCACAAGGTTTTAGAGATTAGTCCCTGTGACCCAATTTTCAAACAAAATTTAACCGACTTACAAACTGCTTTAAAGTATCATCAAGACAAATATTCTGACCATTTTTCCTGATTATCGGAATGAAAATGTGGCCTCTGGAATGCACAAAAGGTTTTTCTTAGATTTGCTTCAGTGACCTACTTTTTCATCCAACTTGACCCATTTTTGAACTTGTCTGAAGTATCACTGCGACAAACATTCTGACAAACCTTCCTGAGTTTTGGAGTAAAAATGTGGCCTCCAGAGAACCAACAAGGTTATTCTAAGATTTGCCCTGCTGACCTACTTTTTGACCCTGTGTGACCCATTTCTATGCCATCTGAGATATCATCAAGACAAGCATTTCAATGAACTTTCATAGGTATTGGACTGAAAATGTGGCATTTAGATTGCACACAAGGTTTTTCAGAGATTGGTCCCAGTGATCTTTTTTTTTTTTCACCCAAAGTGATCTTTTCATACTCAGCTAAGATAATCATCAGTACAAAATTTCTGACAAACTTTCATTAGGATAAGACAGATAATATGGCCTTTCGAGTGCATACAAGTTTTTTGAAAGATTTGTCCGTGGAACTTACTTTTGGACCAAACATGACCCAATTGTTTTCAAAGTGCACATAAGGTTTTTCTGAGATTTGTTCCAGTGGCCTACTTCTTAACCAGACGTGACCCATTTCCACACTCTTCTGAGATATCATCAAGACAAGAATTCTGGCCACCTTTCTTGAGAATTACACAAAAAATATGGCCTCTAGACTAAACACAAGGTTTTTTTCTGGGTTGTTAAAAATCAGGATTGAGTGGGAAAGGGTCATATGACTGTCAAAAAGTTGGCTTTTGAAAACATTGTGAGAAAAGGAGAAAATGCTAGTAACCAGCACTTCACCTTTCCTTAAATGTTTTATGACTTGGAAAAAAAAAAAATATATTTGACTAACATTAAAAAATTATTTGTTGTCGGCAAGTATGTACATCAAAATCATGCAAGTCTAAAATGTTATTCAAAATGCTAATACCAGTTACTGATTGTATTGAAACACGGTGTCTGTGTTTTCCCTCTATGTTTCATATCCTCCGTGTTTTTTTCTCTTTGTTTCATATCGTCTGTGGTTTCCCTCTTTGTTCATATTACCTTCAAAGGCATGTATATGCGGTTTAGTCCTCTGTTTATCAAATATTGTGGACGTCAGATACTTTAATTAATTGAATTGTAGCACTACTTTTCAATGATCTTCCCGTCTGATATCAATTTAATGCTAGACACTGATTTTGGAATATATTTAGATCTACTCATTAATGATCAAAGTATCAAGGAAAGAGAAATAAAAAATACCATAATTCTTGTTCATCTATCTAAAACACCTTCAAGTTATACATGTGTCATTAATTATCAAAGTATATTTAGCAAAGCAAAAAAAACAGAAAATGTTTATCTATTATCTCAAAAAACTAATATTAGACACCAAACTAAGTGTCTCCCTCTATGTTTCATATTGTCCGCGTTTATCCTCTTTGTTTATATTGTCCGCTTAAAGCGTCCACATTTTAGTCACACCCTACCAATTGTCCCTGAAGACTGTAGTTGACAAACTACATTTATTCTTATTCGTGTTTTGTTTTATCCTGTCCACGATTATATGGGAGATGACTCCAGTATCACAAAAGATAAAATATGTAAGAGTGTTCTCCCTTAGACCACAAATCGTTTGGCACAGTTCAACAGTAAAGGTACTTTGGGTGACACTGGGTCATGGTACAAGTTTCTTGTCGAACAGAAAAGGATCTCTGTGTGACAGTGAGTTAGGGTAAACTGATACCCGTTATATCTCCAAAATATCAATCAATTGGCAGCCTGTTATTGATCTTTGTATCAACATCTTTCAGACAGTTATTGGATGTAAAATGTATCTTGGGCTCATCTCTTTCTATCTTTCTCTCTCTCAGGCTGTTTTGAAAGGCATTAACCATCACTGTCAACAGTAATTTACTTAATATATAACGGCAATAGTTTACTCATTTGTGCCTTTCTATGGTGTGATCACTATAACCAGGTTGGGGCTCATACCAAAGGGTATTCCCTAGTCTCAATAATGAGACATTTGCAGTGCTTCTTTTCTTATTTGGACATTCAGTGTGCACCGTAGGCGACCAATCAAAAACTAAAATCAGCTTCAGGGATAGTTATCTGTACTAGGATATTCCCATGTATTAATGACCATGTAGAGGAAACTTTTGATAACATTAAATTTTAGAGAAAAGGACAAAATGCTTATAACTAGCACAATGTCCATTTCCCACAATGTCTTCTACCCTTTCAAAGACAAATTCCATCACTTGGGTCATTGAACAATGAATTTGTCATCCTGGAATGCTTTCAATTTGGACCAGCCGTAAATGTAGTCTACCTCTAGAATTAACCCTTTACCAAACAACAAAAATTTGTACTGGTCTTAATTGGAGGCATTTGCTGAAGACAAATCAAATGTAGATCAAATAATGATTTTGGTCTTTGATAGGATAGAAAATATTGTGGGAAAAGGAGAAAATGCTGGTTACCAGCATTTTCTCATTCCCCTGGATCGTATATTAATATAAAATCCCTGTTTTCCAACAATGTTTTCAAAAGCCTTCTCTTCCAGGGTTGTTAAAACTTGGAATTGCATGGTAAAGGCCTAAGCCTGTACCAAACACTTCCTGTTTATAATGACCCAAAGGAAGAATCCTCTTGAAAACATTGTTGGAAAAGGAGAAAATGCTGTTAACCTGCATTTTCTCCTTTTCCTAAAATGTTTTCTACCA
The DNA here is from genome assembly GCA_945859785.2 of Tridacna gigas. Taxonomy (NCBI): domain Eukaryota; kingdom Metazoa; phylum Mollusca; class Bivalvia; order Cardiida; family Cardiidae; genus Tridacna; species Tridacna gigas. The sequence goes on along the minus strand of OX244042.2, from coordinate 27,416,342 downwards.
TTTGAAAGACAATTTTGATATTTTGAATAACATTTGATTTGACATGGATCTGCAAATGCTTCAATTAAGAAAAGTTTAAAATTTTGTCGTATGTCTCTTTACCAAACAACATTTTTTTTTCCTTGTCCTCATTGAAAGCGTTTGCAGCCAAAAAAATAAGTGTGACTCAAAAATTGAAATTTAATTCCCATGATGTTTTCTGATATCATCTTTCTTGGTTGGTAAAGAGTTAATGCTTCACCAGGTGACAGAATTTTAAGACTTGTTCATATTGAAAGCTTTGCAGACAACAAATCAAATGTGACTCAAATGGTGTGAGTAGTTTTTATTGATTGATTGTTTGTGTGGTGTTTTATGCTGCTTTATTTCATGCTTTTCAGTAGTTTATCATGAAATAATTGTGGATTATGGTTTGCTAATTTCACCATTTTAACCAGTGAATTTATCATTTGATAAACTCACTGGCACAGACATACCGACAGGTACTTCGCAAGTCCCAACAAAAAAGGGGTTAGAAGCATGAAATAAATGGAAAATTTGTTTTTTTTTGTTAAGATCAAAACATCAAGTGTACGGTAACATTTTCACTCGTAGCTGCCCGACTCATGAAATGTTACAGCTGATGTTCACATGAAATATAAATCAATCTTTCACTGATCAAAAAACAAGTATCCTTTATTTCAACATTATTTAAGCTCACTTATTCACGTTTGTCCTGTGCTTCACCAGTTCTAGGATAAGGTTCTGAAGTGTCGTGCCGAAGTACACTCTCACAAGAAACCCATCCCTTCCACTGAGGATCAAACCTAAAGCCTCAAAGTTTCAAAGGCTACATCTTAATTACTGAGCCATGCAGGACTCCTATTTGTCTTTAAAAGGGTTGAAAACATTGTGGGAAAAGGAAAAAATCCTGTTAACCAGCATTTTTACCTTTTCCCACAATGTTTTCAAAAGCCCTCTTCCTAAAGATCGCTTCATCAAAACATGCAATTGTTTACTAAACCTACATCTCTTGTCCTATTGTATAACAGCAACAGTAAGTCACATGGTAAGGGTTAAAACTTTACTATACAATCCCGGGTTTTAACGACCCAAATGGAGAAGACTCTTCAAAATGTGGAAAAAGGAGAAAATGCTGGTAACCAGCATTTTCTCCTTTTCCCACAATGTTTTCTACCCTATCAAAGGCAAATTCAATCAGTTGAGCCAAGTTTAAATTGTCGTCTGCAAATGCTTTTGATTTTTTCTCATATGGTAAAGTGTTACACCAAATGGTTTTTAGTCAGTAATATATGAAATGAAATTTATGAATGATAAAATTTTTTATTATTAATACACACCGTATAATGATTCCAAAGTTCATAATGCCCACTTAGTGTTTTTGCTTTGGAATTTTTTTTCCTTAAATTCAAGTGATACAATATTGACATTTCAGTATACAAATTGAGACATCAATTTCATTGTTGATTATGATGTTTTCTGGGCCTTTCTATGGGGAAAAAGAAAAGTGTTTGAAGTGCTCATTATTTCATACATAGATATCTTTATTCAGAAATATTTCTCATTGAGCACAAATCTAAAACTATCATTAACAATAAGAGTGCCAATTAAACCAGATACATATAGACACCTACTGGGTCTAAATAACTCTGACAATTTTAGACTTGTCAAAATCAAAAAGCATTTGTAGACAACAAATTTAATGTGGTTCAAATTATTGCATTTGTCTTTGAAGGTTAGAAAGCATTGTGGCAAAAAGGAGAAAATGATGGTTACCAGAATTTTCTCCTTTTACCCACAATGTTTTCAAAAGGTTTCCTTGTCGGGGTCATCAAAACCCAGTGGTGAAGACCAAAATGTTTACATATTTGAAGGTCGCTCTTGTCCAGAATGTCTCAGTCGCGAAGACATTATAGACTGAAGATCAAACTGCATGTTTTGAGCAGTCTGATGTTGATCTATACTGGCAGCAGAGGCAGGGTTAAACCTTACCTGTCCTAGCTCTGATATGAATAAACGAAAATAAAACTTCTCTTAAAAAATTATCATAAACAAATGATTAACATTGAAATCTAACAAAAATTGTATTCCAAGAAATCAAAATAATAAAAAACAAAAATAACTAAAAACTAAAACCGCATTTATGAGAACTTTAACCCTTTATTGTACAGGCTCATTTAACCCTTTACCAAACAATCCAAACCGTCCGGAGAGAATAGGCTTTTGAAACAATTGTGGGAAAAGAAAAAAATGCTGGTAACCAGCATTTTCTTCTTTTCCCACGATGTTTTCTATATTTTCTACACCTTCAAGAAGAAATCCCACCATTTGAGTCACATTCATTTTGTCATCTGGAAATGTTTTAGATATGGACAAGTCTAAAATTTTGTTGTGTCGTATAGAGTTAAGACCAACCAAAATCAAGTAAAAGAGAGATACAAGGGAAACATGGGAGTGTCCTGATCAAAGAAAAACCAAAATGCGTGGATTTAGGATCAAAACCTGGGGCCTCCAGATTAGAAATCCTCCACTCTCACCACTGTGCCTAGATTGGTTACCTCCCCTGATACAGCAAGCGTATAAGGATCAGTACAGGCTACTAAAAACTAGTCTGGTACCCCGCAGTACTACAAGAGTACGTCAGGCAAAGCCCAATAATGGCGGCCCCCGTTGGTAATATGCAGAGGAGACGGGATATTGTTATTTCACATGATCAGATCGGATCATAGGCTGAATTCAAAACAGATCGCTTTCAATAAAGTCATGGCAGCGAGTTTTTCTACATGTTGTTCTTATTTAGCGAGAAAAACTACATATCAGAAATGCTTTAAGTATCCGAAATGTCAATGGACCAATATAACGTCCGAAGACAGGGCTACTTTTAAAATCATTCTTAGTCGAATTTATACTTAAAACATACCCCAAGAGCATGTTTTAGATTCGGTTATACTTTTTTTGTACAAAATTGATCTCATTTTATTAACTGATTAAAGTGGATCACATGAAATTGGGGGAAACGGGGAAGCATCTAAGGGTACGCTTCGGGACACCTAGGAGGCTGCCATTATTGCGCTTTGCCTGACCCGATAACGTAGTGGTAGGGGCAGGTAATCCAGACTAACTAAAAACAAGCGGAATTCTGCCTGTCTATTTTTAGAACAGCCATGTCGCGAGACTAACAGAGATTCTGGGGAGGTCACTCTCACTTCCTAATCAGTAGATTTTCTAGTATTTTTGATCTCACAACTAAGTGAAATTTAATTTTGGTGTCATCTTTTAATGCTTATTTCTGCTAATATTCTTTTAGTTTCAGCTGCCAATTCCAAACTGCAAAAAATCACCAAGTTACCTATACAGCCAAACTGGAATTGTGTAAGATGCTCTGATTGGCTATTCTGTGATATATATATATTGTGATATACATGTAGCCCAATGAAAAGCAATGACACAATAGCCTGTACCAGTTGTAATATGTAAATCTATAACGGGGACCAGTTTACACTGTGCCAAGTAGGACCCCAAATATAATTTAGAAGAGTTGGTAAAGGGAGCCCAAAGGTTGATTTTGAGGTAGTAGAATTACCATATGCAGATCAAAGAGATCAGGCATGCCATGGCAAGTACTGGCAAAACTCATGTGACCCTGAGATTCGCTCAACCAGTGACATATAAATGAGTCATTCTCTGGGAAATGGGGTTTAATGCATCTCAGTAATGCATTATACCAAGCAAGTCATCAGATAATTATGGATCCATAAAATCCCTTTTGTCTAACAAGCAACTAAATCAAGGGGTACAAAGGTCCTTGGACATGCAGGTAATTTACAAATAGCAAAAGTTTCCACCCATGTCAGCCTGCACAGACCAAGCAGGCTGACATGGGTTGATTCTTTTTGCAGATGCATTAAACACCCTCTTCAAAGAGCATAACTCACATGTTTTTATCTCTGGGGCAATTCATTAACATGTTATCCCTTTACCAAACAATACTGAGTTTTGATGGCCCCTGAGGAAGAAGACCTTGCAAAACATAGTGGGGGGGGGGGGGGGGGGGAGAAAATGCTGGTAACTACCATGATTTTCTATCTATATAACAGTATTTGAGCCACATTAACTTGTCATTTGCGAATGTTTTCAAAATGGACAGCCAAAGTTTTGTTGTCTGGTGAAGAGTTACCTACCTGTATGTGTTCAACTCAAAAAAAAAAACCATACACCTAAGTCTTTACGAAATAAAAAAATTTTGGACGAGACCAAATTGAAACCATCTGCAGATGACAAATTTAATGTCACTAAAATGATGATTTTTCTTTTAAATGGGGTAAAAAACAATGTGGGAAAAAAGGAGAAAATACTGGTTACCAAAATTTCTCCTTTATACACAATGTTTTCAAAGGCCTTCTTCCTTCTGGATATTAAAAATTGGGATTGTGTGGTAAAGGGTTAATCTAAATCTACCCAGATGTTCCTATCATCAGTATGGTAAGTTATGTTGAAGTAACTTTCCGGGTGCTTATATTTGCCTTGAGCTGCATTGGAAAATTAAACATCAAGAGTAAAGGTCTCGCGACATGTGAAATTTTCCTATGCAACGAGAAGCGAATACAAGGACCAGAAAAGTCAGTACAACATAGTATCCCTTTATTATGTAACTACAAATTTTAACAGCAAAATACATGTATGCAATTACTGACAATGTTATTCGAAGACAGTTGATTCGTTACTACATAATGCTGAGTTTTAACATTCCTGGAAAATTAGACTTTTGAAAACATTGTAGGAAAAGCTGCTAGTAACCAGCATTTTGTCGTTTTCCCATGATGTTTTCAGAAACAAATCCAATCATTTGAGCCACATTTAATTTGTCATCTGCAAATGCTTTCAATTTGGACCAGTCTAAAATTTTGCTGTCTTGTAAAAAGATTAAAGAAATTTAAACAAATCCGGTTTCTGTCAGTATTAACCCTTAAGCTGCTAAGCGCGACTCAAAGACCTTTTGCGGACAATGTAGATCAAGATCAGACTGCAGAGAGTGTGCAGTCTGATATTAGATCTACACTGTCCGATTAGGAGATATTCTTCTCCATAACCTAAGTTTGAAATGACAATACTCGGGTTTTTACTATAGGCTTGAAAGTTATTTAGTAGGATAAGGGTTAAACCTTTCCCACACGACAAAATTTCAGACTGGTCCAGATCCAGATTAACTCTTTACCATATAACAAAATTTTAGACTGGTCCAAATTCAAACCATTTGCAGACGACAAAATAAAAGTGACTGAAAATTTGAAATTTGTTTTGAAAAGGGTTGAAAACATTGTGGGAAAAGGAGAAAATGCTGGTTACCAGCATTTTCTCCTTTTCCCACAATGTTTTCAAAAGCCTTCTTTGACAGGGTCGTTAAAACCCGGGATTGTGTGGTAAACGGTTAAAAGCATTTACAGACAACAAATGTGATGCAGATGCAAAGATCAGTTCTGTCTTTGAAGTGGTAGAAAACATTGTTGGAGAAAAGAAAATGCTGGTTATCAGCATTTTCTCCTTTTCCCACAATGTTCAAAGGCTTCTGTCTCTGGGTCATTAAAAGTCAGGACTGTGTAGTAAAGGGTTAAACTCTTTATATGAATGGTGGATGAATATTATAATTTACCTTTTTGACTAAGTAAGTTGGAAACCAAAAACAGTCCGCAAGTGCGATACCATAGCAAATTTGGGGCTGTGTTTGACACTGTGCAGATACTGATTTTCCTCCCATTGTGTCTGATTTTATTGGTGTTCAGTGCATGTGTTTCAGCCAAAAATTTGTAGATATATAATAAAACATAATATCTTGAGGTAGTGCAAGCATTTTGAAAGAGCAAAAATAAAATGTTTAAGAATCCGATTAAATAAGAAATGCTCATTATTATACTTGAACTGTTATAAAAGGTGACCGAACCCTTTGACACACGATTCCTGAAGAAGAACAAGAAGGCTTTTGAAAAACATTGTAGGAAAAGGAGAAAATGCTGGTAACAAGCATTTGGTCCTTTTTCCCACTACAACCAACCTGTGGGTTGCAATACTTTAAAACATTTTCCTCCTCAGGCTATTGAAAACATGACTGTGTGGAAAAGGGTTAAAAGTGACATTACATGTGTACAAGCATTATACAATACTCTAAGTGAAGCAAAAAAGGCAAGACGTTTTATGCAAGTATAACTGATAAATTCCTTGTCACCGGACTGGAAAAAAAAATAAATTCATAACATCTCTTTATTAGTGTACAAAGAAAAACATTTTAAGGGCCATAATTCCTTTAACCTCTTACCAAATGACAAAGTTTTAGACTAGTCCAAATTCAAAGATGAAAAATTTAATGAAATTCAAATGATGGGCTATAAATGGTAGAAAACATTGGGGGAATAGAAGAAAATCCTGGTTACCAGTAGTTTCTTCTTTTCCCAAAATGGTTTCAAGAGCCCTCTTTCTCAGGATCGTTAAAGCTAATGATTGTTTGGTAAAGGCGCAATAGTCTATCAATCATGAGAATTACAGGTGCACGATATCCCATGTGAGAAAGCCTTCCATTAAAATTTCAGCCAAACTGCTTGAAAACTATAGGCATAGAAGGGTACACAAAATTGTGTGTACCAACAGACAGGTACCCTAATTCCAGTATACCCATGTATGATAATACATCTACTGTACCGATCAAAACAATGAAGCCAGCTGTACAATATATCTCATGTAATTTATGACTTTTACCAGTACTGTGCTGGGCTCCTAAGATGCCTACCCAAGGACTGTTCCACACAAAGAGGAACATCAGCAGTTTTTTGAGTCTTAATGCAGCTTTGGAAGACAAGAGTTCTGTTTAAGACAGCCAGTAAATAGATATTTTCAGTTAGTAACAGAGAGATCCAAATACAGAAAATTGTGTTTTCATGGCTTTTTCGCTGTACTATCTCACAAGGCCCCAGAATCAGGCCACAGTCTATTGCACTGTGTTCATGACCCGCATTGTTAATGACAGCTATCACAGATGTGCTTAGTACTCTAGGGGTAATTTGCTCTAAACCACACTAAAAGCTTTCAGATTTGCCCTTACTGAAAGCATTTGCAGAAAACAATTACATACAAACTGTATAGCTTACCGGGTATACCATGTTGTTTGACTATTGAAAGTAGAAAACATTTTGGAAAAAGGAGAAAATGCTGGTTAGCAGCATTTTCTCCATTTCCCAAAATGCTTCCAAATGCCCTCCCTACTTCAGTCATGAGGAAAAAAATTTGGTAAAAAGGTTAATTTATCCTGAAGCTTGATATGTCAAAACACATTAATTATGTGATAGTTAAAGATTAAGAGGTATCATTAACAGTTTCTTCTGCCAGAAAGAACTCTTCATTGTCGTCTTGCTCAGAATTGTTCTTTTCGGGTTCTAGTATCTCAATGGCGTAGTGAACTTTTTTACTTCGGGTCCAGCTGTAGGTGTTGTCAAATCTTACCACGTCTATGAAATAAGAAAGCAAAAAATTACTTAACTCTTTACCAGACAATAAGATTGCAGCCTGAAAAGCATTTACAGTTAACGATTCAATTGTGGTTCAGTATGATTTGTCTTTGAATTTGGTAGAAATTAACAGAAAAGTGGATGATATATATGTCTTTGAATTGGGTAGCAAACCTTGTGGAAAAAGATTAAAATGTTGATTACTCACATTTTCTCCTTTTCCAAAAATGTTTTCAAACCCCTCCTAGCTCAGTGTTGATAAAACACTGAATTGTTTGGTGAAAGGTAAATGCAATTATTTGAAAGTATCACACAACAGCCTCTGAAAATTAACATGGTTCTGAGGGTTTCTTTGTAACAAATAATTGATACTCAAGCCCACAATGTTTTCTGTATCATAGTGTGACTACATGATAATTAACCCTTTACTGCACAATGCTGCCTTTTAACGACAGTTTTGAAAACATTGTGGGGAAAGGAAAAAATGCTGGTAACCAGCATTTTCTCCTTTTCCCACAATGTTTTCTACCATACCAAGGAAGAATTGCACCATTTGAGCCACAATGAAATTGTCATCTGCAAATGCTTTCAATTTGGACAAGGCTAAAATTTCATCATCTGGTAAAAGGTTATCAGGTGCTTGAAGCTTGTTTCTTAATCAGAAATTGTAACAGTCTTCAAATTGCATGTAAAATTTTGCTGAAATGCCTTGGGTAAGATAAGAATACCACATCTTGAACTGAATTAGAAAAATTTTTCCTACATGCTACATCTTTTTCACAAATAATCCTGGAAATCTATGGGGATAATACATCCTATCATTTTCATAAAGAATTGACACCACTTACAGGTACCCGTCACTGGACATTCAACAACGCCATCTTCCGGTACCAGCTGGCTGTTGGTCCGTTTGCTTGTTAAAAGAGTCTCCATTTCACCGGCTTTTTGGCGTTCTGTGGCAGTTTTTCTAAACACACCAAATCCTATATCAAAACCTTCTGAATGAAATTCATACCTGTAATTGACCAATACAAAAAGCATTAAATTTTAACTCTTTACCAAAAGTGGTTACCAGCATTTCCTCCTTTTCCCACAGTGTTTCATACTAATGACAACTGAAGTTTTTTGCGTATGGTTTAGATCAAGATCAGACTGCACAAAATGTGCAGTCTGATCTTTGATCTAACCATCCACTACCCAGTAGTAGACAATGACACAACTTATTTTCAATAGCAGTGGCAATCTTCTTTCAGATCTCAGAAAAAGGTGGAATTTCTTGAGTAAGTAGTGGAAGGGTTAATACGCTTGACTGTGTGGTATAGGTTTAAACGAAGATATCTTCATAGAAACAATTTTAAATATATTAACTTATTTCTTCTGGAAATAAATTTGCATAATACAATTTTGAAGAAGTTGGGTAACCAACATGGAAGAAGATATAAAGCTTTAACCCCTTACCAAACAATCCTATGATGTAACTCTACCGAACGACAATTTTAGACTAATGTAAATACTTAGTATCTTCAGTCTGATAGAGTTATCTTTCTTTAACCTTCTACCACACAATCCAGACTTTTAACGACCCTGAGAAAGAGGCATTTTGAAAACATTGTGCGAAAAGGAGAAAATGCTGGTAACCAGCATTTTCTCCTTTTCCACAATGTTGTCTGTCCTCTTACAGGCAAATCTCACCATATGAGCCACATCTAATTTGTCATCTGCACATGCTTTCAATCTGGACAAGTGTAAAATTTGTTGTGTGGTAAAGAGTAAAGCACTATTGTGCATAAATGGTAACAAAATGAATAAGTCTCCCAAGACACTGCAATATTATTGACTGGAACCTACATGGTATCAGTATCATAGCCCAATTGTTAATTAACCCATAATGGGAAAAGAAGATGAGAAATAAAAGCCTTAATAAACATGTACTTATTATACACTGAATGGCACTGAAATGTACCTCTGTTAGTACAGATGGCTATGTTTGATTGTACTTCATACATGTATATGATGCATTTAATGTTTGTTTATTTGTGGTCTTAGTAAAAAGTCTATACGCGCCTTATACTTGAAGAGTTCCATTAATCAAATAAGAAATTTTAAAAAGTATTAACAGACAACAGTTCAAATGTGACTGAAAAGGCAGGGTTTGTCTTTGAGAGAATGGAAAACATTGTGGGAAAAGCAGAAAGTGCTGGTTACCAGCATTTTTCTTCTTTTACCACTGTTTTCAAAAGCTTTTCTCCTTGTTTAAACGAGGGATTGTGTGGTAAAGTTTCAACAACCTTGAAGAAAAGGCTTTTGAAAATATTGTTGGAAAACAAGAAAAATGCTGCTGAACAGCACTTTCTTCTTTTCTCACTACATTTTCTACCCTTCCAAAAACATGTACAATTGTTTGTGCCACATTTTATAAACGCTTCCAATTAGGCCTCGTCTAAAATTTTGTTGTTTGGTAAAGAGTTCAGAAATAACATAACTTTAGAAATTTTTCTTTAGACAGGCAGAAAACATGGGAAAAGGAGAAAATTACCAGCATTTCCTCCTTTTCCCACAATGTCTCTAAAAGCCCTTCTTCCTCAGGGTCATTAAAGCTCATGCTTAACAGTACCGTAAGAGACTTCCAGGCTTCACAACTTCATATTCTAACTGTAGTGAAGAACCTCGTCCTACTGTAGCTGTTGTCATGTCAGCTGTTGGTGAGTTTTGATTGTAGTATTCTTTTGGGATCATTCCTCCTTGACAAATCTGTAGTGAAACAAAAGGATGTCAAAACCAGAATGGTGCAGATTTCAAGGTCAAAATGGACTTTGACAGAACATCTCACAATACTGCAAACTACAGATCTAAGATCAACCAGAGATCTTGATCAAGCCTTTCCATGAAAGAGGTCTATGCTGCCCTTATCAAGCTATAATATCCCATGATGCTTTTTTTCTGCCTCAGTGAGCAAACAATATGGCAACCTTGATTAATTCTTTATCACACAGCAAAAATGTAGACTTGTCCAATTTTGAAGCATATACAGATGACAATTTGAGCATGGCTCACACAAAAGGTTGTCTTTGTTAGGGTAGAAAAAAATGTGGGAAAAGGAGAAAATGTCGATTACCAGCATTTTCTCTATTTCCAACTATGTTTTCAAAAGTCTTCTTTCTCAGGGTTGTTAAAATTCGGGTTATATTTTTGTGTGATAAAGGGTTAAGAAATTACAATTATTCATAGGGCTTGACCTGGAGGTATGATTAACACTATACTGCACAATCCTGGGTTTTCACAACCCTGACCAAAAGGTGAAAATGCTAGTAACTAGCATTTTCTCCACTTACCACAGTATTTTCTACCCAATTAAGGACATCTTCCACAATTTGAGCCACATTTAATTTGTCGTCTGCAAATGTTTTGGGTTTTGACAAGTCTAAACTTTTGTAATGTGTCACATAGGGTTAATCAAAGTAATACCCGAGTCTTTGAAATGCTAAATTTAGGTATCTTGTCAAAAGATTTGGTATCACTGAGATCACAGGACACTGTTAGTGTTAATCCTTGCTGTCAAAAGACATTTTTATATTACAGCTGACAGTTTGTGTGCCAATGTTTCATATAGCTAATTTGGTCCAAAACGAAAGCATTTGAAAACCACAAATTAAATGTGGCAAAAGTGATATTTGTAATAAATAGAGTAGAAAACACTGTTGGAAAAGGAGAAAATGCTGGTTACCCACACTTTTTCATTTTCTCACAATGTTTTCAAAAGCCCTTTTCCTTAGGGTTTTGTGGTAAAGGGTAAAAGGTTTCTTTTTCTTATTTCCTCACAAAGTTCTCAAAACCCTTTTCCACAGGATAGTTAAAACTTGGGATTGTGTGGTAAAGGGTTAATGCATGTTGATAAACCATACTTTTCAAAAGGCATCTGCTATATAGTATTTGCCTAAGATGGTAATGAATAAGGATGAAAAAAGGTCAATACAAAGAATGCAAACTATGAATTCAGTCTATTGCAAACAGATCTGACAAAGTATAGTCATACCCAAGTCCCACATCTAGGGTCCCCATCTGGACCTTTCAAAGTTCCTCCGTAACACTCGGGTAACTGGTCCTCATCTACCTCCTTGAGCAACTCTTCTCTGTAGTTACCTGGATGTTGAAATGAACAATAACTATTTTTGTTTTTCCTTCATCCAGTCTATTTCTTTCTCACATCCTATATATTAACCCTTTACCAAACACTCATCAGTTTTAATGACCCCCAGAAAGACAGTTGTACTTATAAATGAGCCATGCTCTGTGAAAAGGGAGCTTAATGCACCTGCGAAAAGTCTCGACCCAGATCAGCCTGCGCGGACTGACCTAGGCCAAAACTTTTTGCTATTGATCCATTTTCTGTATACCCAAGGACCACTCTACCTCATGACTAAGTCGGTTGATTAAAAAAGTGGCTATTATAGATCCATAATTATATGATGGCTTGATTGGTATCGTGCATCACGGAGGTGCATTAAGCTCCCTTTTGCAAGAGCGTGGCTCAATGTTTAACGCTTTACCGCTCAATGACGCCTTTTGACACCCCTGGGAAAGAAGCCTTTTGAAAACACTGTGGGAAAAGGAGAAAATGCTGGTAACCAGCATTTTCTCCTTTTCCCACAATGTTTTCTACCTTATCAAAGAAAAATTGCACCATTTGAGCCACATTGAAATTGTCGTCTGCAAATGCTTTCTATTTGGACAAGGCTAAAATTTTGTTGTCTGGTAAAGGGTTAAATGTTTACAGGTAACAAAATTTTAGACTTGTCAAGTTAAAAGCAGTTGTAGACTTCAAATCAAATATCCATCATATAATGGGATATGTCATTTAAAGGATAAGAAACAATGTTGCAAAAGGAAACAAGAGCAGTACATGTGGGTGCCAAGGCTTGGCTGCAGTTGCTTTTACATATAGATTGATTTTCAGTAAAAACTCTTAGGTCAAAAAAGGGGCTGTGTCAAAACTGTGTCATAAGTATTTTGATGGTTACTTGCCCCTGTTATATGGGCTCCCCTATAGATAGATAACAAGTAGTCAGAGTCTGAAGTAAAGGTCTCTACTAATGACAGAGATATCATAAAATGTCAAATTTTACATGAAGACGATGCTATGAAAAAACAGCCGAGCTAAAAATGATGGTTACCTACATTTTTTCCTTTTCCCACAATGTGGTTGTTAAACACAGGAATGTTTGGTAATGTATTTAATTAAGTTAAGGGTAAGTCCTACGACTACACAGGACAACTTTATTTGCCTTTTGGGGAACTGGCTGTGGCTCCAAGATTTGACTCCAAAGAATTTTTTTTTTCTGATCTTTCCATTGTATTGCAATTTATTCTGCCAGGCAGTTTTGAATTTGCAATATCTTTTTTTTTCAAATGATGGAAACTAAAAACTTGCCTGTGTGGGAATATGTTAACTCTGTACTAGACGACAAAATACTAGTCTAGTCTAAATTGAAAGCATTTGCCAAGGACAAATTAATTTTGGTTTAAATTGTGGGATTCGGAATTGGCAGGATAGAAAACATTATGGGAGAAGGAAAAAATGCCAGTTACCAGCATTTCCTCCTTTTCCCACCATGTTTTCAAAATCACTCTTTTTCCTGGTCGTTAAAACTCATGAATGTATGGTAAAGGGTTAAAAACATAATAGCAAACATCTAATGTTTTGTTTCTTTTACATTTAACTCTTTACTTTACGACAAAATTTTTGACTTGTCTAAAATGAAAGCATTTGAAGAGATGAAACTAAAAATGGTTCAAATGGTGAGATATATTTCTAGAGGGGTAGAAAACACTTTGAGAAAAGGAGAAAATGCTGGTTACCAGCATTTTTTCCTTTTCTTTAAATGTTTTCAAAAGCCTCTATTCACAGGGTCATTAAAAGTCTGGATTGTGTGGTAAAGAGTTAACCCTTTACCGCACAATGACGCCTTTTGATGCCCCTGGGAAAGAAGCCTTTTGAAAACATTGTGGGAAAAGGAGAAAATGCTGGTAACCAGCATTTTCTCCTTTTCCCACAATGTTTTCTACCCTATCAAAGGAAAATTGTACCATTTTAGCCAAATTGAAATTGTCGTATGCAAATGCTTTCAATTTGGAGAAGGCTAAAATGTTGTCGTCTGGTAAATGGTTAACAGTGTTTCTGGGAGCTGGAAGAGTTAGACAATTCTTTATGTGGCAGAAGAGAGCTGAAGAAGAAAAAAAAACTTTTGAAATAGCTCAACCTTACCTGAGAAAACACTGACTTTTTTGGCGGTGTTCTCATGTAGCCATGGCTTCACTATGTGCCAAATAATAGGAAAAATTCTGGGACCTGTAACATCAAGACAAGAAAGGAAATCTATAATTATTCTGACAGATTCAACAAATCTTATTGAAGCCTTGGACTCCTCAAAATAGTGAAATCGGCATTTCCACTTTGCCAGAATGTTCCAAATACATGTGATTCAAAATCTGTAGTAGTATGGGTTAGAATATACATGGAATTTGTAGTCCAATCTTTGTCTGCTCAGAATGCGCTGTCTGATCTTCATTCACTCTGTCCCCAAAGACACTTAACAACTACATGTATTAAGTTTTTATATCACATTAACTCTTAACTAGACAACAACATTTAGACTTGTCCAAACTGAAAGCATTTGCAGATGACATAATTATTAATTGTGGTTAAAATGACATATCTGGGAAAGGGTAGAAAACTTGTGTTCAACATTATTTTCTCCTTTCCAACAATGTCTTTAAAAGCTTTCTACACCAGGGGCATTAAAACTCTGGATTGTGTGGTAAACTATTAAATAAATTTTACATTTATTCAGTTTTGAGTTTACCACTTCCCAGCTTACACCCTCAAAATTTCCTGCAATTCACTCATGAAATACCCTAGTAAAATATGGAAAAGGAACAAAAAATGAATGATGTATACACAAAAACTTATGTTAGCACTGAGGAAAAAAGACAAACAGCAGATCAAAAGCAATTTTTCCAATTAAAAGTAGCATCTTTTCACATTGTCAACAGTATGTGTATTTTCTACATATCCTTCAGACTGCTTCCATTATATTTCTATAGCTTTTCAACTAACAAAGTACATGCACATGTCTGTAATAACTCAAAGTGACTGACAGGCTTAGAGACCCTTTACTAAACAATTGTGTGTTATATCAAATGTAAGGAGGAAAGCCTTTGAAAACAACGTTGGAAAAAGAGAAATGTTGGTTTCCAGCATTTTTTCCTTTTCCAACAGTGTTTTCTAAATGTTCACAGACAATTTGAGCTACTATTTATTTGTCATCTGAAAATTATCTACAGCAGGAGTCTAAAATTTTGTTGTTAACTTTGGTAATGAATTAAGTTACCATGCCATCACCTAGGAGGTTCAGGTCAGTGGATTATACTCTAATTCTTAATTCAATATTTCTTCACAAAACCAATATTGTGGGAAATCCAATGAATTATTTCCATAAAACTTTGCTTCACTTACTGTTGATCACAAAAACTTTCCGTAATGTCTCTGGATATCTGCTTTCTGCCGCATCCACAATGCTGAGATACATATCCACACCTGGAAAGGTTAATCAGGTAAATATAAATTTTCCGTAAATATTGAAAATTAAAAATGAAATTTAGTTAAACCTTTCCCCACACAATCCTGACTTTTAACAACCCTGAGAAAAAAGGCTTTAGAAAACATTGTTGGAAAAGTAGAAAATGCTCCATTTTACAAAATGTTTTCATTCCTTCCCAAATCCAATTTCAGTGTTTGAGTCACATTTATTTTGCTGTCTGCGAGTGCTTGTAATTTGGATGGACTAGTCTAAAATTTTGTCGTTTGGTAAAGAGTTAACAGATTACAATAAGAAGCCATTTTCTGTCTTGCAGCAGACTTCAGAAAACAGTCTAATGGAAAATTTTTCTAAACATTCTGAAATTTTAAACCATGTCTCTTTTTTTTTTCACAATGTTTTTAAATGTATTCATGTATTAAAACTTGGTTCATGCTGATTTTTACATACTGCAACATTATATACTTGTTTAAATTGAAAGCATCTAAAGATGACAAATTAAATGTGGTTAAAATGATAGGATTTGTCTTTGAAGGATACCTAGAGGCAATGCACGAATGTACTGTTCTGCATAATGGTGTCCAATAATAGGTAATGAAAACTTCGGTGTTTTGATATAAAGCAATGGAGCTTCAAAGGCCTGTGGTATAATACATCATAGCTTTATTTTGACTAACAAATCTCAATTGTTTTTTTTTATTTCAGATTGCCTATGCCAATCAGAAGAGCATTAATATTCAAGTTTTATTTTGCAAGGAAAAACAATTATTGTTTAACCAGTTACCAAACAATCCGGAGTTTTAACAACGTAGGTAAATTAGACTTTTGAAAACATTAGGGCAAAAGGAGAAAATGTTGGTAGCCAGCATTTTCTCCTTCTCCCGTGTTGTTTTCTAACCATTCAGACACAAATCCAATCATTTAAGCCACATTAAACATGTCAACTGCAAATACTTTAAATTTGGACCAGTCTAAAATATTGTCAAGTGGTCAAGAGTTAATAAACTTACTGCAGTTCCTTGTGTCTGTGTAACATTGTAAAAGAAGATTCACTTTGAGATATTTAGAAGGGAGATAATTAAACTAAGTGAGAATAAGAATTATCAGTGTATAAATAGTATCATACATCCCTAAAACCTTTTTTTGTGTAACAACACAATAAATCTTGAGGTAGACCTTTGACATGCAGAAAATTGACCAATAGCAAAAAGTTTAGGACCAGGACAGCCTGCACAGACTGCGCAGGCTGACCTGGTCAATACTTTTTGCAAATGCATTAAGCTCCCTTTTCACACAACATGGCTCATTTTTCTCTAGACGCTCTGCAACCTACAAATCCTACCAATAATATCACATGTTATTTTTGCGATGTCTCACTGGTTACCTCAGAGACAAATTCTAGAAATAACACTGTGAAATAAGGATAATCAACATGAATTAACCCTTATCCTGCTATTCATGGCCATAAAAATGTATTTTGAGGATAGTGTAGAGCAAGATCAGCCTGCATATGCATGCAGTCTGATCTTGCTGTACACTCTCCTCTTTCTTAGTAGTTCTGGTCATATAAACCCAGTTCAATGCCAATAAACTTAAAATCTATTCATTTAATCCTAAACATTTCAAATTGGGCAGGATAATGGTAAGAATGGATACGAACATTGTGACAGAGGAGGAAATTACTAAGCTACAAACAAACAGTTTTACATTTTACTACAATGTTTTGAAAATTGGTCTGCAGTAAACAAAAACAGTCATCTGCAAGTTGAAATATTCTAGTAAGAGGCAGTACAACAAAGAAGTTGTATATACGTAGCCCCAAAAATAAGGGAACCCTGTTACTTGTTTCTTCTGACTTACGGTACGGTGACTTTATCTCTCAAAATTTCAGCAGATTCAAAGAGCAACGATATGCAGTATCATTTCGAGTATGCCCACCAGGTGTCGTGCTGGTGTTGCTGCACATGGAGGTCACACCCGATACTGACTTTGATTCCATATCTGTTATATGTTTTAGGTAAAAACAAGAATTACTTGAAGATGAAATACAAGGGTTCCCTTATTTTTGATTCTACATATATATTTTAAGAAACACTTAATTTAGAAGGTTATGATAAAAAGTTAAAGAGATCAATCTAGAAAAGTTAGCTTTTGAATATAACATGGGAAATATAGATATTAACAGCATTTTCTACAATATCCACAATATTTCCTTTTCTTCCAAAGCCACCTTTCATCATTTAACCCTTTACCACACAATCCCGACTTTTAACGACCCTGAAGAAAAAAGGCTTTAGAAAACATTGTGGGAAAAGGAGAAAATGCTGGTAACCAGCATTTTCTCCTTTTCCCACAATGTTTTCTACCCTTCCCTGATCAAATTTCAATATCTGAGCAACATGTGAGTTGTCGTCTGCAAATGCTTTCAACTTGGACCAGTCCAAAGTTTTGTTGTTTGGTAAAGAGTTAAGCAGCGTTTATTTTGTCTTCTGCAATGCTATCAATTTAGACCAGTGTATATTTTGCCCTTTGTTAAAGGGTTATTCCTTTCCCACACAACAAAATTTTACACTTGTCCAAAATGATAGCATTTGCAGATGGCAAATTAGATATGGCTCATATGGTGAGATTTGTCTGTAAAAGGCCAGAAAACATTGTGGGAAAAGGAGAAAATGCTGGTTACCAACACTTTTGCCTTTTCCCACAATGTTTTCAAAAGGCCTCTTCCTCAGGGTCACTCAGGATTGTGTGGTAAAGGGTTAAAGCATGTAGAACACAGAAGCAGTAAGAGACTTATAGAGATTTTTACTTAAAAAATAAACCTTTTGCTAGTTATACTATCATCCTTCTAGACTGATTTTCTGAGTAGAATTCTCTATTCATCCTTACAGAGTAATACTACTGTAGATACTAAGGCAGATTCAGATCTATGCAAAGAAGTGGAAGCAAAAATCAAGCACCTACAGTATAAAGCATAAGATTTTTGCAGATAAAGATATTGTAGACAACTAGAAGTACTTGCCCTGTGTGCTGAGCAGTAAGACTGCAGAGTGTCGAGTAATGAAGTGACCCTTTACCACACAATCCCAAGCTCTAACGACCCTGAAGAAGGAGGTTATCAAAAACTTAGCGGGAAAAGGAGAAAATGCTTGTAACCAGAATTTTCTCCTTTTACCACTGTTTTCTACCTTTTCAATAACAAATTTCAAATTTTG
Source organism: Tridacna gigas (assembly GCA_945859785.2). Classification (NCBI taxonomy): domain Eukaryota; kingdom Metazoa; phylum Mollusca; class Bivalvia; order Cardiida; family Cardiidae; genus Tridacna; species Tridacna gigas. The sequence goes on along the minus strand of OX244042.2, from coordinate 27,398,039 downwards.
AGTCACATTTATTTTGTCATCTCCAAATGCTTTCAATCTGGTCAAGTAAAATGTTTTGTCATTTGGTACAGAGTTAGGTCAAATGTAAAGACCTAAGTTTTGCATGTTAAAGGTATTTCTGACAAGATTACTGCAAAACTTTTAGACAGGAAAACAAAGATGGAAAACAATGATAAGGGAGTCCGATCTCGATACACCATTTTAAAAGTAACTAAAGTTGATTAAAGAGCTAATAGTGTTAATTTAAATAGGTCAAAGACTGACTCAGAGCTCCAGATATTCTAAATCTATTATTTCTTTTCCAAATCCTATGTTGTGGGTACTCATTAGAATTGTCTTGATGAGACGATTCTAATGAGAACCCATGACATAGGGTTTAGTAGAGAATAATTCGTATTTTCAATTTTGAAATCAAGATCACTCCCTCTATTGGGAGCCATGTTGACTGTTTTAACTCTTTACCATACGCTCCCATCTCTTTATAACCCTGTGTAGGGAGGCATCTGGTAACATCATTCTGACTATAAAAAAAAGATAGATTTTCTCTTTTTTCCACAATGTTTTTGACCCTTTAACAAATAAAATGGACTCTTTCAACCACATTAAATTTGTTGTCTGCAAATGTAAAATTTAATCTAAACTTTTGTCATCTGGACTGGTAAAGAGCTAAAATAAGTTAACTCATAAAGCAGTGCATGGAACCCATTTACTGGTTGGTTGTTTCTGCAGACAGTATACATCAAGATCATCTTCGATCTACACTGTCGGCTGCTTCCTTGCATATTCTGACATCAACCTTGAAATAACAATATTTCCGATGATTTTCCTAATTAAAAAGTTGAAGCTAACCAATTCGGTGCTCGAAGGGTTAAAGTGCATTAGGCTACATAATTTAGCATTGTTATTAATAATCAAACTGTTCACTACATTATCACGTCATGATACATACACTCTCGATTCAAATGCCTAAACCCAACGCCTTTCAAATCATAAATAAGAAGCATCTCATCTATGTGTACACCTTTCTGAAGCAAAAAGAGCAAAGGTATGCAATGTTTGTAGTGGAACCCTTTTGGCTCTTTAACTCATTACAAAACAACAAATGAATGAGGTTTTACAGCCAGTCTATAACTAGGGTCATATTGGGATTACCAAACAACAAAATTTTAGACTTGTTCAAATTGAAAGCCTTTGCAGATGACAAATTAAATATGGCTGACTCAAGTGAATAAGCTTGCCTCTAAAAACATAGAAAACATTATGGGAAAAGGTGTAAATGCTGGTTACCAGCATTTACTCCTTTTCCAACAATGATTTCAAAAGCCTCTTTCTTCTTGGGTACGAAAACACAGAATTGTTTGGTAAACAGTTAACTCTCTACCAGAAGCAAAGTGTCCAGACATGCCCAGATTGCACATATTTTGCAGGAGACAAATCAACAAAAAAATTGTCTCAACTGAATTGGGCTTGTCTTAGAAAAGGTAGAAAACATTGTCGGCCCTTCAACTTAATTCATGTTTTTACCATAAAACATGAGCATTGCATGTAGGTGCTAATAATCAGCTGCCGGTGCTTTTCCAGTAAAAATCTTGAGTTGAAAAATAGGGGGAATAATAGCATCAAAAACATATCACGGGTAGCTTCCCTTATGACATCTGCTACAGATTCTGCTCTTGATAGCAAACCCTTTTTTTACAAACAAGCCCATGTTTTAACAACCCTGAAGAGGAAGGTTTGTAAAACCATTGTAGGAAAAGGAGAAAATGCTGATAAGCAGCACTTTTTCCTATTCCCACAATGTTCTCTGTCCTTTACTTTTTCTAATTTTCATGTCCATTAAAGAGTTAACCATTTACAACACAATACCGAGTTTTAACGACCCGGAAAAAAAATCTTTTTGGAAACATTGTGAGAAAAGGAGAAAATGCTGGTAATCAGCATTTTCTCCTTCTTCCACAATGTTTTCTACTCAATTAATGCAAGTTCTATCATTTGATCTGTCGTCTGCAAATCCTTTCAATATGGACAAGTCTAGGATTTTATCGTTTGGTTAACCCTTTCCCAAACAAGCCCTGGTTTTCAGGTGTCTGCAGTACAAGTCTTTTGAAAACACTGTGGGAAAAGGAGAAATTGCTCGTAACGAGCAATTTTTCCTTTTCCCACACTGTTTTCTACCCTTTTTGAGACCTTTCTGCCATTTTCATCAAATTTAAAATTGTCGTCTGCAAACTCTTTCATTTTGGACCAGTCCAAAATTTGTCGTTTGGGAAAGAGTTAAGTGTAAAAGCCCAATTTTGAAATAAATATCTCTAGTACTGACAGAGATGTGAAATACCGGTAATGACAAAGATTTTACAAGATCACTGCAACCCTGACACAGACAGGGCCATGACAAAGCCCGTAAGTTTTCTGCACATACAGCCAAGCTGAAAAATATGTTCATAAAAGCAGTATGCCTTGTGAATTAGCTGTGCCATAGAATAATTCCACTACAGCAACATTACTGCATCATTATACATACAATCTTGACTTAAATGCCTAAAACCAAGCCCTCTCAAATCATAGATAAGTAGCATCTCATCTATGTGATCACCTCTCTGAAGCAAGAAGAGCAAATAAAGATTTGAGCCATGCTCTGGCAAAAGGGGGCTTAATGCATCTCCGTGACGCATGATACCAAGCAAGTCATCACATGATCATGGATCTATAAAGTCCATCTTATCAAACAACAGGCTGAACCATGAGGTAGACTGGTATTTTGATATACAGAAAGTTGACTAATAGCGAAAAGTTTAGGCCCAGCTCAGCCTGTGCGGACTGCGCAGGCTGACCTGAGTCGATACTTTTGGCAGATGCTTTAAGCCCCCTTTTCACAAAGCATGGCTCATTTGTAATTACTGTTTTAAACCTTTGTTAGACAAATAAAATTTAGACTGGTGCAAACTGAGAGCATTTGGAGACATCAAATTTAATGTTGCTCAACTGCTGTGGTTGGTCTTTGAAAAAGGTAGAAAACATTGTGGGAAAAAGAGAAAATATTGGCTACCAGTACTTTCTTCTTTTGTCACACTGCTTTCAAAGGCCTTCCTCTGGAGGTTTGTCAAACTAGGAAATGTTTGGTAAAGCTATAACCCTTTACCACACAATCATGAGTTTCAACCTATGACCCTGTGAAAAAAAAGTTTTTTAAAACATAGTAGGAAAAGGAGAAAATGCAGGTAACCAGCATTTTCTCATTTTCCCACAATGTTTTCTACCCCATTAAAGACAAATCCCATCTTTTAACAGATATTTATCATCTCTAAATGCTTTCAATTTGGACCACTCTAAAATTTTGACATTTGGTATAGAGTTAATGCTTTTCACATACAAATCTAACAGTTTTTTGCTCTTCTTTGTTGAGCCAATTCTAATAAGCATCCATCAAGAAGGTCAAATCCTTTACCAAACAATCCCAAGTTTTAAGGACCCTGAGGAAGAAGCATTTTCTTCTTTTCCCCAAAATGTTTTCTGCCCTATGAAAGACTAATTCTATATTTTGAGTAACATTAAATTTGCCATCTGCAAACACTTTAAATTTGGACCAGTCTAAAATTTTGTTGAGTGGTAAAGAGATAACCCTTTACCTCTTAATCATGGGTTTTAACGACCCTGAACAAAAAGCCTTTTGAAAATAATGTGGGAAAAGGAGAAAATGCTGGTAACCAGCATTTTCTCCATTTCCCAAAAGGTTTTCTACCCTTCCCACCACAAATTTCAATTTTTGAGTCATATTTATTTTGTCGTCTGCAAACGCTTTCAATTTGGACAAGTCTAAAATTTTGTTGTGTGGAAAAGAGCTAAATGCAAAGTCTTGCAACCTGATTGGCTGATTGGCAAATTATCTCATTCATTCAATCTGAAAGTCTAAGAACTTGGATTTAGATTAGAAAATAGCTGTAAAATGAATCAACTACAAAATAATTGACTTAAATCATTGAAATATTTCTCACAAACCCTTTACCAAACAACCTCATATTTTCTTGACCTTGAGGAAGAAGGCTTGTGAAAACATTGTGGGAAAAGGAGAAAATACTGGTAACCAGCATTTTCTCCTTTATCCACAATGTTTTTTACCATATCAAAGACAAAAGTCGTCATTTGAGCTACATTTATTTTGTCTGCATATGCAGTCAAGTCTAAAATTTTGTTAAGTGTTAATGATTTAACAGTTATTCTTTTGTTACAACAAGATTTTAAAAAGTCAATTTCTGCAGATTTACAATGTGTATTTATATGGGGATACGAAAAAGTGAGCTGTAAAAAAAATTATGAAAAAAGCTCACAGAAGCTGAGGAGTTTTCAGTAATAAATATGCAGTGATATAACAGTACAAGAAAAGTCGCCTGCAATAAAACCAGCTAGTAGTTTGGGCATCAATAATTTTTTCTTTTTTCTAAATGTTTCATCAAAACTTGTCATCATATCTTCTCAATTTATGTAAAATGGCTTCCAACAGTATTTTGTGGGTGTTTCCATGGGCAAGACACTTTGGATTCCAGGCCTAGGTGATCTGGCTTTGGGTGATATGACTGAAATAATGTTGAAAGTGGCATAAAACATCATTCAATCAAAGCTCTCCAGTTAAATAATACTAAGCAGTATGGCAAATATCTTCTTTTCTTTGTTTTTGGTAGCTGGGGGTGGAGAAGGTAAAGGATGGAAAGAGCCTTTCAGCCTTATCCTTGAATTCAGTTTCTTCTAAAGAAATGTTTAAGTAGTTATAAAAGGACACTTCTGTAAAGCAAGCAGATATTGTATAATAATTTCATGAAAGAACATGCTCTGCAGCCAAAATATTCCTAATGCAGTACAGTAACATTTGTCAACCGTCTGTAAAAAAAGCCTAGAAAAGGAAAACGAAGGAGTGAGAGAGGCATGCTTATCAGCAGGCTGGGAAACTGCAAGTATTTCTTTACCAGAAAATAAAATTTAAGGCTAGTTACCATTATTTTCTCCTTTTCCAACAATGCTTTAAAAGCCGTCTTTCTTACGGTTATAAAGACATGAAATTGTCTAGGAAAGTGTTAACCCTTTACCACACAATCCCAACTTTTAACAACTATGATAAAGATAGCTTTTAAAAACAAAGTGGGAAAAGCAGAAAATGATGGTAACCAGCATTTTCTCTTTTTCCTACAATGTTTTCTACCCTTCCTAAACCAAATTCAATTTTTGAGTCACATTTATTTTGTCGTCTGCAAATGCTTTCAATTTGGATAAGTCTAAAATTTTAACTTTTGGTAAAGAGTTATATTAAAGGATCTAATACAACCCTTTAAGCCCCATTACAACTATCTTTGCCTTTGTGGCCTGTGTAGATCAAATTCAGATTGCACAGAAGGTGCAGTCCGATCTTTGATCCACTGCGTAGCTGAAACATTCTCGACTAAAACAACCATGATGCTGCAACTCATTTGGCCTTTTTGCTTGACTAAAAATGTCTGTTGGGTTTCTTTGGCACTCTAAGGGTTAAAAGAAACAAATATTGCCAGGTATAAAGACAAGCAGGGAAAAAACTACGGCAACTTTTTACCAAAAGACAAAATTTTAGACTTGTCTGAATTGAAAGTATTCGCAGACAACAAATAAAAAGTTTCTCAAATGATGAGGATTATCTAGGATAGAGCAGAAAATAGATTACCAGCATTTTCTCCATTTCCCACAATGTTTTCAAAAGCTTTCTTCCCCGGGGTTGTTGAAAGCTGGAACTATTTGACAGAGGGTTAAAACAAAATGCAGATCTATGATTTCCCAAGTTGCAATAATGTTTTTAAATCTTGTAAACTGCAGCTGCTTCAAAGATCACCCATGCTGTGATCTGTGATACAAATTACAACAGTTAGGTATTAGTCCCTTTATAAAACAATACCATGTTTTAATGACCTTGATGAACAAGACCTAGCTTTGAAAACATTGTGGAAAATGCAGAAAACATTGAAAATATTTTTTTATCCCATTCCTCAACGTTTCTAAACTTTCTACCTTTTCAAACAAAAGTCCCATTATTTGAGCCATACTAATTTCTTGTCTGGATAAACTTTCAACTTGGACAGGTCTAAAATTTTGTAGTTTAGTAGTAGTAAAGAGTAAATGAACTCTGGAAATAATACCAAAATAAGTGAGCCATGCTGTGTGAAAAGAAGGCTTAATTCATCTGCGAAAAGTATCAACCCAGGTCAGCCTGCACAGTCAGCAAAGGCTGACCTGGGCCAAAACTTTTCGCTTTTGGTCAATTTTATGTATGTCGAAGGACCAGTGTACCTCATGATATAGTTGGTTTTTAGACAAAATGGATTATTATGGTGCCATAATTACATGATAACTTGCTTGGTATCATGGATCATGAGAAGCATTAAGCCCCCTTTTCACAGAGCATGGCTCTAGTGCAATTTCAAGATTGCTTCTGTCCAGACTGTCTTAGCAAAGCAAACAGTGTAGATCAAAGAACAGACTGCATATTTTGTGCAGTCTTATTCTAATCTACTCTGGCCACATAGGCAAATGAAATCATAAAAAGCATTTTGAAAATTAAATGAATGGATGCAAGCATTACTCCCTCCAGCAATAACTGCGCAGTATAAAATAATTAACACTGGAGCATTTTACTCTTTACCACACAGTCCCGAGTTTTACAAACTCTAGGAAAAAAGGCTTCTGAAAACAAAGCAAGAAAAGGAGAAAATGCTGGTGACCAGCATTTTCTCTTTTCCCTTCAATGTTTTCTACCCTATCACAGACAAAAACCATATTTGACACATATTTAATTTGTCATCTGCAAATGTTCGTAATTTGAACAAGTCTGAAATTTCGTATTCTGGTAAAGAGGTAAAATATAAATTGAACATTTTAGTCTGTTTAAATCCAAATGTTTTATTTTAAGACTGTACTAACCCTTTACCACACAATACGACCTAGAGGAAGAAGCCTTTTTAAAAAACGGCGAGAAAAGGAGAAAATGCTGGTAACCAGCATTTACTCCTTTTCCCACAATGTTTTCTATCCCATCAAAGACAGAAATCATCATCTGGGCCTAATTTAATTTGTAGTCTGCAAATGCTTTCAATTTGATTGAGACTAAAATTTTGTCATTTGGTAAAGATTTAACATAAATATCTAAAAAAATCTCATAAACTGTACATCCCAGAAAGACTACACTTTTGGTGCAATCTGATCTTTATTTTTATTGCCTGCTACAACAAAGGAAGTTGTGCCTGGTGATCTATAGGTAAAGTATCAAGCAACAAAGTAGAGGTAGATGCTCAAATATTCTAGCATGCATGTTTTACATAGCAACAGTAACAGGTGTTGTCCCTATGGATATGTTACTAAGACAACCAGCATTATACAGCAGTTAGGATAAACAATAGGAATACCTGGTTTATACAAATGTTTTAGTCCCACCTTGCTTAAATCGTAGATGATAAATAGTTGATCTACCAATCTACCGCTCTGGATTGAAATATTCAAAAAAATAAATCAAATTTCACGGTTCTCACATGGTCCATTTGTAAAGGCTCTCAGGTACATTCAATTACCTATCACCAAAATAGTGTAATACACCAGTGGGAGAACCAAACGAATCCTTGCCATAAGTAAAACAACATAGAAGCCACTTCTACTGCAGACTTCTAAAACTTATATTAGTGGCAACCTTCCTTAACCCTTTACCAAACGACAAACTGTTGGACTTGTCCAAATTGAAAGAATTTGCAGATGACAAATACATGTATTGTCAAAATGATGATTTCTCTCTTTGATAGGGTAGAAAACATTGTGGGAAAAGGAGAAAATGCTGGTCACCAGCATTTTCTCCTTTTCCTACAATGTTTTCTAAGGGCTTCTTCCTAGGGGTTGTCAAAAGCTGGGATTGTGCGGTAAAGAGTTAACCCTGTCCCAAACGACAAAATTTTAGACATGACCAAATTGAAAAGCATTTGAAGGCAATAGATGAAATATGACTCAACTGATGAAATTCTCCTCTGAAAGGGTAGAAAACATTCTAAGAAAAGCAGAAAATGCTGGATACCAGCATTTTCTCCTTTTCTCACAATGTTTTCAAAGGCCTTCATCTCCAGAGTCCTTAAAACACAGGATAGTTTGGTAAAGGGTTAAACAAGTACCCTGTATCTAGAAATTTTATTGAGTTCACAAAGGAGGCAAATATGTTGAAAACATCTATACTTAGCAAGCACCTGCCTTAACTCATTACCAAACGACAAAAATTTAGACTTGTCCAAATTGAAAGCATTTGCAGACGACAGTTTAATGTGGGCCAAATGATAGAATATGTCTTTGATTGGGTAGAAAATATTGTGGGAAAAGGAGGAAATGCTGGTTACCAGTATTTTCTCCTTTTCCTACAATGTTTTCAAAGGGCTTCTTTCTCAGGGTCATTAAAACTTGGGATTGTGTGGTAAAGGGTTAAAGGCCCATTCGCTTTCAAGGGTAAACAATTTGGGTGTAATATTGCAGGCAAATTTATTCCACACCATTCCAAAGTATGGATATTATTGTGACTTGGACAATGTGTTACAGTATCATCTGTAAAGTTCGAGGCCCTGCCAGAAATATTTCTTCTTTACTTACGATTTACAAGCTATTGTCCTACTTACTTCAGTATTTTTGATTCAGTATTTTGTTTTTAATGCAATGTTTGGTGAGATTAGAAAAATCTAACTAGCCTCCATCAACTATTTACCAAACAACAGAATTTTAGACTAGTCCAAATTGAAAGCTTTTGCAGATGACAAAATAAAGGTGACTCTGAAATTGATTTTTTTACCAGCATTTTTTCCTTTTCCTACAATGTTTTCATAAGTCTTTCTGTCTCAGGAATGTGTGGTAAAGAGTTAACCCTAATCCAGTGTTTCAATGACCCTGATGAAGATGGCATCTGAATACATTATGGGAAAAGGAGAAAATGCTGGTAACCCACATTATCTCCTTTTTCCAGCATGTTTTCTATCCTATCAAAGACAAATACATGTAGTATAACTTAAGCACCATGTAATTCATTGTTTGCGACCACTTTCAATTTGGACCAGTCTATTATTTTGTTGTTTGGCAAAAAGTTAAAGTGTTTCTTCTTTGATTTGTACTTCTTAGTGGATGTCTAAATTTAATTAACTTTTATAGTTCTAAAAGAGTACCTTTTCTTGGTGCATTTTATACCTACCCTGACTGTCTCCTCCTCGCATAGTTTGTTTACTGTTTCCATTACACTGACAAATTTCCTCATAACATCATGCTTTTTGCACGATCTCAAGAGCCCTTAAATAAAGGGACAAGATAATTATCAACTGAGAGCATACTTTACCCTTTGTTGACAAACCTGTAAAATAGTTTTGAAACATACCGGTAGTGGGAATCAAGAGACAATGCGAGTACAAGAATTTTCTCCTTTTCCCACAATGTTTTCTACCCTATAAAGTTAATGTTTTACAACCCTTATTCATGTTGATTAACCCTTTCCCAAACAATGAATTTTAGACTGGTCTAAATTGACAGAGTTTGCAGACGACAATTTTAAATTTGATGAAAATGACAGAAAGTTCTCCAAACGGGTAGAAAACACTGTGGGAAAAGGAGAAATTGCTTGTTACGAGCAATTTCTCCTTTTCCCACAGTGTCTTCAAAAGACTTGTACTGCAGACATGTGAAAACCAGGGCTTGTTTGGGAAAGGGTTAACAATAATTTACAAGGGTGTTTTTTCACTCTTTACCAAACGACAAAATTTTAGGCAAGTCCGAATCGAAAGCATCTGAAGGTGACAAAATTAATGTGACTGAAAAATTGAAATTTGTTTCGGAAAGGGTAGAAAACATTGCGGGCAAAGGAGAAAATGCTGGTTACCAGCATTTTCTCCTTTTCCCACAATATTTTCAAAAGGCTTCTTTCTCAGAGTGGTTGAAAGTTGGGATTCTGTTGTAAAGGGTTAAGATCATCTGCTTTTGCTTTTTTAAGAGAGCAATGACTCATTAAAGAATATATGAGCCATGCTCTGTAAAAAGGGGGCTGAATGCATCTGCAAGTAGTATGGATTCAAGACTCCCTGCGCAGTCTGCGCAGACTGACCTGGACCAAAATTTTCTCTACTTGTCAATTTTCTGTATATCCAAGGACCAGTCTACCTTATAATTAAGTCGTCGTTAAAAAATGTGGCTATTATGGATCCATAATAATGTGATGACTTGCCTGGTATAATGCATCACGCAGATGCATTAACCCTTTCCCAAACGACAAATTTTGGACTGGTCCAAACTGAAAGAGTTTGCAAATTTGATGAAAATGGCAGAAAGGTCTCAAAAAGGGTAGAAAACACTGTGGGAAAAGGAGAAATTGCTCATTACGAGCAATTTCTCCTTTTCCCACAGTGTTTTCAAAAGACTTGTACTGCAGACAAGTGAAAACCAGGGCTTGTTTGGGAAAGGGTTAAGCCCCCTTTTGCCAGAGCATGGCTCACATGTACATTTCATCTCTCAACATTTACAATGTGAATTCTTTCCTTCCTTCCTTTCTTGAACCTTTACCAGATAATCCCATGATAAATGACCCTGAAGAAAAATACTTTTGAAAAACAGAGTGGGAAAAGGAGAACATGCTGGTTACCAGAATTTTCTTCATTTCCAACAATATTTTCTACCCATTAGAAGTTAAATTTTATAATTTGAGCCAAATTTCATTTGTGCATCTGTTCAATGCTTTCAAGTTGGATGAGTTCAAATTTTTCAGTGTAGTAAAGGGTTACTTTCCTTCACTGTTATGTGTCAAAACAGACCTGCATACAGAAAAGTTAACCCTTTACCACACAATCCCGAGTTTTAACGACCCTGAAAGAGAAAGCATTTGAAACATTGTGGGAAAAGGTGAAAGTGCTGGTAACCAGCATTTTCTTCTTTTGCCACAATGTTTTCTACCTTATCAAACACAGAAATCATCAATAATTTGACTTTCATTTATTTTGTCATCTGCAAATGCTTTCAATTTGATCCAGTCTAAAATTTTGTCATGTTGTAAAGAGTTAATACTTTACAGAATGTTCCATTGCATTTTCAACCCTTAAGAAAAAAGGTTTTCGAAACAGTCATGGGAAAATGAGAAAATGCTGGTTGTTCAGCATTTCCTCTATTTCCAACCATGTTTTCTCTACTTCCAAACATGTTTTCTCTCCTTCCAACCATGTTTTCTCTACTTCCAACATGTTTTCTCTACTTCCAACCATGTTTTTGATCATAAAATATGATCATAAAAGACAAAGACAAATATCATCATTTTAGCCACACCCAATTTTCCATCTGCAAATGGTTTCCGAATTCTCATCACGCCTAGTATTTCGATCATATGGTATAGAGTTAACTCATTACCATACAAAACATGATTTTCATACCTGTATGGTAGACAGCATTTGTATCAGTTTCAAAACTTCTAGTGCATTGGCAAAAACAGGAGTCTTTCGTGGACACCATCGATTAAGATCAGACTGCACATAATAAGCAGTTTGATCTTGGGTCTATAGTGCCTGTTTGTTTAGTCAAGCCTATGAGGTGTCTATATATCTGGCACTGACAGAGTTAACCTATCCGATAACAGTATCAATTTCTAGTTCTACAGCTTTGCAATTAACCAAACGACAGACGATAGACCGCTCCTCCCACTGATGTCACATGACCCGCAAATCTAATCAAAGCGTTGAAAACACTGGCTTGGCATTTGTCAAGGGAGCCATTGAGTGGAATTTATAATTTGAAAAATAAACAATAGAAATAATTTCAAAATATTCGCATGAAAGTCAACCTACTATAATTTTAGTCATGCACAATCCAATAGAGTAGCGTGCAATCTTGTGGGACGAACAAGCCCAGGGACGAATAAGTCCTAGAACAAACTAGTTTTGGGACGAATAAGCACGAAATCGGGCGGTCAGGAGACAAAGATTGTGTGTATCATTACGCCAATAGATGGACATAGCATGTAAAGCTATTTTCGATAAAAAAGAAGTATTTCCACGATCGAAGGCCTAATCCAATTTATTTTAATACGCCATTTTCAATTTTATATCTGAGTGCAATCGAATCATTTATATGTCTTACAAAAATAGAGATTAATTGGTTTTACTTCCTTCGGTTTTGCACAAACTACGATACATGATTTTCAAAATACCGTATTGAACTCATAGTGGCATTGTCTTCGACAAATGCCACAAAAACCTAGACAAACATTACCCAGACACGAGGGCTTAGCTAGGAGACATATGCAAGTTACCAGAAGATACTTTGACACGAAATAATTGTTCAAGATAAAATAAGCATGGGAAAAATTTGAGAAAAGGTAGTTACATCTTTTGGATTTAGGTTTTTCGAAGTTTTATAGGTGAAAATTGAAATAGAGACTGTTTATTTCGAAGTCAGTTGACTTACACCTCTTACGCCACTTACGTTTGATAATGTAGGTACAATACGTGTACATGTAACTCGTGCTTCTTAAATATTTCTTAAAGTCATTGGTCTTCAAATGCAATTCATCTTTTACCTGGACAAAAATAAGCTTTTTCAAAGTTACAGAGATTTTTCCATTACTTAGTCTGTGATATATGCTCCAATAATTTCACCACAAATTGCAAGACTTTTACAATACCAAATGAAATATACATGTTTTTAACAGGGCAATATGATTACCAGATGTTTGAATTGAAATTAGAAGATACATTAACAAATGATAGGTTTACCAAACGGATTTTTTCAAGTTTGCGGGGAAAACCCGAGGAGAAGAATAAAAAGAATAAAAACATGAATATATTTCTGAGCATTCGCCGGTAAATACTATGCTGTAAGAGTAATAGAAAAATAAATTGACTTACACATTGAACATGTATAATCCAAATTTCAAACACTAATAATCGTTGAAAGGGGTTATAGACGGTCAAAAAGAGTCAGACTGATATGACACGTGTGTGTAATTTTACAAGTAGGACAGTACCAGACACTTTTGGGGTGGTATACCGATATCAAAGGAATACCGCATAAACCCTTGCTCCATGTTTTGCGTAAAAAGTGGCAACATGTACAACAAATCAAATGAAAACGGCTTGATTGGTACCTAATTGATTTTCGATAAATAGATAATAGTTTAAGGGAGATTAAAAGATTGAAAATAAAGGGAGGGGAAAGATGCTTATATATATAGGGTGGCATATCATCTTTAATTTAACAGGCTTTAAGTTTGCATTCATAGATATGTTAAAATACAGAGACCAATGGGAACAACGTTTTTAATGGTTTACTGATGGAGGAAGATGGCATTTATTTTTAATTTAAACAAATGTCAAAACTGTGCCTACATTGCATTTACTTTAAAAGCAGGGGGGGGGGGGGGGGTGCTGTTTAGGTTTGACTTCTATGAAGACTATATGAAAAGCATTTTTACCCGAATTTCGTCGACGCAAATTTTATTTAAGGATAATTTGCGAGGGGGGAAAAGATTCAACAAAAGAGATGTAACCAGCATTCAAAATAACGAGTCAAGTCAATTTGGCAAGAAAATGAATTACCGAGTATATATTTAAAATGAAAAATAAGGTAAAGGAAATAAATAACTGAACATGATAAAATCCAATCAGTTGTCTAAAATATTATCTATACATTTCTTTTAGTAAAGAGTAAGTAGTAAAGAGTAAAGTAGTAAAGAAACAGTAATCTGTTGCCTAGATTGAAATTCTGAAAAATTTATGACAATAAAAAAGCATGTTAACAAGAAGTATTCATTTATTTTCTCCTTTTAAATCTGAATTTGTCTTCTGCAACAATAGTTTTACCTGGTGTAACTCTGCATCTTGAAATTGCAGTCGTAAGGATTAATAATGGATATCAAGTTTAAAGTTATTCATCAGTTTTTTCTCATAAATATACTATACATTTATATATAGTTATAACTCCTAATGATTCAAAATGTCTAGGTTTTATAACGGCAAGACGGCTTCCGCTCTGGATGGAAAAATACTGATCGCTGATTGGCTTATTGATTTTTTTGATTGACAGCTGGCGTTTGGTTAATTGACAGGTTTGGAAAAGATTGTGGGCAAAAGAGCTGACTGTAACAAGCAGCCATTGCTCCTTTTCCAACAATATTTTTCAAAAGCTGTTCACAACAGGCTCACATATAGACCTTTTATCATGGTAACAGTTTGAAATTTTGAACTAAATTATTTTCTTAACCCTTTACCAAACAACAAAATTTTAGACTAATCCAAATCGAAAGCATTTGCAGAGGACAAAATAAATGTAAATCAAAACTGAAATTCGTTTTGGAAAAGGAAGAAAACATTGTGGGAAGAAGAGAAATGCTGATTGCCAGCATTTTCTCCTTTTCCCACAATGTTTTAAAAAGATTTCTTTCTCTGGGTTGTTAAAAGTCAGGACTGTGTGGTAAAGGGTTAAAAGGCAACTCTCCTATTGGAGGAGACAAAGAATCATATATGATCACAGCCCATCAGACGGTGACATATTTAATTCAAAATCAGAAGTATATGAATTACACAAATTTTACCTAAGCTGGTATGTGATGGTTTCCTACCTTTCATATCTACAAGACCATAAGGATCAACATAGATTGGGCAACCTTTTTTGTCTTGACCTGGTAGGAGACCTCCAGTCCGATACTTCTTCAGCACCTCCATTTCTACATAGTTCTCCAGTATGGTGTCTGCATCCATTTCCTGTCGCCATTTTAAAGCCTGTGAATGATATCTTACATTCATCATTTACCAGCCAATCTTGTTATTTTACAATCCCCAATCAAAAAGGCATGGGCTTTTTTTTAAGAAGAACAATATGCTGAAGAGGAATAATACTGGTCAGCTGCAACATCCAAAAAGTCAATACATGTACAAATGTTACTCAAGATATCTGGCATAAAAAAGTCAAGAGTAACTATATATTTCAAATCTTTACCAGTGTAAATAACTCTACACTTGTTTGTACTGCAGACCCAGATGTGCGACATTTCGTCAAAAACCATGTTCGTTGAAAATGATCTCTAGCCCTGACCCTTACCTTAACCCAGATGAATTGTGGCTCAAATCTTCCTCCCAGACAGAGCTTTTCATAAAATAAACCTAGGAATTTAGCAATAGGTATTTTAAATAAAATAAAATGTGGTCCAAAAGCAAATGGTCTTCTTACAAAATTACAACATATATGTCAATCTTTCACCCTTTGCCACACAATCCCAGATCATCCAGAGGAAGAAGACGTTTGAAAACATTTTGGGAAAAGGGGAAAATATTAGTAACCAGCATTTTCTACTTTTCCCACAATTCATTCTCCCCTTCCACATTTCAAACACAAATCTCATTTTTTGAGTTATATTTCTTGTCTCCAAAGGCTTTTAATTTGGACAAGTCTATTTTTTTTTTCATTTGGTATGGAGTTAAGGACACTGACTTTTACAAAGATCAAAATCTGATTAATTTTGAATTACAATGTGTTCTTTTGGTCACAAGTTCTTTTTTATCTGTCCATTTTCTGCTCAACTGCACTAGTACATGGTATTTTGTTGCAAATTAAAATCAAAAGGAAGTGATATTTAACTCTTTACCACACAACAACCCTCCTTTTTCCAACACTGTTTTCTACTGTTTAGAGACAAATCTCATCAACAGAGCCACATTTAAGTTGTTGTCTGCAAATGCTTGTAATTTGGATGCATCTAAATTTTGTCTGGTGAAGAGTTCAACACCAAAAATATGTCACTCACCTCACGTAACATTTTCTCTGCTTTGTCCACACTGAAATCTCTGGCCCTGAGCCATCGTAAGAGAAAGTGATCTTCTTGGTTTGGTTTCAACACATCTTTCACTCTGTCTCTGAACTGCAAAATGAGACATGAATACATGTACAACTAGAACTGTAACAGCCAACTGGTTGCTGTGCCTCTGGATCAAGAAAAAATTAATGACTTTTGGCAAATATAAGTAGAAAACAAATTCAAAGAGGCTCAAATGATGGAATTTACCTTTGAAAGGGTAGATTAACAAACATTGATGGAAAGGAGGAATAATGCTGGTAACCAGTATTTTTTCCATCTTCCAAATTGATGGCCTTTACAATAATTTTCGAAAAAGTAGACAATGCTAGTAACCAACATTTTCCTCCTTTTGGACAAGGTTTTCTACCCCTGCAAACACAAATTGCACAATTTGAGCCATATTTCCTTTGCTAACTGTAAGTGCTTTGAATTTTGACCAGTCAAAAATTTGTAGTGCAGTATAGTATAGCATTTAACCCTTTACCAAACGACAAAACTTTAGACTAGTCCAAATTCAAAGCTTTTGCAGACAACAAAATAAACATGACTCAAAAATTAAAAATGGTTTTGGGAAGGGTAGAAAACATTGTGGGAAAAGGAGAAAATGCTGGTTATCAGCATTTTCTCCTTTTCCTCCAATGTTCCAAATGTTGTTAAAACCCGGGATTGTTTGGTAAAGGGTTAAAACATTACCATAATTATAAATACCATGGCAGAAAAAAATTGGTTCTTCAAAAATCTGGAAGGCAAAATGGCACAATGCTGATCTCCAGCTCCAACACCTGCCATTTTTATATTTGCATCCTTTCACTATGACATCATGCTTTATTTGTTTTATTTCCATAAATCACTAAATACTAGTATCATATAAATAATGGAAGGAAAATTATATAATGTACAGAAAATGATATATCAACATCCATCATTATAAATAATGACAGCGTTTAAAGCTTCATCAAAAAACTTGGAAAATTAAGAAGAAAATCTCTATGAAAACTGATAATCTTGATTCTGAAGCGAAAGTAGTTTTTACACAAAATTACTGACAGAGAGAACACTGCAGGAACAACGGATACTCGTTTTCTGTAAAATTTTCTTCCCTGAGAATGGTCATGTGGTAGCCATTATAATTACAGAACAATATGCAAATGAGCTATACTCTGGCAAAATAGGGCTTAATGCATCTCTGTGATGCATGATACCAAGCAGGTCATCACCTGATGATAGATCCATAATTAAGGTCCATTTTGCCTAACAACTGACTGAATCATGAGGTAAACTGGTCCTTGGACATACAGAAAATTGACCGATAGCAAAAAATTTTGGCCCAGGTCAGCTTGTGCGAATTGTGCAGGCTGACATGGGTTGATACTGTTTGCAGATGCATGAAGTCCCCTTTTTACACAGCACAACTCAAATGCATTTTGACTGATTGATTGAAAAGTGTTGTAACCCTTTATCACAAAATCCCGACTTTAAACGGGCTTCAGGGGGATGGCTTTTGAAAACATTATGAGAAAAGGAAAAATGCTGGTAACAACAGCATTTTCTCCTTTTCCCACCATATTTTCTTATTTTTAAAAATCAATTTCAACCATTTGAGCCAAATCTTATCAGCCATTTGCAAATGCTTTAGATTTGGATAAATCCAAAATGCTTTCATCTAGTAAAAGTTAAACCCCACTTTTAACATGATTGATCGAATAGTGTTTTAAACCAAACTTCTTAATATTCTTACAGTCATATGACTGTGATAGCTCATTTAGTGATGTGTGCATCTAGTTTAAAATAGTACACAGCAGGGCTCTAAATTGTCTTGCCCAAGGACACTCCCATAAAAAGCAAAGCGCCTAAAATGAGTGTTGATGGAGCCCCAAGCCTCCGGATTGCAAATACCTCAACAACTGAGCCATGGTTTAATGATTCACCAAACAATCCCAACTTTTACCAACCCTGAGAAGGTAGCCTTTTCCTACAATATTTTCTCCATTTTCAAGAGTGAATGCCACCATTTTAGCAGCATTAAATTTTTCGTCTGTAAAGGCTATCAATTTGGACAATTGTAAAAGTTTGTTGTCTGGTAAAGAGTTAATTAAAAAAAGGCTTTGAGCTGAGAGCCTGGAGACATAATTTTGTTTTCTGCTGCAATAGACCTATTTCAGGACTTTTTTTTACTAAGAGTACAGTCATGTCCTGAAGCTACAATTTTAACTGGGTAACCAAATATCAAATTTCAACAAAAAACAAATCTAGGTTAAACATGTAGCTTTGATAAATCCGACAATGTTATGGATGTAAATTTATACACATACCAGTATCTTTTTTTAAAGCATTATGGGGAACATTGCCCTCAAAAATGGTTTTCATTTACATGCATGTTCGTAGAAGTAAAGAAACAAAATGATGGCCAAAATTTTGGCTCAATTTTTGATAATATAGAACTGCAGATACTATAGTGGTATTTACTGGCATGTGAAAAAAAAAAATCATTAATTTTCATTTCATACATCGACTCCTGGTCAAGACCAGGAAAACATTGTAGGAAAAGGTGAAAATGCCGGTCCCCAGCATTTTCTCCATTCCCCACAATGTATTCAAAAGCTTTATCCTAGGAGTCCCTAAGACTAAGGACTGTTTGATACAGGTTTAAAGGCCCAGTAGCAGCAAAAAGCAAACAATGTGATTGTTAAAATGCATATACAGTAAATTTCAGTCATACCATTTAAAAGTTTGGAAAAAAATTGTGAAGATGACAATCTGTTATTGTATGGTAGGTGACCAAAATGATGAGACCTTGCTTTTGAAATGGTAGGAAACATGGGAAATGGAGAAAATGCTGCTTACCAGCATTTTCTCTTTTTCCTAAAATGTTTTCATTAGTCTTTTTCCTCAAGATTGTCACAACTTGGGTAAAGGGTACTAGTAATTTGCCATAAGGATCTTCTCTCCTCACTGAAAATTTTCAGTCTATCAAGGTGTATGTATATGATATAGTTTTAAAAATCATTTGCAAGACTGATTACTCCCACTCATTCCTACTGTGTGGTGAAATAAAATGATAATTAATAGCTCATACATATCACTGCCCTTGCTTTGATTTATAAGTGAGCCATTCTCTGTGAAAATGGGGCTTAATGCATCTGCAAAAAGTGTTGATTCAGGTCAGCCTGGGCAGTCCACGCAGGCTGACCTGAGCCAAACTTTTTTGTTATTGGCCAATTTTCAGCAAGACAATGGACTAGACTATTTCATGATTTAGTCAACTGTTAGCCAAAGTGGATATTATGAAGATGCATTAAGCCCCCTTTTGCCAGAGCATGGCTCAAAATTAAGTTGTACATGTATCAGATCAGAGCTACAATTACCGTACTCTTTCCTTACCATAGACAGCACAAGAAGAGCTTTTGTGGACATTGTAGCTCAAGATCAGACTGCACAAAGCCCTTTAACCCTAAATTTACCACATAATCTCCAGTTTTAAAGACCCTGAGAAAGAAGGCATTTTCTCCTTTTCCCACAATGCTTTCTACTCTTTCTAGGACTTGTATAATCATTCATGCCACATACAATTTGTCGTCTGGAAATGCTTTGAATTTGGACAAGTCAAAAATTGTATCCTCTGGTAAAAAGCTAACTCTATACCGTACTCTTTACCAAGCTACTAAATCTCAGACTAGTCAAAAGTGAAAGTACTTGCAGACAACAAAATAAGGTTGACTCTACTATATCTTTGACTTGTAAAAAGTGAAAGCATTTGCAGACAACAAAATAAGTGTGACTCTACTAATTCTTAGACTAGTCCAGAGTGAAAGCATTTGCCGACAACAAAATAAATGTGACTCAAAAATTGAAATTTGATTTTGGAATGGCAGAATGCATTGTGGGAAAAAAAGAAAATGGAGATTACCATATGGGTTCAAGTCACTTATGATCACTAATTTTCATGCTGTAGAATGTAGGTACCAGAATGATTCATTTTTACTGCACTATGACTGCACTGATATATCTTATAACAAGCCAAAGAACAATTTTGAAAAGATTACCTGCTCCTTTTCCTAAATGTTTCCACATAAGAGCTCTTTATTCATGTTGATAATGCAAGCATATTTTGCAACAACATTTTCAAAAAAAAAGGAAAATATTTTATAACCTTTCAGACTTCAGGTAATATCCCTTCATTTGAGCCATATTTAACCAGTCACCACTTAATCCCAAGTTTTAACGATCCTCAGAAAGAGGGCTATTGAAATCATTGCGGTAAAAGGAGAAAATGCTGGTTACCAGCATTTTCTTTTTCCACAATGTTTTCTGTCTTTCCAGAAACAAATTTTAAGTTTTTAGTCACATTTATTTTGTTGTCTATAAATTCTGTTGCTTGGCAAAGGGCTAATTTCTTGTTGGTAAATATTTTAAAAAAGTCTAAATTTTTACAAACTGACAGGGTTAGCAATGATGAAAAGTTTTCGGAATAACCTTATTTATTACATTACTTGAATCCATGGGGGTTGTTTGATTCCAAACTTGGCCTCGTCATCCTGAGGACTGATGATTGTGCAAGAATTCATTCAACTGGTGATCCAATAATATTTAGATCAATGTGAGACAGCAGCAAGTGGCTTGGAAGGAATTTTTTGTCAAGTATTGCCGAAAGAAACTTCAGGAAAGCATGGATAGCTACACAGACTGCTGCAATGTAGTTGAAATAATGTTGCTAACAGTGTTAAACACCAAATAAACAAAACTAAAACAACTAACAGATACATGTGTACACACTGCTAAATAAATGATATTCAGCATTTAAAGTCAGTATCTTGAGAAAAACAACATCAATTGCATTTTTTTTATAATTCAATCATCTTCTCGGCCAACGTAGATCCAAAGTAAGACAGCATCTTCTCTGATCTCAGTCCACACTATTCACAAAGGCACATCCAGCTCCTTTTGAAGCTTTACCAAATGAGCCCAAACTGGTGAAAAACGCCCTAAAACACCAAAACATGCGTTAGTAAAAGGAGGAAATGCTGGCAAGTTGCAACCAGCATTTCCTCCTTTACCAACAGTACTCTCTAATCTCACGTTGAAAAACCTAACAATTTGAGCCCCATTTGATTTGTCATCTCTCTGTGCGAGGTTACTAAATTTTGTTGTCTGGTCAAGAGTATTTATATTATTTTAAAGGCATAGACTAAGGATTAAAAAGGGTGAAATTCGATGGTAAGGGGATTTTTACCTGCTCTAATATGGAAGCCTGTTGCTCGCTCAAATCTCCCACATGACCGCTCATATTGTGTAGAATTTAGCCGTGTGATCTTAAACTTTTCCCTATTATAACGAAAACGACTATGTCAGTAAAATTCAACCTTTAGTTTTCTTAGTTGTCACATTCACTTTATACTTCCGACAGATCAGAAAAGCAACCTTTGACCTTTATGTTTATACCTAGATTGGTGCCCCGGCTTGCTCTCTAGTAATTGTGCAAATGAAGGTACCGGTACAAAATTAACGCCTTCTTCCGCCATTCAAAGAGGGATGGAACCAGTCAGACAACTTTACTACATCTGTCATTATGGTTGACAGTTTCATTTGAAAAAAAGGGGGGAAATCTCAAACTCTAACTACGCTTTTTACAAGATTGAAGTCGTTTAAAATCTTCTCAAAGTTGCCATGAGTTAACAACCGGGTGTTCTGGATTTTGTCCTCGATTAAAATCTGGGTTTTACCCTGTGCCCAAAATAAATTACACGTGCAGTATTTCCGCTTTCTTGTGTCAATTTGACACCAACTTTGAAAAATAAAAAAACAAGTGTGAAAATCGAGAGAGATCGAATTTGTTTGTTGCAAAACGATAGCCTGTTTTTTTTTTCCACGATGCTTTTGTTTCATCTCGCGAGTGGATTGTATATCTAGATCTAGAACATCCGAGTTCTAGATTTAAGAATACTATATATCCAAGATATTGCGAATGAACAGAAAGTAGAATCTGGGACAAGTAAGTAATTGAAGACATGTATACGATCCCTTGTGTAGAATATAAGTTTAGATTTACACATCAGTGATCGGCTTGTCAGAAGACTGTGACAGATCTAGACACAGAAGCATTTCTTCAAGGAGAAAAAGCGAGTGAATTGGTTTGATTTCTAGACCTAATTCTATTTGCTTCAACAGCCTTTGTTTCATTTTCAAATGAGTGTATGGGGTAAAGAGGATTACTCCGTTTTGACCTTTTGATCAAGCCTGTGTTGGTATGTAAACATGACGAAATGGTTAGCTTATATAGATCTATGGTAGTTATACCTGAATACACAGTACAGTACAGACTTGGATTAAGGACATGTAGGTATTTTTTTTTTCTGTACCAAAACAATCCCGTATTTTAATGACTATAATGGGGAAGGCTTTTGAAAACATCGTGAAAAATGAGCATTTTCTCTTTTTCCCACAATGTTTTTTTTTAATCCCTTCAAAGCCAAGTTCAATCATTTAAACCACATTTAACTTGTCTTCTACAAATGTTATATTTCAGGAAGTTTTTAACCCTTTACCAAATGACAAAATTTTAGGCCTGTCCAAATTGAAAGCATCTGCAGACCACAAAATAAATGAGACTCAAAAATTGAAATATATATTTGGAAGGTTAGAAAACATTGTGGGAATAGGAGAAAATGTTGATTACCAGCATTTTCTCCTTTGCCCAGAATGTTTTCAAAAGTCTTCCTCCTCAGGGTCATTAAAAATCTTGTTTGTGTAGTAAAGTGTTAATGTTGTTCTATGGTAAAGAGTTAAGCTGTTATTTGATTTTTAAATGGATCAGGTTATGGTTAACCCTTTCCCAAACAAGCCCTGGTTTTCACGTGTCTGCAGTACAAGTCTTTTGAAAACACCGGGAAAAGGAGAAATTGCTCGTAACGAGCAATTTCTCCTTTTCCCACAGTGTTTTTTACCCGTTTTGAGACCTTTCTGCCATTTTCATCAAATTTAAAATTGTCGTCTGCAAACTCTTTCAATTTGGACCAGTCCAAAAATTGTCGTTTGGGAAAGGGTTAAAGATCTAGATTATTTGAAAATTTTTTACACTTCACACAGATCTATATAAAAAGAAATTGCTAGTAATTTTACAAATCTGTATCTAGTCTTATCATAGCTAGTTTTCAAAGTAAATAGATCTGTCATGTGGGTAAAACCTAATTTTGTGTGGTGTGTTTAATCTAGATCAGATTTACCTTTTATTGGGTAATCCAGATTTTTAACCAAATTAGTTAGAAAAAGAATCCTTTTGAAAACATTGTGGGAAAAGGAGAAAATGCTGTTGTCAACTAAAAGGAACTCTTAGCTTTGCCTGAACTCCACACTTTGTGCCACAAATCCATCCATCCATCCATCCATCTATCCATCCATCTGTCCATCCATCTGTCCATCCATCCATCTGTTGATCCATCCATCCATCCATCCATCCATCAGCTGTATTTTGTACTTTGATGTGTTAAGTTAGTGCTACATACTTATGCTTTGTACTTTCACCCATTTAATCAAATCATTGCAGGGACATAAAAAGCTGTGTATTGTACATGTACCGGTACTTCTATATAATTATGCTTTGTGACTTCACTGACACAGCCTTGTGAACTTTGACCAGCCATTATTTAGAGCAAAGGTTGAAGCTTCCAAATAATGAAAATAGACCCTTTCACAACAATGGGGAAATGGGGAGGGGGGTCTAAACATGTGGCTTAAAAAGATGCAACTTGTTTAACCCTTTACCATACAATCCTGACTTTTAACGACCCTGGGGAAGAAGCCTTTTGAAAACATTGTGAGAAAAGGAGAAAATGCAGGTAACCTTTCCCAAAACAAATTTCAGTTTTTTAACTCAAATTTATTTTGTCGCCTGCAAATGCTTTCAATTTGGAAACGTCCAAAATATTGTCCTTTTGTAAAGAGTTGAAGATGGGGTATAACAAGTTGAGAAAAATAGAAAGAGGAAAAACGAAATGAGAAATTACTTTTTGAAACATTTTTGAAAAAGAAGAAAATGTTGGCAACCAGCATTTTCTCTTTAACCACCTCTGTTTTCTACCCTTTCAGAGACAAATCCCATCATTTTGCCTGTGTTTTATTGATCAAATGCAAAATTTAATGCTTTCGAATCGGAAATGGCTTAAATTTTCTTGTCTGGTGAAAAGCTCTAGAGCAGTTACTCCATTTGCCACATGATTTTCATGTTATCATATTGTGAATTTTGATTTTTTAAGATCTTCCATATTTTACCCCTTGACCCTTTACCAAACCCAAAAATTTTAGGCCAGCCCAAATTGAAAGCTTTAGCAGACGACAAAATAAATGTTTCTCAAAAATTAAAAATTGTTTTGGGAAGAGTAGAAAACATTGTGGTAAAAGGAGAAAATGCTAGTTACCAGCATTTTCTCCTTTTCCCACAATGTTTTCAAAAAGTTGCTTCTTTAGGGTCGTTAAAGGTTGGCATTGTGTTGTAAAGGGTTAAGCTGCTGAGTGTGGCACTCTGACCTTATGTAGACAGTGTAGTTCAAGACCAGACTGCATAGAACATGCAGTGTGATCTTGGATCTACACTGTTCAATAAGGAGATATTTTTATTCCAAAAGATAAGTTTGAAATAACGAACGTTATTCGGGTTTTAATGATCGAATTGAAATTTTTATATAATTCACTTAGCAGGATAGGGATTAATGTTTGGATCAGAATATCTCACAAAAATATAAGTGTTGATTCAGATCAGACAACTTGCTCAGTTGAGACCATTAGTCATCATTACCTTTTATGTCTTTACCAAACAAAAAACTGCAAGTCTTGACAAAATTTGAAGTTATTGTGGACAACAAATGAAAGGTGACTCACATTGTGGAATATTTCTTAGTGAGGATAGAAAACATTGTGGGAGAAGGAGAAAATGCTGGTTATCAGCATTTTCTCCTTTCCCACAATGTTTTCAAAAGTCAGCTTTCTGAGGATTGTTAAAACATGGGATTGTGTGGAAAATGGTTGTACAAAATGATAAAGATTCCCTTGGTATCTTAAAATCCCTATAGAGGAAGGCAATTGAAAGGAGGAAATGCTGATAACCAGCATTCTCTGCCCTTTTCTGCTGTACTTTCTACCATATCAGAGAACTTTATACTGATTTTAAATTTATCATCTGTATCTACTTTAAATTTGGAAGAGTTTAAATATGGGTTTTTTGTGGCATTTGTCAAAGACAATGCCACTATGAGTTCAATACTGCATTTTGAAAATCATGTATCATAGTTTGTGCAAAACCAAAGAAGGTAAACCCAATTAAACTCAATTTTTCTAAGACAAATAAGTGTTTCGATTGCACTCGGATATGAAATTGAGAATAGTGTATTAAAATGAATTGGATTAGGCCATCAATCATGGAAATATTTTTTTTTTTTTTGGAAAATAGCGTGATCCGCTATTGGTGTAATGATGACACATAATCTTTGTCTCCTGACTGCCCGATTCCATGCTTGTTCGTCCCAAAACCAGTTCATTCCTGGGCTTATTCGTCCCTTGACTTGTTTGCCCGGACTTGTTCATCCCACAAGATTGCAAGCTACTCTATCGGATTGTGCATGACTATATAGTAGGTAGACTTTTAAGCAAATATTTTGAAACTATTTCTATTGTTTATTTTCAAATTACTAATTCCACACAATGGCTCCCTTGACAAATGCTACACCAGTGCTTTCAATGCTTTGATTTTGTGTAGGGCTTAATCAATTAATTCTCTGTTCTTCATTTCAGGTCTACAAGCATCAGTTTCATTGTGGGAATGGTGTTTCTAGCAGGTTTAGGGGGTTACATGATAGCTTCCCTGTTTTTCCTGAGGTTTCCCTATTTGTTACACAAGAAAAAGAAGTTGAGATTTAACGCAGTGCATATCAGTCATAGAGGAGGTAATTGTAGTAGGAGAGTGAAAGGGTTTTTAATTCAACCCTTTTCCCAAACAATTCTGTCTTTCAACTACCTTGGAGAAGAAGGCTTTTTGAAAAAATTGTGAGAAAAGGAGAAAATCTGGTAACCAGCATTTTTTCCTATTCGACAATGTTTTCTTTCCCTCCATAGACATTCATCACTCCATCCACACATAATTTGTTGTCTGCAGATGCTTTGAATTTGGACCATTCTAAAATTTTGTTGTCTGGTAAAGCACATGTTAATCATTTAGCAAACAGTCCCCTCTTTTAACAACCTTGAGGAAAACAGCTGTTTTGAGAACACCCATAATTGGAAAAAAATCAAAATTGTACTAATTTGGTTCAGAAAAGAGCTACCTTGAAATTGCAGACAGTTGAGTCTTACTTCTGCACCAAAAATGTCTGTTGGGTTCACATGGCTTACAAGGCTGTTATGGTTAATTTGTGGCCGTGCAAATGCTTTCAAGTTGGAAAAGTCTAAAATTTTGTTTTTTAGTACAGAGTTGCAGGCATGATACATTTTTTTTTTCTTTCAATTCTCACAGATTTTCAATCTCTTCCTGTAAAGGTAAGGATATATTTAGGAATATAATGCAAACAATGACACAACAGAAATTTAAATCAAGGAAAGGAAAATTCAAAATAACCATTTTTGAATGACATTGAAAACTTTTCTGACAATGAGTTCAATAAGCAT
Source organism: Tridacna gigas (assembly GCA_945859785.2). Classification (NCBI taxonomy): domain Eukaryota; kingdom Metazoa; phylum Mollusca; class Bivalvia; order Cardiida; family Cardiidae; genus Tridacna; species Tridacna gigas. Next base: position 27,371,545 of record OX244042.2, on the reverse strand, counting down.
CTGTTCTTGTTCTTTTCACCACACCATCTTGTTGTCAAAAGCAGCAAACTGCAGAAAAATTCATTAAGATTTGTGCTATAATGTGTTTGTTTCTTACCTTCTGTGAACAAGCAGAAATTGCTCATTCAGAGCAATTCCTCCTTTTGTCAAACTGTAAGTTTTACATGAATGATGATTGTATTATCTGTTTATGAAATGATAAAACTTGGGACTTGTCCAAATTGAAAGCATTTGGAAATAACAAATTGAATGTGGCTGAAATGATGGTAATGGTATGTGAAAGTGTAGAAAATTGTTACCAGCATTTTCTCCTTTTCCCACAATGTTTTCATAAGCCTTCTTCCCCAGGGTATTTAAAACTCAGGATTATGTGGTAAAGGGTTAATTTATTAGACTTTTACTCTTGTAGAATATCTGTACTTGACAAATATGTCATTATTTTTGTTTTCATTTAAATTTCATCTCAGGTGCTGGTGAAAATTGTGAAAATACCATTGGAGCTTTTAAGCAGTGAGTACATCTTTCTCTTGACTTCTGTTTAAAGATACATCTATACTCATTTTCAGCCAGTTTTTCATCTTTATTTCATGAAACTATAATCATTCTTGTTTCTTCATGCCAATTGTTGCCCCTGATGGTTGCAAGGTTGCACTGATTATGATGGATAGAAAATGCATTTCATTTTTTGGAGGCTTTCAAAGAAATCACTTTTGTTGTTTCCAGTTGTGAAAATGTACAAATCCCTTAAGTTTCTCTACCCTTTACACCATATATAATTGGTAATTTATCTACGTTTACACAGCTGACTAAATTTTTGGCCATTTTACACACTATCAAGTTTTAACAGTGTTTTTTTTCTCTCTGTGACTGTGAGGATGCATCTTTAATTAACTCATGTATCAAGACAGTATCTAATAAAAGGATAGTTATGATTCATATTTCAAATACACATTATTATCAGTCTCATCTTGATCTACAATGTCTTATAAACAGGACCTATGGTATTGATTTTATTAGGATTATCACAGTACTATTCTGTCCTGATGCAGACCACTTTTGAAAACATTGTAGTAAAAAGACAAGTTGCTTTCGGATAGCATATTCTCCTTTTCCAACAGTTTTCACATCTTTTCATGAAGTTCATAAAGTAAAGATATTACTGTTTTTGCCATTGAAGAATTTATTTCTTATGATAAACGTAATCCTTTTGATTAAATGGTGTTTCAAACTGCTTTCATTCAGTTATATCGCTGCAACAGCTCTGTTACTCATATGTTTCCAGGAGATCAGCAGTGCTAAGCTGGGGCTCTACCGCACCTTACCCAAGAACACTCCAAAGCAACTAGCACTGCCAGCAGGAATGACACCAAGAATGCAGATCAATAGCTCTATCTCTTTCAACATCAAATACTGTATATACACTTAATTAGTCTCTTTCAGTTGTTGAAAATACATGTACAATCCACTTATACTTCCGGGTGTGTCTAAACAAGTCAACAACATAGATTGAAGATTAGACTGCATATTCTGTGCCATCTGATCTTGATCTATACTCTTCACAGAAAGCTCCTGTTTTTGTCTATGGCACTGAAAGGGTTGAACATTGTGCCCTCTTCCAAGAAGGTCAAAGACTCATTTAACAACATGGTATTACAATTCAATAACACAGGGCTTGTTTCGTGGTTTTGTTACAGTGCAATCAGCCAGGGAACAGATATGTTGGAGATTGACTGTCATCTGACTCGGGATGGTGTGGTAGTTGTGTCACATGACCAAAATTTACAGAGGACATGCGACCATCCAGACAACATTGCAGATCTAAATTATTCTGTAAGCATTGAAGTCTTTGCCATATGACACAATTTTAGTCTTGATATTGACAGCTGCTGCAAACAAAGAATTAAATACAGCTCAAATGATGGAATTTGTCTTTGGAAGGGAAGAAAACTTTGTAGAAAAATGCTGGTTACTAGCATTTTCTAAGTTTCTCACAATTTTTTTGAAAGTCTTCTTCTCCAGATTTATTTAGCCTTTATCACACAATCCTGAGCTTTAACAACCCTGCAGAAAAAAAAAGTTTCGAAAACAATTTGGAAAAAGGAGAAAATGCTGGTAACCAGCATTTTCTCCTTTTTCCCAGAATGTTTTCTACCCTTTCAGAGAAAAATTTCAATGTTTGAGTCATATTTGATTTATTGTCTGCAAATGCTTGGGATCTGGACTTGGCCAAAATTTTGTTGTTTGGTAAAGAGTTAAACATGGAATTGCTTGGTGACAGGGTAAACTATACCTTGAGAACACTTTTTAACTGAACGTTGGGCACGTTTTTGTATCTGCCTCACACTCACTTTTATCACTGAATTTTTAACAGGCTGTTTTAACTCTTTACCACACGGAAAAACTTTCGACCTGTCCAAACTGAAAGCCTTTGCAGATGACAATTTGAATGTGGTTGAAATGATGGAATTTTTCGTTGATACAGTAGAAAACATTGTGGGAAAAGGAGAAAATGCCAGTAACCAGCATTTTCTCCTATTTCCATGTTTTCTTAACCCTTTCCCAAACGACAAATTTTGGACTGGTCCAAATTGAAAGAGTTTATAGAGGACAATTTTAAATTTGATGAGAATGGCAGAAAGTTCTCAAAAAGGGTAGAAAACACTGTGGGAAAAGGAGAAATTGCTCGTTATGAGCAATTTCTCCTTTTCCCACAGTGTTTTCAAAAGACTTGTACTGCAGACACATGAAAACCAGGGCTTGTTTGGGAAAGGGTTAAGGCTTCTTCTTCAGGGTTGTTAAAATTCAGGATTGTGTGGTAAAGTATTAACACTTTACCACACAATCCTGACTTTTAACAACCCTGAGAAAGAAAGCTTTTGAAAACATCATGGGAAAAGGAGAAAATGCTGGTAACCAGCATTTTCTGTTTTTCCACAATGTTTTCTACCCTTCCTAAAAAAAATTGCAATTTTTGAATAACATTTGTTTTGTCGTCTGCAAATGCTTTCAATTTCGACCGGTCTAAAATTTTGTTGTTTGGTAAAGAGTGACTCATGAGCATAATTATAGATCACATAAAAATGTGTAGAAATGGCTTTCTTTGAAAGATCAAAACTACTTTATACTTTTGCTTATCTTGAAATGTCTTTAGTTAATCTTTTACCTCACAATCCCGAATGTAAATGACCCGTGAGAAGAAAGCTTTTGAAAGACATAGATATAGACATTTTATTCAGTATCTAGGCCATCAACCCATTTACATGTATACAAAGAAAGAACATACACAGTGTCTGACAGAAAGTGACTACTAAATTTCTAAGGAAATCTTAACATACCAGTAGATTCGAACATTTGAAAACATTTTACGAAAAGGAGAGAATGCTGGTGACTAGTGTTTTCTTCTTATCCCACAATGTTCTCTGCCCTCAGAGAGTAAAATTTTGTCAATTGGCAATTGAAAGATTAAATTTTACAGTAAAATTTGTATAATTGTATGATGTTTAATAAAACATACCCCAGATACTTGTAATAAAGAGTCTTGTTGTATGTTTACAGGAGCTTCCACCATACAAAGAGGAGCTAGAAGTTAGTTTTGAACCAAGTAAGTAAAGCCCTTAAACAAACAATACCATGTTATAGGCTTTTGAAAACATGGTAGGAAACTGAGTAAATGGTGGTTAACAACATTTTTTCTCTCTCCAATTATGTTGTTTAACCTTTCAAAAACTAACCCTATGATGTAAGCCATATTGAATTTGTCATCTGCAAATGCTTTGAGTTTGGACATGTCATCTGGTAGAAAGTTATTAGTTTGTCAGAAAGATGTTTTACAGGGGTAAATAGTTTTCAATGGCACACTGGAAAATACAGGGGACCCAAGGGATTGAACTTTTATTTAATCCTTTACCACACAAATGTGTGTGTAATGATCCAGAGGAAAAAGAATTTTGAAAACATTGTTGGAAAAGAAGAAAATGCTAGTACCCCCTTTCAAAGACAAATTCTTTAATATGAACCACATTTAATTTGTTGTCTGCAAATTCTGTTTTGGACTCATCTAAAATTTTGTGGTTGAGTAAAGGGTCAAGGCTTGTGAGAAATTCTTTGGTTCTAGGATAGTAATCTCAATGAATGTTATTTTTCTCTCACCAGTTTTCACTTTTTTGTCTTTATTTAATGTGAGAAAGCAGCCAGTGACTAGAAATATGTGTTGTGGTATGACACATGCTAGGTAAAGAAATACCAGATACACATGCAAAAATTGCAATGGCCACCTGCAAATAACTGTAACACTGGAAAACTGCAATTAATACCAAAAGTTACCCCAAGCAAACATGCAGAATAACTGTGACCTACTTGAAGGAAAGATTGAAATGATACATGCCTTCTTGAAAACTTCTTCATGTATGGTTTCTTTTTGTACATTAGATTGTGTTTGCCAGTGTGGTGAAGACCGAAGAATTCCAACTTTAAAAGAAGTTTTTACAGAGTTTCCAAACATACCAATCAATATAGACGTCAAAGTTCCGGATGAGGAGTTGTATGAAAAGGTAAATTTGGTCAGGGGCTAGGTGGTTGTTTTATTACAGAAGAAATAGCCTGATATTTATACATGTTCTATATATACATCTTCTTCAAACTTCTGCATCCCTTTTATTTCCAGGACAACCAAACTCATTACACAATTAACCCTTAAGCTGCTGAATATATGGCACAAACCTTAACTCTTTATCAAACGACAAAATTTTAGACTGGTCCAGATTGAAAGCAGTTGCAGATGACAAAATAAAGGTGACTGTAAAAATTGAAATTTGTTTTGGGAAAGGTAGAAAACATTCTGGGAAAAGGAGAAAATGGTGGTTACCAGCATTTTCTACTTTTCCCACAATGTTTTCAAAAGGCTTCTTTCTCAGGGTCGTTAAAAGTTGGGACTGTGTGGTAAAGAGTTAAAGCAGGTTATAAAAACCAAGATTTTGCTGTTTCATTGGTATTTTTGGGGGAAAAATATCTTCTTATCAGACAGTGTAGATCCAAGATCGGACTGCACCGTCCGCAAAAGGTCAGTTGCGATTAGCAGCCTAAGGGTTAATCTGAAATTAGGTTTAAATATTTTGAAACAAAGCTCAGCTGTGAGAGAGGAATAAATTCTGTTCCAGGATTTAACAGGCACTTAATGAATATAAATCCCCAGCTACCGGGCCTCTTTACCGGTAACTCCTTACCAAACAACAAAATTTTATTATTAACTTTGTATTGCAGTTTAACGCTGTTTTAACAGCTAAGATCATATCACAGCGGTCAGTGCACCTACACATGTGTTTACCTGCTTTCTGACACCAGTACTGACACAATGTTCTTTCCAAGTCACTAACTACCTTTTTGATATGCATCAGAGGTGAGAGGCAAAAAATCACTGTAACTAAAGTTTACTTCAACTGGGTATTGAAGGCACAACCTCCAGATCATGAGTCCGATACACTAACCTAAACCACTGAGCTACCCAGGCATGCCAGAATTTTAGACTTGTCAAAATTGAAAGTATGTGCAGAGCACTTTCTTGGTTTTGACATATTCTCACTTTTAGATAGTGGCTGGGCCATAGAATATGTTCATCTTTACAGATATTCCATCAACCATCACAGTAAGATAAAACCTACATTTACAAACTTGTTAATGTTTCTTAAACAACAGGTGAATGCCCTGATACAAGAATTTCACAGAGAAGATCTCGTAATTTGGGGCAGTTTGAAAAGTTCTGTGACAGACATCTTGTACAAGCTGGTAAGCCTAGTCATAGCACTGTTTTAACCCTTTACCACACGACAAAATTTTAGCTTGGTCCAAATTGAAAGCATTTGTAGATGACAATTTCAATGATGCTCAGTTGGTGCAATTTTTCTTTGATAGGGTAGAAAACATTGTGGGAAAAGGAGAAAATGCTGGTTACCATCATTTTCCCACAATGTTTTCAGAAGGCTTAATTCCCAGGGTCGTTAAAGGCAGCATTAAGCACACTGTATTGAGATTTTTGGCCTTGCTTGAATGAATTTTTTTTACTCCTATGTAAGGCAGGTCACTTTTTTAAACCTGTGAAATAGAGTTCGGTAACTCATTACATCATGAAAAAATGGACTACAACTTTGTAACATAAGGATAAATATGAGCCATGCCCTGTGAAAAGACGACTTAATGCATTGCGAAAAGTATTGGCCTAGGTCAGCCTGCGCAGTCCGCACAGGCTGACCTGGGCTGAAACTTTTGGCTGCTGGTCAATTTTCTGTGCGTCAAAGGACCAGTCTACCTTAAGATATAGTTGGTTGTTAGACATTACGGATATTATGGATCCCTAATTATGTGATGAATTGCTTGGTATCATGCATTACAGAGATGCATTAAGCCCCCTTTTGCCAGAGCATGGCTCAATTATGAATTATGGTTTAACTCTTTACCAAACAATTCTGAGTTTTAACAACCCTGAAAGAGAAAGCTTTTGAAATTTCTGTTGGAAAAGGAGAATTGTCTGGTAACCAGCATTTTCTCCTTTTCCAACAATGTTTTCTATCCTATCAAAGGACGAAATCATCATTTGAGCTAGATTCAATTTGTTGTCTGCCAATGCTTTCAATTTGCTCGAATGAAAAATTTTGTTGTTTGGTAAAGTGTGATAGATTTGGGGCTGGAAAGAGATATTGTCTGTTACAAGCAATCTCTGTACTCGCTAAAATTGATCTGCTGGTAACCAGCATTTTCCCTTTCTCCCACTAAAATATTTTCTACCTTTTCAAGGAGTATCCTAACATTTTGCACATCCGATTTGTTTTTGTCTGCAAATGCTTTCATTTAGTACAAGTCAGATATTTTGTCATCTAGTAAAGAGTTAGGTGTAAAATGATAATTATAAAAGACAAACATTTCAGTAAGATTTTTATTTCATTATACTAGTACTTAACACCATCTTCCACTTCACCTCAACCATAGTGTAGCAAGTGTGCAGTTACCGATGCTTCCTGGCTTATCTACCAATTCTGTTTGGGTAGGGGAAGGCTGGGCAAATGCCCTGCCCAGTGCCACTATTACGATTACTGACTCCAGTGCGGATCAAAATTGGGGTACCTAGATATATTTATTATTCTAATTATACACCCTAATCCCAAGAGTGCAAGAGAGGGTATAGCATGGGGGTACCAATACTCGGCTGTGGCTGCTTTCCAGTGAAAATTCCTTGTAGCGAGAGGGGCATAACTATGTCAAAAGTGTTTTTAGGGTTACCTGGCCTTTTGGTATTGGTTCCCCTTTTGAAAGTTAACAACTAGCCCAAGTTTGGAGTAAATATCTTCAGTAACAATAGAGGTATGAGAACTTGTTAAAGTTTTTCCATAAGGACAATGAGAACAGCTGACCTAAAAACAAAGATAAACAAAATTGAAAAAGTGTCAAGGTGGTTTTTTGCCACATTGTCACTATCTAGCAGGTAGAATTTGGAGAAGAAAAACACTGAAACATGGACTTTTCAGTAAATGGTCTGAAGTCAAGAACCACCCTTCAATTTTTGTCCATGAAAAGTATACATGTATTTAATCATTTTATTTATCATCTATTTCAGAATCCAGACATACCACTATTGTTTTCAGCTAGGCGGGTGTTTAAATTAGTATTCCTGTTCTACTCAGGGTTACTTCCATTCGTTCCTCTCCATGAGTCAGCGTTTGAAATTGTGATGCCAAGTATAGTGCTTCGGTAAGTATTCTTAATCTGGATCATTCTTGATTTTAGTATCTTTACTCTAGGTCATTCTTGATCTTTATTTTTAATGAAGAATCTTAAGAATTGACTTTTTTGGGGTTTTCCAATATATACAAAAGAGTTTATAGGCAGTAAGAGAGAAGCTTTAACCCTTTACCACTCAATTCCAAGTTTTAATGACCCAGATGAAGAGGGCTTTTGAAAACATAGTGGGTAAAGGAGAAAATGATGGTAACCAGCATTTTTTCTCATTCTCACAATGCTTTCTACACTTCTAGAGACAAATATCATTTGAACTACACTTAATTTGTCGTCTGCAAATGCTTTCAATTTGGACAAGTCGAAAAGTTCATATCTGGTACAGGGTTAAATTGAAGTACATGTATTAGTATTTAAGCATTTTTTTGTCTCTATTTAATTATCCAGTAGTGCCAAGAAGACCATGGCAAAAACCAGGAAACAGAGAGCTTTTATCCATATTGTTGATTTGTGAGTAGAACTGTCATTTTGGGCATAGCCCTCGAATAATTTTTCTTATTGACAATCACAAAAATAGATTTCATTTGCATTTGATATGATTTACATGACAGAAACCATGATTTCAGACGAAGAAGGGTGAAGCCAAAACAAACTTCAAGTATTTGAGGGTTAATCATGGCCTATACTCTCTTGAAAAATTAAAACTGTTGCAGAACCAACAAATACCCCCCCCCCCCAGCACCTTGTCACTGAAGCAGCCCAATGAGAGAACAGAAATGATTTTCAAAGCAAAGATCACTAGTGACCTTGACCCGTGTGACCGCAAAAAGTTAGGGCACCTCCTTGGGTCATGAGCAACACTTGTATAAAGTTTCAGGGTCCGAGGTCAGACAGCTATTGAGTTAGAGCATGGAAATGATTTTCAAACAAAGTTGACTTGTGACCTTAACCTTTGACCCATGTGACCCCAAAACAATAGGGCACCTGCTTGGATCATCAGCAAAACATGTATTAAGTTTCAGGGTCCTAGGTCAAACAGGGTCCTAGGGGTTAACAACCCAAATAAAGAAAGCTGTTGAGTACATTATGGGAAAGGAAGAAAATGCTAGTTAAGGCCCGGTCCCACTGGTCGATGGACACAAAACGTATGCAAAAAGGACGCAGCGGACAAGCAAAATTTCGGGGGTGGCTCCATCCGTTTTCATCCGCTCCAGAAATAGACAAAAATGGCGAAAATTTGCGAAAACGGAACGGAAAAGAACGGACGTTGGTAGTATGTAGCGGGGATGTTAAACAGATGTACATCGGAAGCCTAGCGGATGAAGCGGATGCACCACGTACTCCTAACGGAAACAAAGGGGATGCCGCGCTGATGTATATCGGATGCAAACCGTTCACTGCGCATGCGTGGGGTATGAATTGCGTCCGCACCGCGGATAGAAAGAGATGCAGCACGCACGCAGTCAGCATAAAGCGTAAAGACATGCTGGCGGCTACATCGATACATCTCTACTACATCTTCCCACACAGCTCTTTGACGTGTCCTACTGTCTAAAACTTGATACAGTCTGAACAGGTTGTGGTTCTGCTGTTGAATGAGTGCAGCTATAATATGGACTCTTTGATCATCCATGGTGGAGAACAATTGATGATGTTGAAGAACAAGACCAAGGGTGATGAGGTCTGTACACCACGGTTGCTCGACTCATACTGAGATCCAGATGATTTTCTCTTCCTTTTTATACAAAATATCGGTTGTCCGCTAGGTGTCCATCTACATACTCTAGACATACTACAGACATCTTAAATATACGAGATACATCCCAGATACAAGGGCTTTGTCCATTTTGAATATTTTACATACGTGATGCATACGCTTACATCCTTTCTATTTCCATGCTACTTACGATGTATAGACGTTCCATGTACCTTATCTTTCCCCCCTCTTTCTGTTTTCATCTGCAGCGGATTTGAGCTGCGAGGATGCCCAGAGGATGCAGAGAGGATACAGCGGACGTTTAACGGATGATAACAGACATAGAACGTTTGTTGCTCGTATATGTCACGGATTTACATCGTACACGGCGGAAAGTCCATCCGTTCTAAAAGTTTTGTGCAGCTCAAAACTTTTTGTGCGGATGAAATCACAATGGACGGATGCTCGGTGGAAAGAGCGTATGAAACACGTATGCAATGAGTACACAACGGATGCATAGCATTTTCCAACGGATGGCAAGATTTTTTTACGTTTTACATCCTCTTTGCATCCGTAAGTGCAGTGGGACCGGGCCATTATCAATATTCATTTCATTATGAAATTAACCCCTTTCCATGCAATTTCCTATGATGCAATTTAGATTAAATGACATTGACACCCACTTTTTTTCTGTAGAACTCTGATAGATATTTTCTGTTTGTATAAATTCTAGTTTACTAATGAGACCAGCATTAATCAAGCACTTGAAGAGAAGAGGAATTCCGGTAAGAATAATTTATTTTATTGACTTCATTCTTTAACCCTTTACCACACAATCCTTACTTTTAAAGACCCTGAGAAGGAAAGCTTTTGACAACATTGTGGGAAAGGAGAAAATGCTGGTAACCAGCATTTTCTCCTTTTCCCACATTGTTTTCTACCCCTCCTAGAACAGATTTTAATTTTTGTGTCATACTGTTTTCAATTTGGGTAAGTCTAACAATTTGTCGTTTGATACCAAAAAGCTTAATTCATTCTGATTTCCCTTATTCTAGCAGGGTAATTTCAAAGATGTTCATTGCAAATCTATTGATTAGCCAGTAATTAAAAAAAGTACTGTAATGTAAAAACCATGTTTTTTTTTTCAACATCTTGCTCTAATTTCAAGCTGTGGAGATAAAAGCTAAGAGGATATAAGATTTTTCAGTGAAAGATCGAAATTTATATTTCACAAGTGGCACAACAACGAGTGAAAATATTACCACCATATGATGTTCATGAGATGAAATCAGTTTCCATCTTTCATTTAAAAGCATTTTCAGACAACATATAGAATGTAAACCAAATGATTGGTTAAGCTTTTGAAAAGATTGGAAACATTGTGGGAGAAAATGCTGGTAACCAGCATATTCTCCTTTTCCTACGATGTTTTGAAAAGAAATATTTTCAGACATATAGGTGGGTACTAAATGATGAAGCAGGACTGCACATTTAACTCTTTACCAAACAACAAATTTTGAGACTAGTCCAGCATGAAAGCATTTGCGGATGACAGAATAAGTATGACTGAAAAATTGAAATTTGTTTTCGAAGGGGTTGAAAACATTGTGGGAAAAGGAGAAAATGCTGTTTAGGAGCATTTTCTCCTTTTTCCACAGGCTTCTTTCTCGGGGTCATTAAAAATCGGGATTGTGTGGTAAAGGGTTAAAGCAGGGTAATCTTGATTTTCCCATTCTTTCAAAGAGAACAAAAGCTTTAACTCTTAACCACACAATCACAAGTTTTAACGACCTTGAAGATGCTGGTTAATTACAATGTTATCTGCAGTATGCAGTATTAACCCTTTACCAGATGACAAAATTTTAGCCTTCTCCAAATTGAAAGCATTTGCAGACGACAATTTCAATTTGGCTAAAATGGTGCAATTTTTCTTTGATAGGGCAGAAAACATTGTGGGAAAAGGAGAAAATGCTGGTTACCAGCATTTTCTCCTTTTCCCACAATGTTTTCAAAAGGCTTCTTTCCCAGGGGCGTCAAAAGGGGTCATTGTGCGGTAAAGGGTTAAGGTCGAATCCAATCTTTTAAGCCATATTAAATGTCATCTGCAGACTCTTTCAGTTTGGAGAAGTGCAAAAATTTCCTGTGTGGTAAAGAGTTAATGGACATTCCAAAGGTTTGATGGTTTCTTTAAAATATTTTCAGACATATCTATGGGTACTGAATGATGAAGAAGAGTGGAAGAGGGCTTTCAAACTGGGAGCGACTGGTGTGATGACAGATTTTCCCACAAAACTGAACCAGTTTTTAGAAGAGCACCCACAGTACCGTGAAGGTGTAATTAAAAGTTGAATCCTAGATCTCAGATAATTTTTGTGATAGCATCAATTTTATTTTTTTCTAATGTTTTTTCTGTTTAATTTTTTTTTCTTCTTATTTAATTTTTAGCTCGGCTGTTTGTGAAGAAAACGACAAGGTATTACTGTAGCCCTGTCGCCATCTGCATCGTCGTGGGAAAACTGACATTTTACAATATTTCTGTTATTACTGAAGACACTTGCTTCAAACTTAGGTTGTTAATTATCAGAAGTGCAACATATACAACAAGGGCAAGTAATCATCAAAGTATTTTTGACAGTTATGCCCCTTTTTCAACTTCGAATTTTCACTAAAGATCAAGCATCCGCAGCCAAGCGTTGGCACCCATATGAGGAGCTCTTCTTTTTTATACTTCAACTAATGCAAGAAAACAGCGTAGCTGTAATTTTGTTTGCTTATCCCTTTACCAAACAATCATGTGTTTTAACCACCTGAAGGTATTTGAAAACACTGTTAGAAAAGGAGAAAATGCTGGTAACCAGCATTTTCTCCTTTTCCACTATGTTTTCTATCCTTTCAGAGACAAATGCCACCATTTGAGCCATTTTATTTGAATTTTATTTGTTGCCTGCAATTCTTTCAATTTGGATGTGTCTACAATTGTGCCACTGGTAAAGTGTTATACAAGCTGTCATGACTGCTGCTAAACTGTTTTGCAGAATATCTGTCAATAACTTGTTGATCATGTGTGCATATCCTATAGATGAACAAGTTAGTACTACAGAATTACATTTTGCTAATTAATCAAACAAAATTAAGTGCTTGATTTCTTTGTGAACTAGTAATAAGTAAGCATTAACCCTCTATCTTCCAATCCCAAATTTATGTGACCCTAAGAAAGGAAAAAGAAACCTTTAGAAAACATTGTGGGAAAAGGAGAAAATGCTGGTAATAAGCATTTTCTCCTTTTCCCACCTTGTTATCTACCCTTTCCAAGGCATATTCCATCATTTGAGCCATATTTGTCCACAAAGGCTTACAATTTAGACCAGTCTAAAATTTTGTCTTGTGGTAAAGAGTCAGAGAAGCTGTATATACTATAATTATATTCTCTGTGCATGTTTACAATAGCATTTTGTTCATTTTTAGCTCCACTGGCCAAAGGCCAGCGGGCTTATGTCATGGCCCTGTGTCCGTTGTGCGTCCGTCCGTCCATCCGTGCGTTAACTTTTATTTCAAACATCTTCTTCTCTGAAACTACCCATCCAATTTTCATGAAACTTCACAGAAATGATCCTGCCATGGTCCTCTTCAGAATTTCTTGAAAGAATTTGATTCCTTCAAAACTCTGGTTGCCATGGCAACAAAACTGAAAAATATTGGAAATCTTTAAAAATCTTCTTGTCTGAAACCATAAGGCATAGGGCTACGAAATTTGGCATGTAGCTTTATGTAGTAGACCTCTATCACGTTTCTTGAAATTATAGCCCTGGGGTCAAAATTGGCTCTGCCCCAGGGGTCACAAGTTTTACATAGGCTTATATAGGAGAAAACTTTAAAAATCTTCTTGTCTGAAACCATAAGGCATAGGGCTACGAAATTTGGCATGTAGCTTTATGTAGTAAACCTCTATCATGTTTCTTGAAATTATAGCCCTGGTGTCAAAATTGGCTCTGGCCCAGGGGTCACAAGTTTTACATAGGCTTATATAGAGAAAACTTTAAAAATCTTCCTGTACCTAGCCATAAGGCCTAGAGCTACCAAATTTTGCATTTAGCTTGATCTAGTTGGGGTCTACCAAAAGTGCCCAAATTATAGTCCTGGGGTCAATTTGGCCTCATGCTTGGTGGGGGGGGGGGGGGGTGTCACAAGATTTACATAGGCTTACATGGGGAAAACTTTTAAATCTTGGTGTACATAGCCATAAGGCTTAGGCTACCAAATTTTGCATAATTATAGCATTATCTAGTGGACAACTACAAAGAGGGCCCAAGTTACAGCCCTAGGATCAAGTTTGGCCCTGCACCAGGGATCACAAGTTTTACATGGGTTTATGGAGTGAAAAGTTCAGAAACCGTCTTGTTACTAGCCATAAGGCCAAGAACTCCCAAATTTGGCATGTTATTCTTCTAATACACATATTCCCCATTTAGTTCGACTGTAGCCCTGGGGTCAAAGTTTTATAAGGGCTTATGTAGTGAAGACTTCTCTTCATGGTTTATATTTATAAGCCAGTGGAGCAATACAGGGCCATCATGGCCCTCTTGTTACAATGCTTTCACTGGTTTCCTGTTAGAGATGTGTCTGAATGCATCTAGGTAAAGCAAATACGCTGTAGATAAATCACAATTACCAATTTACAAATAAAATGTGAAGAACTGCAAAATTTTGTCGTTGAAAGTTATAGGTATGTAATTAAAGGAATATTATTTTGTAACTTTCCTGATGCTTGTATTTACTTCTCGCTGCATAAGAAATTTTGACATCTTGCTCGACCTTCAATATCTAATTTTCTCACGCTGCTCGAATTAAATACATGCACCAGGAAAGTTACTACAAAATAATATTTCGTATATATTTATGGAAGGCAAATATCTTTTATTAATAATAATGGGGAAAAGTTGTAGGAAAAGAAACTAATGCTATTATATTGCTTTATAACAAAGGATTGCTCCTGTAACCCCATTTTTTTCTAATTTTGTTTGTAACAGTGTAAAAAGTTTTATTATGGTAATGTGATCATTTTGATAGTAGGAAAAAGCAAGTGTGCCAAACTGTCCTGTGCTGCCCGAGTTATTGCTTAGAATCAATGTGGGTCTGTATTCACCAACCATTCCTAATTGCATTCAGGTTTAGCCAACCAGAAGTGGTGTTACTTTCTAAATGTAGAATTAGTCTATGAATGCAGTTAAGAATGGTTGGTGAATACGGACCCTGTCTCTTTCTGTAGAGTTTTATGTTTACTGTGATGATTTTTTTTTTCAGTCTTTGTTACTGAGAAACCTTGCTTACTTCATAGAGTTTTATGTTTACTACATGTATGTTATTATTTTTATCAGCATCTTCCTTGTATTGTTAAAAATTTCCCGACATTTGCTTCAAAGTTAATTTTTCATACAAGTCGTTACTGGTATTTTTAATATTTATAATACCATATATTCATTTTTTTATAACGGAACTTGAAGCCAAAACTTGACCAAAAATTCTCTTTTGTAAAATTGATCAAATACATTTACATGTATTGTCATTTTGAAGTGATCGTGTAGTCTTACACAAATAATTTATTCTTTGAACACAATGCTCAGATTACAGCTTAATCCTTTATCACACAATCCCGACTCAAGGACCCTCAGGAAGAAGGCTTAGAAAATATTGTGGGAAAAGGACAAAATGCTGGTAAGCAGCATTTTCTTCTTTCCCCACAATGTTTTCTTCCCTTTGAAATAGAAATTTCATGTTGTGAATAACAACTGATTTGTCGTCTGCAAATCATTGAAATGCTTTCAATTTAGGCGAAGCTATAATTTTCTTGTTTGGTAAAAAGCTAATTCTTTACTAAGCAGGCTCTTGTTTCTACAACCCTTGGGAAGAAGGCTTTTGAAAACACTGGAAGAAAAGGAAAATACTGTTATCCAGCATTGTTTCCTTTCCCAACAGTTTTACTTACCCTTTCAAAGACAAATCCTGTCATTTAACTCTTTACTAAATCTTAGGCTGGTCCAAGTTGGAAAACATTTGCAGCTGACATTTAATAATTTAATAGCTTGAATGATGATTTCTGTCTTTGATAGGGTAGAAAACATTGTTGGAAAAGGTGAAAATACTGGTTACCAGCATTTTCTCCTTTTTCCACAATGTTTTCAAAAGCCTTCTTCTTTGGGGTTGTTAAGGCTCCTGGTTGAGTGGAAAAAGTTTAAGTAAGCATTAACTTGTCATCTATGGTGCTTTCAATCAGCAGGAGTCTTAAGATTTTGCTATTAAAAAAAATAATAATCTATGTAACAAAGTAAGGAATTTCGACAGAAATTGATGGGAAACAGGACATCTTTCATAATTTCTAAATGTATCTTCTGCCAGCATTCTTTGCTGGGAAATACGGATTTTAAGTATTTTTTTCCTTCTTGTACATATTTTTGGGTTCCATAACTTGCTAAAAATAAAATCTGGTTAGAGTTTCTTTTAGTTTCTGCCTCTCCTGAATACTAGCAGTCAAGTATTTTGAAGGTATTTCTTTATGCTTTTTCATATCTATACCAGTTACTGGTGACATTTCACCCTCAACACAATACCACACAACAAAAAATTTAGACTTGACCAAATTGAAAGCAGTTGCAGACGACACTTTAAATGTGGCTGAAATGATGGACTTTTGTCTTTGATAGAGACTGAGTAGAAAACTTTGTGGGACAAAGATAAAATGCTGGTTAGCAACATCTCCTTTTCCCACAATGTTTTCAAAAGCCTCTTTCCTCAGGGTTGTCAAAACTTAGGATTGTGTGGTTAGGGTTACTGATTTATTATATCAAGATGAATTATGCCATCTTGCAGAGGCTACTTTTGAAAAAAATCTGGCAAAGTGATTGTTATGAGCAACGTCTACTTTGCCAAAATTATTTCATATTTATGAAACATCTCTTGTGCTGACCACACCTATTTGACTTTGATGTTTTCAAAGTCTACACTACCTGTTAAGCAATGGACATTTTCTAAAGCTTCCTTGGAGTTAAAGCAATATTTAAATTTTCATAGATAGAATTACCTACCGTGTTCACATGCTAGTCTCTCATCTCTGTATCTTTCCCCTGTCTTACTAGAAGCCTGTTCCATCATTGTCTTACAAGTGCACATGGTTGATTTTTTTTTCTTGTTGAAATAAAGTGGGGAAAAGAACTTTAACTGTTGCAATATTATGCTGTCTGAATAGATCCAATCGTGATTGATAAACTTCCCGTGTTATTTCATTCTGTGTCATACTAAAAACCAACAATGAATGGCCCCCTCACTTCCCTAATTTCAGCCCATTAGATTTTTTCTTTTGTAAAGGACCTTGTGTACAATCCCGATCCAGCCACTCTTGATGACTTGGCGCACAATATTAACCAGATAATTAGGCAGATAAACACATAGCCATGCACAGATGTGATCACTAAGTTCAAAGACATTGCAACACTGTCATCCATGAAAATGAACCTAATTTGGAATACACACGATAAATTCAAGTTTATGCGGAGCAAGTTTAGTGCTTATTATTATTGGATTGTGGAAATGAGGTAAAACTTTAAAGGGTATATGACATGGAAATAACAAGCATTTGAATTTAATGCAAAGGGTGGTGAAAGGGTCAAAGTAGACTGTAGCATGCTCAGATTGAAATATTGTATCATCACTAGGTGTTATATTTTGTCCCTAGACTGATCAGCTTGTATTTATTTTTATTTCAATATTTGTATTATTTTCATGAATTTTCTTGATGCAGATTCCTCTGCCATTCGCAGATTTTATATATGTTATAATTAGTAAGTGCTTGTTACTTTTACACATTACTGTTGTTGTTGTCAGATAAATATCATACTATTTTGTACTTGCATTCTATGTTTTGCAGTATTATTCTTAAAACCCTTAGCACAACTTCAGTGAAATTTGGCAGACTGAAGATCAAGAGCAAACTGTACAGAATTTCTGAGGATTGATGATAGTCGTTGCAATAGGATTCACTCCTCTCTCATGACCTAACATTGTGTCTATGATCGTAATGTGCACTTTGGAAACCTGTCAGTTGGACAGAATGTTATGCCAAGTACTAGGCAAGCATAGATAGGCTCACTGTCCGTTGCAATATTTTAGCTACATTTTTAAGTTGTCTCCAGTTGCTTTCAATTTGGACAAGTCTAAAATTTTGTCTTCTTGAAAGGGTAATGCAATAATAAATCCATAGGGTTATTAAATATCTTGTTATTATTACCAAACAAGTCATTACTCCTTTTCCAAAATTGTTTTCAAAAAAATCTACTATGAGGGCGTAAAATCGTACAAGTTTGGTGATTGATCAAATTCTCCATTGTATCATACTTTCCTGCGTATTTTTTAACCTTTACCACACATTTTTGTATTTCAACAACCTTAGGGAAGAATGCTGTAGAAAATAATGTGGGTATAGGAGCAAATGCTGTTGACTAGCATTGTCTCTTAATTTCTACAAGGTTTTCTATCCACCATTTGTGCATATTTATCTTCATCTGCAAATGCTTGGATTTGGACCAGACTAAAAATATGCCGCTTGGTAAAGGCCTGATTAACATTAGCCTTTTACCACACAATCCCGATTTTTACCGACCCTGAGAAAGAAGCTTTCTGAAAACATTGTGGAAAAGGAGAAAATGCTGGTAATCAGCATTTTCTCCTTTTCCCACAACGTTTTTACCCTTCTCAAAACAAATTATGATTTTTCAGTCACGTTTTTTTGTCATCTGCAAATGCTTTCCATTTTGTCTAGTCTTAAATTTTGACGTTTGGCAAGGAGTTAAATAGAGGTAAGTAGTCAAAATAGGCTAAATGATTTTAAGTTTACTTCTCTTTAATCATTAATTTTTACATGTACATGAAAAAAATCAAAGACAATCTTAGGTTATGTGTTTCTATTTGAATAAAATTCTGTTTTGGAATCTTAGCTTTCATTCTACATAAAAAAAATCCGAGAGAAACTTTGCTATATATCTTACCACTATAGCCCTGAACCAGTAGTTAATTTCTTATGCTGACAACGAAGATCAGGATTAGAGTGCACAGAATGTGCAGTCTGATCTTGGGTCTGCACTGTCAACTGTTTTGCTAGATATTCTGACAAAAGCGGTTTTGAAACCTACAATGGATACGTGGATGCTAGTTTGATTCCCAGCTTGCCTGGATTCCTTCCAAGGATTGGCGGTAGTCATTGTGACAGGATTCATTTCTCTGGCAGAACATTGTTTTTACAATGTTTATGCCAGGAAGTAGTTCGTAGCTTGGAAAGAATTTTGTGCAAAGTACTGGTAAACAAAATTCTTGGAAAGCATGGATAGGTGCACTGGCAGCTGCAAAAAAAATGAAGTTGGACACCATACAAAGATGCAACAGATGAAATGTCACCATGCTTGTCATCACAGAGTTGCTATTATTTCACCATCTTGTCGTTTCTCTCTCACTGCTAATCAGTTTCAGCAACGGTTATGTTGGAAAGCAGCCAGTGGCTTGTGAAGAATATCGTGTAAAGTGCTAGTACAGAAACTCCAAGAAAGCATGGATAGGTGCACTGGCCACTGCCACATAAATGAAATAATGTTGAAAATGGCGTTTGACACCATGCAATCAATCAGCATCTTTCCTATTTCTGATGGATCATGTGGGATTATGATTGTCAAGTATAGAATAACATGACACTGATGAACAAATTTTCTATACAACAAATGTTACATACATTTATCAGAGCTCCAGATAGAGGGAGTGATTTTGATTTCAAAATTGAAAATATTAATCACTCTCCACTAAACCCTATGTTATGGGTACTCATTAGAATTGTCTCATTGAGACAATTCTAATGAGTAACCCCAACATTGGGTTCGGAAAAGAAATAATGGATTTAGAATACTATCACCCCCTCTTATCTGGAGGTCTGATTTATCATTACCTTTTTTTCAAAACCATTGCAACCTTGATTTTAAAAAATACACAAGTAGAAAAATAAACCATGACTGTTTTATGTTCTGACAGACTAACTGAAGTCTGAAAACATATCCACAGAACGTTAACTACACTTTCCTTCCATTAAAATGTCACTGTTTTTATGAGGGACCAAAAAATTTTACAGATCTATCCATGCTTGCAGATGCTACAAAGGAACTGTTGTTCCCAAACCGAACTCCTGTTGCCATTGCTGTGTGATCATTAAACACGGCCAACTCCTGCCACTGCTTACAGAGATATACCCTGCAAGTAAACAAGAACAGGGAAGTTAACACATTTCCATAGGCCAATTGTCTGCTTATGATTTGGTTCAATCTGCTGATTTTCCACCTATGGAACCCTGTAGGCGTCATGTCTCACAAATTATTTCAACAAAGCACAACTTCAACACAATGAAAAAATGATGGCCCTGTATTGCCACAATTCCATTTTAAATAAATGTACCATGCACTTAATTGCATTGACACAGACAACCCCACCCCCAAGAAAGTAGTACTGTTTCAAATGCTCTGATGATTTCAGTGAATACAAACCTTACTTCATATTTATAAATAATTCTCACTGAAAACTGATCAATTTCTATCCAAAAAGCTTGAATAACCAACTTGTACCATGTAATAGTGCAGCTTGAAAAACAAGGGAGGTAAATGGTAACAATATCTATTCAGAGTGAACAGGAGTTACTACTCTCAATCAGTATTATGAGCCCAAGTCATACTGACTTCATGAACCACAAAAAGATTTTCAAACTTTTTACCATATAAGCCTTTGTAAAACATGTTACCCCCAGGCCAGACCAAAGGGTTATAGACTTGCTACAGGTCTTTGGTAAACCAAGGCCTTACTGTTGGGAACCAGGAGATTCTTTAATGTTTCAGTTTGTAAGCCTATGTTAAAGTTGTAATCCCCGGGGCTAAAGCTACATGCCGTATTTGTTAGCCCTAAGCTTCATAATTTGAAACAAGATGATTCTTAAAGTTTTCACACCTGTTATCCCAAGGGTGGGGCTAATTTTGACCCATGGCTATAATTTGAGGAAGGTCTAACAGATGAAGCCATATGCCAAATTTGGTAGCCCTAGGCCTCACAAATTCAGACAAGAAGATTTTTGAAAGTTTTCGAATTTTTTCAATTTTGTTGCCATAGCAACCCCTGTTTTTATTGGAATCAAATTCTTTGAAGCAATTATACAGATCTGAGCCATGCTCTATTAAAAGGGGGGGTTTTAATGCATCTGCAAATAGTATCAACCCAGTGCAGGCTGACATGGGCCGAAACTTTTTTCTACTGGTCAATTTACTACATTCTACATCATGATTTAGTTTGTTTTTAGATGAAATGGATTTTATGGCAACATAATTATACGATGAATTGCTTGGTACAACGCAACACTTACATGCAATAAGCCCCCATTTCCCAGAATATGGTTACTATGTTTTCAATCTGGACAAGTCTAAAATTTTGTTGTCTGGTCAAATGTTATGCATAAACTATGAAAGCTGCACCATCCACGGAGGATTTTAACCCTTAACCACACCTACCAAGGTAACCAGAATTTTCTTCTTTTCTCAAAATGTTTTCTACCCTTTCAAAGACAAATCCATCTTTTCCAGGATCTTCAATTTGTTATCTGCATAAGCTTTCAATTTGGACAAGACTAAAAATTTGTCATTTCATTAAGAGTAAAACAGTGACGGCAACAATACTTCAACCTACCTCACATCTGTACCAGCTACAGCCAGGTATGTACCACTCTGATCAAAGCAAAGTGTCCTAACCTGCAAATGTTAATATTATCTTGACAATATCATTTTACTTTGGAGATATACATGTACTGTGAAATATCACAATGAACCACAATTCTGCCGGAAATTTAGCTCGTCTCACATTCAAAGCTCTCTTCCAATATTTTCGACTTTTGTTTTTATTTAAACCAGTAAATGCATATTGTATGCCATTTGTTTCATACAGCATATACCAATTTTTATATAACATGTGATTTAATTCATCCAAGATGCAATATCTTAGAAGAAGTATATGTGAGCAAATGTCTTAAGTTTAGCTTTTCTAGCAGGCAGTAAGTAAAAAGGCCATAAGGAAAATAAAAAGGATAGTTTTTATTTTCATTTCTGTAGCTACATCTGTGCAGAAAAGTTCCCTGCCAATGTCTTTTAAATACTTTTTATTGTTACAAGAACATTTTCAGAAACCTCCGACTGATGTTCCATTCTACTATATGTTTTGTTGTGCGAGATTTGTTGTTTGTCAATAGATTGGCCATTGGACTAAAATGGCTTCTAACAATAACCATAAATACTACTTTAGACAGTTATCGAATGCATGTGAAAACACAAAAAGAGTGATCAATCTGAGGTAAAATTAGAATAGAAGATGACATAACTTTAAAGGACAATATCTGTAGAACAAAATAATTCAATGACCATCCATCACTTACCTCATATTTATCATCAAGCTGAATTGTTTTAAAGTTTTTCAGTTTACGTAAATCCCATAGTTTGACCACTGCATCTTCAGCTGAAGTTGCCAAGAAATAACCTGAAATATTTCAAATAAACATCAAAAATTGTAAATTACTGAACTCTTACAAGTGTTAGCTAAGGCCAAATATTACTGATTTTTGGATGGTGAAACAAGTTCTAACAACAAAGGAAAAGAGCGTTGTGGGAAAAAGCAGGAAATGCTGGTAACCAGCATTTTCTCCTCTTCCCGCAATGTTTTCAAAAGGCCTCTTTCAAAGGGTGGTTAAAACTTGTGATTGTGTGCAAAAGTGTTAAAAGATAAACCATTCTTGATAACTGCTTCCTAGAAACCTTAAACAGCATTTGTAGTGTACTTAACCAATTATCTACCCTGAAACTAGTTTCCCACATCCTAAACAAGAGAACAACATACATACTCAAGTGACGATGTTACACGATAACATCTCTATATAATATGAAAGTAAATTGCAGGTATTAACATAACTTGTATGCAGCAATTTTTTTCTTGCAGCCCAATGTTTTCAGAGATATATGCATTAAAGTTTAACCTTTAACCACACAATCCTGAGCTTTAATGACCTTGAGAAAGAAGGCTTTTGAAAACCTTGTGGGAATAGGAGAAAATACTGGTAAATACACCTATGCATGTGTTTCCTAGCTTTCTCACACCAGTACCCACACAACTTTCCTTCCAAGCAACTGACTATCTTCTTACATGCATCAAAGGTGAGCGAAAAATCACTGAAAAAAAGTTCACCTCAATTGCACATCAAACCTGCAACCACCAAGTCAGATACACTAACCATTGAGCTACTCGGCCAGGCAAATCGTAATCCGACTGTCACAGACAGTGGTGTCTGGTTCTAATCAGTCTGATACTGGATCAACACTGCCATCTTTATCAGATATATTGGCCAAAACAGCCAAGAAAATATGAAACTACCATACATATATATGAAAATATGATACATGGGTTGTGTATTCCCACACATATATTAAATACCATTTTTTGGGTGAAATATTCAAACTTTGCATCCTTAAGGTATTTACCATTTTCTGAGAAAGCAATGCTAGTAATGGGTCCCTGGTGGCCTGGAAAGTTAGCCACATTAATTCTCTCCTTCAAATCCCACACTTTGATCATTGAATCTTCTGTACCGGTACCAAAAATCAAACCATCAGGATGGAACTGGGCACAGGTGAGAGCTAAACAACCAAAAAGGAATAGGCAATTGATAAAAATACCACGATTCATTAACAGATTAACACACAGAGAGTAGCTGTTAAGATGTGAATATGTTATAAATTTTTGTTGCTCGTTGTCTATTATAATATAACTAACCTGAGATAAGTCAAAGGACAGCATCACTATTTACCCTACTCAACATAATTATAGTAGATGTTCGATAAAGTATTATAAAAATTATTCTGATCATACCAGGGACCATTCTGCAAATAAACACATACAGTGTTGGCAAGCTAAGAGAGTAGTTCAAGAAAGGACAAAATGAGCTAAAACAAGAAACAGCATAACTCAACAGGAACAATAATAAATTTCCAGCCCACACTTAGTAATCATTGGTAGAGACATCCTAAAATCAGAAGTAATATACAAACAATAATGAATTCAACTCTTTACCAAAAAACCTGGATGTAAACTACCCTGAGGAAGCAATTTTTTTACAAACATTGTGAGTGAAAGGAGAAAATACTGGTAACCAGCATTTCTCTTTTCCCCACGAAGTTTTCTAACATTTTAACAACAAAAAACCCATCATTCTGGCCACAATCAATTTGCTGTATGCAAATCCTTTCAATAAGACTGGATCTAAAAATTATCTCAAGGAAAAGAGTTAACTGACTTTGTACAATTGACTCTATCCATCCACACAGAAAGTCACTTGTACTTGCTTATAGTAATATCTACAAAGTATTTTAATGCATCTTCTTAATGCATTATACTATAAAAGTTCTCTCTTACCATGGATCTATTTTGTCCAAAAACCGGTTGGTTGAAACATGAGGTGGAGTATTTCAATGACAGGCAGAAAATCTATCAATGGCAAAAAGTTTTGACCCAGATCA